>CM035164.1:78752091-79450467 GCA_020205615.1 Panax quinquefolius | reverse complement strand
AAAACTATTGTCCCCATTTTTCTTGGACTATTTCGGATAGTTGCAAGTCTTTTACAAATCACAGGAAAAATCACAGAGGTACCTTGAGATGTTATCTCGTGTAGGAAAAAGAACGAACACGTTTGAAGTTATAGGTTGTGTGTAATGACTATTTAGTAAAGGACCTAAATATGAACACCGAATATCTCACGGTGTATACATGGGAAAAATTTGAAATGTTTCTGATGAGGTTCATATATGTTATGAGAGTATACCCTGAACATTTTGATTTTTACGAGCAAAACTCGATTTATGAAAAATGAAACAAGATCCAGTGTTTTGGGCACTTTAAAATTAGTAAATCATTTTCTAAAATTCTAGAAAATTTGGGGGATCATTGTTGGGTCATATAGTGTTCAAATCCAGAAAAGAAGAATTTTTAGAATTAGTTTACTATTTTTCCTAAAAATGATGAAGTTATGAATAAAAAGAAATAAAAAGTTAAATGATGTCTTAAATAAGAAAATTGTGATTTTAATGCTTGAATACTCCTAATATATAATATTATGACTACTTTAGGGCATTTGGGTAATTTATAATAAGAAATATTATTTATGACCTTTTATGGATATTAAATAAGTGGTTTTATAAAGGGTGAACAATTAGAATAAATTGTTTATTGATCAAATAAATTATTAAAATGTTATTATGATATTAATAATATTAGAATATGATATTGTTAAGTAAATAAAAATATTAAGATTAAAGCTTCATTAAAATACTATTAAATGATTAATAATATTAGATTAAAGTATTAATCTTAGATTAAAATATTATTAATAGATTAATAATATTAAATTAAAGTATTATTGGATGATTAAAATATTATTAAGTAAATAATAATATTTGAGATTAAATAAAATATTATTAAAAATGTAATAACATTAGTAAATGAATAAAATATTATTAAATGACTAATAATATTAGTAAATGAATAAAATATTAATAATATTGGTAAATGAATAAAAGTATTATAAGTAAGATATTATTAAAGTAATAATATTAATGCATGATTAAAATATTATTAAGAGGATTAATAATATTAGTAAAGTATTAAAATATTATTAAGATGTTAATAATATTAGTAAGCGAATAAAAGTATTATTAGTGAACTAATAATATTAAGAGGTGAATTAAATATTATCAAGATTAATGATATTAAGTGAATTAAAATATTTGAAGTTATACTTAATGACTTTTAATATTTTAAGAAATAGTACATTAATATTTTAATATTAATGCTAATTATTTAAAAATAATTTTAAACGTTTTAAAAATCATTTAAGGGTAATATAAATGTTTTAAAAATATTTTGACTTATTATAAATAACTTTAATATTTTGGCAATGGTTTCATTAATAGTTTAATAATAATTAAATGTTAATAGAATTAGTTGATATTTGAATCATTTAATAATGAATTGGTGTTTGAAAATTCATGATAAATTAAAAATGTTTATTAAGTCATTTAAAATAATATGACCGATACTTTACGGATATTGAGCGTTGGAATAGAGTCTTAGACTCGATAATTACCGATAAAGCTATCGATTTTTAAGCATATTTGAGAGAAATTGATCTGGACTTAGATATTTTGACTGTATTAATGTTTGTTTGTGATGCAATAACTGTTGAACATGTGTGATAATGTGATTAAGTTATGTGCTGACTACGAAATGCAGTACTATATGTTATAGTATATTGTTTTAATCGAACGAATGATCTGATTAATGATAGATCGTGATATAAGAGATAAAACTAAGTTGCATTTTTAAGCGGTAGATCGTGCAAGATATCCTACCTTTGCATTTTTTTATGCAATTGACATGAGTAAGAATGTTTCATAATTATATTATTACTGTACAGATTATTAATCCTATATTATATATGCTCATTGATTGTCAACATGTTAGTATATGGTAATTCGGATATATATTACATTCGATAAATTTATAAATGGTAAATACAAGTGTCCCCACTTGGATAATCATTACATTTAATCACATGTTGATACACCTTTGTTAATTACCCGTATACATATTTTGAATTATATATTTTGAATTATATATTATTGTTGAACAAGATAAAACCTTATTATTATTATCGTTTGATTAATTCGACAACTATTGATTTATTGTAAAAGGGTAGTCAAAAGAAAATATTTAAATTCTTTCGACTATAGTATATATATATATAATTATTATTACTTGTTGGGCACTCAAATGCTCATCCTTGCTTAATTTAAATATTTTATATATATATATATATAATTGTTGTGAACAACTTTCAAAAGGCTTTGTTAAGAACAAGCGAAACAAGGAAAGGGAAAGGTTGAATGATTTCAATGTTATCTTATGTAATAGTGTAATATTATCAAGACAATGTTATTTATTTATTATCATGTATTGTAAGGAATGATTAAAGGTTACATACTTGGGAGCTAGACTCTGATAATTATGTAAATTAAGTTTAAGTATTTTTTATCCTATCCATGCCATTGCATTGTATGAATATGATAAAGAAGGGAATCTGTAGACACACGAAATTTTCTGTATACCTGTTACTAACATTATAGGAGGGCAGAATCGTCTTTCAGATATAATCCTGGAAGACAGCTCAGTTACATCCCGGAGACAACCCTGGGATATTCAATATTACCATCTCAGAGATAACCCCGAGATATACAGCTCCGTCCCAGAAATACCACAGGAAGTTTCAACCTCAAACCCGAAAACAACACCGGGAGTTTCAGTTTCAACGTCGGAGATAACCTTGAGGAATGCAATTCAAATACCAAAAATAAAACAGGAGAAAACCGTTTCATCTCGGAGCTAACACCGAGATACTTAGTCTCAACCCCAAAAATAACCGCAAGAAAGATAGTGTCAACCTCGGAGATAACCCCGAAGCATACAGTTGCAGTTCCGGAGATAACCCCGGAAATTCTTGTTTCAAATTCATGCAAACAACTTCAAACACTTGGCAAAAGCCCCGAGGCACTCATTCCCAAAGCCCGAAGATAATCCTGGGAAGTGAGGCACACCTCAGAAACAACCCTGAGGATGGTCAACACCTGCAATAGTCCAATCTCAGAGATAACCCTAAGCAACGACTGCTAAATCAGCTCAAATCGGAGATAACCCCGGTGAAGGGCATAATCATCATTTTGCCATCCCAAACCCACATCACGCCATCTCAACAACAACATACATACATTCTACATAGCAATGTCCTACAAGAACCAAAGAGTGCCAATCCCGAGTGACTACTTCACAAGACAGCACACCGAAAATAATTTGAAGCTTGAAGACCCAGGGCATGGTCCCATCTTCCTGACTTCGTACAACTCTAATCTCATGTCATTGTGTAGCTCTCGACAACATCATGCTGTAAAAATAATAAACACTCCGAATGAAAAATCTAGGCTCATCGGACAAAGTTCGACCACCGTTTATATATAAGTATATATATAAAAGCAGATAAACGCTCTAGATGTGAGTCCGAGGCTCAATCGAGGCATAACTCGATAATGTTAGTCCATATATATATATATATATATATATATATATATATATATATATATATAACAAAAAGAAATAAAAGTCATGGACTAAAGTTCAGGCATACACACGCAACACGACTCTCAGCGTGAAGAGCGGTGTGTTTAAAGATGAAGAGAAATGCTTTAAAGTGTGTAAGAAGGCTTATAGTGGACTATCAAAGAAGACTTCAATGACTTGAAATGGATAAACACTCATCTTCCACCGGTAAGAATCTAGCAATATATAAGCTCATAAGTGTTTAAAATGAGAAAGCACTCAGTTTATAGTGTGTTCAAAGAAAATTGGACAGGGCTTCCTCCCTTTTTCTCCATACAAAATGGGTACCCCAAGCCCTCTATTTATAGAGGGGGAGACGCAGTGTAGGCAATGCGCAGATGTACTGCGGTACTGAGGGTTCATCGGGTTTCGCGAGTCCCGTCGTCTCAAAGTACGTGCACGCATGCAACGTGTTATCTGCTCAAACTTTCAGAACTTCAATCCGGGCATCCGATCGATGTGTATATGACCTTTTACAGCATGATGTTGTTGAGAGCTACACAATGACATGAGATTAGAGTTGTACGAAGTCAGGAAGATGGGACCATGCCCTAGGTCTTCAAGCTTCAAATTATTTTCGGTGTGCTGTCTTGTGCAGTAGTCACTCGGGATTGGCGCTCTTTGGTTCTTGTAGGACATTGCTGTGTAGAATGTATGTATGTTGTTGTTGAGATGGCGCGATGTGGGTTTGGGATGGCAAAATGATTATTATGCCCTTCATGGGGTTATCTCTGGGTTGAAATGATTTAGCGATGTCCGCTCGTCAGGGTTATCTCTGAGATTGGACTATTGCAGGTGTTGACCGTCCTCAGTGTTGTTTCTGAGGTGTGCCTCACTTCCCAGGGTTATATTGAAGCTTTGGGAATGAGTGCCTCGGGGCTTTTGCCAAGTGTTTGAAGTTGTTTGCATGAATTTGAAACAAGAATTTCTGGGGTTATCTCCGGAACTGCAACTGTATGCTTCGGGGTTATCTCCGAGGTTGACACTATCTTTCTTGGGGTTATTTTTGGGGCTGAGACTAAGTATCTCGGTGTTATCTCTGAGATGAAACGGTCTTCTCCGGTGTGATTTTTGGTATTTGAACTGCATTCCTCAAGGTTATCTTCGAGGTTGAAACTGAAACTCCCGGTGTTGTTTTCGGGTTTGAGGTTGAAACTTCTTGTGGTATTTCTGGGAGGGAGTTGGATATCTCGCGGTTATCTCTGAGATGGTAATATTGAATATCCCAGGGTTGTCTCCGGGATGTAACTGAGCTATCTTCCAAGGTTATATCTGAAAGACGATTCTGCCCTCCTGTAATGTTAGTAATAGGTATACAGAAAATTTTGAGTGTCTACAGATTCCCTTCTTTATCATATTCATGCAATGCAATGGCATGGATAGGATAAAAAATACTAGACACTTGAAATGTAACAAGATTATCATGATGCAATGTACAACAACATGATGCAAATGTATATGGTTTGTTAGATTGTTCTCCAACACGGTGGGATGATTGCCGACTCCCCTTGACTTCTACCAGGATCAGACATATCTCTCATGTACAAGAGACTCTGTGGGGATGCATTTGTTCTGTTGAGGATATGTATAACATATTCCATCATCGGTCCTCCCCGGTGAGAATGCTCTATTGGAGTTACTGCCAACAGTCTGTGTTGTCAGGATTGCCTGACCCTCGCTGCAATGTATATTAACAGATGAAATCCATGCTGGGGATAAATGCCAAGGCTACTTGACCTTTGTTGATGTGTGCAACAACTGATGAAATCATCGGATGACTTCCGACGCTTCGATGGGTTTAACTTCCATCGGCTGAAATAACGTCAAGGTTGCTTGACCTTCGTTAACATGTGCATCAATGGATGAAATGTGTGATACCCCCGCTGAGGACGCGAACTTAAGAATACGTGATGGCCCCACCGAGGATGTGTTCTTTTGAATGCGTGATGCCCCCACCGGGGAATTGTACTTTTGAATGCGTGATGCCCACGCCGAGGATGTGTTCTTTGGAATTATGACCCCAAACTAACGGCATTGGACCTTTATAAGGTATTGCCGAATGTGATTTGCAACTGCTAAGATCATCGGTATAGTATACCCTGTATTTGGGCGAATACCAATGAATGATATGAAAGCCATAATTTGGCCCAGGAAAACTAGGATTTCAGGCTATTCTGCTCAATCGAGTAGCATTTTTATCCCTGATTTTACTTTTTCAGCTTGTGAGAACTCCTTTGAACCTTGAACTGGACCAAGCCGGAGGGATGGGCCCCACTTAGGGAGCAGCAGTACACACCACAAGAAATTTGTATGTGGATATGCTGGCCCGACCATGGATGGCTATTAAAAATTTATAAGTTGCTTTCTTAAGTCATTTTATGTTGTCTTTCTTGAAGGAAATCTCGAGAGCTCTTCTTGAGATCCGCCGAGGTTGAAGCGTCTTTTCTGCAAATTCTATCATCGTATAAGTGTTCTACTTCATCCCGGTAATGTATGCATGCTTTTTTCTAGTTTTTATCCGTTGAAAATAACTTTTTATATGAAATGCGTCTAAACACATAGTAATGAATATGCATGCTCATATGTTTTGATAAAAATGTTTAACATAGTAAATGTTAGTATAAAACTATCTTTGAACATTATGGTGTGAAAAATTGACTTTTGAAAGTAGTGAAATTGACACCTTTTTTCTACTATTTCTTATCTATTTGAGGACAAATGAGCAAAGGTGGTAATGCAAAGTAATCCTGGTAATTAGGCTACCCTTATGGATTGATGACTTTGACTTTTTAATGCATATATTATTTATATGACTGTGGGCAGGTGTGCTACTAAATGGCCACCTAGTTATTATATATGCATGTGGATAGTCCTATTTCTAGAGGAAACTATGACAAAATTTTTCCAAAATGTAGGCATTGGGTAGTCATGCATTTTAACTCTATTGTAGAAGTATGTTAAAAATAATGCATGCATGCATGTAGTCATAAAATGTATTTTGAAATGCTCCAAGTTAGAAAATACCACATCTTTTCTGAGGTGATTTGGAGACTTGTTGTCCAGATATTATGGATTCGGATAAGCCGAGTAGTTCCCGCAGGATCACTTCAGGTGTGTGGAGGAGGGCTTCCAAAGTGACTCGACCCCGTTTAGTTAGACAACCTTATCGTCTGGCGGAGGTGGTAATTCGTCCTATCCAGGTTGATGTACCGGATTTTGAGGATGAGGAAGAGGATGTACCAGTAGCGGTACTAGCTCCTGCTGCTCATAATCCTCGTAGGGATTTCGAGGCATTCGGTGGCTATTCCGGATCTTACAGGTGATTTGAGTCGCCACCCCTCAGTTTACTTGCATGCAAATGAGGTAAAAGCTGGATTTGATCTTCCTTTTTCCTATTGAAGAGGAGCAAGAATTTTGACATTGATTTGCATGTGATGCAGGTTCTCGGCTTTACACAGCCTCGAGGGAATTGGTTAAGCATACACTCCCTATATTAGGCTCTGCATCCAGATTACCGAGGTATAGTGCATGATTGGGGCTTTGGGGAGCTCTTTTCCATTCTACCTCGTCATTGTCCTTGGGGTTACCTCAGAGCATTGTTTGAGCACTGGTTTCACCAGACTCAGTCTCTCCATTTGTTGGACTGTGAGGTGATGATGACGCCGATGGATTAGCGATTTATCACCGGTATGGAGGAGCGCCAATGCAATGTACGATGAATATTACCCCGACTGCCGTTAGATCCTTGTTGCGAGTTTCGGCTGTGGCGCTCAAGGGTAGGACCTTCCGTATGGGTCCTTTGAGCGTAGATGCTATGAGTGGGCTATTGAGTGAGCCCATACCTGCTGATGTGAGAGTCAGGGATCACATTTTTTGGCGATTATTCCTGGTTATCATCGGGGGTTGTTTCATAGCAGATAACTCTTCTACGATGTCATTCTCTTTGATTAGCGCCACACGGGAGGTGGACCATATTGGAGATTATGACTGAGGTTCCTACACCTTCGCCTACTTCCTTAGCGGAATGCGCATGCGTCCGCAGGTGAGGATTTTACCCATTCTTGTTGGTGAGTAGTTCTATTTTGATTTCTCATGTATAGGTTTAAGAGTGTTTACTGATAGCAGATGTTTTGCCTTTGTGTTGGCAGTCTTGGGCCTATGAGAGGCTTCCATGTTTGCGTCCTGTGAGTGTGTTAGGTTTAGATACCTATCCACGAGGACGGCGATGGCATCACTCTATTTTGGGGGAGGTTTCTGTAGCGGAGGGTTTCATCCAATGTCGACTACAGTTGGAGTTGTTGACAACTGATGTCATCACTTGGGTTCCCTATTCTGGGGAACATTTGACCTTTAGATTTGAGGATGGATTCCCGACTGGTGTCGAGCACGTGATATCCACCCGTAGGATTCCTCTCTTCACAAATAGAGGATGGGAGCTCTATTTAGGAGAGCGTGCTATTAGGAGCACCATAGGAGAGATTCGTGTACTGATCTTGCCTACTGCCAGGCGTTATTGGCATGTGTTTGTAGTCACCCATTGATGGGTATGGACATATATACTTTGTCAGAGGGTTCACATACACAGGATACATTGCATCAATGGTGGTCCCCTCGTACCATTGGAGCACAGACCCGCGCCACTCAGTTTATGATGGATATGGTTCCTGGATCTGTGATGATGACGGATTGGCTGACCTGTGTCCGAGATCTGACTCATTTGACACAAATTAATCGATTGACTCGGCAGTTGGACCGAGTACATTTCTTCATTCGGCACTTGGGTAGAGATCCTTCAGAGGCAGATACTTTTGATCCTTCCAGCTCAGGCGCTGGCCCCTCAGGTGACCCATATGGCTTTGCCAGTGCAGATCATCCCTTGTATAGGCCTGACATCCCTGTTGATAGAGATCTAGTGACTCAAGAGGAGTTACATCATTTTGACAGGATTGATGATGTATATATTGACACCATTGTCTTCTTCTGATGTGTAGTCTCGTTATCTCTTTTGATAGCCCTCTGTTAGATATTGGGTGGATGTGCCTCATTCTTTCTATATCTTTTGATAGGCCTTTGTTAGTAGTAGGGCATCTGTGCCCCATTTCCCTGTACAGGGATGATATATATAGATGATGATGTACTTAGGAATGTATATACTATTTTCCATTCCCTACATCATATTGCCATCTATTATCTATAATGCATGTATCATGTTATGAATATGTATGTATGTCTAGAGATATTCAACATTGACCCCTGGATGGTCTTATGATACGGCCTACACAGATGTCTTCTTCGACAGTCAGCCGCATATATCACACCCTACCAGTGTTGATAGTCGCCCGTTTGAGGTCGTGGTATGATAGTATGTCACCTACAGATAGGGTGTCTGTAGATCAACTATTATAGTATTCTATGACCCTCTTGATGTTTCAGGTTCCCGTAAGATTTGTAGAGGGTATCTTTGGAGCATTGGATCTGGAGAAGCGAGTTTTCTGTTTAGTACCCAGGAGTTGACTCTTACATTGGAGGAGTACGAGTGGTTGACGACATTACCCTTAGACAGACCTTACACTCATATGGCTGTCGGAGATATGCGCCGAAAGTTCATGACCCTCACCGGGTTACGACGTCGAGTAGTAGAGGATTAGATTACATCCAGTCGTGTATTATCCCAACGTTTCCTGATAGATAGGTTTGGCTCATTGGACAGCTACGCACGACATTCTGGGGATTTTACCACACAAAAGGATCAGTGGCATTTGGCAAGAGTGGATGTATTCGTGATGTGCATAGTGGCGTATGTGTACAAGCCACGGTATATGGATGTGCTAGACATCGATGTTATCATGGAAGTGAGAGCTCTCAAGGAGGGTCATACCATTATTCTAATGATTGTGGCGAAGACATTGAGGTCGGCCACATTTTTCAGAACCTACCTTGCAGGGGAATTTACAGGCAGTTCGATCATGTTATACGTGTGGTTTATGTCACACTTAAGATAGATTGGTACTTTCCGCCGATACGGGTATTGCTTTACCAATGATATAGCTATGTCTTACTCCTTTCAGTCATCGGAGTGTATAGACGCTATGTCTTGGTCGGTATTTTTGGTAGGGATCGGAGACCCGTTTAGCATCTTGTCGTGCTTAGGGCTCAGCTCACCCTATAGCTTCATTACTCATGCTCCAGGCATGGATTATCTCCCTCCGGCGGGTTTGAGGGGAATGACTACCTACCACCCCCTGGCTGTGATGTCACAGTTTGACTAGTTCCAGGACTTCCATCCTTTTGATGGGGCGTTAGATATAGGATAGTCGCCAGGAGAAGACTTTGCGATATGTCTAGTTTAAATTACTGTTATGTAATGTGAACCCTAATTATTATTTTAGGGTATGTTTGTAAGATTGTATTAAGGTTATCGAATCTTGGGACTAGTAACACCTTTTGAATGAACGACATACGTTTATTATAATCCGCATTTTAGTTATCGTATGTTGTTTAGAGGTGGATGTTTGTATTTTATAATGATGGCCGAGAGGCCAAATTGAGAGAACACGGATTGAGGCGTCTGTGTGGTGCAAGTTTGATAATACTTGTAGGACTAAATTAAAAATGAAGAAAAGATGAAGGTATTATACTATAATATTTGAGCCCCAAAGCGTGCAATTATCAAAACTATATTTTCCTATAAATAGAAGCTCATTCTTCTTTCATTCTCACCAATTCACTAAGACTCACAAGGGCATTTATAGAGAGAAGCTTTAGAGAGAAAGTAGAAGAAAGTCTGCTACACCTCATTTATTCCGATTATCCGACTTTATTACGAGGTAAGGGATATTATTTTTTCGGTATTCATAGGAATAATATTTTCTTCCATACTCTGTAGTATGTGAGTAATATTATTTTGTGGCGTATTCCTGATTATACCATCATTCGGTTAAAGTATTGCTTCTATATTCCATGAAATTAGTTGAATATCCTTGAAATTTGAGCTTCATCTAGTATCGTTTCACAAGGATATTTTCTGCACATTCTTGTTAAATTTTAAGTTTTTCATGTCAGAGTACTGTCCATGAGTACTATTCATTTATACGGTACTATTCATAAAAGTACTATTCACGGCTATTATTCACAAAGTACTATTCACGGAGTACTATTTCTGAAGTACTATTCACATGGTACTATTCACTCAAGTACTATTCATAACAAAAATTGATTTCTTTTCGGTCCAAATGATTTTTGATACATTATCATTCTTGAATTTTACTCCACAAAGCAGTATTATGTTGACAATTTGGACAATATTGAATTTTGGATAAATTAAATTATAAATCATTAAAAATTTATCCTTAAACTTGTTTTATTGAATTCTTATATCATTATCATCAATCCTCATGTTTATATTATGTTGATGGACTTGGTATGATTATGACCAAGGATTATTCGGTTTAATCATGACCGTAATGTTACAAATGATGTGGTGAAAGTCCTCATTGGTTTTTGTAGTGCATTGATGGACGAGTTGTTGGCATAATCATGACCATTGATGAATATACGAATATCCTTGGGCGTGGTGCATGGATAATTTGTGGTCGTGATACTAAAGAATATCCTGGTCAGTAGTGTAGGGGTGATTCGATGATGTGGATTATTTATTGTTTGAGTCTTAGCGATAAAAGTGATGAAAAACCTTTTAAATCATAGAAGATAGTAGATTTTATCCTCTACTTGACTCTTCTAATGGATTGCTTGTTTCGCTGCAGTTAAACTTGATGTTTGTTATATTTTATCAGTTTAACATTGTTGAAGGCTAACAATAAATTATTCTGCATTATCTTAGTCATAATATTTCTTACTGGGCTAGTTAAGCTCATCCTTTTTCTTTCATTGTTCTCTTCAGGAAATGAGAACGTAGATGGGACTAGTCGGGGAACGGAGTGACGGTCTAGATGATAGCATTAGTAGTCCTCACTATTCTATGAAATAGTGTGATAATAAATGTATTGAGGACTCCATTTGAGTTGAATACTGTCTAGAAGACAATATTCGTATTAAAACTCTCAGTTTATGTTTTGTCGTATTTTACACGATAGTTGTATTATTAAGTTGTATTTGAATTTTGGACCATATATTTGGCGACTCAAGATGGGTGATGTATACCTGTTTTGGGGGCGTCACAATAAGTTTCTCATATAGGTAGGGAATGAGCAGACTTGGTCAATCTATCAACAATGACCCAAATCGCATCTATGCCTTGAGAAACCTTGTGAAGACCAGTAACGAAATCCATGGTAATGTGCTCCCACTTCTATTTTAAAATTTTAAGTGGTTGTAATGGACCTTTTGGCACTTGATGCTCCGCCTTAACTCGTTGACACGTTAGACACCTTGATATAAACTCCGTGATCTCTCTTTTCATATTACTCCACCAAAACGTATGTCCAAGATCATGATACATTTTGGTACTCCCAGGATGGATTTAAAACGGTATATTGTGCGCTTCCATCATGATTTTATACTTTAAATTTGGGTCGTTAGGAACACAAAGTCTGCAGTTGACTCGAAGTATTCCTTCTTCATCAATTCTTGTTTCCGGAGTAGCACCTTCTTGCACTTTCTTCTTCATACACATCAGCTCCAGGTCTGTAGCTTAAGCAGCTTTAACTTTATCGATTAATGTTTGTTCTACTCAAATATTTTCCATCATCACGTGGGTCCCTGGAGTCTTTATCTCTATCTCAATCATTTGTAAGTCATACCAAATAGGCCTTTGTTTTGACAATATCGCACTCGTACCCGCATATGATCTTCTACTCAATGCGTCAGCTACCACGTTCGCTTTTCCAGGATGGTATTTAATGGTATGATCATAATCTTTCAACAGCTCGAGCCAACGTCATTGCCGTATGTTGAGTTCCTTTTGGGTGAAGAAATATTTGAGGCTTTTATGATCCATATAGATCTCCACTTTCTCCCCATATAGGTAATGCCTCTAAATCTTAAGTGCAAAAACGACTGCTACCAACTCTAGATCATGAGTAGGATAATTCCTCTCATATTCTTTGAGTTGTCGTGAGGCATAGGCTATAACTTTCCCATGCTGCATGAGAACACATCCTAAGCCTCTGCATGAAGCATTGATGTAGATAACAAATCCCTCCGAACTAGATGGTATTGTCAGAACAGGTGCTGAAATGAGTCTTCTCTTGAGTTTTTGAAAACTCTTCTCACATTCCTCGCTCCAACCGAATTTTTTATCTTTTCGAGTCAGTTGAGTTAATGGAGTAGCAATTTGAGAAATTCCTTCCATGAATCTCCGATAATAACCAGCTAAGCCCATAAAGCTACGTACTTTGGTCACTGACTTAGGTTGCTCCCAGCTTTATATTGCTTCAATCTTCTCTGGGTCAATAGATATTCTGTGATTTGATATCACGAGCCCAAGGAATGCTACTTCCTCAAGCCAGAACTTGCATTTCTTCAACTTGGCATATAACTTGTTCTCACGAAGCTTTTGGAGTATCAGCCTCAAGTGTTGCTCATGATCTTCACGGCTTTTGGAGTAAATGAGGATGCCATCAATAAAGACAAACACAAAGTGATCCAAATATTCCTTGAATACTCGGTTTATCATATCCATGAAGGTGGCAGGAGCATTAGTCAATCCAAAAGATATGACTAGGAATTCATAATACCCGTCTTAGGGAGTTACGGCGATCTTTGGAATGTCATCAGTTTTAATCTTTAACTGATGATATTCGGAACGAAGATCGATCTTTGAAAAGAATTTGACGACTTGCAACTGGTCAAACAAGTCATCAATACGAGGTAACGGATACCTATTTTTGATGGTGACATGAACACTCCCGAAAATCAATACAAAGTTGCATACTCCCATCTTTCTTCTTCACGAATAGAACAGGAGCACCCCAAGGAGACTTACTAGGACGAATGAAACCGATGTCTTACAATTCCTGCAGTTAGGTCTTTAACTCCCGAAGTTCAATAGGAGCCATTCGATATGGGGCTTTGGAAAATGGGTTTTGTACCGGGTTCAAGGTCGATACCAAACTTGATTTCACGCTCCGCTGGTAGGCCAGGAAGTTCTTCGGGGAATACGTCAGGAAATTTATTAACAATAGAATTATAATTCAAATTTAACGTATTTTTGTTTAAATCTGTGACATGGGCTAAGAAAGCTTGACATCCATTTTTCAATAAACGAATTGCTTCATGGATTTATATGACAGTGATTGACTTTAGTGGTTTGGTTGCTTGAATTCGCATAATAGGTTGGTTAGGAATATGAAAGCTAACAACCTTATGAAAACAATCAATTTTTACATGATGAGTCACATCAAATGCAAGTATTTTAAAGGAAATAAGATCGTGAGTAACGTCATTTGATCATTGATTTGAATCAAACAAGACTTATAAACAGTGGATGTAATGAAGGTTTCTCCCAACGAAGTTTCAACAGATAAGTCAAAGTCTAATTTCTCCAGAGTTAAATTTAATAGTTTAACGCAAGTAGGAGAAATAAAAGAATGGGTAGAATCAGTATCAAATAAGGTATAGACTTCTCTAGAGTTTATGATTAGCTTACCCGTAATGACTTCGTTCGGGTTCCTCACTTTTTGGGATGTCACGACAAACACTCTCCCTTGAACTATCGGCATTGACTTCTCTAGGAAGACCTTTGTTGCCTTCATCCCAGCTGTAGACACTCGAAATTATCTGCATACATGTTACTAACATTGTAGGAGGGCAGAATCATCTTTCTGTATAACACTGGAAGACAACTCAGTTCAATCCCGGAGACAACCCTGGGATATTCAGTATTACCATCTCGGAGATAACCCCGAGATAACCAGCTCAGTCCCCGAAATACCACCAGAAGTTTCAACCTCAAACCCAGAAACAACACCGGGAAAGACAGTGTCAACCTTGGAGATAACCCCGAGGCATACAGTTGCAGTTCCGGAGATAACCCTGGAAATTCTTGTTTCAAATTCATGCAAACAGCTTCAAACACTTGGCAAAAGCCCCGAGGCACTCATTCCCCAAGCCCGAAGATAACCCTAGGAAGTAAGGCACACCTCAGAAACAACCACGAGGATCGGTCAACACTGCTGGCGATTCAATCTCGAGAGATAACCACGAGCGGCATCGCTAAATCAGCTCAAACCGGAGATAACCTCGGTGAAGGGCAGAATCATCATTTTGCCATACCAAACCCACATTGCGCCGTCTCAACAACAACATACATACATTCTACAAAGCAATGTCCTACAAGAACCAAAGAGCACCAATCCCGAGTGACTACTGCACAAGAAATCACACCAGATAGAATTTAAAGCTTGAAGACCTAGGGTATGGTCCCATCTTCCTAACTTCGTACAACCTCTAATCTCATGTCATTGTGTAGATCTCAACAATAAAATGCCGTAAAAGGTCTTATACACCTTGATCGGATGCCCGGATTGAAGTTCTGAAAGTTCGAGCGAACAACACGTTGCATGCGTGCGTGCGTGCTTGAGGCTGCGGGAGCCATGAGAACGGGGGGTACCCGGCCCGGTATGCAGTACATCTCGGTACCGCCAGGTACACTTGTGGCTCCCCCCTCTATAAATAGAGGGCTTGGGGCAGCCATTTTGCAAAAAGAAAAAGACGAGGAAGCCCTATCCAATTTGCTCTGTACACAATATAAATTGAGTGCTTTCTCATTTTAAACACTTGTGAGCTTATATATTACTATATTTTTACCGGTGGGAGCTGAGTGTTCATCCATTTCAAGTCATTGAAGTCTTCTTTGACAGTCCACTATATGCCTTCTTACACACTTTAAAGCCTTTCTCTTCATCTTTGCACACACCGTTCTTCACGTTGAGAGTCGTGTTGCGTGTAGGGTTTCGATGCAGAAACGCACAGCGAAAATAGAACAATTTAAACCAAATTCGAAACCCTAAACAGGATCCATGCAAAAAACAGTTAATTCAGTGGTTAGAAATTATACCGATTAAGAAAGCAATTAAACGATGCGGTAGAATCTCCAGCATAAATCGAACGCAAGCTGCGTCTCTACGGTATCCACACGAACGCTCCATGAATGAATCCTACGATACGCAAAAGAAGGAATCGGTACTAGCCACCAAGGATGAGGATTTATTAAAGCTGTTTTCTCTAGTCTCTCTCTAAGAAGAGGCTAGGGTTTTTCTTTGATTAACTTTCAAAAAAGCGATATATCATATATATAGCAATAAATCGAAATTAATCAAAAACCCTAATCTAATTAAAATAAAATCCGAATATATATATATATATATATATATATATATATATATATTATATCTTAATTAAGTATTACTTAATTAATATATATACATATACAAAGCATCCTTTTAATTTAAATTTGTGATTTAAATACTATCAATCATATTGATATATTTAAATCCTTACAATTGAAATTAATTCCCTTTTAATAACGTTCTTTGTGTGTGACCCTATAGGTTATTATTATGTTGGAAATAATTTTATAATCATATTATAAAATTATAAATAGTGAGCGGCATCTAGTAATGCATCACTGCTACCCAAGTAATAATTAGATTGATGATTTGATGCAACCTTTTCGTGACCAATGTTTGAATGTAATTTAATCCTTTTAGCCTTAATATCCTAGATTAAACTCGAGTCATGGAATGTGTCATACTCTTCATAATTTAATCTGAGTTTTTCTTGATCAATGAGTAGACTATATGAAACAAATCACTATTTGAGCATGGTCATGCATTTCATAGTCCTACTCAATCAAGAGGCCTATGGATATCACCCCTAATATATAGGATGGTTAAATTCCATCTAGATCACTCATATTCCTCACACGATTCATGATGTACCCAATAATCACCTTTATAGTCCACCCTATTAAAGGTGACATTTGATGATATCAAAGTACATAAATTCTCGTGTAGAAATATAGTGATTTGGTGTGGAGGACCATTACATCATTATCACTATGAGAATCGCTAATGACACTTTGATGCTCCACATAGAATTCTCATGGTGGGTATGTCGATTACATCGTTTCTAACACATACCTATGAATTGACTTAATATCTCATATATTTATGTCCAATGAGATTTGGTCATCGATCGATCCACGTACTAGTCTCGATGCATCATTGTTTGTCCTATCAACAATGGTACTCGACTAAGGACATTTAAAGCAATGATACTAATTGTAATTATATAATCTCATGTTCAAGTCATATACTTGAAACTATATAAATTGTATCACTATTCTAAGGAATTTTATTATGTTAACATTTATATAACGATAAATAAAACCATAATAAAATCATTCATTTATTTAATCAAATATAATATCAAAATGTTAAGCAATTATATCAAATAATTGGCCTACAGGGCATAAACTCTAACAGATCTCCCACTTTCACTAGAGCCAATCACTCATGTATCTAATACCCATGGAACTAGTGTGAGTAGTCGTAGCAATTTGCGATAAAGCCTTGGTCGATGGATACGTAACATTATCATTTGTTGGCACTCTTCCTATATGTACATCTCTCTATCAATGATTTCACGAATGAGATGGTACCGCTTTAAGTATATGCTTGGATCATTGGTGAGATCTGGGTTCCTTAGCCTGTGCAATGGCTCCATTATTATCACAGTATAGAGCAACCAGATAAACAATGGTTGGAACAACACCAAGTTTAGTGATGAACTTTTTAATCCATACAGCCTCCTTGGCTGCACTAGAAGCAACAATATACTCGGCCTACCATTGTAGAATAAACTCATCGTCTCTTGCTTGAACTTTTCATTCTAATGACACCACTATTAAGGCAAAACACAAAACCTGACTTAGACTTATAGTCATCATTGTCAGTCTGGAAACTAGTATCTGTGTAACCCTTTACTATCAGTTCGTCTTCACCTCCATATACCAAGAATGAATCCTTAGTCTTTTTCAGGTACTTGAGGATATTCTTGAGTCTTTGTCGATGACCTTCACCTAGACTCATTGGTATCGCTATTCGTCATGCTCAAAGCATCTGAGACATCCGAAACAGTACATATCATTGCATACATGATAGATCCAATTACCGAAGCATAAGGGATCTTTCTCATACGCTCCTCATCATCTTGTGATTTAGGACATTGGGCCTTAGAGATCTTTACACCATGAGTCACGGGTAAGTTTCCTCTTTTCGCCTCTTGCATGCTGAATCGTTTCAACACTTTATCAATATATGTACTTTGACTTAGGCCGAGCATTTTTCTCGATCTATCTCTATAGATCCTGATACCTAAAATGTAGGCAGCATCACCCAAATCTTTCATAGAGAAACATTTTCCTAACCATGTTTTTACAGCCTGTAAGGAAGGAATGTCATTCCCAATAATTAATATGTCATCAACATATAATACTAGGAATACAATGTGACTCCCACTAACCTTCTTATATACACAAGGTTCATCTTCATTTTTAATAAAGCCAAATTCTTTGACTGCTTCATCAAATCAAAGATTCCAACTCCGAGAGGCTTGTTTCAATCCATAAATGGATCGCTGCAGCTTACATACCTTTCCAGCATCCTTTGGAGTGAAAAAACCCTCAACTTGTGTCATATACACATCCTCAAGGAGATTTTTGTTAAGGAAAGCAGTTTTAACATCCATCTACCAGATTTCGTAATCATAAAAAGCTGCAATAGCAAGTAAGATCCTAATGGATTTAACCATTGCCACTGGAGAGAAGGTTTCATCATAGTCAACACCTTGAATTTGTTTGAAACCTTTTGCTACCAGTCGGCCTTTATAGGTTTGTACATTACCATCCATGTCGGTTTTCTTCTTGAAAACCCACTTGCACCGATTGGATTTTTTTACCCCTTCGGGTGGATCAACCAGAGTCCATACTTGGTTAGTATACATGGAGTCCATCTCAGATTTCATGGCTTCAAGCCATTTCTCAGAATTTGGTCCATTCATAGCTTCTTGGTAGGAAGCAGGCTCATCTTGATTTATGAGCATCACATCGCCGTTTTGAGTCACAAGATATCCATAATATCTCTCAGGCTCTTGGCGTGTCCTACCAGATCTACGAATGCCTTGTCTAATTTGAACAGGTTCACTTTCCACAATATCTTGTTGTTCCTGCTCACGTTCCAACTCAAGTTCAATGATATTTTGTGGTTCTCGAATTTCTTCGAGTTCTACTTTCCTCCCACTGTTTCCTTTAAAAACAAATTCTCTTTCTAGAAAAATACCAGTTCGAGCAACAACCATTTTGTTCTCAGAAGGTTTGTAGAAATAATACCCTTTTGTTTCCTTTGGGTATCCCACAAAATTACATTTGTCAGATTTGGGTCCGAGCTTGTCAGAATCCAGACGTTTTACGAACTCCTCGCAACCCCAAATCTTCATGAACGACATACTAGGACGTTTCCCAGTCCACATTTCATATGGTGTCTTCTGAACCGTCTTTGTAGGAACACGGTTAAGTGTGAATGTAGCTGTCTCTAGGGCATGACCCCAGAAGCTTATTGGAAGATCTGCATGACTCATCATTGATCATACCATGTCCAACAAGGTTCGATTCCTCCTCTCAGATACACCATTCCATTGTGGTGTTCCAGGTGGAGTGAGCTGTGATATAATACCACACTCCTTTAGAAGGTCATCAAAGTCTTGGCTTAAGTATTCACCTCCTCGATCGGATCGAAGGGCTTTTATGCTTTTGCCAAATTGGTTTTGAACTTCATTCTTGAATTCCTTGAACTTTTCAAAGGATTCGGATTTGTGTCTCATAAGATACACATATCCATATCTACTAAAGTCGTCAGTAAATGTAATGAAGTAATAAAACCTACCTCTTGCTAACGAACTCATGGTTCCACATACATCACTATGTATAAGTCCCAATACATCGCTAGCCCGTTCACTATGTCCAGTGAAAGGGGCTTTAGTCATCTTGCCTAATAAACAAGACTCGCATTTCTCATATGATTCAAAATCAAATGAATCCAAGAACCCATCTTTATGGAGTTTGGATATGCGTTTCTCATTTATATGGCCTAAACGACGATGCGGAGATATATCGGATTTGAATCATTTGATTTAAATGCGTTTTGTATTTATGTTATAGATAGGCATTTCTAAATTAAGAATATAGAGACAGTTAAACAATTGTGCAACACCGTAACAAATATCATTTAAGTAAAACAAACAACAATTATTCTTTATTATAAATGAAAACCTTTCTTGTCCAAACAAGAAAGCGAAATAATGTTTTTTCTTATAGCGAGCACAAAATAAAAATCTTCTAATTCTAAAACTAGCACGGTGGGCAAAGATAAATGATAAGTTCCTACGGCTAAGTGCAATGCAACTTTGCTCCATTCCCAACTCGTGAGGTCAACCTCTCCTTTCGCTTAAAGTCCTACTCCTTCTAATCCCCGCACATTAACACAAATGTGAGAACCACATCCGATTATCCAATACCTATGATGTAGAAATAGACAAGTTGACTTCTATAACATATATACCTGAATCAGAAGTCGTACTTCCTTTCATTTTCTTCACTTCTTCCAAATAAGCATGACAGTTCTTTTTTAGTGTCGGGTTTTCCAAAGAAGTGACATTCACCTTCGTTAGCCACCCACCTTTTGGTTTTAAAGCTGTTTGGTTTTGGAATTGGGTTTGGCAAAAGATTTAGATCCTATCTTCTTCTTGCCTTTCCAATTTCCTTAGCATTCCCCTTTTGCAACATCATTATGGGAGCTGGTCACCGCCTTTTCATGTTGTTCTTGGCGTTCTTAACATGCTCAACAATTCAAGTAGGGGTTTCTCATTTTCATTCATAAAATAGTTCATAACAAATTGAGAGTAGTCATTATTCAAAGATTGCAAAACAAGATCGGTTTGGGCTTAGGAGTGATTGGAAAACCCAACCTATCAAGGTACTCAATATACCCAATCATTTTCAAAGACATGTGGACCAACCTGGATCACGTTCACCCATCTTGCAGTTGATATAACGCCTTGCTTGTATCATACCTCTCTGTCGAGCATGCCCTTGAACAATTTCTTGAGATGCTCGATAATCTCATAAGCATCCATCAACTCATGTTACTTCGAAGCTCGGCGTTCATGGTTGCTAGCATGACCACAACTCGTGTCCGAGCATCATCTTGATGCTTCTTGTAAGCATTATGCTCCATGCGTAGTGCGGTGAAGAGGAGAGTGAAGTGCGAGAATGGGCCCATCAAGGACATAAAGCTTGCGCTCTTATTTGTGGACAATCCTCGAGTTCATATGCGGTCAAGGAAATTAATTCCACTCAAGGCTTGTCCTTTTCAAGGGTGATCGTAATGAAAGACTATTTGTGTTGTTGTTGTTTGCCATTGATATCTATAATTTATAAGTGCAAAAAAATAATAAGTCAAATTCTTTGAGTTGATATTATGTAATTGATAATAGTACATTCAAAATATACCTCCCACTATTTTATTCAAATTAATAGCCCTCACCATTAATGTGGAAAGCATTTTCTATTAAATCTTTCTAGTGAGCTAAGATTTATATTTCATTATGCCTTAAGTTAGCTTTGGCTAATCTCTTAAAACACAATTATTTAGGTAGACAACCCTTTGTCAATTATATCATATATAACTCTTGGATAGTTTGGTAAACAACAATTGTTTCTAATCCATCTAATGGTACCTACCAAACTCTATGCCTCTAAGTCCACAATCCTATTGAGATAACTTAGTTAAGTCGGGCCCAATGATTTTAACAGTTTGGATATCACAATTATCCTATCGCATCTTACCTAGATAAATAGGGTACTTTGCTTTGGCAAACCTACATCTATTGATCAAGGTCTTGATGAGTGTTATTCATTGGAAGGAATCTGATTTAGACTTAATAATTTAATGAGGGATTTTATTAATTAATTTAGATCTCACCAATTTTAATCTTATTAAGCATGCACATTATTTATCATATCATATCACATACAAGCATAAATAAAGTGTGAAATTAAATGTGTCACAGTTATGGCCCAATCCACTGTCAATCTTTTCAAGCTAATGAAAGATTTAAGGTCAATCTAAGGTGGTAAAAGATGTTAAAATAAATAGCTTCCTTGGATCTTCCTCTAGCATGTGCCTCCTCTCCATCATCATCTTTCCATAGTGTTCTCCATCTTGACATCTTCATCGATTACAGATTATTACATGACATAAAGGCACGACATGCAAGCCGTATTTCAAAACCAAAAACCACTAACCTATGGGTCAAAAGGCCATAACTGTGCACCATGCATATCACAATAAGCACATAACAATTTATATATAATTAAAGAAAACTATATATAACATATAGGGGACACGACCATCGTGCTCTACGACGGGGGGGTCCAAGGGACGGTCTCCCCCCCTGGCGGTGGTCCGGCACAGCGGAAATAGAACAATTTAAACCAAATTCAAAACCCTAAATAGGATCCATGCGAAAAATAGTTAATTCAGTGGTTAGAAATTATCCGATTAAGAAAGCGATTAAACGATGCAGTCGAATCTTCAAACAATTATAAATCGAGCAAGCTGCGTCTCTACGGTATCCACACGAGCGCTCCATGAATCATCCCACAACCAAAAGAAGGAATCATGATACTAGCCACCAAGGATGAGGATTCTAAACTGCTTTTCTCTAGTCTCTCTAAGAAGCGGCTTAGGTTTTCTTTTGATTAACTTTCAAAAAGCGATATATCATATATATAGCAATAAATTGAAATTAATCAAAAACCCTAATCTAATTAAAATAAAATCCGAATATATATATATATATATATATATTATATCTTAATTAAGTCTTACTTAATTAATATATATATATATATCTAAAGCATCCTTTTAATTTAAATTGCGTGATTTAAATACTATCAATCATATTGATATATTTAAATCCTTACAATTTAAATTAATTCCCTTTAATAACGTTCTTTGTGTGTGACCCTATAGGTTATTATTACGTTGGCAATAATTTTATAATCATATTATAAAATTATAAGCGATGAATGACATCTAGTAATGCATCACCGCTACCCAAGTAATAATAAGATCGATGATTCGTTGCAACCTTTTCGTGACCAATGTTTCAATGTAATTTAATCCTTTTAACCTTAATATCCTAGATTAAACTCGAGTCATGGAATGTGTCATACTCTTCATAATTTAATCTGAGTTTTTCTTTATCAATGAGTAGACTATATGAAACAAATCACTATTTGAGCATGGCCATGCATTTCATAGTCCTACTCAATCAAGAGGCCTATGGATATCACCCCTAATATATAGGATGGTTAAATTCCATCTAGATCACTCATATTCCTCACACGATTCATGATGTACCCAATAATCACCTTTATAGTCCACCCTATTAAAGGTGACATTTGATGATATCAAAGTACATAAATTCTCATGTAGAAATATAGTGATTTCAGGTTGGAGGACCATTACATCATTGTCACTATGAGAATCGTTAATGACACTTTGATGCTCCACATAGAATTCTCATGGTGGGTCTGTCCAGTACATCGTTCTCTAACACATTCCTATGCATTGACTTAATATCTCATATATTTATGACCAATGAAATTTGGTCATCAGTCAATCCACATACTAGTCTCAATGCATCATTGTTGTCCTATCAACAATGGTACTCGACTAGGGACATTTAAGAGCAATGATACTAATTGTAATTATATAATCTCATGTTCAAGTCACATACTTGAAACTATATAAATTGTATCACTATTCTAAGGAATTTTATTATGTTAACATTTATATATACGCATAAATAAAACCATAATAAAATCATTCATTTATTTAATCAATTATAATATCAAAATGTTAAGCAATTATATCAAATATAACTTAACATCGCTGTTCTTCTATTGTCGATATAATATATCCGATCATTGTTTATCAACATAATATTATATTATATAACTCATATATATTTTGTTCAAGAATTACAACATTTTAATTTGAATATGGTTATACAAGTGTCCTCACCAGATAATAATCATAGTTAAACACATACGAGTTCATTTTCTTTATCTCAATATATTATATATATATATATATATATATATATATATTTATATTTCTAGATAAAAAATTTTGAGGTGGAAATGAATCAATAAGCTTCGCAATGGGGATGGTGACTCATCCGAGAAGATGATCAATAAAGACTCTCCGAAAGTCACGATAAAATAAACATATCGTATCCATGTGAAACAAGGAAAATCGGACTAGCCAACCAAGAAGACACCAGAGGAGTCTTCAATCATCGACAAGTGACGGCCCACGCTTATCATCTCAAATTTTTGCTTTCAGTAAAGCAAAAGTCTTTTACTTTGTTGATAACATCAACACACCATGATTGATTACTACGGACTCAAGAAAAGGGATTCTTGAGCATCCCCAAGACTCGATCAAAACGAATGGAATGTTGTCAGTCAGACTTAAAATACTTACTGAATTATATGGATCACAATCACCTTCACCTTCGCGTCATCAGATCTTCGATTGTAATTTTTCTCCTCCGGACCGAGAAGAAGTACAAACACAATTTTCATTCGATTCTTCGTAATTCGGTCAAGTCTCATATGAATGGCATCTCCGCAAGACGCCTTTAATCGAGAATTCGAGTAACTAGGAAACGTTAGTAACTTCATCAAAAAAGAGGAGGAACAACCGATTTTTCTTTTGACTTATTACGGTCTTTAATCGCTTTTATCGAAGATGTAAATCATTGACAAGGGCCGTATGTAATCAAGGAGTGGTTATATGGAGGAGTCAATAAGAGGAGAAGGCGGAAATTCTTCTCGAACTTGGCCAACTATTCTATCAACATTAATTTATCCCACCATTTAATCAAAAACCACCATTTAGAGACGCAAGAAATAGGGAAAGATAAGTCTGAGTCCCTAATACCCATGGATTACATTTCAAAAACTACTTGAAGAGATCAAATAGGGAAATCGTCCTGAATGAATTATGACTTCTTGGGTAGCTAAAACGATATATTGCCATTTAAGAATCCAAGGGATTTTATATTTACTACGTAATATAAGGAAGACCGAATTTCTCATATTTGGAATGATAATAACTATAATGACAAAATGTTCTAATCGGGCAAGGAGAGGTTTGGGGAAAATATCATGCCACAAACCATACCTTGTCCACCAAAGGATAAACCATTCGGGGAATTGACTTTGAACTTGTGGTCAAACCGAAAAATCACTTAATGACTATGATCTTCATTTTGATGAAGCATAATTTTATGCCAAGCCTCAATATAATCATAAAAAGCAAAAGGAGCTAGTGTTATTAGAAAGTGACTTGAGATCCGAAGGATGACTACCCCAATCTGATGTATCGAGAACTTTTTAATATACAAATGAATGATAAAGGAGCTTTGATTTATCATCGCTGGCATAAATTGATTTAATAAAGACCGACACTGCTTCAATAAGAATATCCCTATATATACATAAGGATTTATAAGGAGCTAAAGGGGAAAATGCCATCCAAAAGAGGAAAAAATACTAGCAAAACAATCGAATTTGGTCATTTTAGGTTTCATTAGGTAACTCGATATGAAATAAGTATCGATCAAGATTTGATTTATAATCGACATTTGATGATTAGATTTTGATGAAGTAGCGAGTGGGTTCGACTAGCAAAAATATCAAAGGTTTGGGCCGATAGAGAGAATCGAGGAGTAGGCTCGGGGACCGTACTCAAGCACTCGGAATTTATCGTGGTTTCGGTAATCGGATGAGGAACAATAGTTCCTTTTTGATCGATTAATCGACCAACAGAGCGCCATGACCACGTAGAAGATGATCCTCCTCAGACACTCATAATGCTATAATTGTACCTGTGTTAATAAATTCACGAGTGAGAAAATCTGAATCGAAGTTGTTATTACCTTTAATATATTCAATATCAAATCAAAATGCTTAAAATTGCTTGCCATCTAGCTTAATGAATGCTTAGAGGCTTACATTCTCAACATCTTTTCAAGGATAAATTTTATCGACTTTGCAATCTATTCTAACTAGAAACTTTTGGTTCAATAAATCATCTCAAAAATTTTTTGATACATAAAACTAATGATAAAATTTCCTTTTTAATTGTATTGTATTTTAACCGTGGTAGGATTCCATGCGCCTGTAATGGAAACGAACAATTTGTTCATCAAGAAGGAGTTAATTTTGTTTGAGTATGCCACCAATCCAATGTCGAGGCATCTGCTTCAACTATTTTGAAAGTCAATCATTTGAAATGCCAAGGTGGCAAAACCTTAACATATTTTTTTAACTTGTTGGACGACGTATATGAATGTCACCCCATGGGGAGGATTACTTTGTAAGTTACCGAAAGAGAGGCTTACAAATCTTCCCGAGGTCCTTGTAAAACTTGCTAATATAATCGAAGCGAGCCAAGAAACCTCTATAGCCGAAGTTTTATCAAGTAATCTTATCGTGAAACCGATCGGCGAATCGAATAGCTCTCACTAATTGGCCGCGTGAGTCCCATGATAGAGGATTAATCCGAGAAACCCGACTTTAGTCGAAAAAAACTACATTTGGAAGGAGAAAGAACAAGACCATTGGTTTAAATTATTCGGAAAACGAATTTAAATGTTTAATATGCTCTTCAATAGTCTTGGAGAATACAAGGATATCATCGATGTATACAATGATAAATGATCGAAAGGATTCAAAATATTATTAAGAATATTCGAAATTCACTGGTGCATTCTTAAGTCCAAATGATCGAACATTCCATTCGTAGTGTCCGAACGGAGTGGTAAATGCAGTTTTGTATTCATCATCCGGATGAATAAAGAACTTGCCGTAATCCGACTTAAGGTCAAATTTACTAAATATTGTGGAGACACTTAACCTACCAATGAGATCATCCTTGTTGGGCAAAGGGTACCTTATCCATCCTAGTACTTTGTTTAATGGTTTGTAATTAATGACTAACCGAGGGACACCTTCTTCTTTCTCACCTTCGTTATTAACATAGAAAGTGGGCAAGACCATGGTGATTTTACTATGTCTAATTAAACCTTTACTAAGAAGATCATTAATTTTTTTTACATAACTCCATTTGTTCATGACTCATTTGAATAGGTCTAGCTTTAGTGGAAATTAAATGTTCTTTAAATTCCTTAGCATATGGTAACCTAACTGTGCTTTTTCCTATGCCAAAAAGCATTGGGAGAATCAAAACATAAATTTTTATTAAATAATCTTTTAATTCTTTTATTTTTCTTGAACTCTATGTTACTCTTAAGTTGTTCTTCAAATGGTTGATACTTAACTTCTTCTTTAAGGAAATTTAAATGAGTAACTTTGCGCTTTAAGTGATTCAATGATTTAGAAATCGATTCTTGTTGGATAAATTTTAAATCTCTTTCTTTTGGTTTGATTAAGAATTTAAATGTAATTTTTTTCCTAAATGTTCACAACTTAAACCTTTATTACTAGTAGTAAATGGGTATAATAAATAAATAAATGGTAATCCTAAAATGATTTTGTCAATAAGATTGCGTAACTAAGACAAATGAGGTCTTAAAACACATAATTATCTTCGACAACTATGTACATTAGGTAATTTATATTTTATTTCCATCCGACTTCGTTAGAATTTAATTTAGTTTTTCACTAGTTTTCTTATAATATCGTGGGGATAATACCTTCTCGAATACAGCTTCAAATCCGCACTCAAAGATCAACTAAAAGGTGGAGTCGTATCAAGAAAGTTTTATCGATAACTAAATTAATAGAGATATACCATTTTGAATAGTAATATCTTTAATTCTTTTTAAGGAGAGACCTCAATAAAGAGATCTTAATCTTTAGCACCGATGATTACGGGTTCATCGTGACTTTCATCACTGTAAGAGGAATCATGAACTTGAAGATCCGATTTTTATCATCAATCTCTTTTCTTAAGTTAGAAATGTCTAATTTTAAGTTAGAAATTTATTTCTTAAGTTTATTAACTTCTTGATTTAATTCAGGGAGGGTAATTTCTTTTACCGGAGATTTAAATCTTTCAAGAGTTTTGTTGAGACTTAAAATTGGTTTTTCTTTGGCTCTAAGAACTTTATCAGTGACTTTTTATCTTTGGTTAACAAATCTTTTAATTGCTTCAAATACTGAGTTTTTAATTCTGGGTCTGCAATTTTACTAATTAGATCAACTAATAAAGAAGATTCTTCTTCTTTTTTCGTAATTATATTGATTCTTTTACAACAGTTTTTATTGCAATTTTTTGTACATATAGTGACTTCATTTTCACTATCAGATTCATCGTTAGATGTATTATTACTAGAAGATTCTGGAATATCAGAAGCTTCTTCATCACTACCACTGTTATTTTCAATTCTCATTAATTCTAATAACTGTTCTGTATCTTCGGCTGAAATATTTAATTGAGTTAATTTTTGTTTAACTCTACATTCACTTTTATAATGTCCTTTTTGCCCACAATTGTGACAGACAATTTTACTTTTATCATATTTCTTTGATTTTTTATATGATTTCTTCTTAGATGACTTGGGTTTGTTGTAATAAGTATCTTGATTATTATTCTTTTTGTCATGATTATATCTCTTCTTATGACGCTTATGACTTTTATGTGACTCAATATGTTTATTTTTATGCCTGTGCTTTCTTCTAGAGGGAGCAACTGGTGGTAATCCATATTGTTCACAAAATGTTCCTAACTCATATTTAGCTTTATTTTTATCTTTTCTGGCTTGTTTAGCTAACTTAAAGTCAATACACATTTTTAAACCGATTTATTAATATAACTAATAATATCACCATAAGTCAAATTATCATAATCTATATATCCTAAATTTTTACTTAATTCTTCTCTAACTTTGTGAGCAAATAAAGATGGTAAGCCATTAACAAATTTCTCTTTCGAAAATGGTTTGTTACCGTAATTTCTCATCATAACTCTCGAAGTAAATACATCTTTGTACCATCTAAAATCACTTAGAGTGGGACATGTAAGATTACTTAATTGATCATGGATTCTTTCGGTGATATTACTAGAGTTCCAACAAAATGTTTAATTATAGTAAATATTAAAGTATTAACTCCATCAGAAGACCAATACCAAAGATCTTCATCAAAGATGGGATTGCCTCCATTATCTCTTTGGATAGCATGAACTATGGAACATCTAATGTCTTCGTGAGATGTTTTTCCCACCAAGACCGAGAATGCCAAGAAACCACTAGCTATTAATTCAACTATATCTCGATTGAGATAAAGAATTGAATTTAGTAATATAGTATTGGCTACCATGTACATATGATTAAGTTTATTAAGAATTTCTTGTTCACCAAATCCATCAATATTCCATTCATAAATCTTATTAGAGGACACAGAGAACTGCTTATCTAGATTTTCTCTTCGAATGTAGATCCAGGAGGAGTTGGTCTAGAGTACCAATTTTTGGTAATACTTGTGTTATCGATGCTTAATTTATTTAGTTGTTCATTAAGGTTTGAAATGGATGAGTGATTAGAGTGATCCGAAGAACTTTCATTATCATCATCTGTTTCAACATGATCGATAACAACAATGGTTCCACTTGGACCTTGTTCTGTTTTAAGTTTTTTAAATAATTTTTCAATAGATTGGATCAATTCACTTTCTTTATTAGGTAGACTTAGATTATATTTGTTTTCTGGTAATTTAATTAAAGGTTGTTCAAGTTTTGAATCAGGTTTTTTAATAATTCCTTCTTCAAATTTTTCTTCAATCCTATCTAGCCGTTTTCCTACTGTTGCTAGATATTGATTACTAAAGTTTAACTGTTCAATTAATTTTTTATTATCATTAGTTCCGTCAGGAATCTTGAAGGGACTAGCGATAACTGAAGTGTTTTTAACTGGAATTAGAACCGTCTCTAAAGGGGGGTGACTGGACGATACTTTAGATCTATCTTCTTTAATCCATTGAGTTTTACTAATAACATTACATTTATTTTGGTACTAATCATACCAGTCGTAGAACGTGATGTTAATTTCTTCATTTTTAATAAATCTTTTCCATCTATTAACTATCTTATCTCTTTCCTTTTCTATGGGGTGAGTAGATCTGAATAGATGTCTCTTTTCTTTGTTAAATTTTGAATTAAAATCCTTTACTAAGTTATCCCAATCTAAAACGAAATTCTTTTTAATGACTCTTAATTGATTATTAATTGGGGCATTAAAATCGATCAATGTGGGATATATCGAGGATGCCGAGAAGAAGAATCTTAATCTTCTTCAGATCATTCTCGAGTATAGCAAGGATGACTAACTTGTCCTTGATTAAGGATACCTTTAAGTTTCCTATCTCTAACCGAAGGATTACTAAGGACTTCAGTATCTCTTCTAGTGTGGATAACTGAAGGAGCTGAAGAACTGGAAATGTCTTCAATGATAACTGGGGTTCTAGTACGTTCAAAACTAATTTTAACAGGCCCATCGTAAAAATCGTTGAATGTTTTCAATATTTAACAAATTGTTAACTATGTGTCATTGTGGCAATTCATTGGGTAAAGTCCATTGATTAGGTAAAGTAATATCCTTCCAAAGAATTATTCTTGGGATCCGGATATTAGCATCACTAGTTGAACTTTGAATTAAAACTGCTTTGATCTTTTGGACTTTTATTAAGAGCATGAACATTTAAGTTTGATTTCATTGTTTTATAGTAAATTTCAAATCAAAGCAATGGGTTGAGATCCTTCAATCATTTGAGTAATCTCTCCATCGCTTTTAATATTTAATGATAAGGCTTTGAATAAGTTTTTGATCACTAAGACTAAAGGTAAAATCAGAAAGCAATTGAAATGGATAGGTCCATTATGCAAACTTGCTTCCATGGCACCAATAATACTTGGATAATAATTCAAAAATCTAGCATCTCTAAGCGCAAGAGGTAGATAGATGAATTAATTCCTTTTCTATTGAGAGGTTTGATCGCAACTTGAACAAGACCTATGTGAATAAAATTGTAACCCTTCTTTTCGTGTTTTTTAATAACTTCGTGATAAAAGACTACAATTTTCAGATTCTTTGTTAATTGCATAAACTCTTTCAACTGCTTTTGACATTATAGTCGCTTTTGAACTTATCGGAAAAGGTCGATTGATAAATATCTTTAGGGGGATACTCTAGGTATGTTCCAATTGTGTAAAACTTGATTAATGTTTTCATAACTATGTTCTTCTTGGTTAATTATGTCCGGGAATGGAGGCAAAGTTGAATTTACATTAATCAAGAGTCGGATCTGAATAACCTACTCATTTTGACTGTTTCAAAATAAAATCTTACTCAAGGTCCATACATGCATACCCCGTTTACCCAAAGTAGACTCATACCTATGTTCTATAACCCGACACTACTCACACCCTGGAGACTTACAAAGGTTAAACACGAACTAGGTGGACTACAGGTAAGTAAGGTGACTTCAGAACTTTGATGAAGAAGATGATTTTGAAAAAGTAAAGAGAAGTTTGATTAAAAAGATCTACTAATTCAGCTACAAACAACAAAAAATGGCTCTCATACCATGAGAGGGCGGAAGGAGACTATTAAGAATGAGATGAGAAGAACAAGTGCGCATACAAACACAATTACTAAAATAAATAATTACATTGATTCTTTTACAACAGTTTTTATTGCAATTTTTTGTACATATAGTGACTTCATTTTCACTATCAGATTCATCGTTAGATGTATTATTACTAGAAGATTCTGGAATATCAGAAGCTTCTTCATCACTACCACTGTTATTTTCAATTCTCATTAATTCTAATAACTGTTCTGTATCTTCGGCTGAAATATTTAATTGAGTTAATTTTTGTTTAACTCTATATTCACTTTTATAATGTCCTTTCTGCCCACAATTGTGACAGACAATTTTACTTTTATCATATTTCTTTGATTTTTTATATGATTTCTTCTTAGAAGACTTGGGTTTATTGTAATAAGTATCTCTTTAAGGAAATTTAAATGAGTAACTTTGCAGTTTTACAGATTCAATGATTTAGAAATTGATTCTTCTTGAATAAATTTTAAATCTCTTTCTTTTGGTTTGATTGGGAATTTAAATGTAATCTTTTTTCCTAAGTGTTCGCAACTTAAACCTTTATTACTAGTAGTAAATGTAGTAAATGGGTATAATAAATAATTAAATGGTAATCCTAAAATGATTTTGTCAGTAAGATTGCGAACTAAGACAAATGAGGTCTTAAAACACATACTGTCTTGACAAATATGTACATTAGATAATTTATATTTTATTTCCATCTGACTTCCGTTAGCTGAATTTAGTTTTTCACTAGTTTTCTTATAATATCGTGTGGGGATAATACCTTCTTAAATACAGTTCAAATCTGCACCAGTATCAACTAAGGCAGGGAGCTGTACAGAGAACGTTTTATCGATAACTAAATTAATAGAGATATACCATTTTTGAATAGTAATATCTTTAATTCTTTTAAGGGAGAGACCTTGAATAAAGAGGTCAGAATCTTTAGCTCCTGATGATTCTGGTTCATCGTGACTTTCATCACTAGAAGAGGAATTATGAACTTGAAGATCTGATTTCTTATCATCAATCTCTTTTCTTAAGTTAGAAATGTCTAATTTTAAGTTAGAAATTTCTTTCTTAAGTTTATTAACTTCTTGATTTAATTCAGGGAGGGTAATTTCTTTTACCAGAGATTTAAATCTTTCAAGAGTTTTGTTGAGACTGAAAATTGGTTTTTCTTTGGCTCTAAGAACTTTATCAGTGACTTTTTTATCTTTGGTTAACAAATCTTTTAATTGCTTCAAATACTGAGTTTTCCATGAGAGGGCGGAAGGAGACTATTAAGAATGAGATGAGAAGAATAAGTGCGCATACAAACACAATTACTAAAATAAAATTTTATTTATGATACAATGAAACAAAGATTACAGATGATTTTAACTTACAAGTTTACTAAAATAAGAACATTAGATTAATGGGGTTGAGTAGGCTTAATCAGCGGTTGAGGCTAAAGATTTGTCTGAGAAGGAACTCTGAGTCTTTCTAAGTCTGCCTTAACCAAATGAATTCGAATTCCTTTTATAGAACAAGGAAAACGAACTATTACAATGTTACTATTACAATAACTGGGGTAGAGTAAAAGTAAGAAACATTTTACTAAAGTAAAAGTACAGGTAAAAACATTTTACTAAAGTAAAGGTACAGGTTAAAGTAAAAGAATCTGCTTTTGGTGGAAAAGCAGATGTCTTCTTTTGACTAATGTGGCCATGGGGCCAGATGCTTGAATAATTGCTGGACTAATTCGGCCATGGGGCCAGATGTTTGAATGATTGTCTTTGAAAGCGAAGATGTCGCTAACTAGGTCACGAGCAGTCTTTGGTGACTAAAGGTCAGTGGACCGAGGTCACGGAGGCAGTGAAGATGATCACATCGACTCGATTGATTATCGCAGAATAAAATGGATCTTGAGCATCTTGAAGACCAATTGTGCCATAAGGATCATAATTACCTTCGTCTCCAAGCTCTTGACTAGGATTTTTGGACTGAGAAGAAGCCTTGTCGGACTCTTCATGTAACTGATCTAGTCTCAAATAAATAGCATCTGCAAGACGCCTTAATTGAGAATTAGAGTAACTGGAAACATTAGTAACTTCATCGAATCGGAGGAACAACCGATTTTTCTTTTGATTTATCGATTGTTTCTTGACCGATTATTGGGGATGTAACTGGCAGAGGTAGTAGTGACTGAAGGGGTGTTAACTGGAGGAGTCAATAGAGGAGAAGGCAAAAATTCTTTCTGAACTTGGCCAACTATTCTATCAACACCGAATTTATCCCACTATTTAATGAAAAAACGGCGAGAGACGCAAGAAATAAGGGAAAGGTAAGTCTGAGCAGTCCTAATTCCTATGGACGACGGAGACTGAAATACTGTGACTTCTTGGGTAGCTGAAACGATATATTGCCATTTCAGAATCCAAGGGATTTTGTATTTACTACAGAATATAAGGAAGATTGGAATTTCCTCATATTTTGAATGATAATTACTATAATAACAAAAATGTTCTAACTGGGCAAGGAGAGGTTTGGGGAATATATCATGGGACAAACCGTACCTTGTCCACCAAAGGATAAACCATTTGGGAAATTGACTCTTGAATTTGTGGTCAAAATGAAAAAACCACGAATGACTATGATCTTCATTTTGATGAAGCATAATTTTATGCCAAGCCTCAATATAATCATAATAGCAGAAGGAGCTAGTGTGATTAGAAAGTGACTTGAGATCGGAAGGATGACTACCCCAATCAAACAGATTGAGAACTTGCTTAATATACAACGAATGATAAAGGAGCTTGGATTTATCATCGTTGGCATAATATATATATATATATATATATATTCACATTTCGGTCAGGCCTTGAGTTTACTTCGTGGCCTTTTACAGCTTTCTTTATATTTCGTCTTGCCTGGAGTTTACTTCGCGGCGGTTGATCGTTTTCCTGCTTTCTTTACATCTCCTCCTGCCTGTAGTTTACTTCTTGGCGGTTGATCGTTTTACTGTTTTCTTTACATTTTGTCCCGCCTGGCGTTTACTTTGTGGCGGTTGATCGCTTTTATGGCTTTATTTATATTTCTGATCCCCCATGGAGGTGCTTCGTGGTGGTTGATCATGTCTATATATATATATTTATTGCTTTTATATATATACATTTTCGATCCCCGATAGAAGTGCTTCGTGGTGGTTGATCATGTGACGCCCCTAAAATAGCTCCACCCGACCCATCCCGAGTTGCCAAATATCACACTATAAACATCAAATACAAACTTCATTTATACAACTGTTGAACTGTCGTGAAGAGTACGACAACAGATAAGTTGTGAGTTTTAATACAAATGTATGTAACTCTCATGGTGCCTCGACCACAACCTTACAATGGTACTTTACATAAAAGTACAGTCAAAAACTGTTTTAGAAATTAAAATCTTTGGGAAGTGCTCAAGGAAACCTTCGTAAATGGGAGGCCATGCGTCTAGGTTATGATACTGTGACGCTTCCAAAATAGGCATACATCACCCATCTTGACTCACCAAAAACATGGTACATAAATCAAATACAAACTTCTTTTATACAATATGACAATAGCATAGCTTAGAGTTTTTACACGAATATTGTCTCATAGACAGTATTCAAACTCAGATGAAGTCCTCATTACAATTATTATCACACTAAGTAATGAGGACTGCTAAAACAACCATCTCGGACCGTCACTCCGTTCCCCGACTAGTCCCAGCTATATTCTCATTTCCTGAAGAGAACTGTGAAAGAAAAAGGGTGAGCTCAACTAGCCCAGTAAGAAATATTATGACTAAGATAATGCAGAATAAATTATCATTAGTCTTCAACAGTGTTAAACTGATAAAATACAATAAACATCAAGTTTAACTGCAGCGGGATAAGCAATCCATTAGAAGAGTCAAGTAGAACATAATGTCTACTATCTCCTCTAGATTAAAAGTCCATCGTTAATATTTCATTCATGCAATACTTATCAATAATTCTTTATTATACCCAAGACAAAAAGAATTCTCATCACATGTCTTCACCTGAACCACCAACGATTATAGTTAAATCCACAATTCATATTTATAATCATGTAAATCAATAGTTTCTCTTTGCCACAAAGGCTTAATAGAACATTTACTCAATATCCTTAATTACCCCAAAGGGTAAAGATATTCAAGTGTAATAACAATGATCATACCAATTAGTTTTCTATCTTTGCACTACGGGCCAAAGATATTCAACTATAAAACCAATGGTCATGATCATACCAATCAATTGTATGTCAGTGCACTACGGCCAAAGACATTCAACTGTTAACTAATGGTCATGATCCTACCAATCTCATCATCAAATTATCCATACACTACGGCCAAGGATATTCGTTAGTATCACCAATGGTCATGATCATGTCATACACCTGTCCATCTTTGCACTACAGGCCAAAGCTATCAAGTAACATTTCATCTTTATACTATGACCAAAGATATCAATCAACTGTTCTTCTTTGCACTACGGGCCAAAGACATATAACTGTAAAACCAATAACTAACAGTCAATCTATGCACGTAAGCCACAGATAACTTTCATCATAATATAAGTATAAGGATGATGACAATGATATAAGCATTAATCCAATGAAATCAAATCAAACGAAATCAATGATAAATATTAAAGACTTTAAATTTATCCAGAGTTTAAAAATATCCAAATTGTCAACATGATAGTGCTTTGTGGAGTAAAATTCAAGAATAATATTCATGTACATAAAATAATTTGGATAGGAAAGAAATATATTTTTTTCGGGTAAATAGTACCCCGGGAATAGTACCTTGTGAATAGTACTTCTGGAATAGTACCTCTTGAATAGTACCCCGACATGAAAAGTACCCTAAATACCCGAGTGAATAATATTCGGGTGAATAGTAACCCGTGAATAGTACTCCGACATGAAAAGTGCCCCGAATACCCGAGTAAATAATACTAGAGTGAATAGTAACCAGGTGAATAGTAACCCATGAATAGTAACTCATAAAAGAAAAATACCAAAGAAAATGATATTCCATGACGAGTACAAAAGAAATGATATCTCACACGAGTATAATAGAATATCTTAAAGCGCAAATGAATTTTTTACCGCCATGCGGTAATCCACGTCAGACAGATCATTTCCACAATTTAATAAAGAATGAATACGAAGGATCATTCACCATGCATCTGAGTAATCCACATGACATGGTTATTCCAAATGTAATAATAAAGAATGGAATAAGAGAAGAATTCAAAGTGCGTATGTAATCCGCATGCACGAAAGTTATTCCAATAGAATAATAAAGAATGGAACCAAGTAATGTGTAACCCGCACAGACATGATACTCCAACAGAATAATAAAGAATGGAACCAAGTCATGCGTAATCCGCATAGACAAGATATTCCAACAGAATAATAAAGAATGGAATAACATTAGAATTCACCAGGCATGCAATAGACCGCACAGACAGATTATTCCAACAGAATAATAAAGAATGGAATAATAGAAGAATTTCACCATGTATGCGGTACTTCGCATAGACATGTTATTCCAAAATAATAATAAAGAATGGAATAACAACTCTAACGAGTATTGAAAGAAAATAACACTCTTCATGAATACGAAAGAATAATACCTCTTACCTTAGAAGAGAAACTGGAATAGTGAGGTAGCAGACTTCTGTAATAGCCAAGAATTTTGGTGGTACATTGTAAATAAATATATTAAATAATATGTAATGGATTATGGATGATTAAGTGATTATGTAAATAATATGCTATAATGTTTAAAGGAAGTCTCATTAATAAGATAAATAAGTTAGTGAACTAACCTAAGTATTTTAATAATTTAGAAAAATAGATTTAAGGTGTTAAACCCTAATTAAATACTCAATAAACTTGAATAAGACAAGTCTAATTGGGTTATATAAGTTAATTAACATTATTTATTGATAAGAATGTGTAAATATCAATAATAATGAGTAATAGTTCATGTGATAATAGGATTAATATTACTAAGGATGACATGTAATTTAAATAATCCCAAGAATTTATTTAAGCATTGGACTTGTAGATAATTTGATTGTTAAGCTAGCCCAATATTAAATTTAATGGGCAAGTATGGTAGTAGCACAACTATTTAATTGTGGAGGTCCAAGTTCATTTTAATTAGTAAGCTAAACTAGTTAATTTCAAGCCCAAAAGAATTAAACGATTGGCCCAATCCTAGCCCAATTAAAGAGGGGCATGATGGTCATCTAATTTAGCACATATTGCATTTAAGAATAAAGTAAAAATGATGATAAAGTTGGGAGGGATCCGGCCATATATTGAGACAAAAAGGGGCATGTGACTTATGTCTTCTTTTTCTTCATTTGGTCACCAACTCCCCTATGTGTCACTATATGACTTAGCCACTTTATTTTGCCATAATTACAAGTTATATGGAGAGAGAAGGGAAGAGATATGATAGTCAATAATGTATAGATATACTAATGTATCTATAGCTTTTTGTCCAACACATTAAACTATATTCTCTTTCATCTTTTCTTTTATTTCATTTTACTTTCTCTTTAGCTAACCAAGTAAAAACATAAGAGAGAGAGAGAGGGAGAGAAATTCGGTGGAGGGGAAGAGGAGAGAGAGGAAGGAGTTACACCATTGATGCATCCAAAGTTTACCTTCTACTTTGGAAGATTAAGAAGAAGTGCTCAAAGATTAAGGTATAAATCTTAAACTTGTGGATTTCTTTGTTATTTTGTTTGATTTTGGAGATTTAAAGTTTATGATCTTGAGGTCTAAAACCATCTATCTACATGTTTTATATGGTTTCATGTTTGGTTCTAATATATTTGAGTGTTAAAAAGTAAATCAAAAGGATAGAAACGAAACTAGATTTGTTTTGTTAGAAAACTCTAGTTTTTTTTTCATTTACTTTGATCGACTACCATTTTTGATCTACACCTTCTTTTTGTGATCCGTCAAAGAGGGGTGCTAGATATGTAAGTTAAGTACTAAACCCAAATGGTAGCACTCAAAAATGTTGAATACACTAGTGGTAGCAACTGTTTTAGCAAAAACAGTTTTGTCTTTTGAAAGAAAAATAAACTATTTTTGGACAGTCAATGCTAGGGGTATTTTTATCATTTTCTGACATTTAAAAATTCTGGAAAAACTTTTGGAGAGTAATATGATGAGTTATCTTTCAAACCCAAGTGGAATCACCTAAAAAGGAGTTGTAGATTTCCGTATGGACTGCTTTTAGTAAAGTAGGTAAAAGCCAAAAGTCCCAAAAACAAGCTGCGAAAGAAATTGCAAGGGCAGTTTCAGCCACTTAAATTTTGACAAATATTCCGGCCTTTTGGGAAATGAAAATATATGGTATAAAGTAGCTCCTGTCCAAAAATGAGCTCATTCCGACATAAAATGATCAAGTTATGACCATTTCAATATTTGAGTTTTTCGGACAAAAATCGCTATAACCGGAATTCTATAACTCCGATGGACACGAAATTTAAACTGGAGGGTCACGTTAACATGTATAACATTATGCCAAGAGATGGGAATTTTTGGAGTTAAGCGTGATGGGGCTAATTTCTTAAGCTACGTACTATAAATAATTTTTGAAAAAATACTAAAAGAAATTGAAAAATTACGGAAAAATATTTTTTGTGTATGAAATATATGTATATATGTTTGGCCAAAAGATAGAAAAATAATAAGTTGATTTCGTATTTTTGTGAAAAAGAATTGTGAATTCAGGTTGTTGAAATGGAAGATTATGATTTCAGGATATTGAAATATATTTTGGTTTACTGAAATGATATTTCAATTTACTGATATGTTATCTAGCTTATTAAGATGACATATAAAAGGTATAACTTATAATTACAAGTTATGATGTGATTAAAGGACTATCAAAGTACAACAATAACATTAAGACTTAAGTGTAATGTCTAATATTTAACTATATGTTTAAATGTTAGACACTTTAATATAAGATTATAAGATTATAAATGAGTTATGTTATTATTAATCAAAAGATCAATTATAGGTCTTTTCTCTAAAGAAGTTAAAGTAAATTGCTTAGCAGTAGACCGCGATTGAGGAAAGTTCTCTAACTCAAACGTGAGTTATTAATTTCAAAGCATGTTAGTGAATAATTATTGTTGATTATTCACATCTATATTGATTATTGATACTCGCACTCGGTGCAATTAAATTCTTGTTCAATTATTATTGAACTGTGAATTAGTTAAAGTTCTTTTATTCATGAACTGTTTAAGATGTGGATCTATGCTTATTGTATCAGCTAGATCAAGTATGTTTAAATTTGTTAAATCAAATATGTTGTTAAAAGTTGTTCTTTACCAATTGACGTGGTAATGACTCAAGACTGAGAAAAAAAGAACAATTTGATTAAAGCATTATTGAAAAACAATCATTGCTCGTACATTAAGTGTTTATGCATAATACACCGGGTATGAAAGGTTGATCCCTTTGATTATCAAAACTAATTAAAAGAACCAGTTTAAATACTGACAACATTAGCATATGTTCTTGGTCACTATGACCACTCAGCATCTGTTATTCAACTATTCGAATATTCATTTATCAAGACTTAATTCATGTTCTTTCATAATTAATTTCTATTGTTAAACACTGAACGATACATCTCTTGTTAATCATGATATATCTTCTTCGAACTTAAATTTCCTAAGCAAATTTGTTGCTTACTCTTGCTATATCATGACTGTTATTTCAGCTAGGCCAGAGAGTTCGAGTAAGAAGGACAAAAGCAAGGGAAAGGCCCAAAAATAGTTATTATAAATGTTTAAGTATCATGAGATACTATGTTTGATGTTTATGTAAACCTTTTGTGTTACTTTATGTAACTTAAGTCAGGTATGTTTATGTTAAGGCAATAGACCTTGGGATATTGTATAAGACTTTATTATAATGAACAATGTATGTTTATTATTCTGTAATAGTATATAGAATGCTTGAAGATGATGGATTGTGAGCACCAAACCCGATGTTTGAGAACCCGGATTTGGGGACGTCACAGGTTGGTATCAAATCTATAGGTTATAAACTTTAGGATGTGAAACCTAGGTTATAACCTTAGAAGAAAACTCGTATAGAGTATGCTAAGAGGTGGATTATGGAGATTCATCTAGTATAGATTGTACATAATAAAATATTATTTCAAATGAATATATTTTATTGTGATACTGATGTTGTGTTTGTGTGGTTATAGGATGCCTGAGGAAGGAAAAGGTAGCCATATTGTTGAGCAAGAGCCGATAGATCCGGTAGAGGATCATGTTGTTAGTAACGAGCGTGACAAGGATGTGATGGAGGTTTTGTTCGAAGATAAAATTGCACTGGAGAATAGAGTGACAGAGTTAGAACAGGAGAATGCCACGCATCAGTTTACTGAAACTCAATACAAGGAGTTGGCATATCAAGCTCAGAATGAGCTTGCTGAGATGAAGATACAGTTGCAGGTGCAGACGACCTTGGCTACACATATGGTAACCATGAATGTTGGGCTGAGGGAGAGACTAGAACTGAAAGTAGTATGCACACAAGCCAATCATGTTTGATGATAAAGAATATAATTTGTAACAATCTTATTCATTTATTAATAAAAAGTATTAATTTATGAAAGACTTTTAATTATCTACATGATGTTGTTTTATAATATGTGATAAACCCATAGTTTTAAGCAATGCTTTCAGAATAATGATGATGATCATTCTAATGAGATCTAAATTCTTAGAAAGCTTAAAACTAAAATAGTTCCCAATCGTTGGATTACTAAATTGGGAATTAGTGAATCCGGATAGATTGATACATACGTTGCTTGCTCATTTGATGAGGATGATTGATCTCGTGATCATTTGTGTGGAGACACTAAAGCAAGTATGTAGGTGCTTATTATAGAATAAGTTCACTGAACGTGGCTCGCTAAGGAATACCTAATAGAGTTTTACTTGCCTGTCAATAGGAATTCCTGTAGTGATAGTAGTACAAGTGATCCTTGGACTTGAGATGATCACAGTATCTTGTGTATGATGAGTTATACTTTGACTTATTCCTTAAGACCCTTAGGGTATATTAAAGGGTATGCTTGGGTATAATAAGTTATACATGGAGATAATGTATGATCAATAAAGAATCTACCGCTTATAGTAAAAGAAGAGAAATGTCCTATGTGATTCGATAAATGACAACCCAGTAGTCCTTGGCCAAGGCAGAATGAAATTAGAAAGGAGTTTCTAATTTGAATTATTTAGTGTTGTGCATTTAAGGATCGAAATACATATAATTAAATAAAATAAAACTTGACAGTAATTCAATGTCTTATATTTAATTGAGACATTGTATGGTGGAAGGATTGAATTGTACGGTAACTATTTACTCAGAGGTTCTTTTATGATTAATGTTGAAATCTATATTATCTGGAAAGTCGTTGATCGCTAGGGAGGCTTATCCCTATTGTAGAATAAATATTTATTTATTTAAATAAATAAATAGTTTAATTTATTTATTTAAATAAGATTAAAATTGTTCTAATTGATTTATTCACAACCGGTTTAATATGGAGAACCTAAAGGGTCACACCATAAAAGGAAGAATAAATATTTAAGAAGTTAATGACATAATCGTAATAATAAGTTAAATATATTTAATTTAATCTATGGTGATGGAATAAATTAAATAGCTTAATATTTATTATTTCATATTTTGGAAATATTAAATATAAATTAATAAGAGGAGTCTTATTATTATTATTACTATTATTATTATTATTATTTAATTCCTAAAGGAGTTTAGAAATTAATTAATAAAAGTACTCTCATTTATTCCTAATAAGATTAGGAGTCTAATTAATTAAAAATTTAATTAATTATTCCTAATAAGATTAGGTGCCTAATTAATTAAAGGAGTTTAATTAATTAAAATAAAGCCTAATTCCTTAATTGTTAAAGGAGGGTTATCGACGTCTATAAATATGAGGAGTCTTATTATGGGTTTAGAGTTGTTGACTTTTTCACAACAGACATGATTTCAATTGTTGGAGAGTACACTCCTTTTTTATGAGAGATAGAAAACTAGGGTTTTGTCAAACACCCATCTTCTTGAATCTTTATTCTTTCTTGGTGGATCACCTTTAGAGGTCAAACACTTGGGTGGCTAACGTACATCAAAGGAAGGAACAAAACCCAATGAATTCAAGTTGAACGCGAAAAGGATTGGAGGTGAACTTGTACCTGAGGAAACTCGAATTTTCAAGGGTATGATTTTTGTTCTTCATATCTTTTCGTTTAATTAATAATTGTGAAAAAAGGATGATCCGGGTATATGGTTTGTAAAAATTTAAACTCTGATTTTCCACGTTTCCGCTTACTTTGTGCAATTTGATTGCGTTCATGAATATTGCAAACCTAACAGTGGCATCAGAGCCAAACTTTTATGCGAATTATTAATTATTTTAATTTGATATATATATTGATATGTGTTTAGAACAATTTAATTGAGCATAATTTTGTTGTATAAAATTTAAGGAAAAAAACGCGATATACGTGATGTCGCCGTACTTTGGAATATATGATAACTTTATTATATAAAGTTAATCGGTTCTTATTTTTAGTTAACAGCATGATCATGTTTCCTGTTAAAGGATATCACGTGATTTAGTTTTATCACTCCAGGTGATTTCCAACGTGATTGATTATCCAGCATGTCAGCAACTTTATATATATGATATATTACTTATTTAACAAGGAATGCCCAGGAAGATTTCGTGAATCACTATTAAGGGAGAAGCGGAATTGAATATTATAATATATATATATATATTATAATATATTATTAATTATTCTATAATTAAAATAAAAGTTTATTTTAATTTTAAAATTAAATTTCATGCTAACTAATTAGAGTTGGAATTGGATTCCATGATAACTAATTGGAGTTGAAATTGGATTCCATGTTTCCTTAAATAAAGGAGTTTATTTAAATATGAAATAAGATTTCATGTTATTCAAAATAAAGGAGTTTATTTGTGAATAGAAAGAGAATCCGTATTTCCTTAAATAAATGAGTTTATTTAGATATGAAATAAGATTTCATATTATTCAAAATAAAGAGGTTTATTTGTGAATAGAAAAAAAGATTTCGTGTTTCTTTTAATAAATGAGTTTTTGTTTAACTTGGAATTGGATTCTATAATTAATTAAAATAAATGAGTTTATTTTGATTAAAATTTTGATTAAAATAAAATAGTTTATTTTATTCAAAATTAGATAAATTAAAATAAAAGAGGTTTATTTTGATTTAAATTTGGATTAAAATAAAGGAGTTTATTTTGATTCAAAATTAGATTTTATACTAACTAAATTTGCACATTAAATGATATCAATATATATATTGAATATTTATTATTCATGAGATGAATGTTATTTATTGATGCATATGGTGATGTGTGTGATAATAAATGAGATTGTTAATGTAATAGTTATATTTAAATATTAATTCTTGCACCCCTAGGGTTTGACCTTTTGGTTCACTTGGTGGCTCTAGTGAATTAAAATAGAATAAAGTCCATAATCAATCCGGGTAGAATATAGTATTCTATATGTTCATGCTTATACTATATATATTATATATTATGCAAACATGCTTCGCATGTTTATTAATATGACGCGTATTATATATATGTGTGTGCAAGCGCGCTAAACAAGATGAGACAAATTAATAACAAACCCCTCAAATATTTTATATTAAGTTGTAACGTTCAAAGATATTTGGAATATCGAATGTCGCCTTCTAGCATGATAGAAACAATATAGTATTATATATTTAATATGAGTTTGTTGTGCACACACAAGACAAATATTAAATATTTAAGATGTTATTTTTATTACATATGATGTTTATAAGGAATTGAACATTATTGTTTTGTTGTGCACACACAAGTGCTGTAGTTTTCTTTTCACTTATATGGAAATGCTGGGTCTGACTTAACTTAAATCATTTTAGTTCGGATGTGCACACACTTGACCATTATGATTTAAGAGGTAAAATACAAGGAGTTACATAGTTGATATAATTGACAAGAGTTGTCTACCTATTTATTTATATATAGTTTGTTGTGCACACGCAAGGCTATATACATTTGAAATGAGATCCTTATTCTCACTAGCATATCTTTAATTAGATATTGCCGAACTATATATATTGAGGGTAATATAATTTAAAGAAAATAGTGGGAGATACCAATTTAAAACAAGACCTAATTTATTTTGGTAATTAATAAAAGAATGTATGCTAAAATATTGTTAAGAATAAATTCATTTACAAAATTTTACAATGTCTAAAATTACTATCACTGCGTCGCATATTAGATGTTATTTAACCTGACCGAATTAAACGAATTGGTTAAGGAAATTGAGAAAAGTTCTCACGGCTGAAAAGCTATCTTATGTCCTTAATATGCCTATCTCTGCAATGGTTACAGACAATGCCTCTGAGCAAGAGATTACTACTTTTAGAAAGTGGCAAGATGATGCACAGTTGGCTCAATGCATCATTTTCGCATCCATGAGTAACAAGCTTCAGCGTCAACATGAAACTATGGATGCTCCTACTATATTCATGCACATCAAGTAGTTGATGGTGTGGAAAGTAGGACTGATAGATATCAGATATCTAAGGAGCTCTTCCGATCTAGAATGACCGATGACACTACAGTACAGATAAAAGTCCTTAATATTATCAATTTAATTAATCAATTAGGACAACATGTTTTGTCATGGATGGAGAGTTGAGCCAAGATTTGATCTTGCACTCACTCCCGGACTCCTTTCACAATTATTGTGAATTTTTCATATGAACAAGCTAGATATCAGCCTCACTGATTTGCTTAACATGTTGAAAAATGTTGAGAGTCACTTTCCAACCAAAAAAGACCATGTCTTACTGGTAGGGGTCAAAGGATCTTTTGAAAAGAAGAACGATTCTAAGAAGGTAAATAGAAAAGGCAAAAACAAAGGATAATAAGAACAAAACTGATACGGATAGCAAAGAAATTTGCTTCCACTGCAATAAGCCAGGACACTTGAAAAGAAACTGCGAGAAGTCTCTTGTACAGGCTAACCAGAAGAAGCTTAGTGAAGCTTCGATTATAAATACAATTTTGTTCATGATTTAAAATAAATTTTTCTTTAAGTCAAGGTTCTACTTGGGTATTGGATACCGGCTTTGGTTATCATAAATATAGATTTATGAAGGGACTAAGCAGAAGTTGTGACGCCCCCAAAATTAGGTATACATCACCCATCTTGGGTCGACACCTACATGGTACAGAATTTAAAAACAACTTATTAACATAACTGTTGTGTACAATACGACATAAACTGTGAGTTTAAATACAAATATCGTCTACTAGATATTATACAAACTCAAATAAAAAGTCCTCATTATAATTATTATCACACTATTTTACTGAATAGTGAGGACTACTAATGCTATCTTCGTGACCATCACTGCTTCCCCGACTCGTCCCAAATTTATATTATCATTTCAAGAGAGAGAAAAGGAAAGAAAGGGTGAGCTCAACTAGCCTAAGAAGAAATATTATGACTAAGATAATGCGTAATAAATTATCAATAGTCTTCAATAATGTTAAACTGATAAAATACAATAGACAACCAGTTTAACTGCAGCGGAATACGCAATGCATTAAAAGAGTCAAGTAGAAAATAAAGTCTACTATCTTTTAGGTTTTAAAAGGTTTTTCATCATCGTTTATAAATTTGAGACTCGCCTTTAATAAATATTTCACATCATCGAATCACCCCGCACTACGGCCAAGGATATTCTTTAGTATCACGACCACAATTATTCATGCACTACTGCCAAGAATATTTGTGTATTCATTAATGGTCATGATCATGCCAACAATCATCCATCAATGCACTACTACCATCGAGGATTTTTATCACATCATTTGTAACATTACGGCCATGATTACAATCAATAATCTCTGGTCATAATCATACCAAGTCCATCTATGCACCACAGCCATAGATGACTTTCAAAAAAAAAATATAAATATGAGGATGATGACAATGATATAAGAATTCAATAAAACAAGTTCAAGAATTATTTTATCCAGAATTATTAACGCCCAAATTGTCAACATGACATCTTTTGTAGAGTAAAATTCAAGAATGATCAAGAATATTTCCATGAAAAGATATCGATGAAACGCAAATATCAAGGATATTCTACTAATTTCATGGAGTATAGAAGTCAAAGTTTTAACCAACTGGGTATAATAAAGAATGGAATAACAAAAGAAATCACCATGCATGCGATAGATCGCATGCATGTGTTATTCCAATGTAATAATAAATAACGGAACTGTGTCGTGAAATTCACAATGGCTGTGATGTTCCAATGTAATAATAAAGATGGAACCAGATCCTGTAAACACACACATGATAGGATATTCCAATGTAATAATAAAGACGAGCCAGTCCTGTAAAACACATGCATGTGATGTTCCAACAGTAATAATAAAGATTTTAACCAGTCCTGTGTAAAACACATGCATGTGATGTTCCAAATGTAATAATAATAAAGATTTTAACCAGTCGGTGTAAAACACATGCATGTGATGTTCCAATGTAATAATAGAAGAATGTCACCAAGTATAGGGTAAACCACTTATACAAAAGTTATTCCAATGTAATAATAAGCAATGGAATAACAACAGTTCTCTTCATGAATAAGAAAGAATAACACCCCTTACATTTGGTAGGAGATTGAATATCGCAAAGAAGTAGTAGTAACAAAATACTCTTCTTCTTTTCTCTTATTCTCTCTATACTTTCTCTCTCTATAGCTTGAATGAATTCGTGAAAAATAATGAAGCCCTCAGCCTCTATTTATAGAAGATTTCTAGCTTAGCACCCGCCGTGTGAAAAGGCAAGTGGCTCGACGAATCGGTTTCGACTGATCAGAATGTGAAACGACAAGTGGTTCGGACGCCTCAGAATGTGAAACGACAAGTGGTTCGACACCGTAATGTGAAACGACAAGTGGTTCGGACGTCCGGTAAAGGTAATTACTATTAACGAAGGTAAATACTATCGACGAAGGTAAATACTATTCACAAGGGTAATTACTATCGACGAAGGTAATTACTATCGACGAAGGTAAATACTATTCACAAGGGTAATTACTATCGACGAAGGTAAATACTATCGACGAAGAGACTCTTAGATGATGACATATGAGCCCCCATAAAATAATCAAACTTACCACAAATCATTTTTTTTCATCAACACATATTTAATCTTTCAACAATTATTAATCATTTATAACTTGTCGCCTCAATTATTGATTTAATACTATAACATATTATATGATGATACCGTGACAATAATTGAATCAATAATATAAGAGATATGATGCAAAGAATTATCGTAGTAATAATTGAGCATAAATGAGTGACTTCTCACGTAAGCATCAATAATCAATACCGTGTGCTACTATGCAACTACGCCAGACATCGCATTTCTTTTACCACCGGGTAGTTCAACAGCTTTTAACAGTAACACCACAAGTTATTTTTATAAAATATTTTTGTCATTTTCTCAATCCGACAATAATTTCATTGTGGGGTCCACCAATGATTGAGCCATTTGTATTTAATATTCCCTAACAAAAAGAATATTCCCACCAAACTAATATTTTATAACAACTTGCATACTTTGCAAAATTTATAAATATTACCCACAACTATAACATTATATCAAATTTATTCCATAATATTCAAAAAATAATATTTATAGAAAAATTCATCTTTATTTATAAAAGTTGGGGTCTTACAACCTCCCTTCTTACGAAATTTTAGCCCTCGAAATTAGGGTATACGACTGGTATGTCAAGAGGTAAGGATACCTTGATTTCATTTCGATTCTAACTCCCAAGTCATTTCCTCAACATCGTGGTTCCTCCACAAAACTTCGACTTGAGGTATAACCTCGAGCGTAGAATATGTTCCTTCTTATCCAAAATTTGAACAGAACCTCTTCATACGCCAAATCTTCCGCTATTTCGTCCGGTTCTAACTCAATAATATGGTTCGGTCTTTCACATATTTACGTAACATAGATATGTGAAAAACGTTATGAACACGAGACATATTTCAAGCAGAAGTTTAGTCTATAGGCTACGTTCCTACTCGATCGAGGATTAAAATGGACCGATGAATCGAGGGTTAAGTTTCCTCTCTTTCCAAATCTTGTAACTCCTTTCCATGGAGCAACTCTTAACAACACATGATCTCCTATATCGAATTCCACGCCCTTTCGATGAAGATCAAGATAACTCTTTTGTCGATTTTGTGAGGTTTTTTTATACGTTGTCGGATCGTTTGAATCTTTTCCGTAGTCATACGTATCAACTCCCGGTCCCAACAACGTTGCTTCACCCACCTCATCCCAAAGATAATCGAGAACGACACTTTCTTCCATACAACGCTCGAATGGAGCCATGCCAATACTTGCTTGATAATCGTTGTTGTAGGAAAACTCCACCAATGGTAAGAACTTGTCCCAACTCCCTTGAAATCAAGGACACAGAGTCTTAATAGATCTTCAAGAGTTTGAATAGTCCTCTCCGATTGTCCGTCCGTTCGAGGATGATATGCCGAGCTAAATCGTAAGTCCGTGCTCATAGCTTTTTGCAAACTAACCCAAAATCGTGAAGTGAATCTTGGGTCTCGATCGGAAACTATGGATACCCAAGATACCATGCAATCTTACAATCTCGTTTATGCACATACGAGCAAGACGCTCAAGTGTATAAGTTTCTCGTATCGGTAAGAAATGATGAGCAGACTTGGTCAACCTATCAACAAATGACCCAAATCGCATCAATGCCTTGAGAAACCTTAGGAAGACCCCAGAACTAAATCCATGGTAATGTGCTCCCACTTCCATTCGGAATTTCAAGTGGTTGCAATGGACCTTTTGGTACTTGATGCTCCGCTTTAACTCGTTGACAAGTTAGACACCTTGAGATAAACAGCGCTATCTCTCTCTCTTCATATTGCTTCCACCAAAATGTATGATTTAATATCATGATACATTTTGGTACTCCTGAGATGAATTGCAAATGGTGTGTGTGTGCCTCCATCATGATATTATACTTTAAATCGTGGTCGTTAGGAACACAAAGTCCGGAGTTGACTCAAAGTATTCCTTCTTCATCGATTCTTGCTTCCTAAGATAGCACCTTCTTGCACTTTCTTCCTCATACGCATCACCTCCGTGTCCAGTAGCTTGAGCGCCTTTAACTTTATCAATTAAAGTCTGGTTCTACTCAGATACTCGCTATCATCACACGCGCCCCTCGAGTCTTTAATTCTATCGCCATCCTTTGCAAGTCACACAAATGGGCTTTCATTGACAATATCGCACTCAGATTTGCATATGATTTTCTACTCAACGCGCCGCCTACCACGCTCGCTTTTCCAGGATGGTATTGGATGGTATGATCATAATCTTTCATCAGCTTCAAGCCAACGTCGTTGTCGCATGTTGAGTTCCTTTTGAGTGAAGAAATATTTGAGGCTTTTATGATCCGTAAAGATCTCCACTTTCTCCCCATACAAGTAATGCCTCCAAATTTTAAGGCAGAAGATAACAAACCGCTAACTCTAGATCATGAGTAGGATAATTCCTCTCATATTCTTTGAGTTGTCGCGAGGCATAGGCTATTACTTTTCCATGTTACATGAGAACACATCCCAACCCTTTGCTCAAGCATCATCAGAGATGACAAATCCCTCCGAGCCGATGGTATTGTCGAGTAACAAAATAAATAAGTCTCCTCTTGAGTTCTTGAAAACTCTTCTTCACATTCTTCGCTCCAACCGAACTTTGTATCTTTCCGAGTCACGGTGAGTCAATGGAATAGCGATTCGAGAAAATCCTTCCACTAATCTCCGATAATAACCAACTAAACCGAGAAAGCTACGACTTTTGGCCATCGATTTAGGTTGTTCCCACTTTGAATAGCTTCAATCTTGGTTGGTCAACAGATATTCCATGACTTGATACCACGTGCCCAAGGAATGCTACTTCTTCAAGCCGTAACTCGATTTCTTCAACTCGCATAAAGCTTATATTCACGAAGCTTTTGGAGTGTCACCTCAAGTGTCGCTTCATGATCTTCACGGCTTTTGGAATAAATAAGGATGTCATCAATAAAGACGACCACAAAGTGATCTAAATATTCCTTGAATACTGGCTCATCATATCCATGAAGGCAAATAGGAGCATTAGTCAATCCAAAGGACATGACTAGGAATTCATAATGCCCGCATCGAAGTTCGAAAGCCGCCTTTGGAATGTCACGGTTCTAATCTTCAATTGGTGATATCCTAACGAAGATCAATCTTTGAAAAGAATTTGGCTCCTTGCAATCGGGTCAAACAGTCATCAATACGTGGCAATGGATACCTATTTTTGATGGTGACGTGATTCAACTCCCGATAATCAATACAAAGTCGCATACTCCCATCTTTCTTCTTCTTCACTTAATAGAACAGAGCACCCCAAGGAGAAGTACTAGGACTAATAAAGCCAATGTCTAACAATTCCTCGCAGTTGGGTCTTTAACTCCTCAAGTTCAATAGAGCTATTCGACATGGGGCTTTGGAAATAGGTTTTGCACCGGTTCAAGGTCGATACAAAATTCAATTTCACGCCCGGGGTAGGCCAGAAGTTCTTGGGAATACGTCAGAAATTTATTAACAATAGAATATCGCTTAAAATCGACGATTTTTATTTAAATCGTGACATGAGCTAAGAAAGCTCGACATCCGCTTTTTCAATAAACGAATAGCTTTTATGGCTTGAGATGACCGTGATTGATTTTAATGGTTTGGTCGTTTGAATTCGATAATAGGTTGATTAGGAATATGAAAGCTAACAACCTTATTTAAAACAATCAATTTTTGCATGATAAGTAGTTAACCAATCAATCCCTGTAATCACGTCAAATGCAAGTATTTTAATGAAATAAGATCGATGTGTAATGTGAGGGTACCGATTTGAACCAAACAAGACTTATAAACAAAGTGGATGTAATGAAGGTTTCTCCCAACGGAGTTTCCACAGATAAGTCAAAGTCTAATTTCTCCCGAGTCAAATTTAATCGATGAGCGCAAGTAGGAGAAATAAAAGAATGGGTAGAACCCAGATCAAATAAAGTATAGACTTCATTAGAGTTTATGATAAGCTTACCCGTGATGACCTCATTCGGATTCCTTGCTCTTTGGGAGGTCACAACAAATGCTCTCCTCAGACCACTGGTTTTGAATTTTTCGGGATGGCCTTTGGTGCCTCCATCCTAGTGAATTTGTCTTGATGAAATGACAAAATCGAGCTAAGTGACCTTCTCTTCCACAATTATAACATGCTTTGACGGCAGATGACGCAGTTTTTGATCGATGTGTCCCTCCTCCGCATTTGAAGCATATGATAGGTGGTCTTTCTCCTTCCTTAACAATGGGTGCTTGTGTCGACGCCTTTCCATCATCATTGAATCTCCTTTTCTTGAAATGTCCATTCTTATTGTTTTGGCCCCGATTACACACAAGTGGTTACCATATCCGCCCGTTGATTCCTCCACGCTTGTTGTCACCGCCTCGATGACTATTCTCGCCGGTATTATAATTTTGCTTACCGCTCTCTTTTAGTCAGGTTGACTCATTATCGCGCCCACTAATCGAGCCCTATTTACAACATCTCAATACAAACACGCTTTATGAGAAATAAGATGTTGACGATTCCCGCTTCAAACCTCTTAAAAACATTCGCGCCATTCTCTTCATTATCCACCAAGTGGGACGAACCGTGATAACTCCGCAAATTTTGCCTCGTATCATTACACTGGCCATATTATTTTGTTCCAACTTGATAAACTCCACCTCCTTCATGTGGCTAATACTTTCGTGAAAGTATTTGTCGTTGAATGTACTCCTCGAACTTCTCCCAAGATATCTTCAAGACAAATTGGTTGAGTACGCTTTTACCGATTCCCACCAAGAATCCGCCTCCGTGCAACATAAAGGCAAAAGGGAACCTTTTGCTTCTCTGAGCATCCCAAGACATCAAATATCTTGGTAATCTGCTTTATCCATGCTTCCGCCGAAGTGGTTTTGCTCTCCCTTAAACCCGGTGGTCCCAGCTCCTTAAATTGTTTAGCGGTGACCACCGAGAGTTTTCCGTGTTTCCACCCACGTTTTGGACAGGAGTCGCTCTCTTTCATTGTCAGATAAATCGCATAAAGCCTCGAACATTTGATCATTCGTCATTTGGTCGTTGTTGTTGTTTGCATGAGGATTGTCGCCTCCCGATGCACATTATCTCGATTATTGATATGTGGTGAATCAACAATCGTCAAGGCCCATTGCTATTCTCAACATTCTCGGATGTCATTTTGACATCGCCACAAAACAAAAGGTTAATTGACATGTAACAAATTATCTCTATCTTCCGACCAACCAATAAAATATCACATAAACTTAGGTAGGTCATACTAACAAGGTATTCCCCGCTCTCCCTCCTAGTACTATTCTCACATCTTAGCTGTGGATCATATCCCTAAGCTTTGATACCAACCGTGACGCCCCCAAAATTAGGTATACATCACCCATCTTGGGTCGACACCTACATGGTATGTAATTTAAAAACAACTTATTAACATAACTGCTGTGTACAATACGATATAAATCGTGAGTTTAAATACAAATATCGCTTCTACTAGATATTATACAAACTCAAATAAAAAGTCCTCATTATAGCTTATTATCACACTATTTTACGTAATAGTGAGGACTACTAATGCTATCTTCAGACCATCACTGCTTCCTCGACTCGTCCCCAAATTTATATTATCATTTCAAGAGAACAAAGTGAAAGAAAGGGTGAGCTCAACTAGCCTAAGAAGAAATATTATGACTAAGATAATGCGTAATAAATTATCAATAGTCTTCAATAATGTTAAACCGATAAAATACAATAGACAACCGGTTTAATCTGCATGAAATGAATTAATGCATTAAAAGAGTCAAGTAGAAAATAAAGTCTACTATCTTTAGGTTTTAAAAGGTTTTTCATCATCGCTTATAGCCGAGACTCACTTTTAATAAATATTTCACATCATCGAATCACCCCCGCACTACGGCCAAGGATATTCTTTAGATCACGCACCACAATTATTCATGCACTCACGGCCAAGAATATTTGTGTATTCATTAATGGTCATGATCATGCCAACAATCGTCCATCAATGCACTACTACCATCGAGGATTTTTATCACATCATTTGTAACATTACTGGCCATGATTACAACCGAATAATCTCTCGTCATAATCATACCAAGTCCATCTATGCACTATGTGCCATGATGACTTTTTCAAAAAATATAAATATGAGGATGATGACAATGATATAAGAATTCAATAAAACAAGTTCAAGAATTATTTTATCCAGAATTATTAACGCCCAAATTGTCAACACGATAATCTTGCTTTTGTAGAGTAAAATTCAAGAATGATCAAGAATATTTCCATGAAAAGATATCGATGAAACGCAAATATCAAGGATATTCTACTAATTTCATGGAGTATAGAAGTCAAAGTTTTAACCAACTCGGGTATAATAAAGAATGGAATAACAAAAGAAATCACCATGCATGCGATAATCGCATGCATAAAAGTTATTCCAATGTAATAATAAATAACGGAACCAAAGTCGTGTGAAATTCACACCGATGTGATGTTCCAAATGTAATAATAAAGATGGAACTGCATCCTGTAAAACACATGAGATAGGATATTCCAACAGTAATAATAAAGATTTTAACCAGTCCGTGTAAAACACATGCATGTGATGTTCCAACAGTAATAATAAAGATTTTAACCAGTCCGGTGTAAAACACATGCATGTGATGTTCCAATGTAATAATAATAATAAAGATTTTAACCAGTCCTGTAAAACACATGCATGTGATGTTCCAATGTAATAATAGAAGAATGTCACCAAGTATAGGGTAAACCACTTATACAAAAGTTATTCCAATGTAATAATAAGCAATGGAATAACAACAGCTTCTCTTCATGAATAAGAAAGAATAACACCCCTTACATTTGGTAGGAGATTGAATATCGCGGCAAAGGTAGTAACAAAATACTCTTCTTCTTTCTCTTATTTTCTATACTTTCTCTCTATAGCTTGAATGAATTCGTGAAAAATAATGAAGCCCTAGGCCTTTATTTATAGAAGATTTCTAGCTTAGCACCGCCGCAGGTGAAAAGGCAAGTGGCTCGACGATCGGTTTGACGTACCAGAATGTGAAACGACAAGTGGTTCGATCATCAGAATGTGAAACGACAGACAAGTGGTTCGACACTCAGAATGTGAAACGACAAGTGGTTCGACGTCCGTAAAGGTAATTACTATTAACGAAGGTAAATACTATCGACGAAGGTAAATACTATTCACAAGGGTAATTACTATCGACGTAAGGTAATTACTATCGATTTAAGGTAAATACTATTCACAAGGGTAATTACTATCGACGAAGGTAATTACTTATCGATTTAAGGTAAATACTATCGATTTAAGAGACTCTTAGATGATGACATATATGAGCCCCCATAAAATAATCAAACTTACCACAAATCATTTTTTTTCATCAACACATATTTAATCTTTCAACAATTATTAATCATATATAACTTGTCGCCTCAATTATTGATTTAATACTACGACATACATATATACGATGATGATATCGTGACAATAATTGAATCAATAATATAAGAGATATGATGCAAAGAATTATCAGAGTAATAATCGAGCATAGGTGAAAGTGACTTCTCACGAAGCATCAATAATCAATACCAGTGCTACTACGCAACTACGCCAGACATCGTATTTTTACCAACGGGTAGTTCAACAGCTTTTAATGGTAACACCTCCACCGTTATTTTTATAAAATATTTTGTCATTTTTCAATCCGACAATAATTTCATTGTGGGGTCCACCAATGATTGAGCCATTGTATTTAATATTCCCTAATAAAAAGAATATTCCCCACCAAACTAATATTTTATAACAACTCAGATACTTTTTGCAAAATTTATAAATATTACCCACAACTATAACATTATATCAAATTTATTCCATAATATTCAAAAATAATATTTATAGAAAAATTCATCTTTATTTATAAAAGCTGGGGTCTTACAGAAGTAGAAAGCTAAACAAAGATAAGTAATCATATGTGTGGAAAATGAAGCAAAGGTTGCTAGATTAGCCATAGAAACTTATAGTTTAGCAATGCCTACGAGCAAATCTATTAAGTCAATATGTTGTTATTGTATTCCAGTTCTTGTTAGAAACATTATTCCCATTTTGTTGTTGGACAATGAAATCTTTGGTATTATATTTAAGAACAATTGTTGTTCTATTTATAATAATAATGTTTTGTATAGAACTGGAATATTACTTAATGGATTTTGTATACTTGACTTACGTGAAATTTTTTTTTGTAAATTGAAAAAACTAGTATAAGAAAAGGAGATGATCATTCAAAGAGTTGAATGTGTGTATTTGTTGAAATACAAGTGTGAATTATTTGAAAGGTTCAAAGAATTCAGAAGTGAAACAAATTGGCAAAGTATTAAGATTCTTTGATTAGATCAAGGAATAAATACTTGTGTAATAAGTTTCTAGATAATCTCAAATGGTTTTCTCATAATGGATGCCTCTTGATACACAATAATTGATTGATGTATCTGAAAGGAAAAATCATATCTTATTGGACATGGTGCGGTCCATAATAATTTTACCGACATTCCAGTATCCCTCTAGGGTCATGTCCTAGAAATGGCTGTATATCTACAAAAAGGAAACCTCAAAATCCAACCCCAAGACTCCATAAAAGTTATGGATAGGGAGGATTCCTAATCTTAAGTATGTTAGGATAAGGGATTGTCCAACTTATGTGAAAAGGTTTCAAAGGATAAGTTTGGGACAGGATTTGACAAGTGTCGATTTGTGGGACATCATAAAGTAAGTTTAGGGTATATGTTCTATAATCCTACTTAGCAAAACGTGTTTGTTGCGAAACATGTTACCTTCTAAGATAAAGGTGTTTATCATTGAAGGGGCTAGTGGGAGGATAATAGAATCTTAAACAGTTCAAGAACCACAAAATACTATAAGTCAAATAAGAGGAACTTGTAGATAGACATATTGTACCACAACCGGATCGTAAATCTGGAATAGTACCGAAGATACCTGGGAGGTATGAATTCATCATAGATGATGATGATGATGAGGTACGTATCATAGAAGATGATGATCAAGTTACATACGATAAGGTAAAAGTTGTAGACACTCGGAGAAATGGATTGAAGCAAGCTTCTCAAAAATGGAACATTCGTTTTGATGAAACAAATCAAAAGAGTTTGATTTTATAAAAAATAAGAATGAACCTAGTGTGTACAAAATGGTCAGTGGGAGTACCGTGACATTCCTAGTATAATATGTTGATATATTACTGATAAGGAATGACACACTAATGCTACAATCAGTAAAGATAAAGTTATCTAAACATTCCTCCATGAATGATTTTGGAAGAGTATCGTAATTGGGGATACAAATCTATATAGATAGATTTCAGAGTATGCTCGACTTAACCCAATGAACGTATATTCATTTGATGTTAAAGTCGTTTAGCATGGCAAACTCCAAGAGATGTCTCATGTTGATGAGCCATGGAGTGTATCTCTCTTAATAGTCCCCAAAGACTTCAAAAGAGAGATCGCATGAGTAATTATCATGTATGAAATGAAATGTACGAGACCTGATGTTTATTAGTCATATTCTGAAGAAGTTCACTATGAGTCAGTGAAAAACATCTTAAAGTACTTAACTGGCACTAAGGATGTGATCATATTCATGGTGGGTCTAAATTAAAACTAGAGGGCTTAACAGACTCGAGCTTTTTCAAACAAACCAAGACGACAGAAAATCCACTTTAAAGTAAAAGGTTACTTTGAACAATGGTGCAGTGAATTGGAAAGGTTCCAAACAGCAAAGAGTTGCTGGTTTAGTGATAAAGACAAAGTATATAGCTATAAATGAAGCTGAAAGTTGATTGTTTGGATGAAAAGTTCATTACAAAACTAGGAATAGTTCCTAAGTCTCATCTTGGATCTAAACATATGTTGTGGCACTTTCGATTGATTATAAGAATCATTGAAATATGGGAAATCACTATAGAGATAGTGGACTCTCAAGAACAACAATACATATCCATTTACTGAAGCTTATCCAACAATAGGATAATCGTCTCTTAGAGAAGAAGAGTATGAGATACCATGACAATTGGCTTTAGTGCAAGTGGGAGATTGAAAGTAGTATGCACACAAGCCAATCATGTTTGATAATAAAGCATATACTTTGTAACAATCTTATTCATTTATTAATAAAAAGTATTAATTTGTTAAAGGCTTTAATTATCAACATGATGTTGTTTTATAATATGTGATAAACCCATAGTTTTAAGCAATGCTTTTAGAATAATGATGATGATCATTTAAATGAGATCTAAATTCTTGAAAAGCTTAAAACTAAAATAGTTCCTAATAGTTGGATTACTAAATTGGGGATTAGTGAATCCGGATAGATTGATACATACGTTGCTTGCTCATTAGATGAGGATGATTGATCTCATAATCATTTGTGTGGAGACACTAAAGCAAGTATGTAGGTGCTTATTATAGAATAAGTTCACTGAACGTGGCTCGCTAAGGAATACCTAATGGAGTTTTACTTGCCTGTCAATAGGAATTCCTGTAGTGATAGTTGTACAAGTGATCCTTAGACTTGAGATCATCATAGTATCTTGTGTATGATGAGTTATACTTTGACTTATTCCTTAAGACCCTTAGGGTATATCAAAGGGTATTCTTGGGTATAATAAGTTGTACATGAAGATAATGTATGATCAATAAAGAATCTACCGCTTCTAGTAAAAGAAGAGAAAAGTCCTATTGATTCGATAAATGACAACCTAGTAGTCCTTGGCCAAGGCAGAATGAAATTAGAAAGGAGTTTCTAATTTGCATTATTTGGTGTTGTGTATTTAAGGATCGAAATACATATAATTAAATAAAATAAGACTTGACAGTAATTCCATGTCTTATATTTAATTGGGACATTGTATGATGGAAGGATTGAATTGTACGGTAACTATTTACTCAAAGGTTCTTTTATGATTAATGTTGAAATCTATATTATCTGGAAAGTCGTTGATCGCTAGGAGACTTATCCCTATCAGAGAATAAATATTTACTTATTTAAATAAATTAATAGTTTAATTTATTTATTTAAATAAGATTAGAATTGTTCTAATTGATTTATTCACAACCGATTTAATATGAAGAACCTAAAGGGTTATACCATAAAAGGAAGAATAATTATTTAAGAAGTTAATGGCATAATCGTAATAATAAGTTAAGTATATTTAATTTAATCAATGGTGATCGAATAAATTAAATAGCTTAGTATTTATTATTTAATATTTTGGAAATATTAAATATAAATTAATAAGAGGAGTCTTATTATTATTATTATTATTATTATTATTTAATTCCTAAAGGAGTTTGAAAATTAATTAATAAAAGTACTCTCATTTATTCCTAATAAGATTAGGAGGCTAATTAATTAAAAGTTTATTTAATTATTCCTAATAAGATTAGGAGCCTAATTAATTAATGGAATTTAATTAATTAAAATAAAGCCTAATTCCTTAATTGTTAAGGAGGGTTACCTACATCTATAAATAAGAGGAGTCTTATTATGAGTATAGAGTTGTTGTTGTCTTTTTCACAACAGACGTGATTCCAATTGTTGGAGAGTACGCTCCATTTCTATGAGAGATAGAAAATTAGGGTTTTGCTAAACACCCATCTTCTTGAATCTTTATTCTTTCTTGGTGGATCACCTCTAGAGGCCAAACACTTGGGTGGCTAACGTTGATCAAAGGAAGGAACGACACCCGGTGGATTCAAGTTGAACGCGAAAAGGATTGGAGGTGAACTTGTACCTGAGGAAGCTCGAATCTTCAAGGGTATGATTCCTGTTCTTCATATCTTTTCGTTTAATTAATAATTGTGCAAATAGGATGATCCAGGTATATGGTTTGTAAAAATTTAAACTCTGATTTTCCACGTTTCTGTTTACTTTGTGCAATTTGATTGCGTTCATGAATATTACAAACCTAACAAGAACAAGAGGAGCTCAAGCTGGGAGTGTTAAGGGTTGAGCATTAAGCCATGTGATTTGAGTTCGATTTAGAAATCACCGATAAGATTAGGATCGAACAAGCATGGATTAGAGCATCCAAAATGGTGGATCAACTTAAGGAGAAGCAGGAGGCTAGTGAAGTCCGAGTGGATACTTTTGGACGATCACTGGATGCCACTTACATGGGTCAGCGAGCAGGAGTGAGGAGATCCTTTGAGATAGGCGAATCGAGTCGAGCTATTAGACGTCGATTTATAGACGTACTCTTTCCACCAGAGCAGGGGCATGCAGGTGCACCCTCTCCAGATGCGCAGTGATAGTTTATTAGCTTTCTATTGTATATAGATACAATAGAATCCCTTTTGTTTATTAGGGTTTTATGTTTGATGTAAACCTCAGACTGTACGAGATAGTATGTAAATATGATGTATCCTCATCTTAGGTGTATAGGGGAGTATGTCTTTTGGTAGATCCCATCTTTTAATGTTTAAAAAAAATGGGATAGTTAACGTTTATAAAAAATATGCCAAGTATGTAAGTGTATGACGCTAAAATTTGGTATATTAATGTAAATGCGGTATTATGACTAAATGTTTGATGAAGTAGATAAATCTTGATAATGAATATAGTAAGTTATCTCTGTGATAATTGAAAGTTTTATTAAACTGAAAAGGTCATTTCGGCAAGCTGAAAAGAATATTTCAGTAAACTGAAATGGATAGTTCGGTAAGTTGAACATGAAGATAATGTGATTAGTGAGGTTAAAATTACATGTTGTATTGTGAATATTTATAACATATAATGATACTCGAAGTATAATAGAAGATTTTGTTTAACCAGATAATGCCACCAAGACGTCAAAATCGTAACCAGAGGGAGGAACATTCTGTGAACAATGAAAGGAATCAAGATGACCCAATGCAGAACTTCGCCGATATGATAGCTCAAGCTATGCGAAATCGTGCACCTGCAGCAAGGGGGAAAGCGAATAATAGATTGGCAAATTTTAAAGATTTTAAAGCTGTAGGACCACCGAAATTCAGCGGAATAACAGACCCCATAGAAGCTCAGACATGGGTAAAAGAGATGGAAAAGGCCTTTATCATTGCTAGGGTAGCCGAAGATCAAAAGACGGCTTTTGCTACCTACTTGATGAAAGGTGAGGCTAATTACTGGTGGGAAACGAACCAAGCTAGAGCCGGAACGGAGGTAGTGACATGGACCAGGTTTAAGGAGTTATTTTTAGAAAGCTATTTCTCAGAGGCCATACAATCCAGAATGGAAGTGCAGTTTCTTGAATTAAAGCAAAAAAACATGTCAGTTGCCGAATATGCAGCAAAATTCAATGAACTAGCCAGATTCGTACCTCATCAGGTGGATACAGAACTATGGAAGGCGCATAGGTTTGAAAATGGGTTGAGGCCTAGATTCATAGCAAGGTTGCAGTGTTGCAAATTGCTATGTTCTCAACACTGTTAGAAAAAGCCATCATTGCAGAAGGTATTAGTGAGGCAGTTTCTAGATTCAACCGAGAGAAGAATAAGAAGAAGATTGAAGGTGGACAATAGGGTACGAGCAGTGGTGGCAGTAATAGCAAGAAACGCAAGTGGAACAACAGTGGTAATGAATCAGGAATACAACAAGGGAATTCTCAGTAGAAGAAGTCAGCGTGTTCAAAGTGTGGAAAGAATCACTCCGGAGAGTGTATGTTATAATTGTGGTCAGGAAGGACATATTTCACCAAATTGTCCTAAGCCGAAGAAAGGTGGTTATTTTTCTTGTGGAGGAACGGGGCATCGATTCAAGGATTGTCCATTGAAGAAGAATACATATGGAGGAAGTGGAAACAAGAGCAGTTCTATAAAGTTAACTATTGGAGGGCCAACACAGCAGAGCAAGCCGACAGCCCGAACGTTTAACATGACTGTGCAAGACGCAGTTGCATCAAAGAGGTGGTGTCAGGTATTATTTTGATCAATAATATAAATGCTTACGTATTATTTGATTCGGGAGCCACCTGTTCATTTGTCTGATGAATTTGCTAGAAGATTAAACTTACCATGTGAAAAGTTAAAGAACCCAATGAATATAGAAGTTGAAAACAAAGAAGTGATCCCTGTAGAGTTTATCCATAACAACTGTGGTGTGGAAATAAGGGGACATAAGTTAAGCATGAATTTGATTCCGATACGCTTATGAGAATTTGATGTTATCTTAGGAATGGATTGGTTGTTTAACCATGAGGCACTTATATATTGCTAGATAAAGAGCATACATCTTAAGACACCACATAAGTCTAAGGTTGTATTTTATGGTAGCAAGTCGCCAAGGCAAACAAGTTGTCTGATGATGATGCATGCCAGAAGAATGTTACGAAAAGGATGTGAAGGTTATTTGGCTCATGTAGTGGATACACGGGTTGTGAATTCTGACATGGGGCAAATAACTATAGTTAATGAGTTTGGGGATGTCTTTCTAAAAGAACTTCTGGGACTTCCTCCAGACAGGGAAATAGAGTTTGTAATTGATTTAGTACCGGGGACAGCACCGATATCAAAAGCACCATATAGGATGTCTCTGGTAGAAATGAAAGAGTTAATGATCCAGCTACAAGAGTTGTTGGATAAGAAGTACATTCAACCTAGTGTATCTCCATGGGGAGCACCAGTGTTGTTTGTAAAGAAGAAGGATGGTTCGATGAGGTTGTGTATGGATTATAAAGAGTTGAATAAGGTGACAATCAAGAACAAATATCCGTTACCGAGAATTGAAGATCTGTTCGATCAACTTAAAGGAGCGAGATGTTTTTCGAAGATTGACTTAAGGACTGGTTACCATCAGTTGAAAGTGAGGATGGAAGATGTACCAAAGATAACATTTAGAACTCGTTACGGCCATTATGAGTTCCTAGTGATGTCGTTTGGACTGACAAACACACCAGATGCTTTTATGGACTTGATGAACAGAGTATTTAAACCATATTTGGATAAATTGGTAGTTGTGTTCATTCGAAGACTGAAGAGGAGCATGCCGAACATCTACGTTTTGTATTGGAAATCTTAAGAGAAGAAAAGCGATATGCAAAATATTCAAAGTGTGAGTTTTGGTTGAAGAGGGTTCAATTTCTGGGACATGTCATCGACAACGAAGGAATTTTTGTTGATCCAGTGAAAGTAGAAGCGGTGAAAAATTGGGGACAACCGAAGACACCGATTGAGATCAGAAGTTTCTTAGGATTGGCAGGATATTATCGAAGGTTTATTCAGGATTTCTCGAAGATAGCGACACCATTAACTAATCTGACGAGGAAGACTGTTAAGTATGTGTGGACAGAGAAGTGTGAACAGAGTTTTCAGGAATTAAAGAAAAGATTAAGTGAAGCACCTGTGTTATCGTTACCAGATAGTACAGGGGGTTTTACAGTGTATAGTGATGCATCACACAAGGGAACTGGTTGCGTGTTAATGTAAAATGGTAAAGTCATTGCGTACGCGTCACGAAAGTTAAAAGACTATGAGAAGGGATACCCTTCCCATGACCTTGAATTGGCTGCGGTGGTATTTGCCCTTAAGATTTGGAGACATTATCTCTATGGAGAAAAGTGTGAGATATACACAGACCACAAAATTCTAAAGTATATCTTTACACAAAAGGAGTTAAACATGAGGCAGAGGAGATGGTTAGAATTGATCAAGGACTATGATTGTGATATTCTATATCATCCGGGAAAGGCTAATGTAGTGGCAGATGCTTTAAGCAGGAAGAGCCAAGAAAAATTGTTTGTATTAACAGAACAAGAAGAATTAGTAAAAGAAATTGAGAAAATGGAGTTGGAGGTGAAAAATCCAAAGGATTCAGATAAGGTAATAGAAATGGAAGCAAGTCCGACTTTATTAGACAAGGTGAAAGATTCACAAGGGAATGATGAAGAATGCGGTAACATAAAGAAGCGGTTGGCTGAAGGCGAAAAGCTGAAGTATAAGATTGACGTCACATGATTGCTGAGATTTGAAGGAAGAATTTGGGTACCTGTAGTACTAGAGTTAAGAGAATAGATTCTACAAGAAGCGCATAATACGAGATATTCGATACACCCAGGAAGCACGAAGATGTATCAAGATTTGCGTTAACATTATTGGTGGCCAAACATGAAGAGAGTGGTTGCTGAATGCATCAGCCGCTGTTTAACTTGTCAAAGAGTCAAGGCAAAGCATCAATGACCAAGTGGACTATTACAGCCGTTGGAAATTCTAGAATGGAAATGGGAGCACGTCACAATGGATTTTGTGGTAGGACTTCCAGCGACACAGAAGGGTTATGACACTATATGGGTGATTGTCGACCGTCTTACAAAGTCAGCACACTTTTTACCGGTCAATATCATGTATACTTTGGATCAGTTAGCCAAGATGTATATCAAGGAGATAATTTCGAGACATGGAGTGCCAGTATCAATCGTGTCTGATAGAGATCTGCGCTTCACATCAAACTTTTGGAGGAGTCTTCAAGAATGAATGGGGACATAATTAAGGTTGAGTACTGCGTATCATCCACAGACAGATGGGCAAAGCGAGAGAACGATTCAAACATTAGAAGACATGCTCAGAGCATGTGTGATGGATTTCAAGGGAAGCTGGGAGGATCATCTTCCACTGGTAGAGTTTGCATATAATAATAGTTATCATGCAAGCATTGGAATGCCGCCATATGAAGCCCTGTATGGGAGAAAATGCAGAACGCCCTTATGTTGGGACAAGGTAGGTTAAAGAAGATTGTTAAGGCCAGAATTGGTGCAGCAGACTGTGGAAATCATCAAAGTGATAAGAGCTCGAATGGTAGCAGCTCAGGATTGACAAAAGAAATATGCAGATATTCATCGCAAGAAAAGAGATTTCGAAGTAGGAAGCTACGCATTTCTGAAGGTATCTCCTTGGAAGGGGAAGATAAGATTTGGGAAGAAAGGTAAATTGAGTCCAAGGTTTATTGGACCATTCGAAATACTGAAGACGATAGGGGAAGTAGCGTATGAGGTAGCTTTACCTCATGAACTGGAACATGTTCATAATGTGTTTCATGTATCACTGTTACGTCCGTACAAGCCAGATTACAAGCATGTGATATCTTACGAGTCGATTCAAGTCGAGAAGGACTTATCGTACGAGGAGGTTCCTATAGAAATTTTAGATAGAAAAGAACAGAAACTGAGAACTAAGGTTATACATTCTGTCAAAGTCCTATGGAGAAACCACAATGCTGAAGAAGCTACGTGGGAGCTTGAAGAAAAGATGAGGAAGAATTATCCGTATATTTTTGTGTAGCCTTAATGAAATTCCGTGGATGGAATTCTTATAAAGAGGGGAGAATGTAATAACCAAGAATTTCTGTGGTACATTGTAAATAAATATATTAAATAATCTATAATAGATTATGGATGATTAAGTGATTATGTGAATAATATGCTATAATGTCTAAATGAAGTCTCATTAATAAGATAAATAAGTTAATGAACTAACCTAAGTATTTTAATAATTTAGAAAATAGATTTAAGGTGTTAAACCCTAATTAAATACTCAATAAACTTGAATAAGACAAGTCTAATTGGGTTATGTAAGTTAATTAACATTATTGATTGATAAGAATGTGTAAATATCAATAATAATGAGTAATAGTTCATGTGATAATATGATTAATATTACTAAGGATGACATATAATTTAAACAAGCCCAAGAATTTATTTAAGCATTGGACTTGAAGATAATTTGATTGTTAAGCTTGCCCAATATTAAATTTAATGGGAAAGTATGCTAGTAGCACAACTATTTAACTGTGGAGGCCCAAGTTCATTTTAATTAGTAAGCTAAACTAGTTAATTTCAAGCCCAAAAGAATTAAAGAATCGGCCCAATCCAAGCCCAATTAAAGAGGGTCATGATGGTCATCTAATTTAGCACATATTGCATTTAAGAATAAAGTAAAAATGAGGATAAAGGGGGGAGGGATCCGGCCATATATTGAGACAAAAGGGGCATGTGACTTATGTCTTCTTTTTCTTCATTTGGTCACCAACTCCACTATGTGTCACTATATGACTTAGCCACTTTATTTTTCCATAATTACAAGTTATATGGAGAGAGAACGGAAGAGATATGATAGTCAATAATGTATATATATACTAAGTATCTATAGATTTTTTTTCCAACACATTAAACCATATTCTCTTTCATCTTTTATTTTATTTCATTTTACTTTCTCTTTAGCTAACCAAGCAAAAACATAAGAGAGAGAGAGAGATGGACAGGAATTCAGTGGAGAGGAAGAGGACAGAGAGGAAGGAGCTACACTATTGATGCATCCAAAGTTTACCTTCTACTTTGGAAGATTAAGAAGAAGTGCTCAAAGATCATGGTATAAATCTTAAACTTGTGGATTTCTTTGTTATTTTGTTTGATTTTGGAGATTTAAAGTTTATGATCTTGAGGTCTAAAACCATCTATATACATGTTTTATATGGTTTCATGTTTGAGTCAAACATATTTGAGTGTTAGAAAGTAAATCAAAAGGATAGAAAAAAACTAGATTTGTTTTGTTAGAAAACTCTAGTTTTGTTCACTTCCTTTGATCGACTACCATTTTGGATCTACATCTTCTTTTTGTGATCCATCAAAGAGGGGTGCTAGATATGTAAGTTAAGTACTAAACCCAAGTGGTAGCACTCAAAAATGTTGAATACACAAGTGGTAGCAACTGTTTTAGCAAAAATAGTTTTGTCTTTTGAAAGAAAAATAAACTTTTTTGGACAGTCAATGCTAGGGGTATTTTCGTCATTTTTCTGACATTTAAAAATTGGAAAATTTTGGGAGAGAAATATGATGAGTTATCTTTCAAATCCAAGTGGAATCACCTAAAAAGGAGTTGTAGATTTTCGTATGGACTGCTTTTAGCAAAGTAGGTAAAAGCCAAAAGTCCCAAAAACAAGCTGCGAAAGACATTGCAAGGGTAGTTTCGGCCACTTAAATTTTGACAAAAATTCCGGCCTTTTGAGAAATGAAAATATATGGTATAAAGTAGCGCCTGTCCAAAAATGAACTCATTCTAACATAAAATGACCAAGTTATGATCATTTCAATATTTAGGTTTTTCGGACGAAAATTGCTATAGCCGGAGTTCTATAACTCTGATCGACACGAAATTTAAACTGGAGGGTCACGTTAACATGTATAACATTATGCCAAGAGATGGGAATTTCTAGAGTTAAGCGTGATGGGGCTAATTTCTTAAGCTACGTACTATAAATAATTTTTGAAAAAATACTAAAAGAAATTGAAAAATTATGAAAAAAATACTTTTTGTGTATGAAATATATGTATATATGTTTGGCCAAAGGATAGAAAAATAATAAGTTGATTTGGTATTTTTTGAAAAAAGAATAGTGAATTCAGGTTGTTGAAATGGAAGATTATGATTTCAGGATACTGAAATATATTTTGGTTTACTGAAATGATATTTCAGTTTACTGATATGTTATCTAGCTTATTAAGATGACATATAAAAGGGATAACTTATAATTACAAGTTATGATGTGATTAAAGGACTATCAAAGTACAACAATAACATTAAGACTTAAGTGTAATGTCTAATACTTAACTATATGTTTAAATATTAGACACTTTAATATAAGATTATAAGTGAGTTATGTTATTATTAATCGAAAGATCAATTATAGGTCTTTTCTCTAAAGAAGTTAAAGTAAATTGTTTAGCAGTAGACCGCGATTGAGGCAAGTTCTCTAACTCAAACTTGAGTTATTAATTTCAAAGCATGTTAGTGAATAATTATTGTTGATTATTAACATCTATATTGATTATTGATATTCGCACTCGGTGCAATTAAATTCATGTTCTATTATTATTGAACTGTGAATTAGTTAAAGTTCTTTTATTCATGAACTGTTTAAGATATGGATCTATGCTTATTGTATCAGTTAGATCAAGTATGTTTAAATTTGTTAAATCAAATATGTTGTTAAAAGTTGTTCTTTACCAATTGACGTGGTCATGACTCAAGACTGAGAAAAAAAGAAGAACAATTTGATTAAAGCATTATTGAAAAACAATCATTGCTCGTACATTAAGTGTTTATGCATAATACACCGGGTATGAAAGATTGATCCCCTTGATTATCAAAACTAATTAAAAGGACCAGTTTAAATACTCACAACCTTAGCATATGTTCATGGTCACTATGACCACTCAGCATCTGTTATTCAACTATTCGAATATTCATTTATCAAGACTTAATTCATGTTCTTTCACAATTAATTTCTATTGTTGAACACTGAACGATACATTTCTTGTTAATCATGATATATCTTCTTCGAACTTAAACTTGCTAAGCAAATTTGTTGCTTACTCTTGCTATATCATGACTATTATTTCAGCTAGGCCAGAGAGTTCGAGTGAGAAGGACAAAGGTAAGGGAAAGGCCTAAACATAGTTATTATAAATGTTTAAGTATCATAAGATACTATGTTTGATGTTTATGTAAATCTTTTGTGTTACTTTATGTAACTTAAGTCAGGTATGTTTATGTTAAGGTAATAGACATTGGGATATTATATAAGACTTTATTATAATGAACAATGTATGCTTATTATTCCGCAATAGTATATAGAATGCTTGAAGATGATGGATCGTGCGCACCAAACCCGAGGTTTGAGAACCAGGATTTGGGGGCGTCACAACTTCTCTTCTCCTTTCTCTCTATAATTTCTCTCTACAATAATTACTCTATAGCTTTAGTGAATTGATGAAAAATAATGAAGGAATGAGCTTCTATTTATAGGAAAATATAGTTTCGATATTTGCACATTTTGGGGCTCGAAATATTACAGTATAATACCTTCCACTTTTCCTTTATTTTTAATTTAGTCCTGCAAGTATTATCAAACTTGCACCACCTCCCCTAATAGTAAATCATGTAAATCAATAGTAAATCATGTGACTTAATAGTTCTAAACATGTGAAAATACGAATTACAGTATAGTACCTCCATCTATATCTCAATTTTTAACTTAGTCATGTAAGTATTATCAATCTTGTACCAACTCCCCTAATAGTACAAGAATGTGAATCAATAGTACACACATGTGAACAAATAGTTATAATTATGTGAATTAATAGCAATTAATTGCTCATTTATCCTAAGCATTAATTCGATTGGTAAAAGATAACTTCCAGGACATCAATTAATATCGAAATAAATGTCGATTTCCACTAACACTAATAATTCCAACACAATGGAACTATCAATTTCATCTTTAATCAACAAGAACTTATTCATCATTAATATTATAACTCACAATATTTAACAACCAAGTCTTTCCCAGGAAAGAGGTAACTTTTCGATAAGGATTTCTCCCTATTGGCGCGTAATTAGATTATCTAACATCTCCTTGACAGAACTTCTAGACATTGTCGATATTATAAATAATAATATGAATAACTTTGTCATCTCAATTATTGATTTAATAATATAACATATTATACAGATGATACTATGACAATAATTGAATCAATAATATGAGAGATATGATGCAACAATTACTGTAGCAATAATTGAGTATAACTAAGTGACTTCTCACGTAAGCATCAATAATCTATATTGTGTGCTACTATGCAACCACGCGTATTACTGTACTTTTACCACTAAGTATTTTATGACAACTTTCTTACTTTGAAAATTTTTCACACATCACCCTTAACTTTAACCTTTTATCAATTTAACCATTTACTATATAGAATAATTATAAGAAAATTGAATACTTTCATTTCATAAAATTCGGGGTCTCACAATCTCCCCTCCTTATGAAATTTCGCCCTTGAAATTTACGTACCTGGTAGTTCGAAGAGATGAGAATACCTTGCTTTCTTTTCGGATTGTACCTTCCTGGTTATATCCTCTGTATCATGATTTTTCCATTGCCCATCTCCTGTATTTCAGATATCATTCTAGAATATATCTTCAAAACAAAGGTCAATTGACATATCACAAATTGTCAACTTATCAAGTATCAATTGACATATCATAAATTGTCAACTTATCAAGTAAAAATTTCGGCTTAGGTAAGTCACACACTAACGAAGTATATTACTCGTCTCTCCCTTCCTAGTTCTAGACTCATATCTCCGCCAGCGACCATATCCTTAAGCTCTGATACCATTTGTGACGCCCCCAAAATAGGTCCACCCGACCCATCTTGAGTCGCCAGATATCGCACAATAAACATCAAATACAAACTTCATTTATACAACCGTTGAACTGTCGTGCAGAGTACGACAACAGATAAGTTGTGAGTTTTAATACAAATGTATGTAACTCTCATGGTGCCTTGACCACAACCTTACAATGGTACTTTACATAAAAGTACAGTCAAAAACTGTTTTAGAAATTAAAATCTTTGGGAAGTGCTCAAGGAAACCTTTGTAAATGGGAGGCCATGCGTCTAGGTAATGATACTGTGACGCTTCCAAAATAGGCATACATCACCCATCTTGACTCACCAAAAACATGGTACATAAATCAAATACAAACTTCTTTTATACAATACGACAATAGCATAGCTTTGAGTTTTTACACGAATATTGTCTCATAGACAGTATTCAAACTCAGATGAAGTCCTCATTGCACTTATTATCACACTAAGTAGTGAGGACTGCTAAAACAACCATCTCGGATCGTCACTCCGTTCCCAGACTAGTCCCAGCTATATTCTCATTTCCTGAAGAGAACTGTGAAAGAAAAAGGGTGAGCTCAACTAGCCCAGTAAGAAATATTATGACTAAGATAATGCAGAATAAATTATCATTAGTCTTCAACAGTGTTAAACTGATAAAATACAATAAACATAAATTTTAACTGCAGCGGAATAAGCAATCCATTAGAAGAGTCAAGTAGAACATAATGTCTATTATCTCCTCTAGATTAAAAGTCCATCATTAATATTTCATTCCTGCAATACTTATCAACAGTTCTTTATTATACCCAAGATAAAAAGAAATCTCATCACATGTCTTCACCTGAACCACCAACGATTATAGTTAAACCCACAATTCATATTTATAATCATGTAAATCAACAGTTTTTCTTTGCCACAAAGGCTTAATAGAACGTTTACTCAATATCCTTAATTACCCCTAAGGCTGACGACATTCAAGTGTAATAACAATGATCATACCAATTAGTTGTCTATCTTTGCTCTACGGGCCAAAGATATTCAACTATAAAACCAATGGTCATGATCATACCAATCAATTGTCTGTCAGTGCACTACGGCCAAAGACATTCAACTGTTAACTAATGGTCATGATACTACCAATCTCATCATCAAATTATCCATGCACTACGGACAATGATATTTGTTAGTACCACTAGTGCTCATGATCATGTCATACACTTGTCCATCTTTGCACTACATGCCAAAGCTATCAAGCAACAGTTCATCTTTGTACTACGACCAAAGATATCAATCAACTATTCTTCTTTGCACTACGGGCCAAAGACATACAACTGTAAAACCAATAACTAACAGTCAATTTATGCACGTAAGCCACAGATGACTTTCATCACAATATAAGCATTAGGATGATGATAATGATATAAGCATTAATCCAACGAAATCAAATCAAACGAAATCAAGGATAAATATTAAAGACATTAAATTTATCTAGAGTTTAAAAATATCCAAATTATCAACATGATACTGCTTTGTGGAGTAAAATTCAAGAATAATATTCATATACCAATAATAATTTTGACAGAAAAGAAATATATTTTTTCGGGTAAATAGTACCCCGTGAATAGTACTTAGGGAATAGTACCTCGTGAATAGTACTCAGATATGAAAAGTACCCCAAATATCCAAGTGAATAATATTTGGATGAATAGTAATTTGGGTGAATAGTAACTCATGAATAGTACTCCGAGACGAAAAGTTCCCTGAACACTCGAGTGAATAATACTAGTGAATAGTAATCGGGTGAATAGTAACTTGTGAATAGTAACTCATAAAAGAAAAATACCAAAGAAAATGATATTCCATGATGAGTACAAAAGAAATAATATCTCATACAAGTATAATAGAATATACGAAACTGCAAATGGGTTTTCACCCGCCATGCGGTAATCCACGTAGACAGATCATTTCCACAATTTAATAAAGATTGAATACGAATGATCATTCACCATGCATGCGGTAATCCACATAGACATGTTATTCCAACAGAATAATAAAGAATGGAATAATGAAGAATTCACAAAGCGTCATGTAATCCGCATGCATGAGTTATTCCAATGTAATAATAAAGAATGGAACCAGTCATGCAGAATCCGCATGCATGTGATATTCCAAATGAATAATAAAGAATGGAATCAGTCATGCATAATCTGCATGCATGTGATATTCCAAATGTAATAATAAAGAATGGAATAACAACAGAATTCACTGTGCATGCGATAAACCGCGCATGCATGTGTTATTCTAATGAGAATAAAAAGAACGGAATACCGTAAGAATTTCACCATGTATGCGGATTGATGCATAAAGTTATTCCAACATAATAATAATGAATGGAATAACAACCCTTACGAGTATTGAAAGAAAATAACTCTCTTCATTAATACGAAAGAATAATACCCTTACCTTAGAAGAAAACTGGAATAGTGAGGTAGCAGACTTCTCTTCTCATTTCTCTCTATAATTTCTCTCTATAATAATTGCTCTATATATTTAGTGAATTGGTGAAAAATAATGAAGGAATGAGCTTCTATTTATAGGAAAATATAGTTTTGATAATTGCACATTTTGGGGCTCGAAATATTACAGTATAATACCTTCCTCTTTTCCTTCATTTTTAATTTAGTCCTGCAAGTATTATCAAACTTGCACCACCTCCCCTAATAGTAAATCATGTGAATCAATAGTAAATCATGTGACTCAATAGTTCTAAACATGTGAAAATACGAATTACAGTATAGTACCTCCATCTATACCTCCATTTTTAACTTAGTCTTGCAAGTATTATCAATCTTGTACCAACTCCCCTAATAGTACAAGAATGTGAATTAATAGTACACACATATGAACAAATAGTTATAATCATGTTAATCAATAGCAATTAATTGCTCATTTATCCGGTTAATTACCCGATTGGTCAGTATAACTTCAATTAATATCGAAATAAATGTCGATTTCCACTAACACTAATAATTCCAACACAGTGGAACTATCAATTTCATCTTTAATCAACACGAACTTATTCATCATTAATATTATAACTCACAATATTTAACAACCGTGTCGTTCCCGAGGAAAGAGGGGCTTTCCGATAAGGATTTCTCCCTATTGGCGTATAATTAGATTATCTAACTCTCCTCGATGTAACTTCTAGACATTATCAATATTGCAAATAATAATATGAATAAATTTGTGGTCTCAATTATTGATTTAATAATATAACATATTATATGAGATGATATTGTGACAATAATTGAATCAATAATATGAGAGATATGATGACGCGCAGCAATCGTAGCAAGTAATAATTGAGTATAACTGAGTGACTTCTCACGTAAGCATCAATAATCAATATCAAGGTGCTACTACGCAACACGACCACGCCAGACATCGTATTTTTTACCACATAGTATTTTACGACAACTTTCTTACTTTGAAAAATTTTCACACATCACCCTTAACTTTAACCTTTTATCAATTTATCCATTTACTAAATAGAATAATTATAAGAAAATTGAATACTTTTATTTCATAAAATTTGGGGTCTCACAGATCATGTATATATATATATATATTTACAGCTTTTATATATATATAACTGTTTACAGCTTTCATATAAATTGCTACATCATGTGAGCCTCGAAATCATGTGATCACAGATTCAGTCTACTGAATCTAGATTCAGTTCCCGTGATGGACATTTTCAGCTGTACACGGCTTGTAAATTATTCGGTACTAGTATGTATATTATTTTCTCGAAGATGCTTCGCATCTCAAAAATAAAAGCAATCAAGCCGAACACCTAATAAAATGGAAGTATTAAAGGCCTCAATTACTATTGAGCACAAGGGTTTGAAAAACCTCTTTTTATAAAACAATACTGCTATATCTTGTTTAAAACTCAATTTTTACATAAATTCAAACCCTTTGCACTACTTCCAAATAATTACACATTGATCCAAACACACACATTCATAAAACATTCACCGTGGCAACACGGATGTCGGGGGGTGCCTAACACCTTCCCTCCGCATAAGCAAGTCCACGGACCCTAATGAATCTCGGTTTCACAGACCCGTTAAGCAGTGTCACATCACTGGGTCAATGTGCAAATCTTTTCTCGGTTGTGTTGGTACAACCATTTAAAAAACCAACTGGCGATTCTTGCAGTCCAATCGTCGACAGATAAATTTCGGACCTTTTCACAACTAGTTTATTCAAACAAATCTCACCTAACATGAGAACACCAAAAGAAAATAATAGAAAAGGGATAAATAAAAATCCCGATGTCGACAGGTGGAGACTCTGCTGGGGAATCCAGTATGAGGACTTAAGTCGCTATTACAAGATTTTCAAAACTGTTATATGCTTGTGTGTGGATGTTGCATTTACATTTGATGGATGTGTACGAATTCATTACTTACTGTTTTACACTATATCTGCTTGTGATAATAGTGCTTCGCACATGTCATCATTTTTATAAACAGTGAGACATGTTGTATGTGAATGTATGTTGTGTGGTTCCTCCATCAGGAAGTTATCCTGTCGGTGTTTGATTAATGGACTCGTAGGAAGACTAATTCCAATGAGGCTCAAGAAAGGCACCACCTAAATTCGCTCCAGTTAAAAGATCAAATTAACTTCCCATCGAGTAAATTGCTATGATTTGGGAACCTTCATGCCAAAAATCCGCGAGAGTAGCCTAAGATAGGTTAACCTCTGATAAACCAAATGCGGAGGAAAGTCTCTTCATGCTTTCTCATTTCAAATTACTCGTAAAGTTAATTACTTGTAATTTCATTCCATATTCATCTCCATGTAATGAGAAATATGAAGAAATATGTGTACACACATATTTACATACTATCCTATTTTACAAACAGCTAACATCCGTTTTGCAGGATAATATTCCTAAAATGGATACATCATATAGCATGTAAACATTTATACACTCCTTAAAACTAAACTACGTCACTTTTTTTGCAGGGAAACAATCGAACCTATTACCTATTCAAAGTCCAAAAAGGCCACGAGCCTACAACCAATTATGTCTTCATCTGACCAGACTAATCTTAATCCAGTCTCTCACAAAGAATTCGATGGATTAAGTAAACAAATCACAGATTTGGTTGTTCTGCTTAAAGAACTACACCAATCTACTCAGGGTACAAAGATACCCGTACATGCTGAATCCTATGCACAAGGAGGAATCCAAGGTCCGGATAAAACCATTCCAGTACCTGAACTTCAGTTGGATCCAACCAACAAAATTTATGATACAACCTATCTCAAAAAAGACCTAGACACCGGTGATATCAGAATGAAAGTCCTTCAAATGGAAGAGACCATCAGTTCTATCAAAGGAATTGGAGCACATGGGAGTGTTTTATGTGTTGACCTTTATATATTCCCTGGTGTGCATTATCCAAAGATGTTCAAGACTCCTGACTTTGAAAAGTATAATGGGTTAGGAGACCCTTACACACACTTGAAGGTATTCATTGGAGAACTTGGATCTTATGTCGAGGATGAGAAGCTTAGGATGCAGCTGTTCTAGAAAAGTCTGACTGGAGAAGCCCGATCGTGGTATACCAGATTAGACAATTCCAAGATCCATTGTTGGGAGGAGCTAGCTCATGCCTTCTTCACTCAGTATACCTTCCAGTCTCAAATGGCCCCTGACCGGTACTAAATTACTAAAGTCAGGAAACAAACCAATAAATCTTTTAGAGAGTATGCTCAAATATAGAAGCACCTTGCTGCTCAAGTTATTCCCTCTATGAATGAGTCAGAGATGGCGAGGACCTTAATAGACATACAAGAAGTTCCTATCTATGAGAGAATCTTAGCTGGTATTGGCAAACCATTCTCTGAAATGATTAAACATGGGGAGATGGCTGAGATGGGATTGAAGTCAGGAAAGATTCAAGACCTAGCTACCCTTAAAGCTGTTTCTGAGCACATCCAGTCCAAAAATTATGGAAACAACCCCCGGAGGGTCCATAACAAGAAAGAGGAGGATGTTTCCTTGATACTACAAGGTCAGAAAGGCAGTCAGAATATGCCTATCCAAAGGAGAAATTACACTCCTTTTTCTAGCACAGTCTTCAAACCCTCCATTACCTAAGGGTGGAGAAGTCAAATGCACTCGAGTGTTCACGCCCTTAGGGGACTCACTCGAGAACATTCTCAATCTTCTGACCACTCAGAAGAAAATTACGCATCTTCTTCCACCAGCTAAGCCGAATGGGAGAGGTTTCAATGCTACTCGAAAGAGTGCTTATCATGTTGGGGCTTCAGGACATGATACTCAGGATTGCTAGGCGTTGAAACACAAGATCCAAGATTTAATAGATAGCGGTGAGATCGTGGTCACCAAACCCGATCAACCCCATGTGCAAGACAACCCTCTTCCTCAACACAAAGAAGAGGAGGTTAATATGATTAATTGGAGCAGTGGAAAGAGTTCCAATTTTAATAGTGGATCTTCCCAGACCAGCAAGGATGATGCTGACAAGTGGGACTATGCAAAGTTCCAGTTTACAATGGAACAAAAAATGAATGCTCTCCGTGAGCAACTTAACCAATTGGCAGAACTGGTAGTCCATCAGCATTAGGTCACATGCCAAAAATTTTGTGAGGAGCATGCCAGTCTCCTTCCTCTTGTTACCTACACTCCACCGCATACTCCAGAAAAAGAAACACTGGAGGATAAAATTGCCAAAAGAGCAAATGCCAAAGCCCATCTAGATTTTGCTAACAAAAGGGAATTTATATACCTAGGCCATTCAATGGAAGAAATACTACAAATGTTGATGCATGAAAGAAGAATCACAGCTCTGCTACCTCCAATCAGCTCGCGTTCAAGACGGTTTGATTTCAATGGAGTATGCTAGTATCACTCCCAATCTCGCGGTCACAGCACATAAGAATGATGGGCACTCTGCCACCTTATTCAAAATTTAATTGGCATCGGTGTCCTGTAGATGGCAGATGATGATAATATGATACTAGAGAGTGGGGACGCATTTCCTACAAAGCGGAAGGAAGTCGTAGCAGTCATATCTTCTATGGCAGATACAACTACACCCTCACATACAATCCAACCCATTCAGCTCAAAGGTATTTACAATCCTTTGAAAGTGGTTGCGCCAGAGCTAATTATCTTGCCATACAGACCACAATATCCTATTGTTAGCCTACGGAAAGTCCCATGGAATTATGGAGGAGTTAATCCATTATATCTTCCTCAATGGGTGATGAAGCCTACCATCAAATCAAAGGGGAAGATTCCCATGGAAAAGGTGGAAGAATTTCTTCGTACTATGGGCCATAATGAAGCCAAGGTGGTTTTAAGCTTAAGAGAAGCTCCACATCAAATTTCTATACTGGACTTGGTTTTCTCATCTGAAGATCACAGGAAGGTATTACTCAGGGTTTTGGAAAAAGCCCAACTGCCGAAGTCAATAGATGTTGAGAAATTTCAGCATCTGGTGGATCACATTTTTAACAACAATGTGATATCTTTTACTGATGACGATATACCTCGCGAAGGGACTGGTCATTGCAAGTCATTGCACATTGCGGCTTTGTCCTCCACATATATGGTGGGAGGAGTCTTGAAAGATAGAGGTTCATCTCTGAATATCTGTCCTTATTCTACTCTGGTGAAGATGAATATCAATCTCAATCGGATCCGAAGCAGCCATATACTTATTAAAGCTTTCGACAGATCCCGACGAAACTCTATCAGGGAGATTGAACTACCAATGGAGATTGGTCCACATACATTTTGCATATCTTTCCACGTGCTCAAAATAGATACAGGATATAACCTGATATTGGGAAGACCATGGATTCAAATGGTCAGGGTAGTCCCCTCCACCCTTCATCAGCAACTTAAATACATTATCAAAAATAGCCTAGTCACTGTCGATGCTGAGCCAGAATGTCCTGAACAAGGTGACATGCCACTCATCAGCTTCAATTTAGAAGTTGAGCCGGTCGGGTTTCATGCCCTGAAGGTGATCAACACTCACTACCATCCTGTTGGGGCGCCACCTTTCATACCCCAGATTTTTGCCGGAGTAATGTCGGCCACTCAAGAAATGATGTCATTGGGTTATCAACCTAGACAAGGGTTGGGCAAAGACAATCAGGGCATCAAGCACCCCATTCAAATAAGGACAGCCGAACTAGGCTATACTACTAGTTCCAGTCGCAGGAATCATCATCAGTACAAATAGATTCCTTCAGCTGTAGCCACACGTCGATTCACCTACAACTCCTAAGCCTGCACGGTCTCTGGTAAAGGTGTCTGCCCATGTAATGGCTATGTTATTTCCTATGTAACGACCGAGAAATTCGGATCCTTTGTAAAATACTTTTAAATAATTAAATAATGAATAAAATTCTATTATTTGTTATTATTATGTGTTAGTAAAATGAATGTCGTTCTATAATCTAGAAACGTTGGAAAGTCGTAGTATTTTAACTACGTGAAGGAATTAAAGTGTTTGAATTTCCAAGACAAAAATAAAAGCTTTCAGATAAATTTTTCGAAAAACACTATTCTTCGTTTTTCGCTCGAGAATTATTTTTGAACTTCCGAGAAATACGTAATGTTAGAATATCGAGGTGAGATGGATTATGTAATAATAATTCAAGTATGGAAAATATAATATTTCGCATGCGGACTTAATTTGAGAACGTTAAGGATTAAAGTTAAAATGAAAGGAACTTGTGGAATCTTGTATGAAGTGCAAGTCCAATAAGAGGTAAGGTGCAAGCCCAAGATTTAGTAATGATTAAGCCTAAGTGTTGGGTTATATGAAGCCCAAATTAAATTAATGCAAGCCCAAAGATAAGTTAAGTAATTTAAAACATAAGCCCAAAGCTATGATCCATTGGGTAATTAGGATCCATAGGGCAACCCATGGGTGAACTTGGTGACCAAGAGTTTGGTGTGGTGGGTAAGAAAGTTGTGTGGTTAGCAAGTTTACTTAGGAGTTAAGTAGTGAATTGTAAGGAGGTTTGTTAAGGAGGTGGGATGACCTAATGACTCTTATGCCCCAACATTGGAAGTCCTATAAATACCAAGCTTGGATTCATTATGTGCTTGTTCAAATTTCATCCAACAACTTTCCTTTACAAAGCAACTTAAGTGTTAGAGAGAATATGCACTAATAAGCTAAACTTCCATATTTGTTTCAAGAAGAAGAAGAACAAGTTCATCAAGGGTAAGACTCTTATCCTATATTCTTCCATCTCTTCTATGATAGCTTGATAGAGAAGTGATGGTCATGTATGTTAAGAAATCATAAGAAGGATTAAGCTAATGACTTAAGTTTTAAAAAGCCGGGAATAAGCACTTTGTCCATGAATAAGCTATGAACTAAGGAAGAATTTGTAAGACTTATATCATGTCTATATGAAAGAAGAATAGTATGATAATAAGATTTATAAATGATGGTTAAAAGACTTTAACTGTCATAAGCCATGAGAAACAAAGTAATATGTAAATTATACATTGATAAGTAAATAAGTTCATGAAGAACATGTAATTAATTAACAAGAAAATAAGTTGTTATAATATGTAGTTTGAAATGTCTAATTAATGGATTGAATCTATTTGGAACGATGAACAAATAATTAGTAACGAAGTTTTGCCGGGATTCACACGATTGGACGATAATCGTCGAATTCGTGAAATTCTCGGAATGGAAGTCGAATTTTGTGCTTGAGCTCAAAAATGTTTGTTTGTTACGGAGTCAAGTCTTATTTGGCATTATAGAGTTGCAGACTCGTAAATGACCGAATCCCGACTTAGAACGAAGAAACGAGCGTTGAACGTTCACGAACGTTTATCGTTTTCGTTAAAAATGGACTAATAGGTGAATTTTTAGTTAACGAAGTCAAATAGATAAAATTCTTGCACGAACACATAGAGTATGTGATTTGTGAACTATAGGCTCTTGAACGAGCTAATTCGGACTTATAACGAAGAAGTTACGAGCCTAGGAGTTTCGCAAAGTAGAAAAATTGTCTAAGTTTTTTGGTGCACAGAGTGGGGCGCACACCTTAAGGCCAATAGTCAGTCCGTGCACGAAGCTTCGTAGGGAAAAGCTGTGACTCATCGGGTTTTCATGCGCAACGCTGGCCGAATGAAGGGTACTCACGTCGTAACGCCGAGTCTGGGTCTTTAGCCACTGGAGTATGGCGCCGCAAGGCGGCACATAGAAGGAATGTTGGCGCCGCAGCACCATCCCTAGGGTTTACTTAGAGAGAAATAATTATGAAGATAAAAAGAAAAAAAATTTAGTAGTACAACTTAATAAACATGAAGTAACATTAGTAGTACATTGTTAAACCTTAAGTATGATCACTTATGGTTGAAGTAAGTCAGTTGCATATGAAAGTAAGAACGACGTAACGGAAAGCCAAAACCAATAATAACAAATCTAATACGAAATTAGATTGAGAAGAAGGGTAAGATTCTTTAGGAACCATGTATGTTATTCATGACCTAATGTGTTATGTGATGTTATCATTTACTGTAGAGACCTTAAAGACTTAAAGTGCACATGTTATAACTGTAGCAGACGCTAAAGGCAAGTGTTCTAACCTTTATTCCAGTTCAAACTGGACAAGCTTTGTGATTCATGTATTCTTACGCATGAACTAATGTCTGATGAAGTCGAAACAAATTCTTTCGGCTAGACTTATGATGTGTTGGATTTCTTACAATCTATCAAAGTATTGACAATTTTTTACCAAACTATGTTGGTGTGGTTTTCAAATGAAGATTGAGTATGCTTAATTGTTTTGTCGTCAAACGACAGGCACGTGAGGTTGCCACAACTTAAACGTACATATGTTTAATGAAAGTAGTGTTGATCAACATAGAGTACTATAAGCTGATCACCTAGACGTGCTCGTAAGCAATGCCGGACTTACGGACTTCGTGCCGGGATGTCCTTTTCAAAGAACTTATGAAATGCTCATGGTCTTAGACCGAAATTGATGTTTTACTGAATATTGTTATCCTAAAATGTTTTGAAAGAAAATAAGTGTTATTTTGAATTATCGATAGTACTTCGTAACTATTGTTCAGTTATTGAAGATATACGATTCCTATGTCTCAAACAGGCTATTTTACTAGAATTGTTGTACTTGCTGAGCTAGTTAGGCTCACTCTTGCTTGAATCATATGAATGCAGCTTAGATCGAATGGACCAACGGATCCGGCAAGGATAAAGGGAAGGCTAAGGCGAACCCGTAGATTACCTGTGTGATAGTATAGGTTTGTAAGGATAATAGTTGATATTATGACAAGAACAATTGTAACAGTTATAAAGAACCTGGGGGAATGTTAATATTATTTTGAATATATATAAGACATATTCGTTCTTTTGAGGAATTTTAATTGAATGTTTGTGTGAACTATAGCACCGTGTAGCACCATCTTTCGGGTTGGAAGATACCCGGATTTTGGGGCATCATAGGTTGGTATCAAAGCATTAGATTATAAAACATAAGGGGGGATTTAAACCTTAAGTCATAACCTTAAGAAAAGTCAAAGCAATAAAAGATGGAAATTAACCCTATACAAATGCATTATATATTTTATGTGTTTTTATTATTCTACTGACGTGTACTAATCAAACTTATTTGTGTTGTTGTAGATGTCAGGAGAAAATGGAATGTCTAGAGACGTACAGGTAGTCAGTGAAGGATCGGTTAATCAGATAGAGATTATACTGAACCCCCTAGCAGTAGAGCCGAAGATAGTAGTTGTTGAGTTTGGAGACTCAGAGAGTCTAGACCTAATGTATATGCTTGATGGCATGTTGGAGGAAGAGGTAGAGGCAGTGTCTTTTAATCAAGTAGCAATAATAGCAGAGATGGCTCCAGGGCAGTCAATGATGTCCCTCTTTATGTCAGTATTGGATAGAAACATCCATTACTGTCAAGAGGTGAAGGAGCTAAAAGCAGAGCTCCAAGCTATCATAGAAGATAAGACAGACCTGGAGTCCATGTGGGAGTAGGAGTATAATGAGAGAGTTTTAGCTAATGGCAAGGTCCATGAGCTGAAATAGGAGGTCTTTGAGCTCAGGGGAGAGCTAAAGACCAAAAAGCAGAAGATAGGGAGAATGTCCTATATTCATAGGAGTTCTCATACGGACTTCCAGCAGCAGGTAGCTGGCTATCCCATAGAAGCAGGGCAGACACGACATACTATTAGCCGTGATATTATTGTCGGTCTTGCCAAGGCAGATTTTGATAATGCCTTGAGGCAGATGTAATCTATGAGTAGATAGAGTAGTTTAGATAGGTAAATATTATGTATCTAGTAGTGACATAAAACCCTCTTTTGTATAACAAAGGGTACTCTTTTGTAAATCCCAATTTTTGGAAAGCAATTGTGGGAAAGTAATATAAGCAGCTTAGGCTGTATAATGTAAACGATGGAGTATTATACTACAATGAATGAATCAATATAAGCCTTTTTCAAAAAATATTGAGTAATGAATGTTTAAGTTATTGTTTAAATTATGAATAATAACTAACTAACAGGAAATGAATAATTACAAAATGTGTTGTTTGTTGTAAAAGCAAAATGACACCAATAAGAGTACCATGTAATCAAGGCGCTAATGTAAATCAACTGGAGGGAGGTCCAGTTAATCCCATGTAGGAATTTGTTAATTTACTAACAGCAATGTTTAATTGAAATGGGGCTAACATCCCCATAAATCCTGGTGTAGTACGAGCTACTACGTTTAAGGATTTCAAGAGCGTGGGTCCGCCGGAGTTCAAAGAAACTACGGACCCTATCGAAGCCCAAACGTGGGTAAAAGAAATTGAGAAGGCATTTGTCATAGCAAATGTCAATGAGCGCCAGAAGGTTGCCTTTTCAACCTACATGATGAAAGGAGAGGCCAACTTTTCGTGGGAGGCCAATCAGACTAGGGACGGGATAGAGATTCAAGGAGATATTCTTCGAGAACTGCTTTTCCACGAGCATGCAGGGAAGGATGGCGATGCAGTTTCTCGATTTGAAATAAGGGGACATGATTGTTCCCCAGTATGCTGCCAAGTTTAATGAACTGGCAAGGTTTGCTCCACACCAAGTGGACACCGAGGTTAGGAAAGCACAACGGTTCGAGCAGGGCTTGAAACCATGGCTCTATAACCGTATTTCTATGTTTCAAAGTACTTCGTTTGGGACCATTTTAGGGAAGGAGATAATCGCTGAAGGTGGTAGCAAGGCGTTGAGCCAGTACCACAAAGATAAGAAGAATAAGGGGAAAGTGTATGGGGGACTGAAAGTCGAGGGAGCCAGCGGGAGTGGTCAAGGGTATAAAAGGAAAGTGGTTAACTCTGGGAATATCGGAGTGAAGGGGGGAGACCCGAAGAGGAGGATGGAGGCCTGCAAAACGTGTGGGAAGACTCATTTAGGAGTCTATCTCAAGGGGAAGGTCGTATGCTACAATTGTGGACAAGAGGGGCACATTACACCTAACTGTCCAAGTCCAAAGAAGAACCACATATGCTTTGTGTGTAGGTCAACTGACCACATGGCAAAGAACTACCCAAAGAAGGGGACGGACGGGAACAAGGGCACCGATAGCGGTAGGTTAGCTATTGGCTGTCCAGCGCAGCCGGGTAGGCCGATGGCTTGTACCTTTAACATGATAGTCCAAGATGTGATGGCATCAAGTGACGTAGTCGCAGGTAATATTCCGATTAAAGACCTAAATGCTTACGTGTTGTTTAACTCGGGTGCTACTTGTTCATTTATAGCATGTGATTTTGCTAGACGATTAGGATTACTTCCCGAAAAATTACCGATACCTTTAAACATTAAGGTAGAAAATGAAGAAATAATTCATGTTGAGGATATTCATAGGAGTTGTTGCGTAGACATTTGGGGTTGTAACTTATCGGTAGATTTGATACCGATAAAGTTAGGAGAATTTGACGTAATTCTCGGAATGGATTGGTTGGTTAACCATGGGGAAATTATAGATTGTCAAAAGAAAAGCGTAAATATTAAAACGTTAAGACAACCTCATGTAATATTTTACGGTGGACGTTCGTGTTTTCTTACCATGACACAAACAAGGAAACTATTGAGGAAGGGTTTTGAAGCTTATCTGTTCCATGTAGTTGATACCTAGAGAGTGGGAGCAACCATGGAACAAATACCTATAGTGAGTGAATTCATGGATGTATTTCCAAGTGAATTGCCTGGTCTTCCGGCGGATAGGGAGACCGAGTTTATAATAGACATTGTGCCAGGAGCGGCACCAGTTTCCAGGGCACCGTATCGTATAGCGCCAGTGGAAATGAAGGAGTTGATGGTGTAGTTGCAAGAACTATTGGATAGGAAGTACATTAAATCGAGTGTTATGCCGTGGAGAACACTGGTACTGTTTGTAAAGAAGAAGGATGGATCGTGAAGACTTTGTATCGACTACCGAGAGTTGAACAAGTTAATGATAAAGAATAAGTACCCATTGCCCAGGATCGACGATCTTTTTGATCAGTTGAAAGGGGCAAAGTATTTTTCTAAAATAGATTTAAGGACGGGGTATCATCAGCTGAAGGTTAGGAATGAGAACGTACCAAAGATAGAATTCAGAACTCGTTACGGTCATTAAAAGTTTCTGGTGATGTCATTTGGGTTAACTAATGCACCAGTTGCATTCAGGGATATGATGAACAGAGTGTTAAAATAATATTTGGACAAGTTCGTCGTGGTGTTTATCGACGATATTCTAGTCTATTCTAAGACGCCGGAAGATCATGCTAAAAACCTAAGAATAGTGTTGGAAACAATAAGGAAAGAGAAGTTATATGCGAAATTCACGAAGTGTGAATTTTGGTTAGAGATGGTACAGTTTTTATGTCATGTGATTGACCATGAGGGGATTTCAGTATATCTAGCGAAGGTGGAAGCTGTGATGAATTGGGAACAACCGAAAATGCCGACTGAGGTGCGGAGTTTCCTAGGGTTAGCTGGATACTATCGGAGATTCATTCAGGATTTTTCGAAGATAGCTACTCCGTTGACTAACTTGACAAAGAAGACGGTGAAATACGCGTGGACTGAGAAATGCGAGGACAGTTTTCAAGAACTGAAGAAGAGATTATGTAACGCCCCCTTCCCGAAAGGAAAGGGAGGTCACGTGCAAAGCACAACAAACCTCAAAATAAGTAAACAGAACACTAATAACTTCAAAATATTAATAGTGATATACATCAATGAAGTAATAAATACAATTCTCCAAATAGACAAAAAATAACCAAAACTAAAATTCAAAACAACCTAGATGGTCAAAGACAACTCTCTCATCACACTAGCCTTGAATCACCCCTGCAACCTGCCGGAAGAAAAACACAGCATGAGCCAATTGCCCAGTACGTATACAGATATACAAAAGATATACGAAAATAATTGAGACAAAATACTGAACAAAGCCAAAAGTGTAAGTACTGACGAAAATATATTATCCAAAGATCTTAATGGAATATATCTGAAGCAACAGAATTGATGAAACCAATAGAAGAATAAAAAAATAATGAACTGAAGTAACTAACTCAATGAATTGAACTGAACAGAAACAAACAAAACTAATACAATGAAATAATAGGCTGAATCAAATGGTTGAGTTTTATTTCATACCGAGTGAGCTCAGAAATATACATTGCCACACAAGCAAGTCAAAACAATGCCACATAGGCAAGTCAAAATAATGCCACACAGGCAAGTCAAATGATGTCACACAGGCATATCACACATTGTACTGCGAATCCAAATGTATGCAAATCGGATAAGTGTGTTTGGCACAACATCACAAATCCGCAGAACAGAAAAATTGGGTTAACCCATACGCCTCCCACAACAAAACATCAAATGACCCACTTCCTCCGGAGCCCAAAACGGAGACGTCGTGGACTAATCACACCGCCACGGAAAGTGTCATGCCTCTCGTGCCAAGACGACATGCATATGGTACCCCCACATGTGGTTATAGCTCAGGTATACCCTACGGTATATTCTAACAAAGATATCATGTCACAACACATGCGACATAATACCAACAAAAGGGTTCTATAAGTACATGTTGAACCAAATCAAATTATAGTCACAAGGTCTCAAAAAGAAAGTAGCAGCATGTACCGCTCTACAATTATCAAAAATAAATAGTACTAAACATGAAAACCTAATTCAAAGAGTACAAATACGAGTCATATGTATCAACTCCAAAATGAAACTAATATATTTATTTCACAGGAAACAATTATGTGAAATAATAACGAAATTCGAACAAGCAACAAAACGAACAAATCAAATTTAACAAGAGTATCGCTGAAAGAGTACGGAATTCGTACCTGAGTTAAGCAACGTCATACCCAAAATTATAATCTGAATATAACTCGTTAAATTCCTTCCGTCTGAACTAATTAAACAAAATAATAAATAAGTACAATTAGTGAATTATTATTATTATTACCCAAAATATATTCCAAATATAACTTGTTAGATTCCCTCATTCCAAAAAAATTAAAATAAATAATAACTTATAAGTTTAATAATAATTTCAAATTAATTTTATAATTTTGTTAGACATGTATGACTGACTTTAGTTGAATTACCCAATTCAATTACATTATATTGTTATCACTGACTTTAGTTGAATTACCCAATTCAGTTGCCTTAATACTTTATTATTTTACAATTCGCATGTGGTCATTTATTGTTGGACAATGATACTAGTATGTCAGATCCCATTAACAAATAGTTTAAAATAAAGACCATTACATGCCCAGTATAGTCCCACGTTTCATGTTATTAAGTTTCAATCACTGCACACTCGATTACTATATATATATATATATATATATATATATATATATATATATATATATATATATATACATGTGATACTACTTATAATTATATAATATGTAACTTTGAGCTTTAACATGTGAGCTATTAACATTAGTGTCAAAAAAGAAACAAAACACCTAATCTGAAAAGAATAACCCAATCACAACAACAATTATCTTAGATTGTAGAAGAAGAAAAAAAAACACGCTAACATTTAAATATATAACTTACTTGAAATTAAATCTCAATTTCTTGTTCATTTATCTTTTACAAAATATAATATGATCTCTCATTTTCTTCCTCCTCAGAAGAAATTTCGTTCTCTTCTTTTTTCAGTTGGTATAATGAAGTAATATTAGGTTTAGTTATTTATTAATTAAGTTGCCCTAATAAACTTATAATTGGGTTAATTTAATATTAAGGCCCAAATTTTAATCACATAATATTATCTATTACTTATTAATATTTATTAGCCCACATAATTTAAATGACTACTTTGACCCAATTAAAAACAAAGTCCAATTAATATGTTCTAAAATTAAATATATATTTTTTCTGGATATTACATCACCTACCCCTTAAAAAGGATTCCGTCCCCGGAATCAAAAGAATGGAAAGTACCTAATTATCAAAAAGATACGGATACTCCGCTCAAATAGACTCCTCCATCTCCCAAGTGGCTTCCCGCTCCGGATATTTTATTTTCTTTTTCTCAAAATTTTAACAAATGAGATTATCTTCCTCCTCATACCTCGCTCTTGACAATCTAACATTACCTCAAGTTTCTCCCTTATTCAAAATTGTAGAGGATGAAAAACTGAAGGAACCTGATTTGGATTCACTCAATTCCGACATCAAATGATTTAATTATAATTTTTCTAATGGACTGCATCGCGTATAAGTATTCTACTCAAAAATTCAACTAATCAAATTAGAATAGGATTAAAGTTACAACTTCACTCTTTAAATATAACTATAGCTCAATATAGGAGCTACCAAAACTCTAATGGACTTCCCATTTTTAATTTAATCGATTATTTAATTATCTACTAAAACAATTTAACTTTCCAAACAAAACAAGGAAGAAAATAAATAGTCACTTATCTTTTCCAGTTTGAATACAATTGTATAAAATAAAATTAATTAACATTTAATTTAAAAAAATATGGGTAATTACAGGTTAAGTGAAGCGCCTATTTTGTCATTACCCAATGACACGGGAAATTTCGTAGTTTATAGCGATGCTTCACATAGAGGACTTGGTTGTGTGCTCATGAAGCATGGCAAGGTCATTGCGTATGCATCAAGGCAGTTGAAGGATTAGGAGAAAGTTTACCCTACTCATGATTTGGAACTGGCCGCGGTAGTATTTGCCTTAAAGATATGGCAAAATTATCTTTACGAGGAAAAATGTGAGATATACACGGACCATAAGAGTCTAAAATATATCTTCACACAGAAGGAGTTGAATATGAGGTAGAGGAGAAGGCTAGAGTTGATAAAGGATTACGACTGTGAAATCCTGTATCACCCTGGAAAAGCCAATGTAGTTGCCGATGCCTTAAGTAGAAAGGGTCGGGAAAAGTTGTCTATGTTAACGGCTCAAACTGAGTTAAAAACAGAGATGGCTAAGATAAAGTTAGAGGTGAAATTGCCGAGTGAATCGGGAAAAAGACTGTTTGTGAGACAACACGAGAATTTGAATATTTATAAAATTTTAAAATATTGAATTAAGGTTAAATAATAAACCTAGACAGAAAATAAGTGAATGTATTTGATATTTCCGAGAAGGAATTCTATGAATTTAAAATTTCTGTGATAAATTATTCAGGATTAAGGATATACGTGAATATGTTCTATTTATATGGCTATATGTGTGTACAGTAGGTGGTTAAGGGTCAAGGGTTGACCAGATAACTTATATTAGTGGCCAACCCTAGTATTATATTAAGAACGTCAACGTTCGGTTAGAAAATTCTTACGATTAACAAGAAACCCTAAAACCAGTTCTAGAAACCCTAATTTAGTTCCGGGAATTCGAAACCCTAATTCGAAATATGAAACCCTAATTTGGGAATGCAAATGCTAGTATAAGGTTTAAACGTTATTAATAATATCCTAATTAGGGATAACCCTAATTGATTTAGAAAACCCTAATTTTTAGATTAGAAAACCTAATTTATAATTAGGGAAAACCCGATTGTTAATTTAATAATTTTAATGTTAATTAGGAAATATTAATCCTAATTTTCAAGTTATAAGTAATTAAAAATCGTAATCTAATTAGGAAACCTAATTTCTAAATTAGAAAAATTATTTTTCTATTTAAAACCTAATTCCTGGGTTATAAACCCTAATGTACAATTATGATCCTAATTAATAAATTAGCAATTTTAATTAGGAAATAGTAATCCTAATTAGCAAGCTTGAAATTATGATTAGGAAATCTTAATATAATTAAGAAACACTAATTATAATTTTGAAATATTAATTTTTATTTTGAAAACCTAAATTAGAAATTTAAAATTTTGAAACCTAAGGTTTTAACCCTAAGGCTTGGATCAAAGACCAATTTGCCATTAAAATGCATGTGGGACAAAAAGACCAAAATGCCTTTTGTGTATTATTTATTATGTCGCTTGTAGATCTAAACCTAAGGTTGTTGTTCACCAACCCTAAACCCTAGCATGTGACTGATATCTCAGCAATCAGCCCATTTATTATCCATATACATTGCATCAAAGTTTAGAAATCAAAAAGTACGAAAAATCTCTTACTTTATTTATCAAAGCAACCAAGACCTTCTCTCTTTAGAATTTCGGGAATGTAGAGTGAGAAAGTGAGATAAGATAAGCTAATAGCATTACTTAGCAAGCTAAGATCAGATCAGTAGGATCAGAATCAAAAATGGAGCATCAAAGTGGTATAAACCCTAATCTTCAAAAATTTATGATCTGATGTTTAATGTTGTTTATTGGTTAAAGTTGTGTTATAGGGTGTCAATTAGTGATCTGGGTTGTTATAACTTAGATCCATAACATCTAAATGCACAAATCTAAAGATTTCACAAATCTGGAAAAATTTTAAACTGTGGTCTGACAACGAATTTCCGAGCCTCTAGATCTTTCTGTGTTAAGTGTTATGTGTGTTTTATGTTCTAAACTTGTTCTTTGCTATGAGGAGAGTATATTGTAAGTGGAATCACCTCCATAACATGTCTATATCTCCAGTTATAAGCGGTCAAAGTACGTTGACCGAGTACAAAATCTGTTTCTGGGTTACCCAGAATTTTCCCATAAAGTCTGACAAGATCTTCAATTTAAGCCTTTGATTTTGCTGATTTTTGTTGTTTTGGCCATGTTGTTGGTTAGATGTTGTAGACCGGTATTTGGAGTACACGTATAAGTCAGTATAACACCTAGATCCATAATAGAATCAATGTAGTGAGTGGTCAAACCTGCGTTGACCACCAGCCTTATGAAGAAATCTGGAAAACCCAAATTTCTCAAGAACATATTTCTGACAAGATTTTGACCGGCCTAGATCTTACTATTATGATGTTTCTAAGTTGATCTGATGATTTGTTGTTGTTCCTTGACACGAGAACTACACTATTTAACCATTAAAACATAAAAACCAAGCTTGGAACACAAAGATTTAAAGGCTCAAGGTAGGGACCCTTCACTGTTCTTCATTTCTGGGTAACCCAGAAAATGAAGAACAGGCCTGACATGATTTTTAGAGGCCTATATCTTTCTGTTATGATGTAGGATTTCCATGAAACTTGATTCTAGTTGTAGTACTACACTTATACTACAATCTTAATTAAAATTATCAGCCTAGAAACAACAAGAACCTAGATCTATTACTGGTCAAACTAGCTAGCTACCTTGCTCTCTGTTGATGAGTTTCTGGGCAGCTCAAGAACAGGCCAAGAACACCTATAGCGGCCGTTCTGTCGCTATAGGGCCTTTTATTAGTTATTAATTTCTGAAAATTATTTTTTCTAATTAATAAATTGAAATAAATAGTTTTTAATTATTAAAAATACAAAATAAATTCCTAAAAAATATTTTAAAGTCTGCAAATTAGTTTTTAATTATTTTAAGTATATTTCATAAATATGTAATTTTTTGGAATATAAATTGTATTTAATTTATTTAATTATAATATTAAATAAATTATTTAAAATGATTTTAATACATGAAAAAATAATGAAAATTTATATTAAGGTATAAGAAAATATTTTAAGTTTTTTAATGACTTTTAATATTTTGTGATGAATTTCATTAATTAATCAATATTAATGATAGTTAATTTTTTAATAAATATATTAAATAAATTATGAAAAAATAGAATTAATGATTCAAAAATCATATAATATGATTTAAGTGTTATAAAAATATTTTAAGTTATAAAATATAACTTTTGATATTTTGTCATGAAAATATTAATATTTTAATATTAATATCAATTATCTGATAATGAATTTAATCTGCTTAAAAATCATATAAATAAGATTTTAAGGTATTAAAAATACTTTGTGATATTATAAATATATTATAATATTATGACATATATTTCATTAATATTTGATAATAAATAGATATTAATGATAATAGAATATTGTGGTATTTATATTATATAAATATAATTTTTATGATTGAAAATTTATGATAAATGATAATTTAAAAATTATTACGACCTTAGGAAAAATATTTTGACTGTTAATAAATTATCTAAGGTAATTGTTAAGTGATTATACGGAGTTTAATTGAACTTAAACTCAGCGATTATCTGACTAGACCGTCGGGATGTTAGAATTTTACCGAACTCGACTCAGACTGTAAAAGTTTGACTTGAGATTAGGTTTATGTGTTGTATAGACTGATAGGGTTATATGTTAATGTGTTTAGGTTATTTTAAATACTGTGATGATATTATTCTAATGTGTAGATCGGTATTATTTATATTAGGTTTTCAGAAAAATCTTATTAAATTGTATAGCGGTAATCAACGGTTCAGGCAAGTCTTTCTTTAACTCGACCTCGAGTTATATTATTAAATTATATTTATGGTTAATCATCTCTGATTGTCATGTCTAAGATTTATTAAATTGCACCCCTGTGCGTATGACATGTATTTATCAGGTATGAAAGATTGATCACCGTCATTACCATTCGGTCCAGATATATTTGTTCATGTTAAATGCTTGTTCAGTCAGAAATTTTTTTCATGCTAATTCACAACTATATTGTTGAATTATAGCCAGCCTATTATTCAAATTCTTTCAATCATGATATATCCTTAAATAAACTTATACTTTCTGGGCAAACTTATGTTCACCCTTGCTATATCATGATAAACATTGCAGATTGAGACGAATACGTCGGATACAAGGAAAGGTCAAAAATAGTTCCAGCTTTAGTATACGTGTGCAGTTAGATTTGTAACGATATTATATATTAATATTATTGTAAGTCAAATAAATTATGTATTGTGTATTAAGTGAAGGTTACTCTACCTTGGAAAAAGTGTGTAAAGTTTATTGTATAAACAATTTATGTTTATATCTTCCACAAATAGTAATAGTGATAGAATGATTGAACCAGATTCGTGGTGATTTAGAACCCATATTTGGGGCTTTCAAAGTTGGTATCAGAGCTGTAGGTTATGAACCTTAGGTAGGAATACCTGAGACTAATAACCGCGGTGATTAGGATAAGTACTAACTCAATTAGAGTTAGTCAGTCGGTAAGGTTCAAAGATGAATCTCGGTGAGTTATAAATATACGGAGTTCCCTAACTCTGATAATAAAGTTGAACAGTAGTGGTGAATAGATATAGTTTAAAAGACTAAAAGTGCAGTGATAAGAGATCGTAAAATAAAATGATCATAGTATACAAATGAATCGTACTAGATACGATAAGATCACCCCGTGATCTGATATAGAATCAAGTGAATGATTGATAAGTTATGGACAGAATACTGTGTGTTAGTGTACTATGAATTGGTACAGATTCAGGAAAGGATTATGAATACGGATTAAATGAAATTCGTATTGAGAAGGGAATTAAGATTAGTTGGGGATTTCAATTGAGGACTCTTGTCAGCAGCTAAGTTGTGTAATTCTTCGTATGGGAGTTGAATTATACTTAGTGTAACAACCACTTAGTTGCTCACACTTGTGACGCCCCCAAATCTGGGTACAATAATAATATAATTCTGAAACATCTTACTCATGTCCATTGCATAAAGGAAATGCAAAGGTAAGATACTTGCCTGGTACGCTGCTTACAATTCGCAACTTAGTTTTATCTTTTATGTAATCACCTATCAGTAATAAGATCATTGTACTGATTAGAATAACATATCACAACATATAATACTGTCTATTACAGTCAGCACATATCCTAATCACCTTGTCACACATATCCCATAGTTATTGAATCACAAACAATCATTAATACAGTCAAACTATCTAAGTTCAGATCAATTTCTGAAACATGTCGATGTACCGACGACTTTATCGGGTAATTATCGAGTCTAAGACTCTATCATGTAGTTCAATAGTCGTTTAGATATTTTAAATATCAGTCATATTATTTTTCATAGCCTTATAATAATTTTTAAATAATTATTATAATTTATCATGAATTTTCAAACATCGGAATCATTATTAAATGATTTACATATTAACTAATTCTATTATCATTAATATTTAATTAATATTAAACTATTAATGAAACTATTGCCAAAATATTAAAGTTATTTATAATAACTCAAAATATTTTTAAAGTATTAATATTACCTTTAAATGATTTTTAAAACATTAAAATCATTTTTAAATAATTACCATTAATATTAGAATATTAATTTATTATTTATCAAAATATTAAAACTCATTTATTATAACTTAAAATATTTTAATTCATTTATTTCCTTTTTAAATGATTTTTAATTTAATAAAACCATTTTTAAACTATTTATTTAATATAATTATTAAATAAACTTCATATCATTAATATTAAATTATTAATGAAATTTACCTTTAAATATCAAAAGTTATATTTTATAACTTCAAATATTTTTAAACAATTTATTTTCATTTAAAATGATTTTATAATATTAAAATCATTTTTAATTAATTTATATAATATAATTACTAAATAAATCTAATAACATTAATATTAAATAATTAATGAAACTTATCTTAAAATATTAAAAGTTATGTTTTATAACATAAAATATTATTAAATACCTTATTATTATTTAAAATGATTTTTAATACAATAAAATCATTTTTAATTAATTTATTCAATAATTTAAATACCATTAAGATCCAAATAAATATTAATATTTTATGAAAAATATGTCAAATTATTAAAAGTTAATTTTTATAACTTCAAATAATTTTTAAAACTATTTTTGTAATTTTCAGAATTTATTTAATATTTTTAAATGATTTTTAGAAATTAAATTAATTAATTTTGATATGTCTTTCGTTAAAGCCCTTTGGCGACAGTAGGTGTCGCCTTAGGTGTTCTTGAGACTCAAGAACATTCAAGATGAAGCGATGATCGTGTGGTATACTTTGATTGAGCTTAATTCCCCATTTGTAATGTTTCTAGACTAGTTTGTTGATCGAGGTTATAGTACTCCATGTAGTACTACAAGATCTAACAACAAACGTGGTCACAACATACATCATCTACAAGATCTAAGCTCAAGAACAAGCTATCGAGTCGTTCTTGACGCTTCGGGTCGCCAGAAGATAAAGTAAATGGCCGGTCAATAACGATTTGGATGGCCCACCACTATCGAAATCTGCTCGAGGTAAAAGTTTTACGCTTTCGTCAGTTGTCTAGACAAACTATCAGAGAACATGTTTCAATCCATGGTAAAGTCTAAACATAAATAATCAAAACGATATGGGCTCAACAAGTTCTTGTCAGAACGTTTCTGGGTTTTTCCAAAAACCCAACAGTTCATCCTATCACTTTCATGCTCGATTTACTTTATGTTCTGTTCATGATTTATGTCGTTTAATGGTTCACATATATAGTATACATGACAAGGAACATTACTATAACAACAAATTAGTAATTCAACATCACAGTTAAAAGATCTAATGTGGTCAACCTAGGTCAGAAAGTTGTTCTTCACGTTTCTGGAAATTCCCAGAAATGTAAAATCAGTACAAGTTGTCTACTTTGACCAGTTGTTACATTTGATCTGTTGATTGTTTATGGAATCTTAAGGCATGGGTCTACAGCCCATATTACCAGCTACAACATGTTCATAACAACAACATCAAATCACTTATTACCTGATAGATCAAGAAGCTAAAGTATGTTGTCAGACTCAGTTTTACACTTTCTGGGTTGCCCAGATTTTAGAAAGTCATGGTCAGTCAACGACCTTTGACCATGATTATCTGACATTATAAGCATGATCTGGTACTACTACAAGTTCTAGATTACAGTCCTCATAGCACACTACATGTTCAAATATTAAAAACACTAAAATCATTAACAGCCAGAGATCTATCAGACCTGACATTCGATTGTCAGTCACAAAAAAAAAGTTTTCCAGATTTTTAAAAACTTCAAATCCGAGCCTCTAGATGTTATTGATCTAAAATCTAGCAACCCAGATCATCATTATATACTACATATTACATGTTTAACACAAAAAACTAACATCTAACACTTTGATCAAGATCAGATTTCTAGATTAGGGTTTACCTCTTTATGAACAAATTCTGATTTCTATGCTTCTGATTTGTTATATGAGTTGGTGGGGCTGATTTTGTGACTGATCTAGCAAGGCAAATTCGTGGGTTTTAGAGAGAGGAGTTCTAGGATGAAAGGTATGAATATTTTAGGCTAAATGTGCACTTTCTCTCTCTTGTATTCTATATAAAACATGTATGCAATGAACTTGTAATGGCTGATCATGTGCTGGTAACCTTAGCTCATACCTAGGTCTAGGGGGTGGCTGGCCAGATTTGCAAAGATTTGGCTAGCAATAATTCAACAAATAAGATAAAAGGGTAAAATGGTAATTTTATTTTAATTTTAAGGGCATTCTTGTCCAAGATGCTTCAATCTAGGATTTATTCACTAGATTTTACATCTTAAAGTTTCCCAAATAATTTCTAGGGTTTGAAAATTTAAAATTAAAGTGTGATAAAATTTTAATCAAAACACACTAATTTAAAATTAGGGTTTTTAATAGAAAATTAGGGTTTTTAAATTAGGGTTCCTTAATATTATTAGGGTTCCCAAATTAACGATTAGGGTTTCCTAATTAACATTATAATTTACTAAATAATAATTAGGGTTTCTAAATTTAGCAAATTAGGGTTTTCAAAATAATAATTAGGGTTTCTCCTAATTACAGAAATTCTATAATACACAATAAAATTAATATAACACAATTACTACTCAGTCTTAAACTCATAACTGAGTTTAACAATTAGGGTTTAATAACATGATATATGGGTCATGACATAATTTACCATAATTGGCCTACCATTATCTACACATTTATAGTACATATTTATATCATGAAAAATTAAAATATAATTAATATTATATTATTATTCTCATCCCTTGATCAATACCTAAATTTAGGATGTGGATTCCATATCGGGTTTATCCATCATATACAACATTAAGTTAAAACAATTAACTTAAATATTCTCAACAAATTCATATAATAAAATATTTATTATTATAATTCTAATAATCATTTCATATATTATTTAAATAATATAAAATCATGTTTTCATGGAAAATAAATAATAAAGACATTTCTACTATAAAATTAATTAATATAAGTATATACGTTATAATGATCAATAATTCTAAAATAAAATTATTTGAAATTATTCATGTAATAAATAAATTTTATTTATCACATATATATACACACATTACTTGGCACGTATTCCCATCTTCAAATAATAAAAAAAAATTATATGCAAAATTTCTTATTTATTTACATAGAAAATATCGGGTTTTTACATTCACCCTCCCTTATAAGGATTCCATCCCCGGAATCGTCGTTTTAAAACTCATACATACAGGGGTACATAACATACACAATCATTGCAAGTAGATCTCGATCATATTTGATCGAACTGATCTTTAACTATTCAACCTAAAGCTTGTCTGTCTGATTAAACAAAAATTTGATTTTTAAAAGAACTCAAATTCCTCCTTCAAAATTTATTTATAAAATAATTTACTATATATTAGAAAATCATATACATACGAAAATTAAAGTTATTCGAATAATACCTGGAGTTCCATTCCCAACTGCCACAGTATCCTGGACCGTCATATTAAAGACTCGTACGGTTGGTTTGTTGGTTGAAGTCGGCCTTGTGATTGCCATAGTCCCGCTGCCTTTTCCCGTGGTTACACTCCTTGGACAATCCCTCACCATATGTTCCACCGACCCACACAGAAAACACCCACTGTTCATCCTTGGGTTGGGGCAGTTGGGAGAAATATTTCCCTCCTGCCCGCACTTGTAACATACAAACTTACCCTTCAGACACTCACCAGAGTGATTCTTCCCATAGTTCCCACATGGAACTACCTGCTTCTTCACACCTTTTTGTTTCACCTGAACATTCCCAAAATAATTCCCCTTCCTTTTTCTCACCCCTATTCCCACTATTAGTTTCCACCTTCACAACTCGTATTGTCTTGCCCTTATTCCTTTTCTCCTTGTTGTAGAAGCTGTTAGGTTTGTAATATTCAAGAACGCAATCAAATTGCATAAAAGAGCGGAAACGTGTAAAAATCAGAGTCTAAAAAATTTACAAACCATATACCCGGATCACCCTTTATGCACAATTATTAATTAAACGAAAAGATAAAGAATAAAATCATACCCTCGAAGATCGAGCTTCCTCAGGTACAAGTTCACCTCCAATCCTTTTCACGTTCAACTTGAATCCACCGGGTTTGGTTCCTTCCTTTGATCAACGTTAGCCACCCAAATGTTTGGCCTCTAGAGGTGATCCGCCAAGGAAAAAGAATTTTCAAGAAGAAGGGGTATTGGCTCAACCCTAATTTTCTATCTCTATAGAAAGGGCGTACTCTCCAACAAATTGGAATTATTACATAGTTGTAAAAGTCAACAACCCCACCACCCATAATAAGACTCCTCTTATTTATAGATGTGGACAACCCACCTTAACAATTAAGGAATTGGGATTTATTTAATTAATTAAATTCTTTTAATTAATTAAGCTCCCTAATCTTATTAGGGATAATTAATTAAACTCCTTTAACTAATTTTTCTTCCTAATCCAATTAGGAATAAATGAGAGTACTTATATTAAATTAATTTCTAAACTCTTTTAGAAATTAAAATAATAATAATTATAATAATATTAATAAGACTCCTCTTATTAATTTATATTTAATATTTCTAAAATATTAAATAATAAATATTAAGCTATTTAATTTATTCTATCACCATAGATTAAATTAAATATACATAATATATTATTACGATTATGCCATTAACTTCTTAAATAATTATTCTTCCTTTTATGGTGTGACCCTTTAGGTTCTCCATATTAACCTAGGTTGTGAATAAATCAATTAGAACAATTCTAATCAGTATTTAAATAAATAAATTAAACAATTAATTTATTTAAATAAATAATATTTATTCTACAATAGGGATAAGCCTCCCTAGCGATCAACGACTTTCCAAATAATATAGATTTCAACATTAATCATAAAAGAACCTTTGAGTAAATAGTTACTGTACAATTCAATCCTTCCACCATACAATGTCCCAATTAAATATAAGACATGGAATTATTGTCAAGTCTTATTTTATTTAATTATATGTATTTCGACTCTTAAATGCACAACTCAAATAATGTAAATTAGAAACTCCTTTCTAATTTCATTACGCTACCGCCAAGGACTCTTTGGGTTGTCATTTATCGAATCACATAGGACATTTCTCTTCTTTTAATAGAAGTGGTAGATTCTTTATTGATCATACATTATCTCCATGTACAACTTATTATACCCAAGCATACCCTTTGATATACCCTAAGGGTCTTAAGGAATAAGTCAAAGTATAACTCATCATACACAAGATACTATGATGATCTCAAGTCCAAGGATCACTTGTACTACTATCACTACACTGTGAATTCCTATTGACAGAAAAGTAAAACTCCATTAGGTATTCCTTAGCGAGCCACACCGTCAATGAACTTATTCTCTAATAAGCACCTACATACTTGTTTTAATGTCTCCACACAAATGATCATGAGATCAATCATCCTCATCCAATGAAAGCAAAGCAACGTATGTACCAATCTATCCGGGTTCACTAATCCCCAATTTAGTAATCCAATGATTGGGAACTATTTTAGTTTTAAGCTTTCTAAGAATTTAGATCTCATTAGAATGATCATCATCATTATTCTAAAAGCATTGCTTAAAACTATGGGTTTATCACATATTATAAAACAAAGATCATGTAGATAATTAAAAGCCTTTAATAAATTAATACTTTTTATTAATAAATGAATAAGATTGTTACAAAGTATATGCTTTACATCAAACATGATTGGCTTGTGTGCATACTACTTTCAATCTCCCACTTGTACTAAAGCCAATCGTCATGGTATCTTATACTCTTCTCTCTAAGTGACGATTATCTTTGTTGGATAAGCTTTAGTTAATGGATATGTAATGTTGTTCATGAGAGTCCACTATCTCTATAGTGATTTCCCATCTTTCAATGATTCTAATAATCAAATGAAAGTGCCACAACACATGTTTAGATCCAAGATGAGACTTAGGAACTATTCCTAGTTCTTTAATGAATTTTTAATCCAAACAATCAACTTCCAGCTTCATTTATAGCTATATACTTTGTCTTTATCACTAAACCAGCAACTCTTTGCTGTTGGAACCTTTCCAATTCACTGCACCACTGTTCAAGATAATGCTTTACCTGAAAATGGATTTTCTGTCATCTTGGTCTGTCTGAAAAACTTGATTCTGTTAAGCCCTCTAGTTTTAATTTAGACCCACCATGAATATGATCACATCCTTAGTGCTTAGGTTAAGCACATTAAGATGTTTTCACCGACTCATAGTGAACTTCTCCATAATATGGTGATCAACATCGTGTCTCGTACATTTCATTGCATACATGATTGTCACTCATGCGACCTCTTTTTTCAGGGTTCTGTGGGGACTATTAAGAGAGATACACTCCATAGCTCATCGACATGAGACATCTCTTGGAGTTTGCCATGCTAAACGACTTTAGCATCAAATGAATATACGTTCCTTGGGTTAAGTCGAGCATCCTCTTAAATCTATCTATATAGATTTATATCCCCAATTAAGATACTCTTCCAAATCATTCATGGAGGAATGTTTAGACAACTTTATCTTTACTGATTGTAGCATTAACATGTTATTCCTTATCCGCAGTATATCAACATATAGTACTAGGAATGTCACGATGCTCCCACTGACCCTTTTGTACACACTAGGTTCATTCTTATTTTTGATAAAATCAAACTCCTTTGATTGCCCCATCAAAACGAATGTTCCATATTTGAGAAACTTGCTTTAATCCATTTCTCTGAGTGTCTACAACACTTACCTCATCGTATGTAACTGGATCATCATCTTCTATAATGTGTACCTCATCATCATCATTCATGATGAATCCATACCTCCTAGGTATCTTTGGTACTATTCCAGATTTACGATTCGGTTGTGGTACAATAGGTCTATCCACAGGTTCCTCTTATTTGACTTATAGTGTTTTGTGGTTCTTGAACTCTTCAAGATCTATAATCCTCCCACTAGCCCCTTCAATGATAAACACATTTATCTTAGAAAGCGTGTTTCATAATAAACACCTTTTGCTAAGCGAGGATTATAGAACATATACCCTAAACTTACTTTAGGATGTCCCACAAATCGATTATATGTCAAATCTTGTCCCAAGCTTATCCTTTGAAACCTTTTCACATAAGTTGGACAACCCCTTATCTTAACATACTTAAGATTAGGAATCCTCCCCATCCATAACTTTTATGGAGTCTTGAAAATAATTTTGAGGTTACCATTTTCGTAGATATGCGACCATTTCTAGGACATTATCCTAGAAGGATTTGGAATGTCGGTAAAATCATTATAGGCGCACCATGTCCAATAAGGTACGATTTTTCATTCGGATACATCAATCAATTATTGCGTATCGAGGATGTGTCCATTATGAGAAAACCATTTGAGATGATCTAGAAACTTATTGCACAAGTATTTATTCCTTGATCTAATCAAAGAATCTTAATACTTGCCAATTTGTTTCACTTACGAATTCTTTGAACCTTTCAAATAATTCACACTTGTATTTTAGCAAATACACACATTCAACTCTTTGAATGATAATCTCCTTTTCTCATACTAATTTGTTCAATATTCAAAATTATTTTCATGTAAGTCAAGTATATACAAAATTTATTAAGTAATATTCCAGTTCTATACAAAATATTATTATTATAAATAGAACAACAATTGTTCTTAATTATAATACCAAAGATTTCATTGTCCAACAATAAAATGGAAATAATATTTTTAACAAGAACTGGAATACAATAACAACTTATTGACTTAATAGATTTGCCTGTAGGCATTGCTAAACTATAAGTTTCTATGCAGCAACCTTTGCTTCATTTTCCACACATAGGATTACTTATCTTTGCTTAGCTTTCTACTTCTGCTTGGTCCCTTCATAAATCTATATTTATGATAACCAAAGTCGGTATCCAATACCCAAGTAGAACCTTGGCTTAAAGAAAAAATTATTTTAAATCATGAACAAATTTGTCTTTGTAACCGAAACTTCACTAAGCTTCTTTGGTTAACCTTTGCAAGATGTTTCTCGCAGTTTCTTTCCAGTGTCCAGGCTTATTGTAGTGGAAGCAAACTCATTTGTTATCCGTATCAGTTTTATTCTTATTATCCTTTGTTTATGACTTTTTATTTACCTTCTTTGAATCGTTCTTCTTTTCAGAAGATCCTTTGGCCCCTACCAGTAAGACATGGTCTTTCTTAGTTGGAAAGTGACTCTCAACATTTTTCAACATGTTAAGCAAATCAGCGAGGCTGATATCTAGCTTGTTCATATGAAAAATACATAACAATTGTGAAAGGAGTCCGGGAGTGAGTGCAAGATCAAATCTTGGCTCAACTCTCCATCCATGACAAAACCTGTTGTCCTAATTGATCAATCAAATTTATTATGTTAAGAACTTTTTGTCTGTACTATAGTGTCATTGGCCATTCTAGATCGGAAGAGCTCCTTAGATATCTGATATCTATCAGTCTTACTTTCCTCGCCATCAACTACTTGATGTGCAGGAATATAGTAAGAGCATCCATAGTTTCATCTTGTTTATCAAGCTCGTTACTCATAGATGCGAGCATGATGCATTGAGCCAACTGTGCATCATCTTGCCACTTTCTAAAAGTAGCAATCTCTTCCTCAGAGGCATTGTCTGCAACCATTGCAGGGATAGGCGTATTAAGTGTTAGGTTTGTAATATTCATGAACGCAATCAAATTGCAAAAATAAGCGGAAGCGAGATAAATCAGAGTTTAAAAAAATTTACAAACCATATACCCGGATCACCCTTTATGCATAATTATTAATTAAATGAAAAGATATGAAGAACAAACATACCCTTGAAGATCCGAGCTTCCTCAGGTACAAGTTCACCTCCAATCCTCAAGCGCTCAACTTGAATCCACCGGGTTTGGTTCCTTCCTTTGATCAACGTTAGCCACCCAAATGTTTGGCCTCTAAAAGTGATCCACCAAGGAAAAATAAGGATTCAAGAAGATGGGTGGTTGGCTAAACCCTAGTTTTTCTATCTGTATAGAAAAAGGGGCGTACTCTCCAACAAATTGGAATTATGTCGTAGTTGTAAAAGTCAACAACCCCCACCACCCATAATAAGACTCCTCTTATTTATAGATGTGGGCAACCCACCTTAACAATTAAGGAATTGGGATTTATTTAATTAATTAAATTCTTTTAATTAATTAAGCTCCCCTAATCTTATTAGGGATAATTAATTAAACTCTTTTAACTAATTTTCCTTCCTAATCCAATTAGGAATAAATGAGAGTACTTATATTAAATTAATTTCTAAACTCTTTTAGAAATTAAAATAATAATAATTGTAATAATATTAATAAGACTCCTCTTATTAATTTATATTTAATATTTCTAAAATATTAAATAATAAATATTAAGCTATTTAATTTATTCTATCACCATATATTAAATTAAATATACTTAACATATTATTACGATTATGCCATTAACTTTTTAAATAATTATTCTTCCTTTTTATGGTGTGACCCTTTAGGTTCTCCATATTAAACCAGGTTGTGAATAAATCAATTAGAACAATTCTAATCTTATTTAAATAAATAAATTAAACAATTAATTTATTTAAATAAATAATATTTATTCTACAATAGGATAAGCCTCCCTAGCGATCAACGACTTTCCGGATAATATAGATTTCAACATTAATCATAAAAGAACCTTTGAGTAAATAGTTCTCAGATAATTCAATCCTTCTACCATACAATGTCCCAATTAAATATAAGACATGGAATTATCATCGCCAAGTCTTATTTTATTTAATTATATGTATTTCGATCCTTAAATGCACAACTCCAAATAATGCAAATTAGAAACTCCTTTCTAATTTCATTCTCCTTCTGCCAAGGACTACTTGGGTTGTCATTTATTGAATCACATAGGACATTTCTTCTTCTTTATTAGAAGTGGTAGATTCTTTATTGATCATACATTATCTCCATGTACAACTTATTATACCCAAGCATACCCTTTGATATACCCTAAGGGTCTTAAGGAATAAGTCAAAGTATAATTCATCATACACAAGATACTATGATGACCTCAAGTCCAAGGATCACTTGTACTACTATCACTACAGGAATTCCTATTAACAGGCAAGTAAAACTCCATTAGGTATTCCTTAGCGAGCCACGTTCAGTGAACTTATTCTCTAATAAGCACCTACATACTTGCTTTATCGTCTCCACACAAATGATCATGAGATCAATCATCCTCATTCAATGAGCAAGCAACGTATGTACCAATCTATCCGGATTCACTAATCCCTAATTTAGTAATCCAATGATTGGGAACTATTTTAGTTTTAAGCTTTCTAAGAATTTAGATCTCATTAGAATGATCATCATAATTATTCTAAAAGCATTGCTTAAAACTATGGGTTTATCACATATTATAAAACAAAGATCGTGTAGATAATTAAAAGCCTTTAATAAATTAATACCTTTTATTAATAAATGAATAAGATTGTTCTAAAGTATATGCTTTATCATCAAACATGATTGGCTTTGTGTGCATACTACTTTCAATCTCCCACTTGCACTAAAGCCAATCGTCATGGTATCTTATACTCTTCTTCTCTAAGTGACGATTATCCTGTTTGTTGGATAAGCTTTAGTTAATGGATATGTAATGTTGTTCTTGAGAGTCCACTATCTCTATAGTGATTTCCCATCTTTCAATGATTCTAATAATCAAATGAAAGTGCCACAACACATGTTTAGATTCAAGATGAGACTTAGGAACTATTCCTAGTTACGTAATGAACTTTTAATCCAAACAATCAACTTGCGACTTCATTTATAGCTATATACTTTGTCTTTATCACTAAACCAAAGAACTCTTTCTTTGTTTGGAACCTTTCCAATTCAACGCACCACCTTGTTCAAGATAACGCTTTACCTTAAAGTGGATTTTTTCGTCATCTTGGTCCGTCTTCGAAAAACTTGAGTCATTAAGCCCTCTAGTTTTAATTTAGACCCACCATGAATATGATCACATCCTTAGTGCCGGTTAAGCACTTTAAGATATTTTTCACTGACTCATAGTGAACTTCTCCATAATATGAGTGATCAACATCAGGTCTCGTACATTTCATTGCATACATGATTGTCACTCATGCGACCTCTCTTTTCAGGAGTCTGTGGGGACTATTAAGAGATACACTCCATAGCTCATCAACATATGAGACATCTCTTGGAGTTTGCCATGCTAAACGACTTTAGCATCAAATGAATATACGTTCCTTGGGTTAAGTCGAGCATCCTCTTGTATCTATCTATATAGATTTTATCCCCAATTAAGATACTCTTCCCAAACCATTCATGGAGGAATGTTTAGACAACTTTATCTTTCTTGATTGTAGCATTGGTATGTCATTCCTTATCGTAGTATATCAACATATAGTACTAGGAATGTCACGATGCTCCTAATCGACCCTTTTTGTACACACTAGGTTCAATCTTATTTTGATAAAATCAAACTCTTTGATTACCTCATCAAAACGAATGTTCCATATTTGAGAAACTTGCATCAATCCATTTCTCCGAGTGTTCATAACACTTACCTCATCAGATGTAACTCGGATCATCATCTTCTATGATGTGTACCTCATCATCATCATCCATGATGAATCCATACCTTCTAGGTATCTTGGTACATTATTCGATTTACGATTGATTTGTGGTACAATAGGTCTATCTATAGGTTCCTCTTATTTGACTTATAGTGTTTTGTGGTTCTTGAACTCTTCAAGATCTATTATCCTCCCACTAGCCCCTTCAATGATAAACACCTTTATCTTAGAAGGCAGCGTGTTTCATAACAAACACCTTTTGTTAAGTAGGATTATAGAACATATACCCTAAACTTACTTTAGGATGTCCCACAAATTGTACTTGTCAAATCTTGTCCCAAGCTTTTCCTTTGAAACCTTTTCACATAAGTTGGACAACCCTTATCTTAACATACTTAAGATTAGGAATCCTCCCCATCCATAACTTTTATGGAGTCTTGGGGTAGAATTTTGAGGTTACCATTTTCGTAGAGATATGCTGACCATTTCTAGGACATGACCTAGAAAGGATCTTTGGAATGTCGGTAAAATCATTTTGGACCGCACCATGTCCAACAAGGTATGATTTTTCATTCAGATACATCAATCAATTATTGCGTATCAGGATGTGTCCATTATGAGAAAAACCATTTGAGATGATCTTGAAACTTATTGCACAAGTATTTATTCCTTGATCTAATCAAAGAATCTTAATACTTTGTTAATTTGTTTCACTTCTGAATTCTTTGAACCTTTCAAATAATTCATACTTGTATTTCAGCAAATACACACATTCAACTCTTTGAATGATCATCTCCTTTTCTCATACTAATTTGTTCAATATTCAAAATAATTTTTCACGTAAGTCAAGTATACAAAATCCATTAAGTAATCTTTCAGTTCTATACGAAACATTATTATTATAAATAGAACAACAATTGTTCTTAATTATAATACCAAAAATTTTATTGTCCAACAATAAAATGGAAATAATGTTTCTAACAAGAACTGGAATACAATAACAACTTATTGACTTAATAGATTTGCTCGTATGCATTGCTAAACTATAAGTTTCTATGGCTAATGCAGCAACCTTTGCTTCATTTTCCACACATAGGATTACTTATATTTGTTTAGCTTTCTACTTTTGCTTGGTCCCTTCATAAATCTATATTTATGATAACCAAAGTCGGTATCCAATACCCAAGTAGAACCTTGACTTAAAGAAAAATTTATTTCAATCATGAACAAAAACTGTATTGTAACCAAAACTTCACTAAGCTTCTTTGGTTAGCCTCTGCAAGATGCTTCTTGCAGTTTCTTTCCAGTGTCCAGGCTTATTGTAGTGGAAGTAAACTCCTTTGCTATCCGTATCAGTTTTGTTCTTATTATCCTTTGTTTACGCCTTTCTATTTACCTTCTTTGAATCGTTCTTCTTTTTAGAAGATCCTTTGGCCCCTACTAGTAAGACTTGATCTTTCTTGGTTGGAAAGTGACTCTCATCATTTTTCAACATGTTAAGCAAATCAGCGAGGCTGATATCTAGCTTGTTCATATGAAAAATTCACAACAATTGTGAAATGAGTCCGGGAGTGAGTGCAAGATCAAATCTTGGCTCAACTCTCCATCCATGACAAAACTAGTTGTCCTAATTGATCAATCAAATTGATTATGTTAAGAACTTTTTGTCTGTACTATAGTTCCATTGGCCATTCTAGATCGGAAGAGCTCCTTAGATATCCGATATCTATCGACCCTACTTTCCTCACCATCAACTACTTGATGTGCGGGAATATAGTAGGAGCATCCATAGTTTCATGCTTGTTTGAAGCTCGTTACTTTCATGGATGCGAGCATGATGCATTGAGCCAATTGTGCATCATCTTGCCACTTTCTAAAAGTAGCAATCTCTTCCTCGGAGGCATTATCGCAACCATTGCGAGGATATGTATTAAGGACATAAGATAGCTTTTTTCACTATGAGAACTATTCTCAAATTCCTTAACCAATCCGTTTAATTTGGCCCGGTTAATTTAGCATCTAATATGCTTCCTTGATGATAGTAATTTTAGACATTGTAAAATTTCAGTAAATGAATTTGTAATTAACAATATTTTAACATACATTCTTTTATTAATTACCAAAATAAATTAGGTCTTCTTTTTTAAATTGGTATCTCCCACTATTTTCTTCAAACTATATTACCCTCACTTATATAGTTCTAAGCAAAATCTAATCAAAGATTTGCTAGTGAGAATAAGGATCCCATTTCAAATGTATATAGCCTTGTGGTGACACAACAAACTATATATAAATAAATAGGTAGACAACTTTTGTCAATTACATCAACTATGCAACTCCTTTTCTTTTGCCTCTTAGATTATTTTGATCAAGTGGTGGCACATCCGAATCAAAATTGTCCAAGTTAAGTCCGAACCTAGCACTCCATATATTCAAAAAAGAAAAATATCATCCTTGTGGTGACACAACAAAACAATATTGTTCAATTTTCTTTATAAGCATCAAATGTGATAAATTAACATCTTAAATACTTAATACTTGCCTTGTGGTGACACAACAAACTCATATTAAATATTTAATACTCTATTAATTTTATCATGCTAGAAAAGCTGACGTTCGATATTCCAAATATCTTTGAACGCTTAGGACTTAATATAAAAAAAATTTGAGGAGTTTGTTATTAATTTGTCTCATCTTGTTTAGCGCGCATGCACACATATATATATATATATATATATATATATATAAAATACGCGTCATATTAATGAACATGTGAAGCATGTTTGCATAATATATAATATATAATATATATAGTATAAGCATGCACATATAGAATACTATATTCTACCCGGATTGATTATGGACTTTTATTCTAGTTTGGTTCACTAGAGCCACCAAGTGAACCAAAAGGTCAAACCCTAGGGGTGCAAGAAATAACATTTAAATATAACTATTACATTTAAACCCGGGCTCCATTACAAACGGGTCTTCAAGCGCTTCTTGTCCCTTGATCTCCAATTCTTCAAAATAATTCTAACTATTCCTATTACAAAACTATTTAAAATAAATAGAAACCTTGATCAACGATCGAGGGAAGTACATAGGAGGGAATAGAATTTACATTAAGAAAAAATTAGAGAAGGCGAGGTACATGCAGACCCCATTTAATAAAACCCATACATTCATGCATCCAACTAAAATAAAATCCAATCGCATTGGTCAATAGTCCATAATCAATCCCATTTATTATCATACACATCATCATATGCATCAATAAATAACATTCATCATATGAATAATAAACATTTAATATATATATTGATATCATTTAATGGGCAAATTTAGTTAGTATAAAATCTATTTTTGAAATAAAATAAACTCCTTTATTTTAATCCAAATTTAAATCAAAATAAAACTATTTTATTTTAATTTATCTAATTTTGAATAAAATAAACTATTTTATTTTAATCAAAATCTTTAATCAAAATAAACTCCTTTATTTTAATTAATTATGGAATCCAATTCCATATATATATATAAAAAAAATAACTCCTTTATTTAAGGAAACATTTGATTTTCTTTCCTATTCACAAATAAACTCTTTTATTTTGAATAATATGAAATCTTATTTCATATTTAAATAAACTCCTTTATTTAAGGAAAACACGATTTTTTTTCTATTCACAAATAAACTCTTTTATTTTGAATAATATGAAATCTTATTTCATATCTAAATAAACTCCTTTATTTAAGGAAGATGATTCTTTTCCTATTCACAAATAAATATTTTTTATTTTGAATAATATGAAATCTAATTTCATATCAAAATAAACTCCTTTATTTAAGGAAAAATAGAATCCAATTTCAACTCCAATTAGTTATCATGAAATCCAATTCCAACTCTAATTAGTTAGCATGAAATTTAATTTTAAAATTAAAATAAATTCTTTTATTTTAAAATTTAAAATAAACCTTTATTTTAAAATTAAAATAAACCTTTTATTTTAAAATTAAAATAAACTTTGATTTTAATTATAAAATTATTAATATATATATATATAATATATAATAATCGTCCCATATTATAAATTAATATATATACATTATATATAATCCGTATGTTTTAAAAAAAAATTGACAAACCAAAACACACTTTTGTTTTTGATTCACGTGCATCATATTATAATATATATTATATATATATATATATATATATATATATATATATATATATATATATATATATAATGTGATGTATTAATTACATATATATACCATATATGTAATAAGAAATCTATTCATGTCTATGAGGACGTATTATGTCGTGATTTTTTATTTATTTATTTTTTTAATTTTTCGGTTAGAATCTCGAAAAAAAAATAACTCTGCTCAATTAATTAGCTTTTTTTTTTTTTTTTTTAAATTTTATACAATTAAATTATGCTCAATTAAATTGTTCTAAACACATATCAATATACATATCAAATTAAAACAATTAATAATTTGCATAAAGGTTTGGCTCTGATGCCACTGTTAGATTTGTAATATTCATGAACGCAATCAAATTGCAAAAATAAGCGGAAGCGAGATAAATCAGAGTTTAAAAAAATTTACAAACCATATACCCGGATCACCCTTTATGCATAATTATTAATTAAACGAAAAGATATGAAGAACAAACATACCCTTGAAGATCCGAGCTTCCTCAGGTACAAGTTCACCTCCAATCCTTTTCGCGTTCAACTTGAATCCACCGGGTTTGGTTCCTTCCTTTGATCAACGTTAGCCACCCAAATGTTTGGCCTCTAAAAGTGATCCACCAAGGAAAAATAAGGATTCAAGAAGATGGGTGGTTGGCTAAACCCTAGTTTTTCTATCTGTATAGAAAAAGGGGCGTACTCTCCAACAAATTGGAATTATGTCGTAGTTGTAAAAGTCAACAACCCCCACCACCCATAATAAGACTCCTCTTATTTATAGATGTGGGCAACCCACCTTAACAATTAAGGAATTGGGATTTATTTAATTAATTAAATTCTTTTAATTAATTAAGCTCCCTAATCTTATTAGGGATAATTAATTAAACTCTTTTAACTAATTTTCCTTCCTAATCCAATTAGGAATAAATGAGAGTACTTATATTAAATTAATTTCTAAACTCTATTAGAAATTAAAATAATAATAATTGTAATAATATTAATAAGACTCCTCTTATTAATTTATATTTAATATTTCTAAAATATTAAATAATAAATATTAAGCTATTTAATTTATTCTATCACCATAGATTAAATTAAATATACTTAATTTATATTATTACGATTATGTCATTAACTTCTTAAATAATTATTCTTCTTTTTTGGTGTGACCATTTAGGTTCTCCATATTAAACCGGTTGTGAATAAATCAATTAGAACAATTCTAATCTTATTTAAATAAATAAATTAAACAATTAATTTATTTAAATAAATAATATTTATTCTACAATAGGGATAAGCCTCCCTAGCGATCAGCGACTTTCCGGATAATATAGATTTCAACATTAATCATAAAAGAACCTTTGAGTAAATAGTTACCGCATAATTCAATCCTTCCACCATACAATGTCCCAATTAAATATAAGACATGGAATTATTGTCAAGTCTTATTTTATTTAATTATATGTATTTCGACTCTTAAATGCCTGACTCCAAATAATGCAAATTAGAAACTCCTTTCTAATTTCATTTTCATTATTAACCAAGGACTCATTGGGTTGTCATTTATCGAATCACATAGGAAATTTCTCTTCTTTTATTAGAAGTGGTAGATTCTTTATTGATCATACATTATCTCCATGTACAACTTATTATACCCAAGCATACCCTTTGATATACCCTAAGGGTCTTAAGGAATAAGTCAAAGTATAATTCATCATACACAAGATACTATGATGACCTCAAGTCCAAGGATCACTAGACTACTATCACTACAGAATTCCTATTGATAGGCAAGTAAAACTCTATTAGGTATTCCTTAGCGAGCCACGTTCAGTGAACTTATTCTCTAATAAGCACCTACATACTTGCTTTAGTGTCTCCACACAAATGATCATAAGATCAATCATCCTCATCCAATGAGCAAGCAACGTATGTACCAATCTATCCGGATTCACTAATCCCCAATTTAGTAATCCAATGATTGGGAACTATTTTAGTTTTAAGCTTTCTAAGAATTTAGATCTCATTAGAATGATCATCATCATTATTCTAAAAGCATTGCTTAAAACATGGGTTTATCACATATTATAAAATAGCATCATGTAGATAATTAAAAGCCTTTAATAAATTAATACCTTTTATTAATAAATGAATAAGATTGTTACAAAGTATATGCTTTATCATCAAACATGATTGGCTTGTGTGCATACTACTTTCATTAAGAACATAAGATAAGTTTTAAGCTATGAGAACTATTCTCAAATTCCTTAACCAATCCGTTTAATTCGGTCTGGTTAATTTAGCATCTAATATGCTACGCAGTGATAGTAATTTAGACATTGTAAAATTTCAGTAAGCTAATTTGTAATTAACAACATTTTAACATACATTCTTTTATTAATTACCAAAATAATTTAGGTCTTGTTTTAAATTGGTATCTCCACTATTTTTTCTTCAAACTATATTACCCTCACTTATATAGTTTGGCAAAATCTAATTAAAGATTTGCTAGTGAGAATAAGGATCCCATTTCAAATGTATATAGCCTTGTGGTGACACAACAAACTATATATAAATAAATAGGTAGACAACTTTTGTCAATTACATCAACTATGCAACTCCTTTTCTTTTTTGCCTCTTAGATTATTTTGATCGAGTGGTGGCACATCCAGAATCAAAATTATCCAAGGTAAGTCCGACCTAGCACTCCATATATTCAAAAAGAAAAATATCATCCTTGTGGTGACACAACAAAACAATATTGTTCAATTTTCTTTATAAGCATCAAATGTGATAAATTAACATCTTAAATACTTAATACTTGCCTTGTGGTGACACAACAAACTCATATTAAATATTTAATACTCTATTAATTTTATCATGCTTGAAGAAAGGCGACGTTCGATATTCCAAATATCTTTGAACGCTTAGGACTTAATATAAAAATTGAGGGTTTGTTATTAATTTGTCTCATCTTGTTTAGCGCATGCATTACATATATATATAAAATACGCGTCGTATTAATGAACATGTGAAGCATGTTTGTATAATATATATATATATATAGTATAAACATGCACATATAGAATACTATATTTCTACCTCGATTGATTATGGATTTTTATTCTAGTTTGGTTCACTAAAGCCACCAAGTGAACCAAAAGGTCAAACCTTAGGGGTGTGCAAAAAAATATTTAAATATAACTATTACATTTAAATGGGCTCCATTACAAGCGGGTCTTCAAGCGCTCCTTGCTCTTTGATCTCCAATTTTTCAAAATTTATTCTAACTATTCCTATTACAAAACTATTTAAAATAAATAGAAACCTTGATCGTGATCGAGGGAAATACATAGGAGGGAGATAGAATTTACATTAGAAAAATTAGAGAAGGCGAGGTCACGATACCCCATTTAATAAAAACCCATACATTCATGCATCCAACTAAAATAAAATCCAATCGCATTGGTCAATAGTCCATAATCAATCCCATTTATTATCATACACATCATCATATGCATCAATAAATAACATTCATCTTATGAATAATAAACATTTAATATATATATTGATATCATTTAATGGGCAAATTTAGTTATATAAAATCTATTTTGAATCAAAATAAACTCCTTTATTTTAATCCAAATTTAAATCAAAATAAAACTATTTTATTTTAATTTATCCAATTTTGAATAAAATAAACTATTTTATTTTAATCAAAATCTTTAATCAAAATAAACTCCTTTATTTTAATTAATTATGGAATCTAATTCCATGTAAAATAAATAAATAAATAAAATAAAACTCTTTTATTAAAAGAAACACGGATTCTATTTCTATTCACAAATAAACTCCTTTATTTTGAATAATATGAAATCTTATTCCATATCTAAATAAACTCCTTTATTTAAGGAAAATAGGATTCTCTTTCCAATTCACAAATAAACTTTTTATTTTGAATAATATGAAATCTAATTTCATATCTAAATAAACTCCTTTATTTAAGGAAAGAAGAATACAATTTCAACTCCAATTAGTTATCATGGAATCCAATTCAAACTCTAATTAGTTAGCATGAAATCTAATTTTAAAATTAAAATAAACTTTATATTTTAATATTAAAATAAACCTTTTATTTTAAAATTAAAATAAAATTTTTATTTTAATTATATAATAATTAAGAATATATATATATATATATATATTCGTAATATATATATATATAATATTTCCGTGAGTTGCCACGTGAATGCAGGACCCTTGATTTTACAAATTAAACAATTAATAATATATATATATATATATATATATATATATTAATAAAACCGTTATTATTATATATATATATATATATATATATATATATATATATATAATATATATATATATATATATATATATATATATATATATATATATAAACCATTATTGTTTTATCGTAATCAAACAATTAATATATATATGAACGTTCTTAAAAAGCGTTAACATGATATTGAAAAAAGGATTCACGTGGCACGATATTCACCATCCTTGAAAAAGATGATTTCGTATTTTTTTTTTTATTTATTTAAATTTTATATAAAAAAATTATGCCCAATTAAATTGTTCTAAACACATATCAATATTATATCAAATTAAAACAATTAATAATTAGCATAAAGGTTTGGCTCGATGCCACTTTGTTAGTTTGTAATATTCAAAAAACTTAATCAAATTGCATAAAAGTGCGGAAGCGTGTAAAAATTAGAGTTTAAAAATTTACAAACCCTATACCCGGATCACCCTTTATGCACAATTATTAATTAAGCGAAAAGATAAAGAATAAAATCATACCCTCAAGATCGAAGCTTCCTCAAAGTACAAGTTCACCTCCAATCCTTTTTTCGCGTTCAACTTGAATCCCGGGTTTGGTTCCTTCCTTTGATCAACGTTAGCCACCCAAATGTTTGGCCTCTAAAAGTGATCCACCAAGGAAAAATAAGGATTCAAGAAGATGGGTGGTTGGCTAAACCCTAGTTTTTCTATCTGTGATGTAAAAAGAAAGCATTTCCAACAAATTGGAATTATATCATAGTTGTAAAAGTCAACAACCCCCACCACCCATAATAAGACTCCTCTTATTTATAGATGTGGGCAACCCACCTTAACAATTAAGGAATTGGGATTTATTTAATTAATTAAATTCTTTTAATTAATTAAGCTCCCTAATCTTATTAGGGATAATTAATTAAACACCTTTAACTAATTTTCCTTCCTAATCCAATTAGGAATAAATGAGAGTACTTATATTAAATTAATTCCTAAACTCTTTTGAAATTAAAATAATAATAATTGTAATAATATTAATAAGACTCCTCTTATTAATTTATATTTAATATTTCTAAAATATTAAATAATAAATATTAAGCTATTTAATTTATTCTATCACCATAGATTAAATTAAATATACATCTTATATTATTACGATTATGCCATTAACTTCTTAAATAATTATTCTTCCTTTTATGGTGTGACCCTTTAGGTTCTCCATATTAAACCGGTTGTGAATAAATCAATTAGAAAAATTTTAATCTTATTTAAATAAATAAATTAAATAATTAATTTATTTAAATAAATAATATTTATTCTCTGATAGGGATAAGCCTCCCTAGCGATCAACGACTTTCCGGATAATATAGATTTCAACATTAATCATAAAAGAACCTTTGAGTAAATAGTTCTGTATAATTCAATCCTTCCACCATACAATGTCCCGATTAAATATAAGGCATGAAATTTTTGTCAAGTCTTATTTTATTTAATTATATATTTCGACTCTTAAATGCATAACTCAAATAATGCAAATTAGAAACTCCTTTCTAATTTTATTCTTTGCCAAGGATCATTGGGTTGTCATTTATCGAATCACATAAGACATTTCTCTTCTTTTAATAAAGTGGTAGATTCTTTATTGATCATACATTATCTCCATGTACAACTTATTATACCCAAGCATACCCTTTGATATACCCTAAGGGTCTTAAGGAATAAGTCAAAGTATAACTCATCATACATAAGATACTATGATGATCTCAAGTCCAAGGATCACTTACTACTATCACTACGTGAATTTATATTGACGAGTGCAAGTAAAACTCCATTAGGTATTCCTTAGCGAGCCACCGTCATTGAACTTATTCTCTAATAAGCACCTACATACTTGTTTTAGTGTCTCCACACAAATGATCATGAGATCAATCATCCTCATCCAATGAAAGAAGCAACGTATGTACCAATCTATCCGGATTCACTAATCCCCAATTTAGTAATCCAATGATTGGGAACTATTTTAGTTTTAAGCTTTCTAAGAATTTAGATCTCATTAGAATGATCATCATCATTATTCTAAAAGCATTGCTTAAAACTATGGGTTTATCACATATTATAAAACAACATCATGTAGATAATTAAAAGCCTTTAATAAATTAATACTTTTTATTAATAAATGAATAAGATTGTTACAAAGTATATGCTTTATCATCAAACATGATTGGCTTGTGTGCATACTACTTTCAGAAGCTCATGACCTCACTCCCTTCCTCAGCTATGATAGCCTTTTCAATGAGTGCTGCAAAAGTATTGATCTGCAACACTGCCACCTTATTATAGAGAAAGGGTTTTAATCCAATCTCGAACCTTCTTGCCTTCCTAGCCTCCGTATCAACTTGATGCGGAGCAAACCTAGCCAATTCATTAAACTTTGTGGCATACTCCGCAACAGTCATGTTATCCTGTTTTAACTCCAGAAATTTTACCTCCATCCTAGCCTGCATTCTAGCCGAGAAGTAGTTTTCGAAAAATAAAGTCTTAAACCTACCCCAAGTAACTACTCCTTCTCCTGCCCTAGTTTGATTTGCCTCCCACCAAAAGTTTTTCATCATATAAGTGGCAAAAGCGGTCTTTTGCCCCTCATCTATCCTAGCAACTGTGAATGCCATTTTTATCTCGTTAACCCATGTCTGGGCTTCTATAGGGTCCATTGTTCCCCTTAATTCTAGTGGTCCTGCTGCCTTGAAGTCTTTAAATTTTGCCAAGCGATTGTCTGGCTGGTTCCCTACGGCTGGTATTCCCTGCTGTATAGCCTGAGCTACCATGTTTGCAAACTTTTGCATCAGGTCTTGCTGTTGTCCCTCAGCATTGTTGATAGAATCTTCTGCCCTTTGATTTCGTGTTTGTCGTCTTGACGGCATTATCTGATTACATAAAATCATAAATTTAACTTACATTCTAAACCTTATTGTATACGTTTAACATGTAACACGAAGTTTTATACAAAACTTATTCCATTAATGAAACATAGATTCATATTCATTAATTCAAAGTAATTTACATAACATAATACATACTGTTATCCCTTTGTGGCCACTAAAGTCGGGAATTACTAATAACTTATACAAAATTTTGAAAATATTACATTACACCCGTACATTATCAAACATACATAATCAACTACTAATCCTACTTATTTCCTAAGTCACGGTCTTTCATCTTTCTTTTTCCTTTCTTTCTCGGAGCTGCACACGATTTGTTGCTTCCGGCTCCCATTTGATCAATTTGGATTTTAAACTTATCTTGTTCTTCCATAGTTTCTATTAACGCCTTTCGCAATTGGTTATTTAGTACCTTTTCTATTTCCCACAGCTTTTCTAGAGAAGAGACCTTGTTCTTCAGATTCTGTACCTCTGTTGATGCTTGATCAGGTCCAACTTTAGTGTCTGAATCACTATCTGTCAGTTCCACCATTTCTGGATCTAGTACTACGTTTTCCAATACCACCACCTCATCAAGGTTGTCTGCACTATGAGCCTCTATTTTAGCTTTTGGCTTTGATATCGGCTCATTCTTTACGATCAGAGAGTATCCTAATTCTTTTCCACCTGACATCTACACACAACTTATCTTGATTAGTAAATAGTATATACACATCAAACAATAGTTTTATAAGAGTTATCTTTTATTTTGTTTAACGATGAATTTATTCAATTCATCTCCTTTTAAACTCTATATGAGTTACTTGTATTTTTAACGTTTCCCTCTGTTCTAAGGTTATAGCCTAAGGTCTTATCTCACCTAAGGTTTCTAACCCTAAAGCTTTGATACCAACATGTGACGCCCCCAAATTCGGGTACAATAATAATATAATTCTGAAACTTCTTACTCATGTCCATTGCATAAAGGAAATGCAAAGGTAAGATACTTGCCTGGTACGCTGCTTACAATTCGTAACATAGTTTTATCTTTTATGTAATCACTTATCAGTAATAAGATCATTATACTAATTAGAATAACATATCACAACACATAATACTATTTATTGCACTCAGCACATAACCTAATCACCTTGTCACACATATCCCATAGTCATTGAATCACAAACAATCATTAATACAGTCAAAATATCTAAGTCCAAATCAATTTCTAAACATATAGGTGTACCGACGACTTTATCGGGTAATTATCGAGTCTAAGACTCTATCGTGTAGTTCAATTATCGTTTAGATATTTTAAATATCAGTCATATTATTTTTCATAGCCTTATAATAATTTTTAAATAATTATTATAATTTATCATGAATTTTCAAACATCGGAATCATTATTAAATGATTTACATATTAACTAATTCTATTATCATTAATATTAAATTAATATTAAACTATTAATGAAACTATTGCCAAAATATTAAAATTATTTATAATAACTCAAAATATTTTTAAAGTATTAATATTACCCTTAAATGATTTTTAAAACATTAAAAATCATTTTAAATAATTACCATTAATATTAGAATATTAATTTATTATTTATCAAAATATTAAAAGTCATTTATTTCCTTTTAAATATTTTTTATTTAATAAAACCATTTTTAAACTATTTATTTAATATAATTATTAAATAAACTTATCATTAATATTAAATTATTAATGAAATTCACCTTTAAATATCAAAAGTTATATTTTATAACTTAAAATATTTTTAAACTATTTATTTTCATTTAAAATGATTTTTATAATATTAAAATTATTTTTAATTAATTTATTTAGTATAATTACTAAATAAATCTAATATAATTAATATTAAATAATTAATGAAACTTATCTTAAAATATTAAAATTATGTTTTATAACTTAAAATATTATTAAATCACTTATTATTATTTAAAATGATTTTTAATACAATAAAATTTATTAAATAATTTATTTAATGCATTTATTAAATAATTTAAATACCAATAATATCCAAATAAATATTAATATTTATGAAAAATATGTCAAATTAATAAAAGTTAATTTTTATAAATTCAAATAATTTTTAAAACTATTTTTGTAATTTTTAGAATTTATTTTCTATTTTTAAATAATTTTTAGAAATTAAATTAATTAATTTTGATATGTCTGTCGCTAAAGCCCGTTGGCATGACAAAAGTGTCATATAGGTGTGTTTTGAGACTCAAGAACATTCATAGACAGTGATCGTGTGGTATACTTTGACCAAGCTTAATTCCCCATCTGTAATATTTCTAGACTAGCTGTTAATCAGAGGTTATAGTACTCATGTAGTACTACAAGATCTAACAACAAACGTTGTCATAACATACATCATCTACAAGATCTAAGCTCAAGAACAAAGTCATCGAGTCGTTCTTGACGTTCTTCTCGCCAGAAAAGAAAATAAAGTAAATGGTCGGTCGGCGATTTGGATGGCCCACTATCAGGAAATCTGTTCAAGGTAAAGTTTTCTGCTCATCGAGCTGTCTAGACAAACTATCAGAGAACATGTTTCAATCCATGGTCAAGTCTAAACATAAATAATCAAAACGATATGGGCTCAACAAGTTCTTGTCAGAACGTTTCTGGGTTTTTCCAGAAACCCAACAGTTTATCCTATCACTTTCATGCTAGATTTACTTTATGTTCTGTTCATGATTTATATCGTTTAATGGTTCATATATATAGTATACATGACAAGGAACATTACTATAATAACAAATCAGTAATTCAACATCACAGTTAAAAGATCTAATGCGGTCAACCTATGTCAGAAAGCTGTTCTTCACGTTTCTAGAAATTCCCAGAAATGTAAAATCAGTACAAGTTGTCTACTTTGACCAGTTGTTACATTTGATCTGTTGATTTTTTATGGCATCTTAAGGCATAGGTCTACAGTCCATATTACCAGCTACAACATGTTCATAACAACAACATCAAATCACTTATTACCTGATAGATCAAGAAGCTAAAGTATGTTGTCATACTCAATTTTATACTTTTTGGGTTGCCCAGATTTTAGAAAGTCATGGTCGGTCAACGACCTTTGACCATGATTATCTGACATTATAAGCATGATCTGGTACTACTACAAGTTCTAGATTACAGACCTCATATCACACTACATGTTCAAATATTAAAAACACTAAAATCATTAACAGCCAGAGATCTACCAGACCTGACAATTGATTGTCAGTCACAAAAATAAAGTTTTCTAGATTTTTAAAAACTTCAAATCCGAGCCTCTAGATGTTATGGATCTAACATCTAGCAACCCAGATCATCATTATATACTACATATTACATGTTTAACACAAAAAAACTAACATCTAACACTTTGATCAAGATCAGATTTCTAGATTAGGGTTTACCTCTTTATGAACAAATTCTGATTTTTATGCTTCTGATTTGTTATGTGAGTTGGTGGGACTGATTTTATGACTGATCTAGCAAGGCAAATTCGTGGGTTTTAGAGATAGGAGTTCTAGGATGAAAGTTGTGAATAATTTAGGCTAAATGTGCACTTTCTCTCTCTTGAATTCTATATAAAACATGTATGCAATGAACTTGTAATGGTTAATCATGTGCTGGTAATCTCAGCTCATAGCTAGGTCTAGGGGTTGGCTGGCCAGATTTGCAAAGATTTGGCTAGCAATAATTCAATAAACAAGACAAAAGGGTAAAATGGTAATTTTTTTTAATTTTAAGGGCATTCTTGTCTAAGGTGCTTGAATCTAGGATTTATTCACTAGATTTTACATCTTAAAGTTTCCCAAATAATTTCTAGGGTTTGAAAAATTAAAATTAAAGTGTGATAAAATTTTAATTAAAACACACTAATTTAAAATTAAGGTTTTTAATAGAAAATTAGGGTTTCTTAATATTATTAGGATTCCCAAATTAACGATTAGGGTTTCCTAATTAACATTATAATTTATTAAAATAGTAATTAGGATTTCTAAATTTTGCAAATTAGGGTTTTCAAAATAATAATTAGGGTTTCTCCTAATTACAGAAATTCTATAATACACAATAAAATTCATATAACACAATTACTACTCAGTCTTAAACTCATAACTGAGTTTAACAATAAGGGTTTAATAACATGATATATGGGTCATGACATAATTTACCATAATTGGCCAACCATTATCAGTCTACACATTTACAGTACATATTTATATCACTGAAAAATTAAAATATAATTAATATTATATTATTATTCTCATCCCTTGATTAATACCCAAATTTAGGGTTTGGATTCCATATCGAGTTTATCCTTCATATACAACATTAAGTTAAAACAATTAACTTAAATATTCTGAACAAATTCATATAATAAAATATTTATTATTATAATTCTAATAATCATTTCATATATTATTTAAATAATATAAAATCATGTTTTCATGGAAAATAAATAATAAAGACATTTCTACTATAAAATTAATTATTATAAGTATATACGTTATAATGATGAGTAATTTAAAATAAAATTATTTGAAATTATTCATGTAATAAATAAATTTTATTTATCACATATATGCATACACATTACTTGACACATATTCCCATCTTCAAATATAAAAAAAAATGTATATGCAAAATTTCTTATTTATTTACATAGAAAATATCGGGTTATTACAACACTGATATGAAATGTATGTGTCGCGCTATTTGCTATATGTGTGTTGAGAAGGTGATTTTTTTCTCATGTGTATAACATATAGATAGGTTATAGGTAGAGAATATCAGGTTAAGTACGAGTTCTTAAAACTCATACTTATGATACGTTCGTGACTCATGATTATATGAAATATTTATGAACCCCTCAGCAAATGGACGTCAAAGGTCTGACTATGACAAGTTCTTAAACTCATGATTGTGGAAAGTTCCTGAACTCATGAGTGTGGTTTGACGAACTGGGTAGAACCGTGTAAACAGAATATTGAGGATTATAGGAACAGATAGATTTCTAAGCAATTGATCATTAGTGGAGACATAAGTTTTTCTAATCTCCTAATTGTGTAAGATTTAAAAAATTTTGACATCAAGCTAAATATGCACTATGTGCCTTTTTGAAAATGAATTTATTTTTATTTTTATTTTATTTATTTTTTTATATCAGCTCTTGGTGACCATTGTGTATGCGTGGACTTCGGGTCACCGACACAATCGTTACCTGTTGAGATGATAAAACAGATTTGAAATGAATTTTTAAACGGTTTTAAAAAAATAGTCTATGCTACTTATTTCAGCTAGACGATAATGATTTGAAATATCAGAATATATTTTTATTTATCACTTATGTACCATGTAACCTGGTGCAGAGATGATAAAAAGTTGATGGAGTTGTAAATGCGGGAATACTTAGTGTGAATTCGATCTAAAAATCATTATTCCACTATTTTATGATGTGTTATGACAAAGTCATACAATGACGACATCCTCAAACGGACTGTACGACATCATGACGTCATTTTCAAACTGTTTTAAAATTTAATTTTCCAACGGCGTTTCGCTACACACATTCGTAATTCGATTGAAGTTGACTATTGATATGAGCCTAAGATATTTGATTCGGCTAGACCAACGTTTATGAAAATTCTAAGCGTCCTCTAAAAATGTTCTCGGACCAAATTATTTTGGTGCGGAATCCGATAAGACTGAGGTAAAATTTTTGTGCCTATGGCAGAGGCGAAAGCAGATTAGACAAAGCAATACTTAATAAATGCACAGGCATACAGGCTAATTACCCACTATGTCCGTAAGTTATGACGATTCTTTGATGAACTTCCATAAAACCTTTAGAAAATGATGATGATAATCAGTATAACCCCTCAAAGACAATTTCAAAATTTTTATTCTTGTGAGGAATGTATTGGGTAGCATGTGATGATGAGAATGAATGGTGTACGGTGTATGGTTTATGGTGTATGGTGTATGGTGTAAAATAAATTTTGGGGACAAAATTTTTAGAAGAAGGGGTGAATGTGACAACCTGAGAATTTGAATATTTATAAAAATTTAAAATATTGAATTAATGTTAAATAATAAACCTAGACATAAAATAAGTGAATGGATTTGAGATTTCCGAGAATGAATTCTATTAATTTAAAATTTATTTGACGAATTATTCAAGATTAAGGGTGTACGTGAATATATTTTGTGTATATGGCTATATGTGTGTACAGTAGGTGGTTAAGGGTCAAGGGTTGACCAGATAACCTATATAAGTGGCCAACCCTAGTATTATATTAAGAACGTCAACGTTCGGTTAGAAAATTCTTACGATTAACAAGAAACCCTAAAACCGGTTCTAGAAACCCTAATTTCATTTTCGGGAATTCGAAACCCTAATTTGGAATATGAAACCTTAATTTGGGAATGAAAATGCTAGTATAAGGTTTAAACGTTATTAATAATAATCTAATTAGGGATAACCCTAATTGATTTAGAAAACCCTAATTTTTGGATTAGAAACCCTAATTTATAATTAGAAAAAACCTGATTGTTAATTTAATAATTTTAATGTTAATTAGGAAATATTAATCCTAATTTTCAAGTTATAAGTAATTAGAAAACCCTAATCTAATTAGGAAACCTAATTTCTACATTAGAAAAATTATTTTCTATTTAAAACCCTAATTTCTGGGTTATAAACCCTAATATACAATTATGACACTAATTACTAAATTAGTAATTTTAATTAGGAAATAATAATCCTAATTAGCAAGCTTGAAATTATGACTAGGAAATCTTAATATAATTAAGAAACACTAATTATAATTTATAAATATTAATTTATATTTTGCAAACCTAAATTAGAAATTTTAGAAATTTAAATTTTTGAAACCTAAAGTTTTAACCCTAAGGGTTGGATCAAAGACCAATTTTCCATTAAAATGCATGTGGGGCAAAAAGACCAAAATGCCCTTTGTGCATTATTTATTATGTTGCTTTTAGATCTAAACTTAAGGTGGTTGTTCACCAACCCTAAACCCTAGCATGTGACTAATATCTCAGCAATCAGCCCATTTATTATCCATATACATTGCATCAAAGTTTAGAAATGCAAAAGTAAGAAAAATCTCTTACTTTATTTATCAAAACAACCAAGACCTTCTCTCTTTAGAATTCCGGGAATGTAGAGTGAGAAAGTGAGATAAGATAATATCATTACTTAGCAAGCCAAGATTAGATCAGTATAATCATAATAAAAAATGGAGCATCAAAGTGGAATAAACCCTAATCTTCAAAATTTTATGATCTGATGTTATATGTTGTTGTTTATTGGTTAGAGTTGTGTTATAGGGTGTCAATTAGTGATCTGGGTTGTTATAACTTAGATCCATAACATCTAGATGCACGAATCTAAAGATTTCATAAATTTGGAAAAAAAATTAAACTGTGGGATGACAACGAATGTCAGAGCCTCTAGATCTTTCTGTGTTAAGTGTTATGTGTGTTTTATGTTCTACACTTGTTCTTTGCTATGAGGAGAGTATACTGGAAGTGGAATCACCTCCATACCATGTCTAGATCTCCAGTTATAAGCGGTCAAAGTACGTTGACCGAGCACAAAATTTATTTCTGGGTTACCCAGAATTTTCCCAGAAAGTCTGACAAGATCTTCAAAGCCTCTGATCATGCTGATTTTTGTTGTTTTGACCATGTTGTTGGTTAGATGTTGTAGACTGGTATTTGGACTACACATATAAGTCTATATAACACCTACATCCATAATTGAATCAATGTACTGAGTGGTCAAACCTGCGTTGACCACTAGCCTTATGAAGAAATCTGGAAAACCCAGATTTCTCAAGAACATATTTCTGAAAAGATTTTGACCGACCTAGATCTTACTGTTATGATGTTTCTAAGTTGATCTGATGATTTTTTGTTCTTCCTTGACACGAGAACTACATTATTGAACCATTAAAACATAAAAACCAAGCCTGGAACACAAAGATTTAAAGGCTTAAGGTAGGGACCATGCACTGTTCTTCATTTCTGGGTAACCCAGAAAATGAAGAACATGCCTGACATGATTTTTAGAGGCCTATATCTTTCTGTTATGATGTATGATTGCCATGAAACTTGATTATAGTTGTAGTGCTACACTTATACTACAATCTTAATACAAATTATGAGCCCAAAAGCAACAAGAACCTAGATCTATTATTTGGTCGAACTAAGCTACCTTTTCTCTCACGATTAGTGTTCAAAAGCTCGAAAGAAAAAGTTAAGAAGAACACCTATAATGACATCGCTCGTCGCTATAGGGCCATTTATTAGTTATTAATTTCTGAAAATTATTTATTCTAATTAATAAATTGAAATAACTAGTTTTTAATTATTAAAAATATAAAATAAATTCCTAAAAATTATTTTAAAGTCTGCAAATTAGTTTTTAATTATTTTAAGTATATTTCATAAATATTTAATATTTTTGGAATATAAATGGTATTTAATTTATTTAAATATAATATTAAATTAATTATTTAAAATAATTTTAATACATGAAAAATCATGAAAAATTATATTATGGTATAAGAAAATATTTTAAGTTATTTTAATGCCTTTTAATATTTTGTGATGAATTTCATTAATTCATAAATATTAATGATTGTTAATTTATATAATAAATATATTAAATAAATTATGGAAAAATAGAATTAATGATTTAAAATTTTATAAAAATGATTTAAGTGTTATAAAAAATTTTAAGTTATAAAATATAACTTTTGATATTTTGTCATAAAAATATTAATATTTTAATATTAATAGCAATTATCGGATAATGAATTTAAGCTGTTTAAAAATCGTATAAATATGATTTTAAGGTATTAAAAATACTTTGTGATATTATAAATATATTATAATATTATGCATATACTTCATTAATATTTGATAATAAATAGATATTAATGATAATAGAATATTGTGGTATTTTTATTATATAAATATGATTTTTATGATTAAAAATTTATGATAAATGATAACAATTATTTAAAAATTATTACGAGCTTGCGAAAAATATTTTGACTGTTAATAAATTATCTAAGGTAATTGTTAAGTGATTAGACAGAGTTTAATTGAACTTAAACTCGGCGATTATCCGACTAGACCGTCGGGATGTTAGACTTTTACCGAACTCGACTCAGACTGTAAATGTTTGACTTGAGGTTAGGTTTATGTGGTGTATAGACTGATAGGGTTATATGTAGATGTGTTTAGGTTATTTTAAATATTGTGATGATATTATTATAATGTGTAGATCAGTATTATTAATATTAGGTTTTCAGACAAAGCTTATTAAATTGCATAACGGTAATCAACGGTTTTCAATTATTTTTATGGTTAATCATTTCTGATTGCCATGTCTAAGAATTATTAAATTGCACCCTGTGCGTATGCCATATATTTATCAGGTATGAAAGGCTGATTACCATTCGGTCCAGATATATTTGTTTAAGTTAAATGATTGTTCAGTCAAAAAATTTGTTCATGCTAATTCACAACTATATTGTTGAATTATAGCCAGCTTATTATTCAGATTCTTTCAATCATGATATATCCTTAAATAAACTTATACTTGCTAGGCAAACTTATGCTCACCCTTGCTATATCATGATAAACATTACAGATTGAGACGAATACGTCGGATACAAGGAAATGTCAAAGACATTTCCAGCTTTAGTATACATGTGCAGTTAGATTTGTAACAGTATTATATATTAATGTTATTGTAAGTCAAATAAATTATGTATTGTGTATTAATTGAAGGTTACTCGACCTTGGGGAAAAGTGTGTAAAGTTTATTGTATAAACAATTTATGTTTATATCTTCCGTAAATAGTAATAGTGATAGAATGATTAAACCAGATTCGTGGTGATTTAGGACCCAGATTTGGGGCTCTCACAGTTTGCGACGGAGATGCAATCTACCATCGTAGAGAGAGTCAAGGAGGTACAGCTCAAAACTGATGAGTGTGACCAGATGAAGAAGTTGTTAACCAATGAAAAAGACATACAGTTTAGTCTTGATAATGAGGGATTATTAAGATTTGAAGGAAGAATTTGGGTTCCGAAGGAGACGGAATTAAAGGAGCAAGTGTTACAAGAGGCTCACAATTTGAGGTACTCAATTTATCCTGGTAGCACTAAGATGTATCAAGTCCTTCGACAGAGTTTTTGGTGGCTGAACATGAAGAGAGAAATAGCCGAGTATGTGAGTAGGTGCTTGACTTGTCAGAAAGTTAAGGCTAAACATCAACGACCAAGTGGCTTGTTACAGGCATTGGAGAGTCCGGAGCGGAAGTGGAAGCATATCACCATGGACTTTGTGGTGGGACTTCCGACTACTCAGAAGGGGTATGATGCGATTTGAGTAATAGTGGACTGGTTGACGAAGTCGACTCACTTTTTGCCAATTAGAGTTAAGTATAACTTAGACCAGTTAGCTAAACTTTATGTTAAGGAAATTATTTCCAAACATGGAGTTTTAGTTTCGATTGTGTCAGATCGTGACCCACGATTCACGTCAAACTTTTGGAGGAGTCTGCAAGAGCAGTTGGGAACAATTCAGACGTTAGAAGATATGTTGAGATCTTGCGTCATGGATTTTAAGGGTAGTTGGGATGATCATCTACCATTAGTAGAGTTTCCGTATAACAACAGTTATCATGCAAGCATAGGTATGTCGCCTTATGAAGGTTTGTACGGAAGGAAGTTCCGAACACCGTTGTGCTAGGATGAAGTGGGAGAACGTTGAATGCTAGGTCCAGAATTGGTTCAGCAAATAGCGGATGTAGTAAAGTTGATAAGGATGCGTCTCGTAGCAGCTCAAGACAGACAGAAGAAGTATGTACACTTATATCCAGAAAATAGAGAGTTTGAGGTAGGCTCGTACGTATTTCTAAAGGTATCTCCCTGGAAAGGAAAGATATGATTTGGAAAGAAGGGGAAACTAAGTCCAAGGTTTATAGGACCTTTTGAAGTGTTAGAACGGGTAGGTGAAGTAGCTTATATGGCAGCATTCCCTCCAAACCTAGAAAAAATACATAAAGTATTTCACGTATCGGTGTTACGTCCTTACAAACCGGACTATAAGCATGTAATAGAGTATGAGCCTATTCAGATCGAGATCGAGAAGGACTTAACGTACGAAGAGATGCCGATTCAAATCATTGATACAAAAGAGCAAGTTTTACAGAACAAAGTCATAACTTCATTAAAGGTGTTATTGAAGAACCACGATGTCGAAGAAGCAACGTGAAAATTGGAAGAAAAGATAAGGATGGATTACCCTCATTTGTTTGCGTAATGTGAAGCGAGATTCTGGGGGTAGAATCTTTATAAGGGGGGAAAATGTAACGACCGAGAAATTCGGATCCTTCGTAAAATACTTTTAAATAATTAAATAATGATACAATTCTATTATTGGTTATTATTATGTGTTAGTAAAATGAATGTTGTTCTATAATCTAGAAACGTTAGAAAGTCATAGTATTTTAACTACGTGAAGGAATTAAAGTGTTTGAATTTCCAAGATGAAAATAAAAGCTTTCTGAGAAATTTTCCGAAAAACTCTATTCTTTGTTTTCAGTTTGGGAATTATTTTTGAACTTCCGAGAAATACGTAACGTTAGAATATCGAGGTGAGATGGATTATGTAATAATAATTCAAGTATAGAAAATGTAATATTTCGAATGCGGACTTAATTTGAGAACATTAAGGATTAAAGTCAAAATGAAAGGAACTTGTGGAATCTTGTATGAAGTGCAAGTCCAATAAGAGGTAAGGTGCAAGCCCAAGATTTAGTAATAATAAAGCCCAAGTGTTGGTTTATATAAAGCCCAAATTAAATTAATGCAAGCCCAAAGATAAGTTAAGTAATTTAAAACCTAAGCCCAAAGCTATGATCCATTGGGTAATTAGGATCCATGGGGCAACCCATGGGTGATCTTGGTGACCAAGAGTTTGGTGTGGTGGGCAAGAAAGTTTTGTGGTTAGCAAGTTTACTTAAGAGTTAAGTAATGAATAGTAATGAGGTTTGTTAAGGAGGTGGGATGACCTAATGACTCTTATGCCCTAACATTGGAAGTCCTATAAATACCAAGCTTGGATTCATTATTTGCTTGTTCAAATTTCATCCAACAACTTTCCTTTACAAAGAAACTTATGTGTTAGAGAGAATAAGCACTTATAAGCTAAACTTCCATATTTGTTTCAAGAAGAAGAAGAACTAGTTCATCAAGGGTAAGACTCTTGTCCTATATTCTTCCATCTCTTCCATGATAGCTTGATAGAGAAGTGATGGTCATGTATGTTAAGAAATCTTAAGAAGGATTAAGCTAATGACTTAACTATTAATAAGCCGGGAATAAGTACTTTGTCCATGAATAAGCTATGAACTAAGGAAGAATTTGTAAGACTTATATCATGTCTATATGAATGAAGAATGGTATGATAATAAGATATATAAATGATGGTTAGAAGACTTTAACTATCATAAGCCATGAGAAACAAAGATATATGTAAATTATACTTTGATAAGTAAATAAGTTCAGGAAGAACATGTAATAACTTAACAAGAAAATAAGTTGTTGTAATATGTAGGTTGAGATATCTAATTAGTGGATTGCATCTATTTGAAATGATGAACAAATCATTAGTAACGAAGTTTTGCCGAGATTCACACGATTGGACGATAATCGTCGAATTCGTGAAATTCTCGAAATGGAAGTCAAATTTTGTGTTTGAGCTCGAAAATGTTGGTTTGTTATGGAGTCAAGCCTTATTTGGCATTACAGAGTTGCATACTCGAAAATGACCGGATTCCGACTTATAACGAAGAAATGAGCGTTGAACGTTTATAATTTTCGTTAAAAATGGACTAATAGGTGAATTTTTAGTTAACGAAGTCAAATAGATAAAATTCTTGCATGAACACGTAGAGTATTTGATTTGTGAGATATAGGCTCTTGAACGAGCCAATTCGGACTTATAACGAAGAAGTTACAAGCCCGGGAGTTTTGCAAAGTAGAAAAACTGTCTAAGTTTTCTGGTGCACAGAGCTGGTGCCGCGGCGCCAGCCCAAGGCCAAATAGGTCGTGCCGCAACGCCAAGCTTGGTCGGGAAAAGCTGTGATTTACTTTAGTTTTCATGTGATCTTGGCCAGAATGAAAAGGGGACTCACGCCGCAAAGACCGAGTCCGGGTCTTTACCCTGGAGTATGAGTAAGTAGTAGCAGCAGCCACAAAGAAGGAATTTGGCTCATGAGGCACCGCCTAGGGTTTGCTTAGAGAGAAATAATTATGAAGATAAAAAGAAAGACAATGTAAACATGAAGTAACATTAGTAGTACATTGTTAAACCTTAAGTATGATCACTTAGGGTTGAAGTAAGTCAATTGCATATGAAAGTAAGAACAACGTAACGGAAAGCCGGAACCAATAATAACAAATCTAATACGTAATTAGATTGAGAAAAAGGGTAAGATTCTTTAGGAATCATGTATGTTATTCATGACCTAATGTGTTATGTGATGTTATCATCTACTGTAGAGACCTTAAAGACTTAAAGTGCATGTGTTATAATTGTAGAAGATGCTAAAGGCAAGTGTTCTAACCCTTGTTCAAGTTCAATCTGGACAAGCTTTGTGATTCATGTATTCTTACGCATGAACTAATTTCTGATGAAGTCAAAGTCAATTCTTTTAGCTAGACTTATGATGTGTTGGATTTCTTACAATCTATCAAAGTATTATCAATGTTTTACCAAACTGTGTTGGTGTGGTTTTCAAATGAAGATTGAGTATGCTAAATTGTTTTTTCGTCAAACGACAGGCACGTGAGGTTGCCACAACTTAAATGTACACACATTTAATGAATATAGTGTTGATCAACATAGAGTACTATAGGCTGATCACCTAGACGTGCTCGTAAGCTATACCGGACTTACGGACTTCGTACCAGGATGTCCTTTTCAAAGAACTTATGAAATGCTCATGGTCTTCGACTGAAATTGATGTTTTATTGAATATTGTTATCGTAAAACGTTTTGAAAGAAAAGAAGTGCTATTTTGAATTATCGATAGTACTTCGTAACTATTGTTCAGTTGTTGAAGATATACGATTCCTATGTCTCAAGCATGCTATTTTACTAGAATTGTTGTACTTGATGAGCTAGTTAGGCTCACTCTTGCTTGAATCATATGAATGCAGCTAAGATCGAACGGACCGACGGATCCGACAAGGATAAAGGGAAGGCTAAGGCGAACCCATAGATTACCTATGTAATAGTATAGGTTTGTAATGATAATATTTGATATTATGACAAGAATAATTGTAACGGTTATAAAAAACTTGGAGGAATGTTAATATTATTTTGAATATATATAAGACATATTCGTTCTTTTGAGGCATTTCAATTGAATGTTTGTGTGAACTGTAGCACCGTGTAGCACCATCTGTCGGGTTGGAAGATACTCGGATTTGGGGGCGTCACATCCTAAATCGATACCGGTAAAGGGGAAAGAAGTCTTGGTTCCAAATCCCGAAGTGGAAGAAGAGGGACGGAGACTTAAACAAGATATCGTCAGAATGATGTCAAATGTACGCATCATTGTCTATGATGAACATACAAATAGATACACCCCATACAATGATTGCCCAGACGTATTGGTCATCATTCAGGAGAAGGAGGACGATGAGATCCCCTCCATCACTGTAGTCCATCATGACTTCACCCTTGACAATTGGAGCAACACTCCTTTCATTGGTTGCCAAGGGTAAAACATGCAAAAACTCCTTCTGCCCTGTAGATAATCATAACTGCTTACTTTTCTGTACAGTATTAGCAGTTGTTTTGTCAGTACATGCTAAAACTTTGTATGATTTAATAGTTTCATATATATTAAGTGAAAACATATTTTGTTTCAGGACTCTAAATTTAGATGTGCCTATACTTGCTGATAAGGTGTCTTTTCTCCACAAGGATCGTAACTTTGATGAAAAGTTGGACTCATACTTGATGGAAATACAAAAGGACATTGAGATACCTTAGGAGATCAAAGAATGGGTCAAAGACAAACCCAAACCTAACCTTGATCAAATCACTTCCTTCAATCTCGGAACCTTAGAAAACCATAAGCTAATCTACATTGGTTCAGACCTCACTCCAAACAAAAGTAATGACATGGTTACACTATTAACCCAATTCCAGGATGTGTGTGCATGGTCTCATGAAGGACATAGTCATTACTAGGGTTCGCGATTGGAAGGAGGCTAGGGTTCGCGATGAGTAGTGATTCGCGATTCTTGAGGGATTCATCAGACAACGACGTTTATGGCGTTAGAGGTGTCCCAGAATACAGTAAGTACTTCTGTGATTATCTTCCACAAGCATCTATTTTGAATATTCCGCTTTAGAAATTAGTGCATGTTCTTTTTGTGGTATATTGTTTTATTTTGTAGTTTATTGACTTCTTTTTGTTATAAAGTGTAATGGTGGACCCTTTTTGATGATCAAATTCAAAACTCTCTGTCTCTTTTCTTAAATTTTTTGGATTTTAGTCAATTAAATATGATGTGGTCCACACATTTAACCGACAGAATTCTTTGTGTTTGTGGTTCATGCAGATAACCTGCAGTATTTTTCTGAAGAAAATTTTTTTTCATGGGGGACATTTTGAGGAGAGCCCACATAAACAGTATGTGGGAGGTACATTTAATTTCTTTGATTTCTGTCATCCTGATTACATATCTTTACTTGACATATGTAACATGGGGAAGGACTTGGGATACAAAGTTGGACATTTCAAGTTCCATTACAAGTCACCTGCAACTGATATGGAGAGGGGATTATTTGGGTTAGAAAATGATGATGATGTGTTAACAATGTGTATACTTATCCATTCTACGAGACTAGTTGAAATATATATGGAGGTTGTTAGACCTGTGGTGGTAGAAGCTGACTTTGAAATTGATGAAGTAGAGTCAACTGATGAAAGTTATGTGGATAGTTCTGTGGAAGAATCAACGGAGGATGAAGAGGATGATGAAATTGGGGAGGGGGATGAGGGAGATCAAACTGAGGCAGGGAGGGGGACTGAGGATGATGCAGTTGACAAAGGTAAGGGAAAACAAATGGAAGGCAAAGGCAAAGAAACAAGATTTGCACATAACAAAGGTAAGCGAAAACAAACTGCAGAGCCCCAAACTGAAGTTGAAGAACCACTAGTGCATGGATTTTCATCCTCTGACTATGATGACAGTGATGTGGAAAGGATGCCTAGGGTTGATGAGTGGGACCCTGAACCACCTGAACAAGAACATAAAGGTGGTCCAGAATTTAGGGAAGGTGATGCGGTGAGGATATTGAGTTTGAGTTGGGAATGACATTTTCCAATGTCAATGAAGTGAGGCTGAAGAATCGTAAATCATGGTATCAAACATGGAAGGAAGGTGTATTTCAAGAAAAACCTGTCCAATAAGATCCAAGCAAGGTGTGTGGAGCCATGTACATGGTACTTCTATGCTGCAAAGGTGCAAAGAGAACTCACATTTAAAATTACTAGGTTACAAAAAGTCCATACTTGTAGTAGAGAGTGGGATAATTATTGTATAAATGCAAAGTGGATTGCCAAAAAATATGAAGATGATCTTCGGATGAATCCAACATGGGGATTAGATTAGTTTCATACTAAAGTAGTTAAAGATTTGGATATTGGAGTATCAAGGAGCCTAGCATACAGAGCTAAGAAAAGAGCAATGAGAAGCATTGAAGGTAGTCTTTGAAAGAGGAGTATGGTGGTTCGGACTATCTTTGCAGAGCTCGGAAAAGCCATACACAGGAGTACTTGTATTTTGAAGAGAGAAGAACCAGAAAAAGGACAAGACTTAGGCAGATTCTTGAGGTTTTATGTCTGTCTCCAACCACTAAAAGAAGGATTCAAGGTGGGGTGTAGACCACTGGTGGGGCTTGATGGATGTTTTCTCAAAGGACCATATGGGGGTCAGTTATTGACTGCAGTTGGTGTTGACCCAAACAATGGGATGTGGCCAGTTGCTTGGGCCATTGTTGAATCTGAGAACACTCAGTCTTGGACCTGGTTTATGAACTTGTTGGTGGCTGATCTTGGGATTTCAAATGATGGAGGCTGGACATTCATTTCAGATAAACAAAAGGTATAAACATCTCTACATTTCTATATACTTTTCATTTAGTAGATGTTTGTGATTAGTACTTTAGAAGATGTGATTTATGATTATATCTGATTATTTCATTAGTGTTGATCCAGGGTTTGATTAATGCTTTAGAAGATGTGGTCCCAAGTGCTGAACACAGACATTGTGTTATGCATTTGTATAGGAACTTTTGGCAAAAGCATAAAGGCTCTGGATTAAGGAAATTGGTGTGGAATGCTGCCAAAGCTACAAATCAATATGTCTTTCAAAAGGCAATGGATGTGTTACATAAAGAGGATAAGAGTGCATTTGAATGGTTAGCTCCTAAGCCACCTGCTCAGTGGAGTAGGTCTCATTTTAACACCATATGTAAAAGTGACATGTATGTCAATAATCATTGTGAGGTATTTAATAGCAAAATTCTGAAAGCTAGAGTGAAACCAGTAATAGGGTGTCTAGAAGGACTGAGATTATATTGCATGAATAGGATTGTTAACAGGAGAGATATGATGATGAAACATAATGGTGTAGTGTGCCCTAGAATAGCTAAGAAGATAGAAAAATGGAAAGGGCAGGCAGGGGGTGGATTGCCATTGTGGTCAGGTGGTGGTGGGAGGTTTACAGTGACAATGACTTCTGGGGGTCATTCATTTGTTGTGGATTTGGGAAAAAATACATGTACTTGTAGGAGGTGGGAATTATCTGGAATACCATGTGCTCATGCAATATCATGCATTTACAAAATAGGACATGATCCATACACATATGTACATGAGTGTTTAACAAAGGACATGTATCTAAAGGTTTACTGATCCACAACATTGAGCCTATAAAACACAAAGATGAGTGGGATCACATCTGGGCTTTCCCCACCTTTGCCACCGATTAAAAATACTCTGTGGGTAGGCCTAAACTTGTTAGGAGGAAAGGTAATGATATTCCACAATCAAATCCAGAAGGTACAAGGTTGAAGAGGAAAGGAACATCACTGAAATGTGGATTTTGCAAGGAATGGGGTCACAATGCAAGAAGGTGTCCTCAAGTAAGTTAAGTGTGTGTTTCTATGATTATTTTATCAAGATCATATATATGGAGTTTAATATATTTCTGTGTCTTGATTTTCAGAAACTCAATAGGCAATCATCTCAACCCCCTCCAGAAAGTCAATCATCTCAACCTCTTCCAAAGTCTAAGAGGGCAAAAAGGGTTCACAATACTAGGCAGACTCATACTCAAGCTTCTCAACCAATGACATCAACACATGAGCCAAATAACATGAATGTGGATCAAGCTGGTGGTTCTACACAGTGGCAAGGTGACCCCCAAATGTGAACTATTGCTTTCCCTCAAGCAATGCATACTACATACACACTGAAAATGCAACTACAATGCTATGCAACTATATCATGATGCAAACGAGTCTCTCTTTCTTCCAGCTATAACAGAGTTTTAGTCCAACATACCTCAGTGAATTATCCGGATTCAAGAATGAAACTTCAAACTAAGCCATAGACATAATATCATACACTCAAGTAATCCATACATGCTATAAAGATGTTGTGTGTGTGTGTTGTGTTCACCAAAACTTGATTAACGCAAGAATACACATGCTAAACTGCTCAAAACAGAAAATTACAGTATAAATCAAGATTCATGTATACTTATGCAACAAAGACTGTTCCAACATATAAAAACAAACTAAGGTTCAACAATGGGTTTAACTGCTTTATTTCTACACACGAGGGTGATTTTCGCTCTTTCGCACGGTGTTTATTGCTAATTTTTTTTCACATGACTGTGCAATGCCTCATTCCATTAGGCTAACAATGCTACCCCTTAGCGAGCTTTCAACCAATGACTCCCAGACCATAAAAGACCTTAGGGCGCTAGGTGTTAAGACACCCCTACGGGCGTACTTACTCAAGCAACATGGGCCCCGAAATAAGACTAGCAACATTATTGCTTCTCTTTTTTTTTATTATATATAACCTACCCATATGTTCCCAAAGTTTGATTATCAATGTTTTGTACAGTCTCAGTCCATTTTCCACATAATTCACTTTTTAAAACCACATTTCCTATTAAGCAATGCAACACATAATTCTTATGCCTACAAGCAATTGTGAACACGACAGTGCAAACCAAAAGCATCTAAACAACATCATGGATTACATCATGTAAAACGTTATATCTAAGCTCATGTTCTCCAAAATACTTAACAATCCTTCAAAATTCATTTTCATCATAGGCTAGACATAATATCCATAAATCTAGAATTTGTGAGACATGCACTAAACATCAAATGCAACTACACATACACTAACACACATAATAATGACTATGCAATTTTTATCTAATACATAAACATGCAAAATTTAAACTAATCATCCAAATACTATATGCAACTACCCTACTACCCAATACCCCCAAACTTAAAATATTCATTGTCTCAATGAATGAAGGTAAAGGGTTCGAGAAACTCCCCTATTGCTCAGCTGCACCACCCTCGTTGGGTGGTGAATCCGGTGGTGGATATGGCATGGCAGTCCCAAACTGTGGCCACTCAAGCATAGTTCCTTGCTGTGCAAATGCCTCCGCGAGTGACCTCGTCTGACCCATAGCAAACGCTGCAAAGTTGTCGTACATCGCATCGACCTTTTGCTCCAACCTTCAGAGCTGTCGATCCCCAATAGCAGCAGTTGCTTGAGCCGACGTTCTCGCTTCAATTTCCTGTATGGGCTGTGGTGGAGGCACTGAGAATATGGGTTGAATGATAAAGCCTTTTTCTCTCGGGTGCGGTGTACCTCCAGCCTAATCCTCAAATTTGGCGATGGTTGTATGAGTGATATCTTGGCTAGGGTTCTGCATTTGCTCATTACTCCAATGGACTCCTTGATGGGCACACAGGCTAGCTACAACAGACGCATGTGGAATACTCCCCGTAGTGCTCCCCCGCATATAACGTAACATATTTTGATGAATGAGGTAGCCCACATTAATGTACTTATCTGTAACTATTCCCCACAGAATGATAGCCTTTTCAGTTGTGATTTCGTGCTGATGAGACGACGGAACGAGCTTTGCACATATAAACAAATTCCACGCTTTAGTATACCGATTCAAGGTTGATGCTGGGAAAGTTCTAGGTTGATTTGTTCCTGCCCTAAAATTCCATTTCATGCCTGGAACGCACAAATCAGTAAAGACTTTGTCCAAATTAGTCTCAAAGCGGGAAGCCTCAACCCAATTGTCGTACCCAGTCGGTGGTGTGTCAACTATCCTGAAAATTTCTCTGATTGCTGGTGGTCTGTAATCTACTTGTACTCCTCGAACCACATATAACCCGCTCATTGTGTCTTTAGCATTAGCATAGAATTCTCGAACGATACTCATTGAAACATGCATAGGGGTTGCAGTCAGTCCAACCCATCCTCTCGCGAATCATATCCCATAACTGGCCATCCTACTTTTCTGGCTTGAACCCGCGTTCCTTCATAAATGTCTTTGCCATGATTCAGTAATACTCGATTTGTGCCTCTAGACTGAGAAATTTCGTGTGGTCCACAACATCCTTGCCTTGGTTATTTGAGGAAGATGATGATGATGAAGTGATAGAATGCGATCTCTTAGCACCCATTTGAAGATTGATAACGAAGAAGAAGACTTGCTTGATAGTGAATAATAGCCGATGACTGATTACCCCCAAACTGATTGTGCATAACCAAGTCTGAAACCCTAGTTTTATAATGCAGATATTGATCGCGGGTAATGGAGCAATTGGTAACTGATTAGAGATGAGAAGTCGTGCGTGATGTGGAGAACAATGGACACGCCTCTCGGTCGTTATTTCAAATAATGGAAGAGAAGTGTGAAAACACGTCTTTTAAACCCTTTTGTTTTTTTAAAGATCCGGTGTCCCACGCGGCCGCGAGGCTTGTCAATGGAAATTTAGGCGGCGCCATGAAAGTGGAGTTTTATCGTACCTGACATGCGTGCGGACGCATTTACGCTTTTATCTGCTATCATATCATGGGCCGCCCATGCGACCACGAATCTTGTAATTAAAATTTGCATCTTCCAATATAGCACACAGTGATTACTTTGTTTTAATGCACATACATAAACACCAATTAACCATGTCAATGCTTGAACTAATGAATATGCAACAATGACCATCTAATTATCATATTCTTTATACTAATCTCAAACATAGTCCAATGCAAATTCAGCTACACACTCACTTATGCAAAACACATTAATCTATCACAATTAAAAATGAAGATGAACTAACAAAAACAATCTAAACTGAGTAATTAAAATGTAGAGATAGAAACAATGGGTTACCTCCCATCAAGCGCTAAGTTATAGTCAATTAGCTTGATTGTCTCTGAATTTCATGTCGAGGAAAGAATTGAGGTGACTTTTTATCTTTCCACCTCGCCACCAAAGTAATGCTTCAACCACTATCCATTCACTTTAAACGGCTTGTCCGGGAACTTATCGAATACTTCTATTGCACCATGTGGAAAAACAGTCTTCACTGTAAATGGCCCTGACCACCTCGATTTGAGCTTTCCAGGAAAAAGTTTAAGTCTGGAATTGAAAAACAAAACTCTTTCTCCCGGCTCAAATTTCTCTCTATGATCTTGCGATCATGCCATTTCTTCACCTTCTCCTTGTACATCTTAGAATTCTCATATGCCTGCAATCGAAATTCATCCAACTCATTGAGTTGGAGTAGGCGTTTCTCTCATGCAGCTTTCAAATCAAAATTCAGCTTCCGAATCGCCCAATATGCTTTATGCTCTAGCTCCATAGGAAGGTGACATGCCCAATGGAGTCTTGTACGCAGTCCTATACGCCCAAACAACATCATCAAGCTTTAAAGACCAATCCTTCCCAGTGGGATTCACAACTTTTTAGAGAATTCTTTTAACTTCTCGATTTGACACTTCTGCTTGGCCATTCGTTTGCGGGTGATAAGCTGTAGCAATGCGATGGTTCACCCCATGCTTAGCCAACAAAGCTGTAAACTGCCTGTTGCAGAAATGATTTCCTTCATCACTAATGATGACCCTAGGAGTCTCAAACCTCGTGAAAATACTTCTTTGTAAAAACCTGAGGACTACTTTGGCATCATTTGTTGGAAGAGCTGCCGCTTTTACCCATTTCGATACATAATCCACTGCAAGCAAGATGTAAAGATTTCCACATGAAGAAACGAAAGTGAAAGTAGTATGCATACAAGCCAATCATGTTTGATGATAAAGCATATACTTTGTAACTATCTTATTCATTTATTAATAAAAAGTATTAATTTATTAAAGACTTTTAATTATCTACATGATGCTGTTTTATAAAATGTGATAAATCCATAGTTTTAAGCAATGCTTTTAGAATAATGATGATGATTATTCTAATGAGATCTAAATTCTTAGAAAGCTTAAAACTAAAATAGTTCCCAATCGTTGGATTACTAAATTGGAGATTAGTGAATTCAGATAGATTGGTACATACGTTGCTTGCTCATTAGATGAGGATGATTGATCTCATAATCATTTGTGTGGAGACACTAAAGCAAGTATATAGGTGATTATTAGAGAATAAGTTCACTGAGCGTGGCTCGCTAAGGAATACCTAATGGAGTTTTACTTGCCTGTCAATAGGAATTCCTGTAGTGATAGTAGTACAAGTGATTCTTGGACTTGAGATCATCATAGTATCTTGTGTATGATGAGTTATACTTTGACTTATTCCTTAAGACCCTTAGGGTATATCAAAGGGTATGCTTGGGTATAATAAGTTGTATATGAAGATAATGTATGATCAATAAAGAATCTACCACTTCTAGTAAAAGAAGAGAAATATCTTATGTGATTCGATAAATGACAATCCAGTAGTCCTTGGCCAAGGCAGAATGAAATTAAAAAGGAGTTTCTAATTTGTATTATTTGGAGTTGTGCATTTAAGAGTCGAAATATATATAATTAAATAAAATAAGACTTGACAGTAATTTCATGTCTTATATTTAATTGGGACATTGTATGTGGAAGGATTAAATTGTACGGTAACTATTTACTCAAAGGTTCTTTTATGATTAATGTTGAAATCTATATTATCTGAAAAGTAGTTGATCGCTAAGGAGGCTTATCCCTATTGTAGAATAAATATTATTTATTTAAATAAATTAATTATTTAATTTATTTATTTAAATAAGATTAGAATTGTTCTAATTGATTTATTATTCACAATGGGTTTAATATGGAGAACCTAAAGGGTCACACCATAAAAGGAAGAATAATTATTTAAGAAGTTAATGGCATAATCGTAATAATATGTTAAGTATATTTAATTTAATCTATGGTGATAGAATAAATTAAATAGCTTAATATTTATTATTTAATATTTTAGAAATATTAAATATAAATTAATAAGAGGAGTCTTATTAATATTATTACAATTATTATTATTTTAATTTCTAAAAGAGTTTAGGAATTAATTTAATATAAGTACTCTCATTTATTCCTAATAGGATTAGGAGGGAAATTAGTTAAAGGAGTTTAATTAATTATCCCTAATAAGATTAGGGAGCCCATTTAATTAAAAGTGTTTAATTAAATAAATAATACCTTATTTTTAATTAAATAGGGTTACCTGATATCTTTATAAGGTGAGTCTTATATCAGATATCAAGATACAATTTTCCAAGGGTTGGAGAGTATGTTCTTTATCTATAGAGATAGAAAACTAGGGTTTAGCCAACCACCATTCTTCTTGAATATTTCTTCTTCCTTGGTGGATCACCTGTAGAGGCCAAACACTTGGGTGGCTAATGTTGATCAAAGGAAAGAACCAAACCCGGTGGATTCAAGTTGAACACGAAAAGGATTGGAGGTGAACTTGTACCTGAGGAAGCTCGGATCTTCAAGGGTATGATTCTTGTTCTTTATCTTTTCGTTTAATTAATAATTGTGCATAAAGGATGATCCGAGTATATGGTTTGTAAAATTTTAAAACTCTTATTTTACACGTTTCTGCTTATTTTATGCAATTTGATTGCGTTCATGAATATTACAAACCTAACAGAAAGGACCCATGAAATCTATCCCCCACATATCGAAAATTTCCACTTCAAGGATTGTGTTCAATGACATTTTATTTCTTTTTGAAATGTTCCCGACTCTCTGACATCTATCACATCTCTGGATGAAACTATACACATCCTTCAAAATTGTCGACCAGTAGAATCCTGCTTGTAGCACTCTAGTCGATGTTCGCTCTCCACCATAGTGACCCCCATACACAGATGCATGACAATCTTGCAGAATCCCCTCGATCTCGCTATACGGGATACACCTTCTTATCATCTGATCAACACATTGTTTGAACAAATATGGCTCATCCCATATAAACCATTTGACATCATGCAAATTTTTTTTTTGATGACCCACCAAGTTAGAAGGTACGATCTTACTCACCAAATAGTTTGCATAGTCTGCAAACCATGGCACTTCCCCTTTCACCACAAACAACTGCTCATCTGGAAAGGATTCATTAATTACAACTTTGTCGTCTACCTCTCTTTCCGAATTCTCTAGTCGAGATAAGTGGGTTGCCACTTGGTTTTCACTACCCTTTCTGTCCTTGATCTCCAAATCAAATTCCTGCAACAATAATATCCACCTGATCAAACGGGGTTTGGCATCCTTCTTTGCCACTAAGTGTCAAATTGCCACGTGATCCGTGCACACTATCACCTTTGTACCAATCAGATATGCTCGGAATTTATTAAAGGCATACACCACTGCCAATAACTCTTTCTCTGTGGTGGTGTAGTTCAACTGCGCATATGTAAGGGTTTTGCTGGCATAATAGATCACATGAAACATTTTCTCCTTTCTCTGACCCAAAACAGCCCCCCACAACATAATCACTAGCATCACACATCAATTCAAACGGTAAATCCCAATCTGGTGCAATAATAACTGGTGTTGAAGTTATTTTCCTCTTCAAATGTTCAAATGCCGACACGCAAGCCTCATCAAATTTAAACTGAGCATACTTCTCCAATAAAGTACATAGTGGTTTAGTTATTGTAGAGAAGTCCTTGATGAATATACGGTAGAAGCCTGCATGTCCAAGAAAACTGCGAACACCTTATACTGAAGTAGGTGGTGGCAAGTTCTCAATATTTTCTAGCTTAGCCCTGTCCACCTCGAGTCCCTTCTTCGAAACCTTGTGTCCCAGAATTATTACTTCTTATACCATAAAATGGGACTTCTCCCAGTTCAGTACTAAATTCATTGCAACACACCTTCTCAAGACCAACACCAAATTCTCAAGGCATAAATCAAAAGAATCCCCAAATACCGAGAAATCGTCCATGGATACCTCCACATTCTGTTCCACCATATCCAAAAAAATAGCCATCATGCTTCTTTGGAAGGTGGCTGGAGCATTGCACAATCTAAAAGACATCCTTCTGAAAACAAACGTGCCGTATGGACATATGAAGGTTATCTTTTCCTGGTCTTCTGGAGCTATAACAATTTGGTTGTAGCCTGAATATCCATCTAGAAGGAAGTAATACTCGTGACCTGCTAGTCTGTCCAACATCTGATCGATAAAAGGCAGGGGGAAATGATCTTTCCTCGTAGCTTTGTTAAGCCTGCGATAGTCCATGCAAACTCTTCACCCAGTCACTGTTCGTTTTGGAATCAACTCATTATTCTCATTTGAAACTATTGTCATACCACCCTTTTTTGGTACACATTGCATTGGGCTCACCCATGAACTGTCTAAAATCGGATAGATTATGTCTGCATTTAGCCATTTCAATACTTCTTTCTTGACCACTTTTTTCATTATCGGATTAAGTCTTCTTTGTTGCTCCACCAACGGCTTACTATCATCTTCTAGCAGGATCTTATGCATGCAAAAAGAAGGGCTGATCCCTTTTATGTCTGCTATAGTCCATCCAATAGCTGACTTGAACTCTCAAAGGACTCGTAGCAGTTTTTCTTCCTGAAAAGATGTTAGTGCAGAAGAAATAATCACAGGTAGCTTTGAATATTTATTTAAAAATGCATACCGTAAATGATCTGGAAGTGGTTACAAATTCAAGTTCTGGAGGTGTCTCAAGAGATGGCTTCAATTTTACTGACGTTTCTCCAGATTTCATCAATGGCTCAACATGTGTTTTGAATTTTCTGAATTATGGGGTACTATCAAGAAATTGCACAAGTTCTTCAAATTCCTCATCCTCTAGTTCTGAATTTTTACCAATAACACTTCTCAACGATTTATGACCCATCAAACTTTCTAATTCATCATTTAAGACCTGATCCACCAAAGAAACCCAAAAGCATTCCTCTTCATCTATCAGAAACTTCATCGCCTTGAATACGTTAAAGGTAACCTCCTGATCATGAACACGCATGATTGGTATACTCTTATCTTCTTCATAATCTAAAATGATGAAGTCAGCCAGAAAGATGAATTTATCCACTTTTACCAGTACATCTTCAATAATTCCCCGTGGATAGGTGATGGATCTGTCAGCTAGCTACAAAGAAATATTTGTCGGACTTGGAGTCGACAATCCCAACTGGTTGAATACTGATAAGGGCATCAAATTTATGCTTGCCCCAAGATCACACAAACATTTACTGAAGGTCATCTTTTCAATCGTACATGGAATTATGAAACTGCTCGGATCCTTCAGCTTTGGAGGTAATTTACACTGAAGCAATGCACTGCATTCCTCTGTCAAGGCCACTATCTCAAACTCTTCTAATCTCCTCTTCCTTGACAATATACCCTTTATGAACTTTGCATAACTCGACATCTGTTCCAATGCCTCAGCAAAAGGTATATTAATCTGCAGTTTTTTAAAAACCTCCATGAACTTGCTGAACTGCTTATCTTCCCTCTGCTTATTCAATCTCTATGGATATGGAACCGGAGGGCAAACTAGTGGTGTTTTACTCATGGGCTTCTCAACTGAACCTACTTTGTTATCCTCTTCCTGCTGTAACTTAGAACCTTCCTTATTGTCTTTCTACTCATACACACTTTCTGCCTCGCGCGGCCGCGCATCCTCCCTATGTAAACATGGCACGGCCGCGCCATGCTCATTTTCTGCCACCTTTTTCCCAAACCTTAATGTGACCGCTTGACATTGTTCCTTCCTTTCTCTTCGTGGATTTGCCTCCGTAGTACTTTGCAATGAACCTTGGGCCTGTTGTTAAGCATGCTCGCCATTTGCCCCATTTGAGTTTCCAGATTTTTAATAGCCACTGCTTGGCTTTTAATCATCACCTCTGTGTTCGCCATATACTTCATCATCATCTCCTCCATTTTTGATTTCTTTTTTTGCTGAGGTGCAGCTGGAGTGTGATGTTGTTGTTGAGAAAATCCCGGTGGAAAAGGTGGTCTTGGTGTAAACTGAGGCTGAACTGGCTGTGACTGAAATTGGTGATTCGGATGAAACTAATTTTGTTGATTTCCTTGATTATTGGACCAACTGAAGTTTGGATGGTTACGGTTGTTGGAGTTGTATGTGTTCTGAAATTGACCTTGGTCCTTCCTGTAATTGCTCACATACTGTACCGATTCCAAGCTAATAGCGCATTGATCCGTTGAGTGTGACCCTGCACAAATCTCACATACAAAGGCATTTGTCTTTGCCTTAGTCTCTGTCAAAGAGTCAATCTTCTTCGCCATGGATGCCATCTGTGCTGACAACTGAGTGATAGCATCCACTTCCAACAAACCTGCAACTTTGGGCTGTGGCATCTTGGATGTAGGGTTTTGAAAATCATTCGCTGCCATTGTCTCAATAAGATTATAAGCTTCCTCATAACTCTTTGCCCATAACGCGCCTCCCCGCAATTTGCATCTACAATCTACTCGATCGCCATCCCAATCCATTATAAAATGTGTTGATCACCATCCAATCTGGCATACCATGGTGTGGACACTTCCTTAGTATCTCTTTATATCTCTCCCAAGCTTCATATAGAGACTCACCCTGTTGCTGCTCAAATTGGAAGATTGCTGTCCACATCTTCATAGTCTTAGCCATTGGGAAAAACTTAGCTAAGAATTTCTGTGCTAGGTCCTCCCATGTAGTTATAGAACCTGAATGCAAAGAATGAAGCCAACTTCTCGCTTTATCACTCAATGAAAACGGAAATAGTCTTAGTCTAATAGCATCCCCCTTCACCCCGTTATATCTGAATATATCACATATTTTGATGAAACTCAACAGGTGTTCATTAGGATCATCTGTAGCAGCACCCCCAAACTGTACCGAATTCTGCACCATCTGAATAGTTCCCATTTTTATCTCAAAGGTGTTGGGTGCTATCGCTGGCCTGACTATGCTTGACTGTAGTCCATTAATGTTCGGCATCGAATAGTCCCTTAAAGCTCTATACTCCTCTCTTTGCTCTTCTCTTTGTCCCTCGGCTGCCATATTAGATGTAGTATCCTCTAACTCTGCTTGTAAATTTCTACGCACTCTCGCTTTCTAACCTCTCCCGTTAATATTGTCCTGTGCTGGTATCAACTCTGAATTGGATGATTGTGTGTGCATAAAAATTATACCAGTACCTGAAACAAAATCAAAAACAAAAACAAAAACAAAGATAGAAATGAGATAAGATTAGATTTGTTTAAGTCATACAATATAGCTTAAAACTGAGGATAACAATAAAAATTTAAACGCCTTTCCACGGCAGCGGTGCCAAAAACTTGTTGCCTCCTTTTTAGTTCTAATAAAAAGACTCTAACTCATGTAAGCATATATGGGTCAACAAGTAATACAGAGTAAGTAAAGTATCGATCCAAGGAGAAAAGTTTCTAAATTAAACAATTATGCATCAACTATATCACTATTTTTATATGCTTAAACGAATGCTATGATTTTAAATGAATATAAACTAAATAATAAATAAAAGAAGAATAATAAAATGATAAATCAAATATGAAAATAATGGGATCCTAACTTCATTTAATAGTTCATCTAAATATCACCATCATGCAAGATTATTCACGTACCACAGAAAATTAGCCAAGAGCATAAATGTAGACATAACCATTTTTCAATAAATTATGACCTACTTACATAATATCCACATACAATAGAAATCATATAATCATCAATAAAACCCAAAATCACTATATTTGTATGTGAAATTACCGCCATATTGAATTTAAGCTCAAGCCCTTATATAACTCACACGGTGAAACAGTATATGTCTATCTGATTCACGAAGTATAAAGCTAAGCAATTCAACCTCATACACGTATGCTATCATGATTACAACCATACTTGCATGTTATTTTTCAATTCCATGCAAGTACATAAAATGAATGGTGATCAAACATTCATGTAATCAAATCAATCATAATAGAAATTCCTGATGATACACTAACAATCCAGCAATCAAGCCATCAATTAGACTACATATTAAAATCCGTTAGAATCCCATAATGGAGTTTAGTTCATGTCTGAACCAAAAGCCATTATGGGATTAGAGTAACACATGGAAAATATTTAAACAATTGAAAGAGAAGATAGAATTGATCAAACCCAATGTTAGATTATAATCCAAACGTGATGTTCAAATCCTCAATACTCTCCAGCAACATAACAGTAGTTCGTAGTCGATGATTGAATTCTAAAGAAGAGATATAAAAAATTAAGTCTATACTTGGATCCTCATTGGAATTCGCTCAAAGCGTAGAAAGCTAGTTCTCTCATATGAAAAAATCGTTCAAACTAAAGATAATCACGTCTGGTATCAACCAGAGTAGTTTATACCAAGTCAAACACTTAAAATTTCAAAAATAAAAAAAGTCAAGAATCGCGATCGATGACCTTTCATGCACATATGCGATCCCTTTGTAAAGAAGTAGTAGACGCACGCGTGTGTAATGCCAAATATGTTCCTTCTGGGTGATGGCATGGCAAGGCAGTGTTCCAACTTTATGCACATTTTCTGGCTGCACACGACTCTTGAAATCTGCAATCTTGTGTTCTGCTATTGCTGCTTCCTTGTCATGCTGCTACTGATTCTTTGACATGCTACTCTTGCTTCCTTGTCCATCAAAGCTCAGTTTCTTTTGTCCACTCGACCCTCTTGTCATGCCTTCACCGATCTCATGCCACCTACCAACGCCGAGCTATGCCATTTTCCTGCACTTTCACACCATAGGAGTTCTCAGTATATGCAATGCAAAATAACACAAAATGCAACTACAAACACACTAAAATGTATTTGAGATGGGCATAGTTCTCGTGAATTGATATCCAATAAGTAGGTATAAAACCCACTTATCAAATACCCCCAAACGTGAACTATTGCTTGCCCTCAAGCAATGCATACTACATAAACACTGAAAATGCAAGTACAATGTTATGCAACTATATCATGATGCAAACGAGTCTCACTTTCTTCCAGCTATAACAGAGTTTCAGTCCAACATACCTCAGTGAATTATCTGGATTCAAGAATGAAACTTCAAACTAAGCCATAGACATAATATCATACACTCAAGTAATCCATACATGCTATAAAGATGCTGTGTGTGTTGTGTTCACCAAAACTTGATTAAAGCAAGAATACACATGCTAAACTGCTCAAAACAAGAAAATTACAGTCTAAATCAAGATTCATGTATACTTACGCAACAAAGACTGTTCCAACATATCAAAACAAACTAAGGTTCAACAATGGGTTTAACTGCTTTATTTCTACACAGGAGGGCGATTTTTGCTCTTTCCCGCGGTGTTTATTGCTATTTTTTTTTCACATGACTGTGCAATGTCTCATTCCATTAGGCTAACAATGCTACCCCTTAGCGAGCTTTCAACCAACGACTCCCAGACCATAAAAGACCTTACGGCGCTAGGTGTTAAGACACCCCTACGGGCGTACTTACTCAAGCAATATGGGCCCCGAAATAAGACTAGCCACGTTATTGCTTCTCTCTTTATTTATTTATTTATTTTTATTATATATAGCCTACCCATGTGTTCCCAAAGTTTGATTATCAATGTTTTGTACAGTCTCAGTCCATTTTCCACATAATTCTCTTTTTAAAACCACATTTCCTATTAAGCAATGCAACACATAATTCTTATGCCTACAAGCAATTGTGAACACGGTAGTGCAAACCGAAAGCATCTAAACAGCATCATGCATTACATCATGTAAAACATTATATCTAAGCTCATGTTCTCCAAAATACTCAACAATCCTTCAAAATTCATTTTCATCATAGGCTAGACATAATATCCATAAAGCTAGAATTTGTGAGACATGCACTAAACATCAAATGCAACTACACATACACTAACACACATAATAATGACTATGCAATTTTTATCTAATACATAAACATGCAAAATTTAAACTAAACATGCAAATACTATATGCAACTACCCTACTACCCAATATCCCCAAACTTAAAATATTCATTGTCTCAATGAATGAAGGTAAAGGGTTCGAGAAACTCCCCTATTGCTCAGTTGCACCACCCTCATCGGGTGGTGAATCCGGTGGTGGATATGGCATGGCAGTCCCAAACGGTGGCCACTCAAGCATAGTTCCTTGCTGTGCAAACTCCTCCGCGAGCGACCTCGTCAGACCCGTAGCAAACGCTGTAAAGTTGTCGTACATCGCGTTAACCTTTCGCTCCAACCTTCGGAGCTGTCGATTCCCAATAGCAACAGTTGCTTGAGCTGACGTTCTCGCTTCAGTTTCCTATGTGGGCTGTGGTGGAGGCACTGAGAATGTGGGTTGAATGATAAAGCCTTTTCCTCTCGGGTGCGGTGTACCTCCAGCCCAATCCTCGAATTTGGCGATGGTTGCATGAGTGATATCTTGGCTAGGGTTCTGCATTTGCTCATTACTCCAATGGACTCCTTGATGGGCACACAGGCTAGCTACAACAGACGCATGTGGAATACTCCCCGTAGTGCTCCCCCGTATATAACGTAACATATTTTGATGAATGATGTAATAACCGTGAATTTTAAGTCACTATATATGTATGTACATTATTGATATTTAAGACTTTGTGTTATACAGTAATTTAATATGTGACAACATATGTGAAGTGGTGCATGTGTCAATTAACATGTATGCTATAGTTATGGATATATACATTTATAGATTCCATTAAAAATGAAAGCTTCGTAACCTAATTATACATTAGGTGAGACAATTAAATAACCTAAGGGTTATGGTGATAATGAGAGGTTAGTATTTAATATGTATACTAACTTAAGTGGATAATCTTATTATTTCAAGTGACTAATAATTTTAAACCTAATTCTTGTGAACCTAATTAGGTTATGAGCTAAAGTCACATGTATAGGTAATTTAATTTCATAAGATTAGGAATGGAAACCCTAAATAATCAAATTGGGTAACATTTATTAAAGTTGCTAGACTATGTTTATTACATAGCCCAAAACAATTAAGGAGGTAGCCCAAATGAAATAAAATGCAAACCAATACTTAGCCCACTTGATTAAGGGTATTGTAGACATTTGATTAATCAAAATTGGGCATTAAAAATAAAATCAAAAGGGGGATTTAGGAGAGCTTGGGGCCGGCCACCCTTGTGGCCATATAAGGTAAATATATTTGCTAACCCACTTTCCTTAAATAGCTAATGACATTACTTTTCTTAATTTCTTACACAAAGTACAATGTTGTCTACACCTCATTGGTGGGAAATCTCACTAAGCATACTTAAGAGCAAGATAAGGAGTTTTGTCTAATGGACAAGGAAGGTGTGGGGGATACTAGCTAGATACACTAAGTGTATCTATATTCTTGTAAGTATCCTTTTACTTCGTCTTTTCATTTCATTTCATTTCTTCTCTCATTCTTCCTCTTATAATTTCTCCCAAGATAGCCACTTCTAGAGAGAAAAAGGAGAGAGAATTTTGGCCATATATATTGAGAGAGGAGTGCTAACTTGTTCATGCATCCAAAGCTCATCACTTACTTTGGTAAATCAAGGAAGGTTGCCATTAAATCAAGGTATAACCTAACCTTGATCTTCTTCTTCTACTTTGTTTTTTTTTCTTGAGTTTTGTTGGGATTGTGAACAAATACTCGAGATACCCTAGTCCTACATATCATCATGTATGGAACTAAGTATCTTGAGGGTTAGATCAAAGGCTTAGAGGAAGAATATGAGCATATGTTCTCCAAGGGTGAAAACTCTTGTTTTCTTCCACTAAATCTTGTGTAACTCAAGTTTTCCAACTTAGATTTGTGATCCGTCAAAGGGGGGTGCTAGATACATGAGTTATCTAGTAAACCCAAGTGATAGAACACAAATCTAGCAAGTTTTGAATCCTTTGGAGCTGATTTCCCCAAAACAGCCCACTTGGAATGTTAAGGGTTCAAAAACCCTAAAGTAGCTTCTGTCCCATTTTTCTTGGGTCTGTTTTGGATAGTTTCATTTCCCTTAAAATTTGGAAAAATTCACAGAGGTACCTTGAGAAGCTATCTACATGTAGAAATAGAACGGACACGTTTCGAGTTATAGATTGTGCGTAATGACTATTTCCGTAAAGGACTCCTAAAAATTAACCATCAAATATCTCACTGTGTATAAACTGGAAAATTCCGAAATTTTTACAGTAGGTTCATATATGTTAGGAGAGCATACTCGGAAAATTTGAGATTTTTCGGAGCAAAACTCAATTTATTAAAAATGAAACAAGATCCGAGTGTTTTGGGAACTTTAAAAATACTAGATCATTTTCTGAAATTCCAGAAAAATTTGGGAATCCTTGTGGGTTCATATTCTGTTAAAATACAGAAGCTACGAATTTTTGGAATCAATTTACTATTTTTCCTAAAAATGATTAAGTTATGTATAAAAGGAAATAAATAGTTAAATGATGTTTTTAATAAGAAAAATGTGATTTTATGATTGAATACTCATAATATATCATATCATGACTAACTTAGAACACTTTGGTAATTTATGATAAGAAATATTATTTATGCCCTTTTATGGATATTAAATAAGAGGTTTAATAAAGGGTGAACAATTAGAATAAATTATTTATTAATCCAATAAATTATTAAAATATTATTATGATATTAATAATAGTAGAATATGATATTGATAAGTAAATAAAATATTAAGATTAAAATTTCTTTAAAATATTATTAAATGGTTAATAATATTTGATTTAAGCATTTATAAATGATTAAAGTATTATTAAATGATTAATAATATTAGTAATGAATAAAATATTATTAAATGATTAATAATATTAGTGTGTAAATGAATGTATTATTAGGGGACTAATAATACTAAGAAGTGAATTAAATATTATTAAGATTAATAATATTATGCTGTTACTTAATAGTAACATTATCAAGACAATATAATGTTTATAAGAACTAAATGTAATGTATAATATTTATGTGATTACATGTTATACTATGACTAATTGAAAGATTAACTATAGGTCTCTCAAAGGAAGATAATTTAACTGCATAGTGAATATAAATTAATTGCGTAGCCGTAATCTACTGACGAGGCAAGTTTCCTAACTCAAACTCGAGTTATTATTTTCAAAGCATATTAGTGAATAATTATTGATAATTATTTACATCTATAATGATTATTGAAATTCGCACTTTGTGCAATTGAATTCCTGTTCTACTATTATTGAACTATGAATTAAATTAAAGTTCTTCATTCATGAACTGTTTATGAGATAGATCTATTCTAATTGTATCAGCTAGATCAAGCATGTTTAAATTTGTTAAATCAAATGTATTTTAAAAATATGTTTTTATTAAATTGATATGATGAGAACTCTTGACTGAGAAAAGGACGAATTTGATTAAGGCATGATATCAATGCCAGATTATTAAGTGTTTATGCATAAATTACGAGGTATGAAAGGCTGATCCCCTTGAATACCAAAACTTATTAAGAGGTCCGGTTTAAATGACTGGGAACCTTGGCAAATGTTCATGGTTATTTCAAAACCACTCAGTACATGTTATTCAATTATTCATATATTCAGTTGTTGATTATTAATTCATGTTCCTTCACAATCTTATACTATTGTTGAACATTGAAAGCCAAACTTCTTTCTAGTCATGATATATCTCCCTTGTATATAACTTGCTAAGCAAATTAGTTGCTTACCCTTGCTATATCATGACATCTATTTCAGCTAAGCCCGAAGGATCTAACACGAAAGATAAGGGCAAGGGCAAGATCCAGGAGTAGCTTAGAATGAATGTTAATTTAATTATTATCTATTGGAATTTCTTATAAACCTTTTGTAATATGAATGATGTGTTTAAAGTTAAGGTTATGAAAACCTTGGGACCATGTTATGGATCTTTATTATAATGAACAATGTATGTTTATTATTCCGTAATAGTTATAGAATGCTTATGATGATGATAGATCGTGATCACCGAATCTGAGGTTAGAGACCCTGGATTTGGGGGCGTCACAAATGAGGTGGCCCACATCAAGGTACTTCTCTATAACTATTCCCCACAGAATGATAGCCCTTTCAGTTGTGATTTCGTGCTGATGAGACGATGGAACAAGCTTTGCACATATAAACAAATTCCACGCTTTAGCATACCGATTCAACGCTGATGCTGGGAAAGTTCTAGGTTGATTTGTTCTTGCCATAAAATTCCATTATGTGCCTAGAATGCACAAATCAGTAATGACTTCATCCAAATTAGTCTCAAAGCAGGCAACCTCAACCCAATTGTCGTACCCAGTCGGTGGTATGTAAACTATCCTAAAAATTTCTCTAATTGCTGGTGGTCTGTAATCTACTTGTACTCCTCAAACCACATATAAGCCACTCATTGTGTCTTTAGCATTAGTATAGAATTCTCAAACGATACTCATTGGAACATGCATAGGGGTTGCAGTCAGTCCAACCCATCCTCTCTCGCGAATCATATCCCATAACTAGCCATCCTATTTTTCTGGCTTGAACCCGCCTTCCTTCACAAATGTCTTTGCCACGATTCAGTAATACTCCCTCAAGACTGAGAAATTTTGTGTGGTCCACAACATCCTCGCCTTGGTTACTTGAGGAAGATGATGATGATGAAGTGATATAACGCGCTCTCTTAGGACCCATTTGAAGATTAATAACGAAGAAGAAGACTTGCCTGACAGTGAATAATAGCCGATGACTGATTACCCCCAAACTGATTGTCCACAACCCAGTCTGAAACCCTAGTTTTATAATGCAGATATTGATCGTGGGTAGAATCGTGGGTAATGGAGCAATTGGTAACTGATTGGAGATGAGAAGTCGTGCGTGATGTGGAGAACAAGGGACACGCCTCTCTGTAGTTATTTCAAATAATGGAAGAGAAGTGTGAAAACACGTCTGTTAAACCCTTTTGTTTTTTTTAAAGATCCGTGTGTGCGGTCGGCGCTGGCTTGTCAATGGAAATTTGGCGCGGTAGCCATGAGTGGAGAGTTCTATCGCAGATACGCAAATATGGGCGCGCGGTTTTACATCGCTATCATAAGTAGCGCGGCCACGCGAATTCGAATCTGTAATTCCAATTTGCATCTTCCAATATAGCACACAGTTATTACTTCATTTCAATGCACCTGCATAAACACCAATTAACCATGTCAATGCTTGAACTAATGAATACACAACAATGACCATCTAATTATCATATTCTTTATACTAATCTCAAACATAATCCAATACAAATTCAGCTACACACTCACTTATGCAAAACACATTAATCTATCACAATTAAAAATGAAGATGAACTAACAAAAACAATCTAAACTGAATAATTAATAAGTAGAGATAGAAACAATGGGTTACCTCCCATCAAGCGCTAAGTTATAGTCAATTAGATTGATTGTCTCTGAATTTCACGTCGAGGAAAGAATTGAGGTGACTTTTTGTCTGTCCACCTCGCCACCAAAGTAATGCTTCAGCCGATGTCCATTCACTTTAAACGGCTTGTTCAGGAACTTATCGAACACTTCTATTACACCATGTAGGAAAACAGTCTTCACTGTAAATGGCCCCGACCACCTCGATTTGAGCTTTCCAGGAAAAAATTTAAGTCTGGAGTTGATAAGTAAAACTCTTTGTCCCGGCTCAAATGTTCTCTCTATGATCTTGCGATCATGCCATTTCTTCACCTTCTCGTTGTACATCTTAGAATTCTCATATGCCTACAATCGGAATTCATCAAACTCATTGAGTTGGAGTAGACGTTTCTCTCCTGCAGCTTTTAAATCGAAATTCAGCTTCCGAATCACCCAATATGCTTTATGCTCTAGCTCCATAGGAAGGTGACATGCTTTTCCATAAAATAGCTGAAAAGGTGACATGCCCAATGGAGTCTTGTACACAGTCCTATATGCCCAAACAACATCATCAAGCTTTAAAGACCAATCCTTCCTAGTGGGATTCACAACTTTTCAAGAATTCTTTTTACTTCTCGATTTGACACTTCTTCTTGACCATTCGTTTACGAATGATAAGCTGTATCAATGCGATGGTTCACCCCATACTTAGCCATCAAAGCTGTAAACTGTCTGTTGCAGAAATGATTGCCTTCATCACTAATTATGGCCCTAGGAGTCCCAAACCTCGTGAAAATACTTCTTTGTAAAAACTTGAGGACTACTTTGGCATCATTTGTTGGAAGAGCTGCCACTTCTACCCATTTCGATACATAATCCACTGCATGCAAGATGTAAAGATTTCCACATGAAGAAACAAAAGGACCCATGAAATCTATCCCCCACACATCAAAAATTTCCACTTCAAGGATTGTGTTCAATGTCATTTCATTTCCTTTTGAAATGTTCCCGACTCTCTGACATCTATCACATCTCTGGATGAAACTGTACGCATCCTTGAAAATTGTCGGCCAGTAGAATCCTACTTGTAGCACTCTAGCTGATGTTCGCTCTCCACCATAGTGACCCCCATACGCAGATGCATGACAATCTTGCAGAATCCCCTCGATCTTGCTATACGGGATACACCTTCTTATCATCTGATCAGCACATTATTTGAACAAATATGGCTCATCCCATATAAACCATTTGACCTCATGCAAAAAAAAATTCTTTTGATGACCCACCAAGTCAGAAGGTACAATCTTACTCACCAAATAGTTTGCATAGTCTGCAAACCATGGCACTTCCCCTTTCACCACAAACAACTACTCATCTGGAAAGGATTCATTAATTACAACTTTATCGTCTGCCTCCCTTTCCGGATTCACTAGTCAAGATAAGTGGTCCGCCACTTGGTTTTCAGTGCCCTTTCTGTCCTTGATTTCCAAATCAAATTCCTGCACCAATAATATCTACCTGATCAAACAGGGTTTGGCACCCTTCTTTGCCACTAAGTGTTGAATTGTCTCGTGATCTGTGTACACTATCACCTTTGTACCAATCAGATATGCTCGGAATTTATCAAAGGCAAACACCACTTCCAATAACTCTTTCTCTGTGGTGGTGTAGTTCAACTGCGCATCTGTAAGGGTTTTGATGGCATAATAGATCACATGAAACATTTTCTCCTTTCTCTGACCCAAAACAGCCCCCCACGGCATAATCACTATCATCACACATCAATTCGAACGGCAAATCCCAATTCGTTGCAGTAATAACTGGTGTTGAAGTTAATTTCCTCTTCAAATGTTCAAATGCCGACACGCAAACCTCATCAAATTTAAATTGTGCGTCCTTCTCCAATAAACTACATAGTGGTTTAGTTATTGTGGAGAAGTCCTTGATGAATCTGCGGTACAAGCCTGTATGTCCAAGAAAACTGCGAACACCTTTTACTGAAGTAGGTGGTGGCAAGTTCTCAATAGTTTCTAGCTTAGCCCTATCCACCTCGAGTCCCTTCTTCGAAACCTTGTGTCCCAGAATTATTACTTCTTGTACCATAAAATGGCACTTCTCCCAGTTCAGTACTAAATTCATTGCAACACACCTTCTCAAGACCATCACCAAATTCTCAAGGCATAAATAAAAATATTCCCCAAATACCGATAAATCGTCCATGATTACCTCCACATTCTGTTCCACCATATCAAAAAAAATAGCCATCATGCATCTTTGGAATGTGGCTGGAGCATTGCACAATCTGAAAGACATCCTTCTGAAAGTAAACGTGTCGTATGGACATGTGAAGGTTGTCTTATCCTGGTCTTCTGGAGCTATAACAATTTGGTTGTAGCCTGAATATCCATCCAGAAGGCAATAATACTCGTGACCTGCTAGTCTGTCCAACATCTGATCGATAAAAGGCAAGGGGAAATGATATTTCGTCGTAGCTTTGTTAAGCCTGCGATAGTCCATGCAGACTCTCCACCCCGTCACTGTTCGTGTTGGAATCAACTCATTATTCTCATTTGACACCACGGTTATACCACCCTTTTTCGATACACATTGCACTGGGCTCACCCATGAACTGTCTAAAATTGGATAGATTATGCCTGCATCCAGCCATTTCAATACTTCTTTCTTGACCACTTCTTTCATTATCGGATTAAGTCTTCTTTGTTGCTCCACCGACGGCTTACAATCATCTTCTAGCAGGATCGTAGCAGTTTTTCTTCCTGAAAAGATGTTAGTGCAGAAGAAATAATCACAGGTAGCTTTGAATCTTTATTTAAAAATGCATACCGTCAATGATCTGGAAGTGGTTACAATTCAAGTTCTGGAGGTGTCTCAAGAGATGGCTTCAATTTTGCTGACGTTTCTCCAAATTTCTTCAATGGCTCAACAGGTGTTTTGAATTTTCTGAATTATGGTGTAGTATCAAGAAATTGCACAAGTTCTTCAAATTCCTCATCCTCTAGTTCTGAATTTTCATCAATAACACTTCTCAACGGTTCATGACCCATCAAACTCTCTAATTCATCATTTAAGACCTGATCCACCAAATCAACCCAAAAGCATTCCTCTTCATCTATCAGAAACTTCATCGCCTTGAATATGTTAAAGGTAACCTCCTGATCATGAACACGCATGATTTCTATACTCTTATCTTCTTCATAATCTAAAAAGATGAAGTCAGCCGGAAAGATGAATTTATCCACTTTTACCAGTACATCTTCAACAATTCCCCGCGGATAGGTGATGGATCTGTCAGCTAGCTGCAAAGAAATATTTGTCGGCCTTGGAGTCGATAATCCCAACTGGTTGAATACTGATAAGGGCATCAAATTTATGATTGCCCCAAGATCACACATACATTTACTGAAGCTCATCTTTTCGATCGTACATGGTATTGTGAAACTGCCCGGATCCTTCAGCTTTGGAGGTAATTTGCGCTGAAGCACTACACTGCATTCCTCTATCAAGGCCACTGTCTTAAACTCTTCTAATCTCTTCTTCCTTGACAATATACCCTTCATGAACATTGCATAACTCGACATCTGTTCCAATGCCTTAGCAAAAGGTATATTAATCTGCAGTTTTTTAAAAACCTTCAAGAACTTGCTTAACTGCTTATCTTCCCTCTGCTTATTTAATCTTTGTGGATATGGAATCGGAGGGTGAACTAGTGGTGTTTTACTCACGGGCTTCTCAACTGAACCTGCTTTGTTATCCACTTCCTGCTGTAACTCAGAACCTTCCTTATTGTCTTTCTGCTCAGACACACTTTCTGCCTCGCGCGGCCGCGCGTCCTCCCTATGTAAATAGGGTGCGGCCGCGCCATGCTCATTTTCTGCCACCTTTTCCTAGACCTTAATGTGATCGCTTGACATTGTTCCTTCCCATCTCTTCGTGGATCTGCCTCCGTAGTACTTGGAATAAACCTTGGGCCTGTTGTTAAGCATGCTAGCCATTTGCCCCATTTGAGTTTCCAGATTATTAATAGCCACTGCTTGGCTTTTAATCATCACCTATATGTTCGCCATATACTTCATCATCATCTCCTCCATTTCTGATTTCTTTTCTTGCTAAGGTGCAGCTGGAGTGTGATGTTGTTGTTGAGAAAATCGCGGTGGAAAAGGTGGTCTTGGTGTAAACTGAGGCTGAGCTGGGTGTGACTGAAATTGGTGATTCGGCTGAAACTAATTTTGTTGATTTCCTTAATTATTTGACCAACTGAAGTTTGGATGGTTGCGGTTGTTGGAGTTGTATGTGTTCTAAAATTGATATTGGTCCTTCCTATAATTGCTCACATACTGTACTGATTCCAAGCTAATAGCGCATTGATCCGTTGAGTATGACCCTGTATAAATCTCACATACAAAGGCAACTGTCTTTGCCTTAGTCTTTGTTAAAGAGTAAATCTTCTTCGCCATGGATGCCATCTGTGCTGACAACTGAGTGATAGCATCCACTTCCAACAAACCTGCAACTTTGGATTGTGGTATCCTGGATGTAGGGTTTTGAAAGTAATTCGCTGCCATTGTCTTAATAAGATTATAAGCTTCTTCATAACTCTTTGCCCATAACGCGCCTCCTGTAGCTGCATCTACAATCGGCCTCGACTGCCATCCCAATCCATTATAAAATGTGTTGATCACCATCCAATCTGGCATACCATGGTGTGGACACTTCCTTAGTATCTCTTTATATCTCTCCCAAGCTTCGTATAGAGATTCACCCTGTTGCTGCTCAAATTGGGAGATTGTTGTCCTAATCTTCGCAGTCTTAGCCATTGGGAAAAACTTAGCTAAGAATTTATTTGTTAGGTCCTCCCATGTAGTTATTGAACCTGAAGGCAAAGAATGAAGCCAACTTCTCGCTTTATCCCTCAATGAAAATGGAAACAGTCTTAATCTAATAGCATCCTCCGTCACCCCGTTATATCTGAATGTATCACATATTTCGGTGAAACTCAACAGGTGTTCATTAGGATCATCTCAGCAAAGACACCCCCAAATCAGATCAATTCTCGCACCATCCGAATAGTGCCAGCTTTTATCTCAAAGGTGTTGGCTGCTATCGCTGGCCTGACTATGCTTAACTATAGTCCATTAATGTTCGGCATCGAATAGTCCCTTAAAGCTCTATACTCCTCTCTTTGCTCTTCTCTTTGTCCCTCGACTGCCATATTAGATGTAGTATCCTCTAACTCTGCTTGTAAATTTCTACGCACTCTCGCTTTCTAACCTCTCCCGTTAATATTGTCCTGTGCTGGTATCAACTCTGAATTGGATGATCGTGTGTGCATAAAAATTATACCAGTACCTGAAACAAAAACAAAGATAGAAATGAGATAAGATTAGATTTGTTTAAGTCATACAATATAGCTTAAAACTGAGGATAATAATAAAAATTTAAACGCCTTTCCTCAGCAGCGGCGCCAAAAACTTGTTGCCTCCTTTTTAGTTCTAATAAAAAGACTCTAACTCATGCAAGCATATATGGGTCAACAAGTAATACAGAGTAAGTAAAGTATCAATCCACAAAGAAAAGTTTCTAAATTAAACTATTATGCATCAACTATATCACTATTTTTATATGCTTAAACGAACGCTATGATTTTAAATGAATATAAACTAAATAATAAATAAAAGAAGAATAATAAAATGATAAATCAAATCTGGAAATAATGGGATCCTAACTTCATTTAATAGTTCATCTAAATATCACCATCATGCAAGATTACTCATGTACCACAAAAAATTTGCCAAGAGCACAAATGTAGACCTAACCATTTTTCAATAAATTATGATCTACTTACATAATATCCACATACAATAGAAATCATGTAATCATCAATAAAACCCAAAATCACTATATTTCTATGTGAAATTACCGCTATATTGAATTTAAGCTCAAGCCCTTATATAACTCACACGGTGAAACAGTATATGTCTATCTGATTCACGAAGTATAAAGCTAAGAAATTCAGCCCATACACGTATGCTATCATGATTACAACCATACTCGCATGTTATTTTTCAATTCCATGCAAGTACATAAAATGAATGGTGATCAAGAATTCATGTAATCAAATCAATCATAATAGAAATTCCTGATGATACACTAACAATCCAGCAATCAAGCCATCAATTAGACTACATACTAAAATCCGTTAGAATCCCGTAATGGAGTTTAGTTCATGTCTGAACCAAAAGCCATTATGGGATTAGAGTAACACATGGAAAATAATTAAACAATTGAAAGAGAATATAGAATTGATCAAACCCAATGTCAGATTATAATTCAAACGTGATGTTCAAATCCTCAATACTCTCCAGCAACGTAACAGTAGTTCGTAGTCGATGATTGAATTCTAAAGAAGAGATATAAAAAATTAAGTCTATGCTTGGATCCTCATTGGAATTCACTCAAACTGTAGAACGCTACTTCTCTCATATGAAAAACTCATTCAAACTAAAGATAATAGCGTCCGGTATCAACTAGAGTAGTTTATACCAACTCAAACACTTAAAATTTCAAAAATAAAATAAAGTCAGCAACTACAGTCAATGACGCGCGCGATCCCTTTGTAAAGCAGGCGCGGGCGCACGTGTGTGCCAAATATATTCCTTCCAGGTGATGGCACGGGCGCGTGTGTTCTAGCCTATGCATCTGCGTGGTCGCGCGGCTCCTGAAATCTGCAATCTTGTGTTTTGCTATTGCTGCTTCTTTGTCATGCTACTACTGATTCTTTGACATGCTACTCTTGCTTCCTTGTCCATCAATGCTCAGTTTCTTTTGTCCACTCGACCCACTTGTCATACCTTCACCGATCTTATGCCACCTACCAACGCCGAGCTATGCCATTTTCTTGCACTTTCACACCATAGGAGTTCTCAGTATATGCAATGGAAAATAACACAAAATGCAACTACAAACACTAAAATGTACTTGAGATGGGCATAGTTCTTGTGAATTGATATCCAATAAGTAGGTATAAAACCCACTTATCAGGTATAACTTTGGAACGTAGAATATGATCCTTCTTATCTAAGATACCTCTTCATACGTTAAATCTTCTGCTATCTCGTCTAGTTCTAATTCAATAATGTGGCTCAGGTCGTCCATATATTTATGTAACATCGATGCGTAAAAAACGTTATGAACACGCAAAATACTTGGCGATAAAACGAGTCTATAGGCCACAGTTCCTACTCGATCGAGGATTTCAAATAAACCAATAAAATCAAGGGTTGATATTTCCTCTCTTCATCGACTCTTACTTCTAGAATAACGCCTTCTTGAATCTTCTTCTTCGTATTCATCAACTCCGGGTCTGTAGCTTGAGCGGCTTTTAACTTTATCGATTAAAGTTAATTCCACTCGTATATTTGATATCACCACGTGGGTCCCTAGAGTCTTTAATTCTATCTTCATCATTTGTAAGTTATACAAAATGGGCTTTTGTGTTAACAACGTCACACTCGTAACCGCATACGATCTTTTACTCAATGCGTCAGCCACCACGTTCGCTCTTCAACGATGATATTGAATGGTATAGTCGTAACCTTCAACAGCTCGAGCCAACGTCTTTGGCGTATAATACGTTCGTTCAGGGTGGAAAAATATTTAAGGGTTTTAGAAATGGGTTTTGTACTGGGGTCAATACAAAATTTGATTTCACGCTCTGGGGTAGGACAAGAAGTCTTCAGGAATACGTTAGGAAATTTATTAACGATAGAAATATCATTCAAAATTGTGACTCTCATCCAAGACTTGGATATCACATGTAATGAAGGTTTTTTTTAACGTAGTTTCAACCAATAAGTCAAAGTCTAATTTCTCTAGAGTCAAATTTAAACATTGAGCGTAAGTAGTAGAAATAAAAGAGTGGGTAGAACCGATATCTAATAAGGTATAGACTTCGCAAGAATTTATAATTAACTAACCCGTGCTAACTTCGTTTGGGTTACTCGTTTTTTGAGAAGTCACGAAAATCGCTCTTCCTGAAACCACCGACTTTGTTTTGTCCGTATCCGCCTTTGGTGCCACCATCCCAGCTAGACTTGATTTCGCTACAGGACAAAATTGAGCTATGTGACCGTCTTTTCCACAACTAAAACATACCTTAGAAGGTTGTGAACAGTTTGGACTTATGTGTCCCTCCTCTCTGCATCTGTAGCATCTAACTGGTGGTCGTTCTCCTCCTCTAGAATTTGTTGTTGGTGTTAGTGCTGCTACCGACGTCTTCCCATCATCGTTAAATCTTCTCTTCTAAAATTTTACAGTTGAATCATTTCTTCTATTAGCTTGGCCATGATTACCACCAAAATGGTTACCATTTTTGGCATGATAATTTCATCCACAATGGTTATCATTATTCCGATGACTGTTGCCACCAGTACGATTATTATCGTGTTGTTGCTCATTATCTTTTGGTTGGGCTGGCTCATTATCGCGCTCCGATAACTGAGCCCTATTCACAATATCAGAATATAAATAAAGTTTGTGAGAAATGAGATATTGATGTAACTTAGGTTTTAAACCTCTTTAGAAACATCCGCGTCATTCTCTCCTCATTATCAACCAAGTGGGATACAAACCGGGACAACTCGGCAAACTTAGCTTCGTACTGCGACATGGTCATGTTGTTTTGCTCCAGCTTGATGAACTCTACCTCCTTCATGTGACGAATACTTTCGGGAAAGTACTTGTCGTTGAACAGTTCTTGGAACTTCTCCCAAGACATCTTCAATGCAGCGGGCTGAGTACGTTTTACTTATTCCCACCAGTAATCTGCCTTTCCTCACAACATGAAGGTGGCAAAGGGAACCTTTGGCTCCTCGGAGCATCCCAAGACATCAAATATCTTGGTGATCTACTTTATCCACGTCTCCGCCTTAATTGGTTTTGGCTCTCCCAAAAACTCTAGTGCTCCCAGCTCCTTGAACTGCTTAGCGGTGACCATCCGAGAGTTGCCAGTGTTTCCACCTGCATTTTGAACAAGAGTCTCTCTCGTTTGGTTTTGCATAAATTCTAGAAAACTTCTAAACATACCATCGTTCGTCATTTGGTCGGTGTTGTTGTTTACACGAGGATTATTGCCTTCCTGATGCACATTATCCTGGGTATTGATCGTTGGTGACTCAACGGTCTCATGTCCTTCATTGCTGATCTCAACATTTTCAGATGCCATTCTCAAACACTATCACAAAACAAGGTTTAATTGACATATCACATATTATCCTTATACTCTAGCCGACCAATTAAATACCAAATAAACTTAGGTAAGTCATACTAGCGAAGGAATTCCCCGTCTCTCCCCTCCTAGTTCTTGTCTCACATCTCAGCCAGGGATCATATCCCTAAGCTTTGATACCAATTGTGACGCCCCCAAAATTGGTTTACAGCACCCATCTTGAGTCGCCAAATACATGGTACAAAATTCAAATACAACTTAAAAATACAACTGTCGTGTAAAATACGACAAAACATAAACTGAGAGTTTTAATACGAATATTGTCTTCTAGATGGTATTCAACTCAAATGGAGTCCTCAATACATTTATTATCACACTATTTCATAGAATAATGAGGACTACTAATGCTATCATCTGGACCATCACTCCGTTCCCCGACTAGTCCCAGCTACGTTCTCATTTCCAGAAGAGAACAATGAAAGTAAAAGGGTGAGCTCAACTAGCCCAGTAAGAAATATTATGACTAAGATAATGCGAATAATTTATCGTTAGCCTTCAAATGAAATGTTAAACCGATAAAATATAACAAACATCAAGTTTAAGCTGCAATGAACAAGCAATCCATTAGAAGAGTCAAGTAGAGCATAAAATCTACTATCTTCTATGATTTAAAAGGTTTTTCATCACTTTTATCGCTGAGACTTAGCCTAATAAATAATCCACATCATCGAATCACCCCTGCACTACGGCCAATGATATTCTTTAGTATCACGACCACAAATTTTCCATGCTGTAAGACCCCGAATTTTATGAAATAAAAGTATTCAATTTTTCTATTCAGTAAATGGTTAAATTGATAAAAGTTAAAGTTAAGGGTGATATATGAATTTTTTTTTCAAAATACGCAAGGGGGTATAAAGTATTCATTATTGTCGAGGAATATTCGTTTGGTCGTGGAATATTCTTTTACGCCAGGGAATATTAAATACAACGGCAAGCAGCCTATTTGTGGGCCCCATAATGTAATAACTGTCGGGAAGAAAACGACAAAATTAAGTTTTTATAAATAACGGCGTAATCGCTATCAATTAACTTTGTTGGAATACCCGGTTGGTAAAATAAAGTGTACGGCGTTGTTGCAATAAAGATGCTTTACGGTATTACATGATTTTGAATTATTGATTCTTACGTAAGAAGGCACTACTCAATAATTGTTACGATAATTATTATTCAATATTTTATTTTATTGATTCAATAATTGATGCGTTGATATTTTATATTATTGTTGTTCAATAATTGTCCACATGATATCTCCATTATCGGATCAATAATTCATATTATTTGAATAATATTATTAGATAACATTATTGGCAATGTCTAGAAAGTTCATCAAGGAGAGGTTTGGTCACCTAATCATGGCGTAATGAGGAGAAATTCTTATTGGAAAGCCCCTCTTTCTGGGAACCGCACGATTGTCATTATTGTGATTCTATAATATTATTTATGAATAATTAATTATTGATTTATATGACAATGAAATATTTATTTGATGTGGATATAAATGATGGATTTATTTATGTGGTTATAAATGAAGGAATTAATGTTGAGGTATTTTATCAAGATTTTTTGCCGGATTGGAGGTATTAAAAGATCAAATCAGTGTTCTTACAGCTTTATTATGTGAGTTATAATTTTTAATCTGATCGTTGGATCTTTGGGATTTTTGGATATGTTATACATATATAAATTGAGTATATGTTCACAAATTTTGAAACCGTAAAAATGAACGTATAATTTGTTATGAATTTTAAGAGGTGGTGATTGTAAATTAGGTTATAAATGATTTTGGTGGAAAATTCTAGAATTGGTGGGCCCCACTTTTGGTTGGTGAGAAATGTGCTCAATTGAATTTTCAAATGTGGTGGGTGGGAATAGTAGCAGGTAAAGCCATCAGGTTGCAGGTCAAGTCTGCTAAAATTTTCCTATAAATAGAGGGCTAAGTTAGAATTGAAAATCACACCAGAAACATAAATTTTCTCTCTTTTTCTCTCTAGAATATTGAGTGTATTTTGTGAGTATTTAGATACTTGGTGAGTTGATATTCATCAGTGCAAGTTTCCTTCAATACATATCAGATATCCAATCGAAGTCTTTGCTCTTTTTGAGGTAAAGGATTGTAAGGGATAGTAAGGGATTTTAAGGGTTATTATATTTTTAGTTTCGAAATTTTTCTGAACCTTCAAAAATTCTGGAAAAATTTGAAATGATATTTTGATGAGTTTTGTAGATTGTGTCCAAAATGGCGCGATTTTGGATGTATAGATTGAGAGTTATGAATTTTATGAGAAAAGACTATTTTAAAAGTAACCGCTTATAACTCCTTGTGGTTAACTTTAAAATTGATGAAATTTTTATTGGGAATACATCTATATAATATCAGTGTACTCTGTGAATTTTGGAATTTTTGGATAAAAGTACAATTTATGATAAATGTCTAAATATTCGGCGGTTTTGGCCACATGAAAAATAGTAAATGATTTTTAAAAATTCTAAAAAAAATATATGTTCAATATGAGACTATATTTTGATAAATCCCAAAAAGAAATATTTTTGGAACTGATTTGGTATTTTCATGAAAATGGACTAGTTATGAATAAATGAGTTAAATATGTTATGTGAAGGAAGAAATTTGAAAAATATGATTTTATGGCTTGAGAATCATATATGTGGTATATGCAGATTTTTGATGAGGGTTTTAGTTATTGGTGATGAAATCTTATAAGTTTGGCATTTTATGATGATTAAATGCATTATTTAGTAAAGTGTAAACAATTAAAATAAATTGTTTATAAGTTTAAGAAATGTTATTCTTTCAATATCATTATACTGAAATATTGGTATGGATTTTATTGTGGAATTTCTACCTTTTTGTGTCGGAGTTACTATTCACGTATTTGGTACTATTCACGTATACAGCACTATTTATGTATGTGGCAGTATTTATGTATATGACATTATTTATGTATACGGTACTATGTACAAATACGGAGTACTATTCATGAGTTACTATTCACGAGTTACTATTCATGAGTTACTATTCACGAGTTACTATTCATGAGTTACTATTCACGAGTTACTATTCATGAGTTACTATTCACGAGTTACTATTCACGGGTACTATTCACAATAAAATTGGTTTCTTTTTCTGACCAAATTATTGTTGATTTATGAATCTTACTCTTGAAATTAAAACCATGTTTTGATTGTATTATTTTTATATAACATTCTTATAACCCTAATGATGATATTTCTCTTTGACTTGAGTGTAAAGATGGGTAGATTATTGGTATGATCGTGACCATAGGTTCTCTTTGGCCGATGAGTGCAAAAGTTGAATTGTTATTTGGTATGATCATGACCATTGAATTTACAATTGAATATTTTTAGCTTAAGTGCAAAGGTGAATTGATCAACATGGTTATAATTGTTGTTATATAACCACGAGATGATTATGTATTTCTTTGATATATGAATATCTTTTTGCTCGTAATGCAAAGATGATTTGTTGTTGAATATCTTTAGCTTTGTAGTGCTAAGATGAATTATTGATGAATATCTTTGGCTTGTAATGCAAAGATGACCCGTTGTTGAATATCTTTTGCTTTGTAGTGTAAAGATGAACTGTTGATGAATATCTTTGGCCCGTGGTGCAAAGATGAATTTATTAGTATGATTATGAGCAGAGGCTGTGATTTGGTATAACCATGATCTTTGATGTTTCGAGGTAAAGACAAGTGATGAAAATTATCTTTGTCTTGGATGAGGAAAGGAATTTAGAACTACAATTACGATTATGAAAGTTATACACGTGATTGTGGGCGAGGAATTGTTGATTGATGTTACGAGGATAAAACATTGTTGGTGGATTTTTAACATGAGAAGACAATAGACTTTATAGTCTATTTGACTCTTCTAATGGATTGCTCATTTCATTGCAACTATGGTTGAAAAGTTTTATCATCTACCATATGTTCTAAATCTACGATTTATTCTTGATGAAGACTATTGATAATTTATTTATCTTTAGTCATAATATTCTTTATTGAGCTAGTTGTGCTCACCCTTTTGTTTCACAATTCCTTTCGGGTAATAAAAGTGTAATTTGGGGTTGAAGCGGGGATAGCGAGGGAATAGAGTGGTGGTCTATAGATGTTGAGGGTGAGGTGAATTTAACTTGGAAGGGTGTTTTGTCACTATCATACAAGATGTCTAATGACATACAACCTCGTGTTATCATAAGACATGGTTGTGCTCATCCACTTCTTTGAGTATATTTACAAGCACTACCTATATAATCTTGGTGTTTGTTTGGAGTATAATACCCAATTAGAGCAGTGGAGATAATGATATGTCCAGAGAAGACTCACCATTGGGAAGAATATGATAGTAATCTTCTCGTTTTTCTTTGGGGTTTATTGGGTCAACCAAGGATAATTACGTGGCCATATGATATCTACCATAACCTAAAAGCATGGCCTCCCATGTATGAAGGTTTCTTGAGCACTTCCCAAAGATTCTAATTTCTAAAGCAGCTTTTTGACTATACCTTTATGTAAGGTGTCATTGTGACGTACTGCTCTGATTGGTATATATTTGTATCCAAACTCACAAAGATATGTGTTGTTGTATTTTGCACGACAATTGTTGTAATAAAGTTGTAGTTGTTTTTCGTACCATATATTTGGCGACTCAGAATGGGTTGGATGGAATGAACCTATTTTGGGGTTGTTACACATGCACTATGGGTCAATGATATTCGTGTATTCGTTAATGGTCATGATCATGCTAACAACTGTCCATCAATGCACTACAGCCCAATGAGGATTTTTACGACATCATTTATAACATTACGGTCGTGATTATACCGAATAATCCCTGGTCATAATCATACCAAGTCCATCTATGCACTACAGGCCACAGATGACTTTCAACATAATATAAACATGAGGATAATGACAATGATATAAGAATTCAATAAAACAAGTTCAAGGATAAATTTTTAAAGATTTATAATTTAATTTATCCAGAATTCAATATTGTCCAAATTGTCAACATGATACTGCTTTGTGGAGTAAAGTTCAAGAATGATACTGTATCAAAAATGATTTGGACCAAAAAGAAATAAATTTTTGTTATGAATAGTACTCCAGGTGAATAGTATCCCATGAATAGTACTTCGGGAATAGTACTTTGTGAATAGTACTTTGTGAATAGTACTCATGAATAGTACTTTATGAATAATACTTTATAAATAGTACTTTGTGAATAGTACCCGTGAATAGTATTTTTGTGAATAGTACCGTATAAATGGATAGTACTCATGGACAGTACTTTGACATGAAAATCTTAAAATTTAACAAGAATGTACAGAAAATATCTTTGTGAAGCGATTGCAGACACTCGAAATTTTCTGTACTACTGTTACTAACATTGCAGGAGGACAAATTCATCTTTTAAGAGAGAACCCTAAAAGACAATCCAAATCCATACCGGATACTACCGGGAGTTCAACATCAACCCCAGATCACACTCTGAGAGCAACAGTTCCAACCTCGGATATAACCCCGAGACATGCAGATACAATATCGGAACACACACCGGAGAAGGCCGATTAATCTCGGAGATAATCCCGAGGTATCCAGTCTCAGTCCCAACCATGGGAATAGCCACCAACCTTGGTGATAACCCCAAGGAATGCAGTTTTGGAGATAACCCCGGAAATGCTTGTTTCAAATGCCATCAGCTTCAATCTCGGTGCTCACAACGAGATACACTGTACAAACCCGATAATAACATCGGTAAAATAGGCACACCTCAAAGATGACAATGAGGACCTTCTACAATTGCAACAGTCCAATCTCAGCGAAGTATGAGCAACGTCTGCTTTATCGGCCCAATCCGGCGATAACACCGGTGAGGGACGACATCGTCATCTCGTCCAACACAATGCCATGTCACGTCTCTACGCAACGATGTCCCACAAGATTAACCAATCCCGAGTGACTATTGTGCGGGGTAACGAATGAAAGTTGAATCTTGAAGATCGGAGGGCATCGTCCCATCTTCAATGACATCGTACAAACTCTAATCCCATGCCATCGTACAACTCTCAACAACGGAAGTCCGAAATAGGTCCTGTATACCTCAAAACGGATGCCCGAATTGCACTTCTCAAAATCCAAGTGGACATTATAGTGCCTGAGTGCATGTACTTCGAGACGACCCGACCCGATAAACCCGGGCCGACCCGACCCGCCTCTGGTACACCTGCGGCTCAGCCGCAGGTACACCTGTGGCTCATATTTCCTATAAATAGAGGGCTTGGGTTGCAGATTTTCTAAGAGAAAAAGACGGGGAAACCCTGCACAATTTGCTCTGCACTCACCATACAGTGTATTTTCCCACTTTTAAACACCTGTGAGCTCATATATAGCCTCTTTTGTACCCACAAAAGCCCAATGTTTACCCACTTTAAAGATATAGAAGCCTTTTTTAGCAGTCAGCTGTAAGCCTTCTCACACACTTTAGAGTCTTTCTCTTCATCTTTGCACACACCCTTCTACACGTTGAGAGTCGTGTTGCTTGCTTTTGCCTGGACTTCGGTCCGTGGTTTCATTTCAGTCTGTATATATATATATATATATATATATATATATATATATATTATATTTACATATATATTGACTAACATTATCGAGTTATGCCTCGATTGAGCCTAGACTTCGGTCTGGAGCGTTTATTGCTTTTATATATATATATATATATATATATATATATATATATATATATACTTATATATATCAATGTGTGTCGAACTTTGTTCGATGAGCCTGACTTGATGCAGTGCGTTTACTCGCTTTTTATATATATACTTATATATATCAACATTGTGTCTGGACTTTGTTCGATGAGCCTAGATTTCGTTCTGGTGCGTTTACTCGCTTTTATATATATATACTTATATATATCAACTGTGTGTCGGACTTTGTTCGATGAGCCTGAACTTGATGCCTAGTGCATTTATTTCGCTTATATATATATATATATATATATATATATATATATATATATATATATATATATATCAACCGTGTGCCTGGGACTGCATTCGATGAGCACTGGATTTTATATCCAGTGCGTTTACTCGCTTTTATATATATGTACATTTTATATATATGAATCGTGGTCGAACTCATTCGATGAGCTCGATTTTACATTCGATGCATTTACTGCTTATATATATATATATATATTCTTTTTTAAATCTGCTGGAGTTTTCTTCGTGGCAGTTGATCGCCTTACAACTTTATTTATGTTTTGTCCTTTGAAGTTTCCTCCGTGGCGGTTGATAGCTTTTAATGACTTTATTTACATTTTAGATCCCCATGGAGGTGCTTCGTGGTTGGTGATCATCGTATATATATATATATATATATATTTCTGACTTTTTATATATATATACCTTCATCGCTTTCATATAAAGCTGCAGATTTTGTGAGCCTAGGAATCATGTGATCACAGATTCATCCCATTGAATCTAGATTTGGTTCCCGTGATGGACATTTTCAGCTATAAGCAGCTTGTAAATTATTCTACGATGTCTGAATTTCCTTAGATGGTTTTCATACCCATGAGGAAGTCAGCATTATTTTTGTATATTATTTTCGTACGGATGCCTCACATCCGTCAAATAAAATCAATTTAGCCGCTCACTTAATAAAAATGGGAGTGTAAAAGGTCCCAATTCCTATTGAGCATCAGGGTTTGGAAAATACCTCTTTCATAAAACATCACTGCCATATCTTGTTAAAAACTGAATTTTCTACATAAATTCAAACCCTGTGTATATAGGTTCGAACGAGGCCTCACACAACTTTCATATAACAGCACATTGACCCACACACACACACACACTCAGATAATAGTTTCTTAAAAAGAGGCGGTCATCGTGGTAACACGGATGTCGGGGGGTGCCTAACACCTTCGCCCCGCATAACCAAGTCCCCGGACCCTAAACGAATCTCGGTTTTGCCGACCCGTATATCAGTGTCACATCACTGGGTCAATGTGCAAACCTTTTATCGGTTGTGTTGGTACAACCATTTAAAAAACCAACTGACAACTCTTAACAGTCCCATCGTCGACATCATACATGTCGGACCTTTTTCACTTGTTTTTTCAAACAAATCTCACCTTAAATGAGAACACCAAAGAACAAGTAACGGATAGGGACACCCAAAAATCCCAACGTCGACAGGTGGCGACTCTGTTGGGGACTCCAGTAAGAGGACTTAAGCCGCTACTACAATCTTTTCAAAGCTGTTATCTGCTTGTGTGTGGATGTTGCATTTACGTTTTTGATGAATGTGTACGAATGCATTTCCTTATTTTCATTTAGTGCTTCGCACCATAACTTCTTGTGATGCTAGTGCTTCGCACCATAACTGCTTGTGATGCTAGTGCTTCGCACCATAACTGCTTGTGATATTAGTGCTTCGCACATGTCATCATTTTCATACGGTGAGACGCGATGTATGTGAATGTATGTTGTGTGGTCCCTCCACCAGGAGGCTATCCCGTCAGTGTTTGATTACTAGACTCGTGAGAAGCCTGATTCTCCGAGGCTCAGGAAAGGCACCACCCAAATTCGCTCCAGTTGAAAGACCGGATTAACTTCCCATCTAGTAGATTGCGATGATTTGGGAACCTTCATGCCAAAAATCCGCGAGAGTAACCTAAGATAGGTCAGCCTCTGATAAACCCAAAATGGAGGAAAGTCTCTTCATGCTCTCATTTCAATTACTTGTAAACCCAATTACTTGTAATGTCATTCCTTATCTATCTCCATGTAATGAGAAATATGAAGAAATGTGTACACATACATGCTACGAACATCTGACATCCGTTGTGCAGGATAAAATTCCTAAAATGGACGCATCACATAGCATGTTATTTACATTCCCTAAAGACTAAACTATGCCAGTCTTTTGCAGGGAATCAATCGGACCTACTACCCATTCAAAGTCCAAAAAGGCAACAGGCCTACAGTCAATCATGTCGTCATCCGATCAGACTGAACTTAATCCAGTTTCTCGCAAAGAATTTGATGGTTAAGCAAATAGATTACAGATTTGGCTGTTCTACTCAAAGAATTACACCAGTCTACTCAGGGTCAGAAAATACCCGTACATGCTGAATCCTCCACACAAGGAGGAATCCAGGTCATTACCATACCTGAACCACAATTGGATATGACCAACAAAACTCATGATGCTGCCCATCCCACTGGAGATCCAGACACTGGTGACATCAAAAAGAAAGTCCTCCAAATGGAAGAGACCTTTCGCACTATCAAAGGAATTGGAACCCACGGGAGTGTTTCATATGTTGACCTGTGTATTTTTCCTGGTGTTCATTACCCAGAAAAATTTAAAACTCCTGACTTTAAAAAATATGATGGGTTAGGAGATCCTTATACACATTTAAAAGTATTTATTGGAGAACTTTAATCCTATGCAGAGGATGAAAAACTCAGAATGCAATTATTCCAAAAGAGTCTAACTGGAGAAGCCCGTTCGTGGTACACAAGATTAGACAACTCCAAAATCCATAGCTGGGAAGAACTAGCACATGCCTTCCTCACTCAATACAGTTTCCAAACTCATATGGCTCCTGATCGGTATCAGATTACCAAAATCAAGAAACAGTCTAATGAGTCTTTCAGAGAGTATGCTCAAAGGTGGAGACGCTTGGCTGCCCAAGTTAGTCCTTCCATGGCCGAATCAGAAATGGTCATAACATTCATAGACATACAAGAAGCTCCATTCTATGAGAGAGTTTTAGCCGGCATCGGCAAACCATTTTCTGAAATAGTCAAGCATGGGGAGATGGCTTGAGATGGGATTGAAGTCAGGAAAGATTCAAGACCTAGCTACACTCAAAGCTGTTGCTGATCACATCTAGTCTGGAAATTATGGGAACAACCCTCGGAGGGACCATAAAAAGAAAGAAGAAGATGTTTCCCTAATACTACAGGGGCAAAAGGGTAATCAAAACATGCCCATTCAAAGGAGAAACTACACTCCCTTTCCAGCACAGTCTACAAACCCTCCAATACCAAAAGGTGGAGAAGTCCGACGCCCTCGAGTGTTTACACCCTTAAGGGATACCCTCGAGAACATTCTCAATCTTCTGACAACATAGAGGAAAATTACGCATCTTCTTCCACCAGCCAGCCCTAGTGGACGGGGTTTTAATGCTGCTAGGAAATGTGTTTATCATGTCGGGGCACCTGGACATGATACTCAGGATTGTTGGGCCTTGAAACACAAGATCTAGGACCTGATAGACAACGGGGAGATCGTAGTCACCAAACCCGATCAGCCTCATGTTCAAGACAACCCTCTTCCTCAACACAAAGAAGAAGAGGTCAACATGATTAATTGGAGCAATGGACAGAGTTCCAATTTCAGCTGTGATTCTTCCCAGACCCTCAAAGATGGTGATAACAGATGGAATTATTCTAAGTTCCAGTTCAGAATGGAACGAAAGGTGAAAGCTCTCTGCAAACAAATCGAACAATTGGCAGAATTGGTGACTTATTAGCATCAAGTGACTCATCAGTTAATCAGCCAGGAACATGCCAGTCTCCTACCTCTTGTCATGAATATTCCCTCGTCACTTTTAGAAAATAAAATGCTGGAAGACAAAGTGATGAAAAGAGCAAATGCCAAAGCCCGTCGGGATTTCGTCAACAAACTGGAATTCACCTATCTGGGCCAACCTATGGAGGAAATCCTTCATATGTTAATCAATGAAGGAAGGATCAGTTCTCTTCTACCGCCAATCAACCCCCGTTCGGGATGGTACAACTCTGATGGAGTATGTCAATATCACTCCCAGTCTCGTGGTCACAGCACAGAAGAATGCTGGGCACTCCGTCACCTTATTCAAAATCTGATCGATAGTGGTGTCCTGCGCTTAGCGGACGACAATACTGTGTTACGTGCAACTGAGAATGCAGGCCCTACTAAGTGGAAAAGTGTGGTAGCGGTCATATCCACTGAAACTGATGGGATTAATACCTTACTCACAACGCCAACAATTCAACTCAAGGGAGGAAACTATCCTTTGAAAGTTGCCGGTCCCGAGCCAATCAACTTGTCGTGCAGAGCATAATATCCTATTGTTTGCTTGCGCACAGTTCTGTGGAATTATGGAGGAGGTGAAGGATCCACCTCACATATAACTATTGTAGTGTCGAAGGAAAATCCACTATATCTCCCCCATCGGGTGATGAAGCCCACCACCAAGTCAAAGGGGAAAATACCCATGGAGAAGATTGAAAAATTCCTCCGCGTTGTGGGTCATAATGAAGCTATGGTGGTTTTAAGCTTGAAAGAAGCTCCACAACAAATATCAATTTTGGACTTGGTCCTAACTTCCGAGAATCACCGGAAGGTCTTGCTAAAGGTTCTAGAAGAAGCCTATTTACCAACATCAGTGGACACGGAAAAGTTTCAACATATGGTTGATCACATTTTCAACAACAATGTGATATCCTTCATTGATGATGACATACCACTCGAAGGGACCGGTCATTGCAAACCATTGCACATTGCGGTCTTGTCCTCCAGATATATGGTAGCTGGAGTCTTAATAGATGGAGGTTCCTCTCTGAATATCTGCCCATACGCTACCTTGATTGTGACGCCCCCAAAATAGGTATACATCACCTATTCTGAGTTGTCAATACATGGTACAGAAACAACTACAACTTTATTATTACAATAGTAAAGCGTGAGTTTGAATACAAATATTATCTTAGACAATATCTATACTCAAATAAATCTTCATCACATTTATTGATACATTATTTTACAAAATGGTGAGGACTACTAAACAATCCTTTCTAAAACCTTCATTCATTCCAGAGCACTCGTACTCGCTATATTCTCGCCTCCCGAGAAAAATGGAACAAAAAGGAAAAGGGTGAGCTCAACTAGCTCAAGAAGAATATTATGACTAAGATAATATACAACAAATTATCGTTAGTCTTCAACAGGAAAAATCTAATAGAATACAATAGACAATAAATTTTAAATCAATATTCGCAATGAAAATAATAATTCATTAGAAGAGTTAAGTAGAGAATGCAAACTACTATCTTCTATGTATGAATTTAAAAGTTCATAAATCTATCTTTTATCCCTCAGTAACATCAATCAATATACATCGTAATCAAATATTCATTTGCACTACTGGGCCAAAGATATTCATCGATTGGTCATGTTCATTTAAACACTGTTCATCTTTGCACTACAGCCAAAGATATTCTTGAAATCATTCATCTTTTTGACTCTGGTGCCAAAGATATTCAATAATATCATCATTTAAGACCGAGGATGATGAAAGATATTTTTTTTTAAAGAAACGAATCCAAATTGAAACAAAATGACAAGGATTAAGGATTAAGGATTCGTACTTTGTTTTATCCATGTTCAAAATACCTCAAAAATAATCATAGTGGTGTAAAATTCAAGAATGATCAAAACATGGATACAATCAAAGCTAGTATCCGAATAGATATTTTGGACAAAAGAAGAAATTTTATTTTTCGATGAATAGTCAGATATCGTGAATAAGGCCGTATCGTGAATAGTAACTCGACACCAAAAGATAGAAATTCCACAAAAACATCTTCACGCTTCATGAATAGTACTCGTGAATAAGAACTCGTGAATAAGTAACTCATGAATAGTAACTCGTGAATAAGTAACTCTTGAATAGTAACCCGAGCATGAAAAAGTTCCAAATTTGATAAAAGTTCCAACCAATATTTCAAAGATAATGATATTGAAGAAATAATATCATTTGAGAAGAAAATAACATTCCTTACCTCAATATAACCGTATTTCCGACTAAATTTCGTATATAGTCTTGTGAAACTTCATTCCAGATAGCAACACTCAAAGTATCAAAATACTCACAAGAATACGCTCGATAATCTAAAGAGAAAGAAAACTTGCTTCTGGTGTGATTTTCAATTCTAACCTAAGCGTCTATTTATAGGAAAATGCTAGAACGCCAAAGGAGACAAAATAATAAAATATTATTATTATTATTTCTCACCTTCTACGCATGCCACCAACCAACTTTGAAAGCCATCAGCCATCTTTAAATAAATTGGCAGCCCACATGTTGTAAAACAAAAGTGGGTCCCACTCATAATTTAATAAAATCATTTTATTCTCAAAACTTCAACAATTCATAGAAAATAGACCGGTTATCGAAAAATACTGAATTTTATGTCCATTACGCTCGAAATCAATTCTCTACAACTTTTCTGTAAGAAATTTTTCCAAATTCCAAACGAAAAATGACCAAAATCAAAGATACTGGATAAGTTTTCTAATTTCCTTCTCTTCCCTTTCTCTTTCTTCCTTTCCCATAATTCTCCACTAACTCTCTCTCTTCCCCACTTTCTTCTCTTACCCCCACCACTTCTTCCACACACACACAATACGATATATATATATATATATATATATATATATATACATTAAAATATTTACAATTATTAAATAATTCCAATTCTATCTTCTCTCTTCCACCTCATCTATTTATAAACCATGAATTTATTGTAAAAATATCACCATCAATATATTATTAAAATAATATATTTAAATGAATTATTTTATCAGAAAAAGATAAAATATTAATTTTCAACAATTGTCATTTTAAAATTTTTCTCTATCTATATCCATATAAAATCAATATTTTCCTCATCATATGAATCAATAATTAATTATTCACAAATAATATTACAGAATCACAATATTGACAACCAGCAGCGGGTTCAGGAAAGGGGGCTTTCAATAAGGAGGATCTCTCTTCTTGCGGCGCTTGATTAGGTGACCAAACCTCTCCTTGCATGTAACTTTCTAGACATTGCAATAATGTTTTCTAATAATATTATTCGGATAATATGAATTAATGTCTCAGATAATGGAAAAATACGTGTAATGACAATTATTGAAACAACAAAGAATATAAAATATCAACGCAACAATTATTGAATCAATAAAATAAAATATCGAACATTAATTACTATAACAATTATTGAGTAGTGCCTTTCACGTAAGAATCAATAATTGGTGCAATACAGTGTACTCTTTGTTCAACAACGCGTATTAGTGTGTTTTAACCAACGGGTATTCCAACAAGATAATCTGTAATAACTACGCCGATTATTTTTAAACAACTTATATTTGTCGTTTTCCTCATCCAATCGCTTTCAGTTATGGGGCCCACACATGGTCGCTTGTCGTAAATGCGAATATTCCCGACAAAGATTTAATATTCCACGACCAAACGAATATTCCCAAACAACAATGAATATTTTATAACCACTTGCTTATTTTGAAATATTTGCGTATTTAACCCTAACTATCCACATTAATCAAATCAACCCTTACTATTTCAAAATAATAAATAGAGAAAATTAAATTTCATTAATAATAAGTTGGGGTCTTACAACCTCCCCTCCTTATGAAATTTTGTCCTCGAAATTGACGACGTGCACGGTGTTTCGAAAAGATGAGGATACCTCGCTTTCATTTCCGTTTCCAATTCCTGTGTCATTTCCTCATATAGCATGATTCCTCCATAAAACTTTAACTTGTGGTATGACCTTTCTTGCGCGTAGGGACATGCTCCTTCCTATCCAAAATCTTGACAGTACCTCCTCATCACACGTTAAGTCTTGGCTATCTCGTCTGGGTTCTAACTCTATAACGTGGTTTGGGTCTTTCACATATTTACGAAATGCTGGATATGTGAAACACATTATGAACACGAGACATACTTGGAGGTAACGCAAGTCTATAGGCTACATTTCCTACTCGGTCAAGAATTTGAAATGGACCAATAAATCGTGGATTGAGCTTTCCTCTCTTCCCAAATCTTGTAACTCCCTTCCATGGAGCAACTCGCAATAATACATGATCCCCTACACTAAATTCCACGTCCTTTCGATGAAGATCCGCATAACTCTTTTGTCGATCTTGTGCCGCTTTTGTATCGTTGTCGAATCATTTGGATCTTTTCGGTGAGTCATACGTACTTAACTCGGGTCCCAACAATGTTGCTTCACCCACCTCATCCCAACATATTGGAGAATGACATTTTCATCCATATAATGCTTTGAATGGAGCCACACCTATACTTGCTCGATAAGCTGTTGTTGTAGGAGAATTCCACCAATGGTAAATACTTATCCCAACCGCCCTTGAAGTTCAGGACACGAGTCTTAATAAATCTTCAAGAGTTTGAATAGTCCTCTCGATTGTCCGATTCGTTTGGGGATGGTATGCTCGAACTAAATCGCAAATCCGTGCCCATAGCTTTTTGCAAGCTAACCCAAAATCTTGAAGTGAATCTTGGGTCACGATCCGAAACTATGGATACTGGGCATGCCATGCAACCTCACAATCTCATTCACGTCACATACTAGCAAGACATTCAAGGGAATATAAGTCTCCCAGATCGGCAAGAAATGAGCGCAGACTTGGTTAATCTATCAACAATAACCCAAATAGCATTGATGCCTTGAGAAACCGTAGGAAGACCCGTGAATGAAATCCATGGTAATGTGTTCCCACTTCCATTAGGAATCTCAAGTGGTTGCAACGGACCCTTAGGTACTAGATGCTCCGCCTTTACACGTTGACAAGTTAAACACATTGAGATAAACTTTGCAATCTCTCTCTTCATATTGTTCCACCAAAATGTATGTCGAAGATCACGATACATTTTAGTACTTCCAGGATGGATTGCAAATTGTGTATTGTGTGCCTCCATCATAATCTTGTACTTTAAATCAGAGTCGTTAGGAACACAAAGTCTAGAGTGGACTCGAAGTATTCCTTCTTCATCAATTCTCGCTTCCGGAATAGCTCCTTCTTGTACTTTCTTCTTCATACGCATTAGCTCCGGGTCGGTGGCTTGAGCAACCTTAACTTTTTCTATTAAAGTTGGCTCTATGCATATACTTGACATCATCGCATTCACTCTCGCATATGATCTTCTACTCAACGCGTCAGCTACCACGTTCGCCTTTCCAGGATGGTATTGAATAGTGTGGTCGTAGTCTTTCAATAGCTCGAGCCAACGTCGCTGCCGCATGTTGAGTTCTTTTTGAGTGAAGAAATATTTAAGGCTTTTATGGTCTGAATATATCTCCACTTTCTCCCCATATAGATAGTGCCTCCATATCTTTAGCGGCAGCAACGATCACGCTAACTCTAGATCATGAGTAGGATAATTCCTCTCATACTCTTTAAGTTGTCGTGAGGCATAGGCTATGACTTTCCCACGTTGCATGAGAACACATCCTAACCCTTTTCCGAAGCATCATCAGAGATAACAAATCCATCCGAACCGGATGGTATTGTTAGAACAACAGTCTTAGAAATAAGTCTCCTCTTAAGCTCTTGGAAACTCTTCGCGATTCTTCACTCCAAACGAATTTTGTATCCTTCCGAGTTATTTGAGTTAATGGAGTAGCGATTCGAGAAAACCCTTCCACGAATCTCCGATAATAACCAATTAAGCCCAAAAAGCTACGTACTTTTCACCACCGACTTTTGGTTGTTCTAACTTTGTATTGCTTCAATCTTCACGGCGGATCAGATACTCCATGTTTTCGACACCACGTGCCCAAGGAATGCTACTTCCTCAAGCCGTAACTCGCATTTCTTTAATTTGGCATATAGTTTGTTTTCACGAAGCCTTTGGAGTACCAAACTTCAAATGGTGCTCATGATCTTCACGACTTTTTGGAATATATAAGGATGTCATCAATAAAGACAACAACAAACCGATCCAAATATTCCTTGAATACTCGGTTCATCATATCCATGAAAGCCGCAGGAGCATTAGTTAGTCCGAAAGACATGACTAAGAATTCATAATGCCCATACTGGAGTTTCGAAGGCGTCTTTGGAATATCCTCGATTCTAATCTTCAATTTGATGATATCCGAAGCGAAGATCGATTTTTGAAAAGAATTGTGCCCTTGCAACCTGGTCAAACAAGTCATCAATACAAGGTAGAAGATACCTATTCTTGATGGTGACATGGTTCAATTCCCGATAGTCAATACAAAGTCACATACTCCCCGTCTTTTCTTCTTTACAAATAAAACAGGAGCACCCCAAGGAGATGTACTAGGACGAATGAAACCGATGTCCAACAATTTCACGTAGTTGGACCTTTAACTCTGAAGTTCAATAGGAGCCATTCGATATGGGGTTTTAGAAATGGGCTTTGTATCAGTTCAAGATCAATAAAGAATTCAACTTCACGTTCGGGGGTAGCCAGGAAGTTCTTCAGAAATACGTCGGGAAAGTCAATAACAACAGAATATTATTCAAATTTGACGTGTCTTTATTCAAATCCATCACATGGGCTAAGAAAGCTTGACATCCGTTTTTCAATAAACGAATAGCTTTATGATTAGATATGCATGGTCATTGATTTTAATGGTTTAGTTGCTTGAATTGCATAACAACAGTTGGTTAGGAATATGAAAACTAACAACCTTACGAAAACAATCAATTTTGGCATGATGAGTAGTTAACCAATCAATCCTAAAATCACATCAAAAGCAAGTATCTTTAAAGAGATAAGGTCAACGGGTAAGGTAATGGTGCCAACTTGAATCAAACAAGATTTATAAGCAATTGGATGTGATGAAAGTTTCTCCTAACGGAGTTTCCACAGATAGGTCAAAGTCTAATTTCTCCGAGTCAAGTTTAAACGTTGAGCACATGCGGGAGAGATAAATGAATGGGTATACCAGTATTAAGTAAGGTATAAACTTCGCAAGAATTTATAAATAGCTTACCGTGATCACCTCGTTTGGGTTCCTCGCATTATGACCGGTCACAACAAACGCTCTTCCGGAATAAATCGACTTTGACTTTTCGGGGACGATCTTTTGAGTCACCGTCCCCCTCGAACTAGGTTTCGCCATTGTATAATCTCGGCGATATGTCCTTCCTTTCCACAATTATAGCATACCTTGAATCTGTTGGGACAGGTTTGGACCGATATGTCCCTCTTTCCGCATTTATAACATATGATAGGTGGTCGTTCTCCTCCTTAGAACCGCTTGTTGCTACGGTGCCTTTGTCGTCTTCACATGGTCGTTGTTAAATCTCCTCTTTTAAAATCTCCTCCCGACTCGCTTCTTACATTTTTCATGACCATGATTACCACGGAGTGGTTACCATTTACATCCGTCATTTCTTTCTCCATGAGTTATCATTATTACATTGATCGCTATCTCTCGTACGATCCTCGGTTATGGTCCCTCGGTTGGACCGTACTCGTTATCTCGCTCTAATAATTGAGCCATTTACAACATCGAATAGAGAGAAAATTTATGAGAAATGAGATATCGACGCGTATGCCGGGTTTCAAACCTCTAAGAAACATCCGCGTCATACATTCCTCATTCTCCACCAAATGAGGTGCAAACTGGATAACTCTGTAAACTTTGCCTCGTCTTCGAGACACCATCGTGTTGTTTCTGCTCGGTCTAATAAACTCCACTTCCTTCATATGACGAACACTTTCGGAAAGTATTTGTCATTAAATAGTTTCAAACGTCTCCCAAGACATGCCGAGTGCGGTTTGGATGGGTACGCTTCACACGACTCCCACCAAAGTGATCCGCTTTCGCCACGGAACATAAAGGTGGCGAATGGGACCTTCTCTGTTCTTCGTGCATCCCAAGACATCGAATATCTTGGTAATTTGTTTGACCCATGTTTCCGCCATGATCGGATTTGGCTTTCCTTTAAATTCTGGTGGTCCCAACTCTTTGAACTACTTGGTTGTGACAACCCGTGAATTGCTATCATTTTCTCCTGTATTTTGAACACGAGTTTCCTCGTCGATTTTGCATGAAGCGCAAAAAGTTTCTAAACATCCCCTCGTTCATCATCGCTTTCAATGGTGTTGTTCACGGGAGGAGGAACATTGCCCACTGTTGCACGTTCTCCTCGTTAGTGAGTACAAAGGCGTCTCCACGTTCTCATTTCCATTGTTAATATTCTCAATCGACATTCTCAAATCTTGTCATAAAACAAGGGTTAATTAAGGAAATCAATATATCACATAATATCCCTATATCTTGACCAACTAACAAATAAGCTTAGGTAGGACACACTAGCGAAGGATTTACTCGTCTCTCCCTCCTAGTTCTATTCCCGATCTCCATGGAGATCATATCCTAAGCTCGATACCAATTGTGACGCCCCCAAAATAGGTATACATCACACATTACGAGTTGTCAATACATGGTACGAAACAACTACAACTTTATTATTACAACAAGAAAGCGTGAGTTTGAATACAAATATTATCTTCTAGACAATATCTATACTCAAATAAATCCTCATCACATTTATTGATACATTATTTTACAAAAATGGTGAGGACTACTAAACAATCCTTTCTAAAACCTTCATTCCATACCCAGGCTCGTACTCGCTATATTCTCGCCTCACGAGAAAAATGGAACAAAAGGAAAAGGGTGAGCTCAACTAGCTCATTAAAGAATATTATGACTAAGATAATATACAACAAATTATCGTTAGTCTTCAATGAGGGAAAAATCTAATAGAATACAATAGACAACAAATTTTAAATCAATATTCGCAGTGAAATAATAATTCATTAGAAGAGTTAAGTAGAGAATGCAAACTACTATCTTCTATGTATGAATTTAAAAGTTCATAAATCATCTTTTATCCTGTAACATCAATCAATATACATCGTAATCAAATATTCATCTTTGCACTCTGAGCCAAAGATATTCATCGATTAGTCATGTTCATTTAAACACTGTTCATCTTTGCACTCTGAGCCAAAGATATTCTGAGAAATCATTCATCTTTTACACTACGGGCCAAAGATATTCAATAATATCATCATTTAAGGCGAGGATGATGAAAGATATTTTTTTTAAAAGCGAATCCGATTGAAACAAAATGACAAGGATTAAGGATTAAGGATTAGTACTTTGTTTTATCCATGTTCAAAATACCTCCAAAAATAATCATAGTGGTGTAAAATTCAAGAATGATCAAAACATGGATACAATCAAAGCTAGTATCCGAATAGATATTTTGGACAAAAGAAGAAATTTTATTTTTAGATGAATAGTGCTTGCAGTATCGTGAATAGTAACTCAGAGCACCAAAAGATAGAAATTCCACAAAAACATCTTCACGCTTAATGAATAGTACTTTCGTGAATAGTAACTCATGAATAGTAACTTCGTGAATAGTAAACTCATGAATAGTAACCCCAGAGCATGAAAAAGTTCCAAATTTGATAAAAAGTTCCAAACAATATTTCAGCATAATGATATTGAAGAAATAATATCATTTGAGAAGAAAATAACATTCCTTACCTCAATATAACCGTACTTCTGACTAAATTTCGGGTATAGTGCTGACAGAAACTCGTTCACGTATAGCAACACTCAAAGTATCAAAATACTCACAAGAATACGCTCGATAATCTAGAGAGAAAGAAAACTTGTTTCTGGTGTGATTTTCAATTCTAACCTAAGCGTCTATTTATAGGAAAATGCTAGAACGCCAAAGGAGACTAAATAATAAAATATTATTATTATTATTTCTCACCTTCTTACGCATGCCACCAACCAACTTTGAAAGCCATCACCATCTTTAAATAAATTGGCGGCCCCACATGTTGTAAAACAAAAGTGGGTCCCACCCATAATTTAATAAAAATCATTTTATTCTCAAAACTTCAACAATTCATAGAAAATAGACCGGTTATCGGAAAAATACGAATTTTATGTCCATTCGATTGAAATCAATTCTCTACAACTTTACTGAAGAAATTTTTCCAAATTCCAAACAAAAATGACCAAAATCAAAGATACGGATAAGTTTTCTAATTTCCTTCTCTTCCTTTCTCTTTCTTCCTTTCCCATAATTCTCCACTAACTCTCTCTCTTCCCCACTTTCTTCTCTTACCCCCACCACTTCTTCCACACACACACACAAATAAATACGTATATATATATATATATATATATATATATATATATATATATATATATATATATATATATACATTAAAATATTTACAATTATTAAATAATTCCAATTCTATCTTCTCTCTTCCACCTCATCTATTTATAAACCATGAATTTATTGTAAAAATATCACCATCAATATATTATTAAAATAATATATTTAAATGAATTATTTTATCGAAAAAGATAAAATATTAATTTTCAACAATTGTCATTTTAAAATTTTCTCCATCTATATCCATATAAAATCAATATTTTCCTCATCATATGAATCAATAATTAATTATTCACAAATAATATTACTGAGAATCACAATATTGACAACTAGGCGCGGGTTCAGGAAGAGGGGCTTTCGATAAGGATCTCTCCTTCTTGGTAGCATGCAATTAGGTGACCAAACCTCTCCTTAAGCGACGAACTTTCTAGACATTGCCAATAATGTTTTCTAATAATATTATTAGGATAATATGAATTATTGCTCCGATAATGGAAAATTGTGTAATGACAATTATTGAAACAAATGCAATATAAAATATCAACGCAACAATTATTGAATCAATAAAATAAAATATTTGAGCAATAATTACTATAACAATTATTGAGTAGTGCCTTCTTACGTAAGAATCAATAATTGGTGCAATACCTGGTGTTTCTGCTCAACAACAAGCAGCGTATTAGTGTGTTTTAACCACCGGGTATTCCAAACGAGATAATTCAGAACAACTACGCTGTAGTTATTTTTAAACAACTTATATTTGTCGTTTTCCTCATCCAATCGCTTTTCAGTTATGGGGCCCCACACATGGCATTGCTTACCGTAAATACGAATATTCCAAAGCGATCTGAATATTCCACGACCAAACGAATATTCCCAAACAACAATGAATATTTTATAACCACTTGCTTATTTTGAAATATTTGCGTATTTAACCCCTAACTATCCACATTAATCAAATCAACCCTTACTATTTCAAAATAATAAATAGAAAATTAAATTTCATTAATAATAAGTTGGGGTCTTACAACCTCCCTCCTTATGAAATTTCGTCCTCGAAATTGGCGTACGATACTACTGTGTGTTTGAAAAGATGAGGATACCTCGCTTTCATTTTCGTTTCCAATTCTGTGTCATTTCCTCTATAGCATGATTCCTCCACAAAACTTTAACTTGTGGTATGACCTTTCTTGGCGTGGGACATGCTCCTTCCTATCCAAAATCTTGACGGTACCTCCTCACACGTTAAGTCTTGGCTATCTCGTCCGGTTCTAACTCTATAACGTGGTTGGGGTCTTTCACATATTCTGAAATACGGATATGTGAAACACATTATGAACACGAGACATACTTGGAGGTAACGTAAGTCTATAGGCTACATTTCCTACTCGGTCAAGAATTTGAAATGGACCGATAAATCGTGGATTGAGCTTTCCTCTCTTCCCAAATCTTGTAACTCCCTTCCATGGAGCAACTCATGATATACATGATCCCCTACACTAAATTCCACGTCCTTTCGATGAAGATCCGCATAACTCTTTTGTCGATCTTGTGCCGTTTGTATCGTTGTCGAATCATTTGGATCTTTTCGGTAGTCATACGTACTTAACTCGGGTCCCAACAATGTTGCTTCACCCACCTCATTCCAACATATTGGAGAACGACATTTTAAATCCATATAATGCTTGAATGGAGCCACACCTATACTTGCACGATAAGCTGTTGTTGTAGGAGAATTCCACCAATGGTAAATACTTATCCCAACCGCCTTGAAGTTCAGGGACACGAGTCTTAATAAATCTTCAAGAGTTTGAATAGTCCTCTCGATTAATAAAATGCATTTGGGGATGGTATCTTAGAACTAAATCGCAAATCCGTGCCCATAGCTTTTTGCAAGCTAACCCAAAATCTTGAAGTGAATCTTGGGTCACGGCGATTAAAACTATGGATACTGGTATGCCATGCAACCTCACAATCTCATTCACGTACATACTAGCAAGATGTTCAAGGAATAAGTCTCCGTGTCAAGAAATGAGCGGACTTGGTTAATCTATCAACAATAACCCAAATAGCATTGATGCCTTGAGAAACCGTAGGAAGACCCGTAACGAAATCCATGGTAATGTGTTCCCACTTCCATTAGGAATCTCAAGTGGTTGCAAGCGGACCCTTAGGTACTAGATGCTCCACCTTTACACGTTGACAAGTTAAACACATTGAGATAAACTTTGCAATCTCTCTCTTCATATTGTTCCACCAAAATGTATGTGAAGATCACGATACATTTTAGTACTTCCGAGGATGGATTGCAAATGGTGTATTGTGTGCCTCCATCATAATCTTGTACTTCAAATCGAGTCGTTAGGAACACAAAGTCTAGAGTGGACTCAAGTATTCCTTCTTCATCAATTCTCGCAGTGTCATAAGCGGGACAAGGGTTGGGTAAAGATTGCGGTATCAAGTACTAATTCGCTTAACGCATAATTTGGAATAGTTGGACTAGGCTATTACGCGGTTCTAGTCACGAGAATCCTCGTAAACATCGTGATTCCTTGACTTCAACCATGTGGCGTTCATCTTTGCCTTCAAACTCGAGTCCGCATAACGCGTCCGTAAAGGTGCCCTTGATGTAATGGCTATGTTATGTCCCAAGCCGGTACCGGTGAGAGGAAAAGAAATCTTTGTTCCAAATCCCACAGTGGAAGAAGAGGAACGAAGAATCAAGTAAGACATCATCCGAATGATGTCAGGCATACGCATCATCATTCATGACGAACATACCAACAAATACACACCAGACGATGATTGCCCAGACGTAAGGGCCATCATTCGGGACAGGGAGGATGATGACAATCCCTCCATCACTGCGGTCCACCTAGACTTTGCTCTTGCCAATTGGGACAACATTCCTTGCATTGGTCGTCAAGGGTAAAGCGGGCATAAACTCTTTCTGCCCTGTAGATATAATAACTACTTACTTTTTCGTACAGTATTAGCAGTTCGTTTTGCCAGTATATGTTAACACTGTGTATGATCAACGCATTTCATATATACTAAGTGAAAGCATATTTTGTTTCAGGACTCTTAATTTAGATGTGCCTATACTTGCTAGTACGATGCCTCTCCTACACAGGGATTGTACCTTTGATGTAGAGATAAATTCAGCCTTGATGGATATACAAGATGACATTGAGGTGCCTCCAGAAATTCAAGAATGGGTCAAAGACAAACCCAAACCCAACCTTGATCAAACCACTTCTTTCAATCTCGGAACCTTAGAAAGCCCTAAGTTAATCCAGATTGGTTCAGACCTTACCCCAACCCAACGGAATGATATGGTTACTATATTAACCCAATTCCAAGATGTGTTTGCATGGTCTCATGAAGACATGGTGGGTTTATCCACTGACATTGTCCTTCATCGCCTTCCCATAAAAGAGGATTTAAGCGGTCAGCGAAACTTCGGCGATTGAAACACGAGTGGAGTTTAAAGGTGAAGGAAGAAATTGTGAAACAATTTCAAAGCGGCATCATAATGGTATCTACATATCCTGAGTGGATATCCAACATTGTACCCATGCCTAAACACGGAGGAATGCGAGTTTGCGTTGATTGATTAAGGATTTGAACAAGGCTTGCTAAAAAGACAGCTTTCACATGCCATTTATCCACATTCTCATTGACAATACTGCGCAATACGACATGTACTCCTTTGTTGATTGCTTTGCGGGGTACCATCAGATCATGGTTGCTAAGGAAGATCGTGAGAAAATTGCTTTCATCACTCCTTGGGGAACTTTTTGCTATAGACGGTTGTCATTCGGCCTCATCAATGCCGGAGCTACCTATCAACGAGCTATGATGGCTCTTTTCCATGACTTAATGCATAAAGAGATTGAGATCTACGTGGATGACATCATTGTCAAGTCCCGGAAAGAGGATGACCATATAGACCATCTTAGAAAGTTGTTCGACAGTTGCGTAAGTACAAATTGAAGTTGAATCCATTAAATGCGCCTTTGGCGTTAAATCGAAGCAAGTTGCTAGGATTTCTAGTCGACCACAAAAGGATAGAGTGGATCTGCCAAAATCCAAGCCATCATTTGAAATGCCCATTCCTCCAGACGGAGAAGGAAATACGGGGATTTTTGGGAAGAATTAACTTCATTAGCAGGTTTATCTCTCAACTCACAGCAACTGTGAACCAATTTTAAAGCTATTAAGGAACAACTCCTCCATGAAATGGAATGATGAGTGTCAGAAGGCCTTCCTTACAATCAGCTTGACTAGTCAAAGCTCCGTCTTGGTACCACCCGAGGATGATGTTCCCCTGTTCATGTATCATCCATAAGTGACAACGCCATATGGAACGCATCTTTGAGACGAGAGAGATGATAGAGGCAAGAATGAGCTATCTATTACCTCGGCCAAATGGTTCGTGACGGTGAACACAAGTACACTATGATCGAAAAAGGCGTGTTGTGCTTTAGCATGGGCCTCCATGAGGTTCTGACATTACCTCCATGGTCACCTGACCCATCTCATAACCCGCGTGGATACTCTCAAGTACGTGTTCAACAAACCCATGTTAAATTGCCAGCTGTCCAGATGGCAGTTGATCCTACAACAATTAGACATCGTATATGTTACTCAAAAGTCCATCAAAGGTCAAGGAATAGCTGATCAACTGGCCGCCGCACCTTCAGGGGATTTTAAACCCTTGGAAACATATTTCCACGATGAAGGAGTAATGACGATGCAACAACACCATCGATGCGATCTGGCGCCAATCATGGAGGATGTATTTTGATGGAGCTATTAATCTGGAAGGTTACGGGCGGGAGCGATTCTAGTATACGGTATGGGGAAGCGGTATCCGTTCTTGGTCAAATTACGATTTATCGGCACCAACAATACGGTAAGTATGAAGGCTGTCTCATGGGGCTAAAACTTGCCCATTCAATGGGCATCAAAGTGATTCTTCGTCCTTGGAGATTGAGTTGGTAATCAGACAATCCACCAGAATCTATCAAACCAAGGAACTACATTGTTGCCTTACCCATGGCGGAGTTTTGAAGATGGCTTCGGAGTTCGAAGAAATCTCCTTTCTACACATTCCTCGTAATAGGAATGACTTTGCGGACGCATTAGCCACTTTGGCATCCTTGATTCGGATATCAGACAAAGAACGCTTGCCAAGCGTCACAATTTCCACCTGAGGCCCACTTTATGGGAATTATGTTGGAGAAGTATCGGATGAGCTACCTCCCATCCAACATCCTTGGTATCGACATATCAAGGAATATCTGAGATAGATATACACACATTGGCGAGCTTTGGACCGAGAAAAGGCGGATCCATCGACTTGCTATGAAGTTCTACACGAGTGGAGATGCGCTCTACAAAAGAGATGCAGGACTAGGTCTCCTCAGATGTCTAGACAAAGATCAAGCCCAAAGGCTTATAGATGAAATCCATGGCGGAGTCTGTGGCCCCCACATGAGTGCCCCCCTCCTTGTCAAGAAAGTCCTCAGGACGGGACATTATTGGCTGTCTCTCAAAGCTGATTGCAATGACCACGTCAAAAGATGCTATCGATTGCGATTCATGGAATGCTATACCGCCCTCCACGGGAACTCCACAATATGAGTTCGCCTTGGCCCTTCTCGATGTGGGGAATGGACGTTATCGGGCCCATTGAGCCTAAAGCCAGTAATGGTCATCGGTTTATCTTCACCATGATCGACTACTTTACCAAGTGGGTGGAAGTAGCCTCCTTCCCCAGGGTTACTAAAGAAGTCATCATTGCTTTCATCAGAAACAATGTCGTTTGTCGATATGGACAACCAGAGGTGATTGTGTCAGACAATGCCAAGAACCTCAACAACAAAATGATGGACGAATTATGCAGTAAATTCCACATCAAACATCTCAACTCTGTCATCTATCGTCCGAAGATGAACGGTGCTGTTGAAGCGGCTAACAAAAACATCAAGAAAATTATGCAAAAGATGTCCGCCAACCACAAAGATTGGCCTGACCTATTGCCTCTGACTTTGTTAGCCTACAGAACCTCGATGCGTACTTCAACTGGGGCAACCCCCTACGCTTTAACCTATGGGATGGAGGCAGTGCTCCCCATAGAAGTTGAGATGGAATCTCTCAAAGTATTGATCGACGCTCAGCTGGATAAAGACCAATGGGTACAAGATAGGTATCACCAATTGTCTCTAATAGACGAAAGGCAACCGCGGCTATCTTCCATGGTCAGTTATATCAGCAAAGGGTCGCCAGATCCTAACAAAAAAGTCCGGCTACGACAGTTCAAACAACATGACTTGGCTTTGAAGAAAATTCTTGACAACCAAGATAAGGCTAGAGGAAAATTTGCTCCTAACTGGGAAGGCCCGTTTATTGTCAAGGAAGTATTGACAGGGGGCGCTCTCAGATTGCAAGAAATGGACGGTGATGAATTTCCACAACACATCAACTCGGACGCCGTGGACGGCGATGAATTTCCACAACTCATCAACTAGGACGCCGTGAAACGGTATTATGTCTGAAGTAACCAGCAAACACCCTAGTGCATCATCATCAGGTCACCAGTCATTTCGGTTCTTTAACCCTTTATATACAGCTTATCTACACTTTGCCCCTCAGGGAAACGTACTCTTCAAGCCAGCAATCTGGCTTTTTCCTTTGCGTTCCTACAACTTAGGTCATCCCACCATGGATTGAACCTCTTGCGTTTGCAGTTTGGCTACCCTTACCTGGGATAAAACTTCTCATACCTGCAGTTTATCCTCAACCTAGGATTAAACTTTCTCCTCCCCGCACTCTGACCTGCGCATGGGATTGTGTTTTTCTTCTCATACGAGGGCGAACTACGTTGACGATCTCCTCTTGATATAGAGATGCGTAGGCAACCATGTTACATGGCCCGGTCACAATAAAACAAAACAACAAAAACATTTCTGCACTTACATAAAACAAAAACAACCAAAAACATTCCTACACCATGTCAGCCATATACAACGTTGAACCTCTTACACCAGGTTCGAACTACGCAGACCTGATCTCCTCTTCAATAGGAATACTTAGGCAGCCATTCATGGTGCGGTCTCACCCCCTACCAAAACACAAACTATTATCAACTGGTACTGGGATTCTCTTTCAATCCACTACATTCGGCTTCAGGTCAAAGGGATGGAATTACTTGAACTCCTCCAAAATAGGAGATTCGACGACCATCTAAGCTGCGGTCATACCTTGAAGAGAAATACCAATCCATAAGAGATTGAATTAACTAGGCTTCTCCTGAATTGAAGTATTGGTGACCATCTGTGGTGCGGTCAATCTCAGAGAGGAAAACCACACTCCTCTCCATATTTCCATAACAGAAACAAGTCCCAAGACACCAAAGATGGTAGGGATACATAGATCGAGGATCCATTCTGAACTATCCAGAGACAACTCAATGTCCATCCACCCAGGAGGAATTTAGAATACATCAAGACCACAAGCCCTGAAGCAGCAGGTAAAATATCAAACAAATAGCAAGGCATATCTAAAAGGGAAGTGATCCAAAAATATATTTCCCTAGCATATATAATACTGTTTGATATATATACAATGTAAACTGTACATGACAAAATGGTTAAGCTATTCTGTGAAGGTAAATACAAGCTCATCTACAAATCAGGGTATATGCGTGCTAACAAGCCCAACATGGCGTCCCTCTCCGAAGATGGAGGTGAAGCTATGGTTTCCTGTACGAGAATATCCACATGACCCAACAGATCTGTAGCCATCTGCATGATGACCATATGTTCATCAATATAAGTGCTCATCTCTGCGATCATACCAGTGGTAAGGGACCTTTTTTGCGATTCTTATCTGTGTGACCACATCCCGGGGCGAGATATGGCGATATCCCGCTCAACTACCACTGCGTCTATGGCTGACCTGGCCTCATCACGCTTAGCGACGATGACATCTCTACGAGCCAATGCCTCGTCTCTCTCTAATAGAGCGGCGTCCCTCACATCAAAGCGATCGACATCATAGATCAATCGATCTCTCTCAAAGGTCATCGGATGAAGACTACGCTCTAAATCTTGTCTTAGAAAGTCTTTGAATCACAAAAGAAATCTTGGTACTAGGAGAATCAAGAAAGAAATTCAGCAACCCCAATGGCGGTATCCTCCTCGATGTAGGTATCGATGTCCTCCATAGGCTTTACATCGTATAACTTCGCTCTCCGATTACTACAAAATCACATTGCGGTGATAAAACTTTTGTCTCCATCCATGCGAACTTCTGCGAGAATAACCGGGACGACTAGCGGAAAAAAGCGGCTAGCTCGCCGATCCCAACAAGCGTATACACGAGATCGGTCCTCGACTGAGAGGTATCGAGAAGTGAGCGTTGATCCGCGCCCCTCGAAAGGATGAAAATCACGGGCCGGGTCGACTGCGACATCATGGCGATGGGTGATAAGTAGACACGCCCTCAAGCCCGGCTAAAGGGAGAAATCCATGCCTGAAGCATGAGTAATGAAGCTGTATGGTGAGCAAAGCCCCGAGCACAGCAATATGCTAAATGGATCTCTGATATCTGCACAAAATGCAGACCAGGACTGAGCATTTGTACACTCCAATGGCTGAAAGGAGTATGACATAGCCACATCATGGGAAAAGCAATACCCATACCGTCTAAGGGTACCAACCGGTCGCAAGTGTGACATAAACCACACATACAACATGACCGAACTCCCGAGTAAAACGCTTTGATGGGTAAATCTTTGCGATAGGATCTTGATCGCGAGGTCTCGCCACGATCATAGGTCTGATGGTATGACCCTCCACGAGAGCTCTCACGGCCATGATAACCCCTTTATCTATCTCATCCATATCTGCGTGGCATATACACATATGATGAAGACACATAGCATCAGTACATCAACTCTGGCCAAACGCCAATGATCCTTTGACACGGTGAAATCCCCGGAATGTCGTGAGTAGTTATCCTCCATGCCAAATCTGTCATACAAAAAACTCTGAGAGATCACGTGGCCAGATGACAGCTCATCATGCACTACTCTGCGCCACAATCCTGTGAGAGTCATGAATTGTCTACTCATGTCTCCCAAAGCTAGGTGTGCGCAAGGTGCATCTAAAGGCAACATCGTCGTCGAATGTGCATACTCCTCCAGTAGGAGTCGACTCATGGGTGCCAAAATGGAATACACCGCTATGTCGGTAGCCAATGCTCTATCATCCCGATCCACGAATCTGTAGGAACACGAAATGCCATGGCAACAACGGATCTCTCTCACCCCTGTGCGGTGGTGACATCTTTATCGCCCCACGATCACATACCCAATGCCACCACCGATGGTGGTGGGTATGATCTAAGCGGCTAATTGTCGAAGAAGACATACATGCGGTAGTGTCATAAGACCATCCAGGTCGATGCTTAGAATATCTACGGACATACATACATATGTGTAACATGATACATGCATAACAGATAATGGATGGCAATATGATATAGGGAATGAAAAATGGTGTATACATTCCTAAATATATCATCATCTAATACATCAGCTCTATACAGCTACAAATACATGAAAATAGGGCACAGACGCCCTACTACTATGAGAGGCCTATCAAAGATATAGTGAGAATGGGAGAGCGACCACCCGATATCTAATGAGAGGCCTATCAAAAGATATAACGAGAATATACATTAGAAGAAAACCAGGGTCTCGATGTCTATATCCTCAATCCTGTCCACCTGATGTAACTCCTCCTGAGTCACTGGATCTCTATCAACAGGGATACCAGGCCTATAAAGAGGAGGATCTGCTGTAAAGCAAAACCAAATGGGTCGTCCCGAGGGGCCAACACCTAAAATTTGGAAGGAACAAATGACTCGCCTCTGCTAGATCTTCGCCCAAATCAGATAAATATATGTGCTGATCATCCAGCCGGGTCAAGCTATGAATCTGGGTCATATGAGTCGGAGCTCGGACACAAGCTACCCAATCCCTCATCATCAAAGATCCTGGAACCATATCCCCCATAAACTGTATGGCGCGGGACTGGGCTCCAATAGTGCGGGGGAACCACCAACGCTGAAACGTCTCCTGAATACATGGGCCCTCTAATAATGGAAAGCTGTCAACCCCCAACAATGGGATATCAGTGACGGGTGACTGTGATACAGGCCAATGACGCCTGGCAGGATGCAAGATCAGTACACGGATCTCCCATGTAGTGCTCCTAATAGCACGCTCTCCTAAATAGGGCTCACAGCCTCCATAAGTGAAGAGAGGAACTCTCCCGGTAGAGATCAAATACTCGACTCCGGTCGGATGTCCATCCGCAAAGCCGATGGTCAAATGCTCCCCTGAATAGGGAATCCACGTAATGGTACCCACCGTCAGTAACTCCAGCTGCATGCGGCAGTGAGTGAATCCCTCAGATACAAGGACCTCTGGCAAAATAGAATGGTGCCATCGTCATCCTCGTGGATAGGTATCTAAGCCTAACACACTCATGGAACGCAAATATGGGAGCCTCTTATAGGCCCAAAACTGCCAACACAATGGCAAAACATCTGCTATCAATAAACACTCTTAACCTGTGAATGGGAAAAGACAAGAGAAATACTCACCAGTAGAAATAGGTAAAATCCTAGCCAAGCCTCAGTCAAACCCTGTGAGCGCATGCGCATGCCCTGGAGGAAATAGGCAAAGGTGTAAGAGACCCAATCGAACTCTCCAATACGGTCCACATCGCGTGTGGCACTGACCAAAGCGAAAGATACTGTGGAAGAGTTATATGCTATGAAGCATCCTCGAATGATCATCAGGAAAAATCGCCGCAGAACGTGATCCCTGATCCTGACGTCATCAGGTATGGGCTCACTCAATAGTCCACTCATAGCATCTATGCTCAAAGGACCTGAACGGATAGTCCTACCCTTGAGCGCCCCCACCGGAACTCCTAGTAAGGATCGGACGGCAGTAGGGGTGATATTCGCCATGCAAGGCACTGGCTCCCCTCCAAACTCCATACCTGTGATAAATCTCCAATCCATAGGCGTCATCATCACCTCTCAATCCAGTAGGTGGAGTGACTGAGTCTGATTAAACCATCGCTCAGACAATGCCCTGAGGTAACCCCAAGGACAGCGACGGGGAATGATGCAGAAAAATGCCCCAAATCCCCACTCATGCACTACTGCTCTATAGTCAGGGTGAAACGCCTGGTACATGGAGTGAATGCTAAACCAGTTCCCTCGAGGCTGTGTAAATCCTGGAACCTGCATGAAATGCAGATCACCATCAGAACCCTTTAATCCTCATTAATAGGAAAGAAGGAAGATCAAAGTCTAACGCCATACCTCGTTAGCATACAAATACATCGATGGATGTCTGCCCAAATCACCCAGCAACTCTGGGTTCACCACCTGAATGCTCGGAAGCTCCCTGCAAGGGACATGTGCAGCAGGAGTGGGATACTCAATCGGAATATCTGCCTCCTCGTCCTCGATATCGGAACATCCGCTGGACAAGGCGTATCATAGCCTCCACCATAAGCGAAATTACATGTCTCGACGAAGCAGGGGATGAGGCACTTCGAAAGCCCTCCGCCAGACGCCATAAGCGATCTATAAGAACTTTCGGGGTGATCCCGATCCATAATATCCGGGACAACAAGTCTCCAAATCACCTCGGAAAAGGTGTGGTATTTCCTTACCTGGAGCTTTTCAAAATGCATTTATGACTATATGCATGCATGCATTTACTGTAACATATAATAGAGTTAGAATGCATGACTACCCAATACCTACATTTGGAAAATTTTTGCCATAGTCCACTTTGAAAATAGGACTATCCACATGCACGTAGGCATGTCTAGGTGGCCATTCAGTAGCACACCTGCCCCAAAGTCATATACATAATATATGCATTAAAAATCAAAATCATTATACATAAGGCCAACCTCAATGCTAGGAGTACTTTGCCTTTCTACCTTTTGCTCATTGGACCTCAAATAGGACAAAAAATAGCAGAAAAAGGTGCCAATTTGACTGTCTCAGAAGTTAAATTTTTTCACATCATTATGTTCAGCATGGTTTAATACTAACATTTACTATGTTGAATATTTTTTATCAAGTCATATGTGCATACATAATCACTACTGTGTGTTTAGATACATTTCGTGCAATTTCTCACAATCTAACGGACAGAAACTGGAAAAGAATACATGCATGCGTTACCAGGATAGTGTAGAACACTTGTACGGTGACAGAATTTGCAGAAAGCAGCCCGAACTCAGCAGATCTGAAGTTGGCTCGCAGTTTTTCTAAGTGAAACAAGTTAAAAGTGACTTGTGAAGTAAAGCCTGCTGGAATTTATGATCCACGCCTAGCCGCAGGCCCACCTGCGACTGTAGCAGGTGCACCTGTGGCACCACTATGTGGGTCCCACCCCTCCGGCTCGGTCCAATTCAAGTTGAAACGGAGTCCCTAAGGACTAGAAAGATCAAATCGAGAAGAAAAATGCCACGCGATTGAGTAAAACTGCATACAATCTTGGTCCTCTCAGATGAGACTTTAAATTTGTACATCACTCATTGGTAGTCGCCTGAACACAAGGTATACCCTGTCGATGACTGCAGTTGTCATGAATTGCATATGGCAATACCTTATATAGGTTCGATGTCATGGGCTACTAGGGTCGTTACCTAAATGAGTCCCTCGAGGGGAAGATTCTGACTTGAGTCCGACGGGGTTACAACGTGAGTCCCCGATGGGGGTTACAACGTGAGTCCCCGACGGGGGTTACAACGTAGATCCCCGACGGGGGTTATAACGTGAGTCCCCGACGGGGGTTACAACGTAGATCCCCGGTGGGGGTTACAACACGTTCATACGTTGACAACTCTATCAACGAAGGTCAAGCAGCCTTAACATTATTTCAGCCGATGGCAGGTAAACCATCGAAGCGTTGAGAACCGTTCGGTAGTTACGTACGTATTCATGCGTCCCCAGTAGATCCCCGACGGGGGTTACAACGTATATCTCCGGCGGGAGTAGCAACGCATGCTCAACCGTTGACTCATATATCAACGAAGGTCAAGCAACCTTGACGTCATTTCAGCCGATAGCATTCAAATCTATCAGAGCTATAGAGTTGTTTGAGGTTCTCATACCCGGTTGCTTTCATATTCCCCGGTAGATCCCCGTGAAGTCACGACGCAATCTCCGATTGATCTACCGCGTCGGTGAAGGTCAATGACCTTGACGATCTCCTTACAGAGTTTCAGCCATTGATTCCCACGTTAGCGAAGGTTAAGTAACCTTGATAGTATATCCCACAGGATGTTTCAGCCGTTGATTCACACGTCAACGAAGGTCAGGCATCTCTGACAGCATTTGTTGTTGGCGATAAATCCAACGAGAATCGTGACATATTACGGCGATACTAACCAGAGAGGTCAACATTATCAAAGAGGATAGATGATGGAATATGTTATACACATCCTCAAACAGATCAAGCTTTATCCCCATAGATCTCTTACACATAAGAGATACCCCTTCAGAATCAAGTCGTTATTAAGAACACTGGAATTTGGTGATAACTCCAACATCAACATCCTAACAGATTGAATTGCACATCGATCACGGTCAAGATTGCCAATCCCGGTTGACGCAATGACGAGGCCAACAATCACCCCAAAGACATGTTGGGCCACAACCCCGTACACATGCATCATACATTTGCATCATGTTGCTATCCATAGTACCATGTTTATCTTGTTGCGTTTTAAGTGTCTAGGATTCTTTATCCTACCCATGCATCGCCATACATGAGTATGATAAAGAGGGGCATCTGTAGACACTCGAAATTTTCTGTACTACTGTTACTAACATTGTAGGAGGACAAATTCGTCTTTTAAGAGAGAACCCTGAAAGACAATCCAAATCCATACCGGATACTACCGGGAGTTCAGCATCAACCCTAGATCACACTCTGGGAGCAACAGTTCCAACCTCAGATATAACCCCGAGACATGCAGATACAATACCGGAACACACAGCAGAGAAAACCGATTAATCTCGGAGATAACCCCGAGGTATCCAGTCTCAGTTCCAACCATGAGAATAGCCACCAACCTTGGTGATAACCCCAAGGAATGCAGTTTCGGAGATAACCCCAGAAATTCTTGTTTCAAATGCCATCAGCTTCAATCTCAGTGCTCACAACGAGATACACTGTACCAACCCGACAATAACATCGGGAAGACAGGCACACCTCAAAGATGACAATGAGGACCTTCAACAATTGCAGCAGTCCAATCTCAGCGAAGTATGGACAACGTCTGCTTTATCGGCCCAATTCGGCGATAACACCGGTGAGGGACAACATCGTTATCTCGTCCAACACAATGCCACGTCACGTCTATACGCAATGATGTCCCACAAGATTAACCAATCCCGAGTGACTATTGTGCGGGGTAACAGATGAAAGTTGAAGCTTGAAGACCGGAGGGCATCGTCCCATCTTTAATGACTTCGTACAAACTCTAATCCCATGCCATCGTACAACTCTCGATAATGGCGGTCCGAAATAGGTCCTGTATACCTCAAAACGGATGCCCGGATTGCACTTCTAAAAATTCGAGTGGACATTACAGTGCCTAAGTGCACGTACTTCGAGACGACCCGACCCGACAAACCCGGGCCGACTTGACCCGCCTCTGATACACCTGCGGCTCAGCCATAGGTACACCTGTGGCTCATATTGCCTATAAATAGAGGGCTTGGGGTGCTAATTTTCTAAGAGAAAAAGACGGGGAAACCCTGGACAATTTTCTCTGCACTCGCCATACAGTGTATTTTCCCACTTTTAAACACCTGTGAGCTCATATATAGCCTCTTTTGTACCCACAAAAGCCCAATGTTTACCCACTCTAAAGATATAGAAGCCTTTTTTAGCAGTCAGCTGTAAGCCTTCTCACACACTTTAGAGTCTTTCTCTTCATCTTTGCACACACCCTTTTACACGTTGAGAGTCGTGTTGCTTGCTTTTGCCCGGACTTCGATCCGTGGTTTCATTTCAGTCTGTATATATATATATATATATATATATATATATATATATATTATATACATATTTACATATATATTGACTAACATTAACGAGTTATGCCTCGATTGAGCCTAGACTTCGGTCTGGAGCATTTATTGCTTTGATATATATATATATATATATATATATATATATATATATATATATATACTTATATATATCAAGCTGTGTGTCGAACTTTGTTCGATGAGCCTAAACTTGATGCAGTGCGTTTACTCGCTTATTTATATATACTTATATATATCAACTGTGTGTCGGACTTTGTTCGATGAGCCTAGATTTCAGTATGGTGCATTTACTCGCTTTTATATATATACTTATATATATCAGCGTGTGTGTTGACTTTGTTCGATGAGCCTAGACTTGATGCAGTGCGTTTTGCGTTTATCGCTTTTATATATATATATATATATATATATATATATATATATATATATATATATATATATATATATATATATATATATCAAGCGTGTGTGGGACTACATTCGATGAGCACAGATTTTTATATCAGAATGCGTTTACTCGCTTTTATATATATTTACATTTATATATATGAGCTGTGTGGTGAACTCTATTCGATGAGCTGGATTTTACATCCAAGTGCATTTTCGCTTATATATATATATATATATATATATATATATATATTTAAATCGCTTGTAGTTTTTTTTTGTGGCGGTTGATCGCCTTACAACTTTATTTATGTTTTGTCCATCCTAAGTTTCCTCAAGTGGCGGTTGATAGCTTTTTAATGACTTTATTTACATTTTCGATCCCCATGGAGGTGCTTTCGTGGTTGGTGATCATGTATCAGATATATATATATATTCTGACTTTTATATATAGACACACGCCATCGCTTTCATATAAACTATAGTATTTTGTGAGCCTAGGAATCATGTGATCACAGATTCATCCCATTGAATCTAGATTCAGTTCCCGTGATGGACATTTTCAGCTATAAGCAGCTTGTAAATTATTCTACGATGTCTGAATTTCCTCAGATGATTTTCATACCCACGAGGCAGTCGGCATTATTTTTGTATATTATTTTCATACGGATGCCTCGCATCCATCAAATAAAATCAATTCAGCAGCTCACTTAATAAAAATGGGAGTGTAAAAGGTCCCAATTCCTATTGAGCATCAGGGTTTAGAAAAAACCTCTTTCATAAAACATCACTGCCATATCTTGTTAAAAACTGATTTTTCTACATAAATTCAAACCCTATGTATATAGGTTCGAACAAGGCCTCGTACAACTTTCATATAACAACACATTGACCCACACACACACACACACTCAGATAATAGTTTCTTGAAAAGAGGCGGTCACCGTGGTGACACGGATGTCGGGGGGTGCCTAACACCTTCCCCCCGCATAACCACATCCCTAGACCTTAAACGAATCTCGGTTTTACCGACCCGTATATCAGTGTCACATCACTGGGTCAATGTGCAAACCTTTTATCGGTTGTGTTGGTACAACCATTTAAAAAACCAACTGGCGACTCTTAACAGTCCCATCGTCGACATCATACACGTCGAACCTTTTTCACTTGTCTTTTCAAACAAATCTCACCTAAAATGAGAACACCAAAGAACAAGTAACGGAAAGGGACACCCAAAAATCCCGACATCGACAACGATACTAGATGAAGCGCAAATTTCAAGCATATTCTACTAATTTCACAGAATATAGAAGAAATACTTTAACCGAATGATGGTATATTCAGGAATACGAGATAAAATAATATTACTCACATACTACAAAGTATGGAAGAAAATATTATTCCTACGAATACTGAACAAAATAATATCCCTTACCTCCGAAGAAGACTGGATACTAGAATAGTGAGGTGGCAGACTTCTCTTCTACTTTCTCTCTAAAGCTTCTCTCTCTATAAATGCTCTTGTGAGTCTTAGTGAATTAGTGAGAATGAAGGAAGAATGAGCTTCTATTTATAGGAAAATATAGTTTCGATAATTGCACGTCTTGGGACTCAAAATATTACAATATAATACCTTCATCTTTTCTTTCATTTTTAATTTAGTCTTGCAAGTATTATCAAACTTGCACCACCTCCCCTAATAGTATATCATGTGAATCAATAGTACAATCATGTGACTCAATAGTTCTATACATGTGAAAAAAATAATTACAGTATAGTACATTCATCTATAACTTTATTTTTAATTTAGTCATGCAAGTATTATCAATCTGGCACCATCTCCCCTAATAGTATATACATGTGAATCAATAGTATACACATGTGAACACATAGTTATAAACATGTGAATTAATAGCAATTAATTGCTCATTTATCCGATTAATTACCCGAATGGTCAATATAACCTCCAGATATCAATTATTATCGAAATAAATGTCAATTTCCACTAACACTAATAATTCCAACACAATGGAACTGTCAATTTCATCTTTAATCAACACAAACTTATTCATCATTAATATTATAACTCATAATATTTAACAACCAGGTCGTTCCCAGGAAAGAGGGTGCTTTCTGATAAGAATTTCTCCTTATTGGTAGCTTGATTAGGTGACCAAACCTCTCCTTGACAGAACTTCTAGACATTGTCAATATTGCAAATAATAATATGAATAACTTTGTCGTCTCAATTATTGATTTAATAATAATAAATATTATGCAGATGATAATCGTACAAATATTCCCTGTTAAAACGAATATTCCCCGACACAACGAATATTTTATATCAACTTGCTTTCTTTGCAAAATTTTCAAATATCACCCTTAACTTTAACCTTTTATCAATTTAACTATTTACTAAATAGAATAATAATTATAGAAAAATTGAATACTTTCATTTCATAAAAATCGGGGTTTTACATGGATCATCATCATCTATAATGCGTACTTGATCATAATCATCCATAATGAATCCATACATCCGTGTATCTTGAGACAATTCAGATTTACAATTCGGTTTGTGGTATAACAGTCAATCTCTGATGTGTTCCTCTTATTTGACTTATAGTGTTTTGTTGTTCTTGAACTCTTCAAGATGTATTATCCTCCCACTAGCCCCTTTAATGATAAACATCTTTATCTTAGAAGGCAGCGTGTTTCACAATAAATATGTAAGACCCCAACTTTTATGAATAAAGATGAATTTTCTATAAATATCATTTTTGAATATTATGGAGTGAATTTGATATAATGTTATAGTTGTGGGTAATATTTATAAATTTTGCAAAGTACGCAAATTGTTATATAATATTCGATTGGTCGGGGAATATTTATTTTAATAGGTAATATTCGTACGACGACACAATCATTGGTGGAACCCACAACGAAATTATTGTTGGATTGAGAAAACGACAAAAATATCTTTTTATGAAAATAACGGCGGAAGTTTTACAGTTAACTGTTGAAACACCCGGTGTTAAAAGTACTGATATCTGGCGTGGTTGCATAGTAGCATACGATATTGATTATTGATGCTTACGTGAGAAGTCACTCAGTTTTGTTCAATTATTGCTACAGTAATTGTTGCATAGTATCTCACATTATTTGATTCAATTATTGTCGATATTTTATATATAATTAAATCAATAATTGAGATGACAGAGTTATTAATATTATTATTTATAATATTGACAATGTCTAGAAGTTCTATTAAGGAGAGGTTTGGTCACCTAATTGCGCGCCAATAGGAAGAAATCCTTATTGGAAAGCCCACTCTTTCCTGGGAACGACCTAGTTGTTAAATATTGCGAATTATAATAATGATGATAAATGTTGTTAAAAATATTGATGGGATTTTTGTGAAGTATTTGTCGTAAATTTTGTTTATTATTCGGACCCCCGCTTATCCATTTTTCAAAATAATGTGTGTTAGGAGTATGATATATATATATATATATATATATATATATATATATATATGTTGAAAAAGACATGTTTTGGTGGGGGGGGGGGCGTTTATCATGGGTTGTGAAGAAAAGGAATGGCTTTGAAATGGTAGGCTATATATATGTATATATATATATAATATATAATAAGTTGAGTGGGAGAAAAATGGGGTTACGTGGGAATGGGGGTGGTTCACGGGGTGGGAGAATTATTATTAAGTAAGGGGGTCAGGTAATATCACGGGATTGAATCCCGTGAATTGTTTTTGTAAGGAACGTGTGATAATTATATATATAATATATATTATATTTAAAAAATTTCATTTTATTAGAATATTTTATTGCATAGTATATCATATTATCCTTTCCATTCTCCTATAAATAGGATGCTTAGTTAGAATTGAAAATCACACCAGAATCAGAGAATTATTCTTCTATAATCTTGAGGGTATTTCTTTAGAGTTTAAGAAAGCTTTGAGCGTAGAAAACAGTGAAAGTTTTCTTCAAGAATATCCCCGCCCTACCAGTCAGAATACTCTTCTTTTAAGGTAAGGGATGTTATTTTTGTTCAATATTCGCTTGAAATAATATTTTCTTCCATACTCTGTAGTATGTAAGTAATATTATTTCGTTTCAGATTTCGAATTCTATACTCGTTTTGTTAAAGTTTTGGCTTCTAAACTCCATGAAATTAGTAGAATATCCTTGATATTTGCGCTTCATCCAATATCTTTTCATGGAAATATTATTCTGAGCATTCTTGATAAGTTTTAACTTTTTCATGCCGGAGTACTATTCACGGGGTTACAATTCTCGAATTACTATTTATGGGGTACTATTCACTCGAGTACTATTCACCCGGGGTACTATTATGATAAAAATTGATTCGTTATCGGTCCAAATTATTTTTGGTACAATATTATTCTTGAATTTTACTCCACAAAGCAGTATCATGTTGACAATTTGGACGTTATTGATTTCTGGATAAATTAAATTATAAATCTTTAAAAATTTATCCTTGAACTTGTTTTATTGAATTCTTATATCATTGTCATCATCCTCATGTTTATATTATGTTGAAAGTCATCTGTGGCCTGTAATGAATAGATGGACTTGGTATGATTATGACCAGGGATTATTCGGTATAATCATGACCGTAATGTTACAAATGATTTGGTAAAAGTCCTCATTGGCCTGTAGTGCATTGATGGACCATTGTTGGCATGATCATGACCATTGATGAATACATGAATATCCTTGGCCCGTTGTTCATGGATAATTTGTGGTCGTGATATTAATGAATATCCTTGGCCGTAGTGCAGGGATGATGTGGATTATTTATTAAGCTAAGTCTCAGCGATAAAAGTGATGAAAAACCTTTTAAATCATAGAAGATAGTAGATTTTATTCTCTACTTGACTCTTCTAATGGATTGCTTGTTCCGCTGCAGTTAAACTTGATATTTTTTTTATATTTGATCACTTTAACACTGTTGAAGGCTAACGATAAATTTTTCTGCATTATCTTAGTCATAATATTTCGTACTGGGCTAGTTAAGGTCACCCTTTTGCTTTCATTGTTCTCTTCAGGAAATGAGAACGTAGCTAGGACTAGTCGGGAAACGGAGTGACGGTCCAGATGAAAGAATTAGTAGTCCTCATTATTCTATGAAATAGTGTGATAATAAATGTATTGAGGACTCCATTTGAGTTTGAATACTGTCTAGAGGACAATATTCGTATTAAAACTCTCAGTTTATGTTTTGTCGTATTTTACACGATAGTTGTATTATTAAGTTGTATTTGAATTTTGTACCATGTATTTGGCGACTAAAGATGGGTGATGTATACCTATTTTGGGGGCGTCACAAAACAGCTTTTGCTAAGTAGGATTATAGAACATATACCCTAAACTTACATTAGGATGTCCCACAAATCTGTACTTATCAAATCTTGTCCCAAGTTTATCCTTTTGAAACCTTTTTCACATAAGTTGGACAACCCCTTATCTTAACATACTTAAGATTAGGAATCCTCCATGTCCATAACTCTTATAGAGTCTTGGGGCCAGATTTTGAGGTTACCTTTTCGTAGATATGCAGCCATTTCTAGGACATGACCCTAGAGGAATACTAGAATATCGGTAAAATCATTATGGACCGCACCATGTGCAACAAGGTACAATATTTCCTTTCAGATACATCAATATATTATTGTGTATCAGGAGGCGTCCATTGTGAGAAAACCATTTGAGATGATCTAGAAACTCATTGCACAAGTATTCCTTCCTTGATCCGATCAAAGAATCTTAATACTTTGCTAATTTGTTTCATTTCTGAATTCTTTGAACCTTTCGAATAATTCACAATTGTATTTCAGCAAATACACACATTCAACCTTTTGAATAATCATCTCCTTTTTCTTATACTAGTTTGTTTAATTTGCAAAATAATTTTTCATGTAAGTCAAGTATACAAAATCCATTAAGTGATATTTCAGTTCTATACAAACATTATTATTATAAATAGAATAACAATTGTTCTTAAATATAATACCAAAGATTTTATTGTCCAACAAAAAAAATGGAAATAATGTTTCTAACAAGAACTGGAATACAATAACAACTTATTGACTTAATAGATTTACCCGTATGCAATGCTAAACTATAAGTTTCTATGGCTAATGCAACAACCTTTGCTTCATTTCCCATACATAGAATTACTTATCTTTGTTTAGCTTTCTACTTCTTCTTGGTCCCTTCATAAATCAATATTTATGATAACCAAAGACGGTATCCAATACCCAAGTAGAACCTTGACTTAAAGAAAAATTTATTTTAATCATGAACAAAAACTATATTTGTAACCGAAGCTTCACTAAGCTTCTTCTAGTTAGCCTCTACAAGATACTTCTCGTAGTTTCTTTTCTAGTGTCAAGGCTTATTGCAGTGGAAGTAAACTCCTTTGCTATCCGTATCAGTTTTGTTCTTATTATCCTTTGTTTTTGCTTTTTTATTTACCTTCTTTGAATCGTTCTTCTTTTCAGAAGATCCTTTGGCCCCTACCAGTAAGACATGGTCTTTCTTGGTTGGAAAGTGACTCTCAACATTTTTCAACATGTTAAGCAAATCAGCGAGGCTGATATCTAGCTTGTTCCTATGAAAAATTCACAATAATTGTGAAATGAGTCCGGGAGTGAGTGCAAGATCAAATCTTGGCTTAACTCTCCATCCATGACAAAACATGTTGTCCTAATTGATCAATCAAATTGATAATGTTAAGAACTTTTATCTGTACTGTAGTGTCATCGGTCATTCTAGATCGGAAGAGCTCCTTAGATATCTGATATCTATCAGTCCTACTATCCTCACCATCAACTACTTGATGTAAGAGAATATAGTAGGGGCATATATCCATAGTTTCATGCTGACGCTGAAGCACGTTACTCATGGATGCGAGAATGATGTATTGAGCCAACTGTGCATCATCTTGCCACTTTCTAAAAGTAGCAATCTCTTTCCCAGAGGCATTGTCTGCAACCATTGCAGGGATAGGCGTATTAAGGACATAAGATATCTTTTTAGCCATGAGAATTATTCTCAAATTCCTTAACCAATCCGTTTAATTCGATCCAGTTAATTTAGCATCTAATATGCTACGCAGTGATAGTAATTTTAGACATTGTAAAATTTTGTAAATGAATTTGTAATTAGCAACATTTTAGCATATATTCTTTTATTAATTACTAAAATGAATTAGGTCTTGTTTTAAATTGGTATCTCCCACTATTTTCTTCAAACTATATTACCCTCACTTATATAGTTCGGCAAAATATAATTAAAGATTTTCTAGTGAGAATAAGGATCTCATTTCAAATGTATATAGCCTTGTGGTGACATAACAAACTATATATAAATAAATAGGTAGACAACTCTTGTCAATTACATCAACTATGCAACTCCTTGTATTTTGCCTCTTAGATTATTTTGATCAAGTGGTGGCACATCCGAATCAAAATTATCCAAGTTAAGTCCGACCTAGCACTCCATATATTCAAAAAAGAAAAATATTGTCCTTGTGATGACACAACAAAATAATATTGTTCAATTTTCTTTATAAGCATCAAATGAGATAAAATTAACATCTCAAAGAATTAAGATAAGTCTTGTGGTAACACAACAAACTTATAATAATTAATGGCAAAACTATATTTTTCACCACTATACTTGGCATATTTTACTTAATATACCATTGAACTTTTAACTTTTTGGATTACCCCATTAAACCAATTAAAATAGTAAAATTGGGTCATTCCGTTAAAAAAAATTGACAGACGTTAAAATATTACTGACGTGGCGCTGATGTGGCAAAAAAAATATATTTTTATTGCTTATGTGGCAAAAAAATCAAAAACAGATTTTCAAAATAAAAAAAGTAACATTTTAAATTTTAAAAATAACAAAAACATAATAAAATAAAACAAAAAATACAATTTTTTTTAAAAATCAGATTTTTTTTTTAAAAGGAATTTTATAAAAAAACAAAATTTGTTTAAAAAGAGATTTTTTAAAAATGATTTTATTTAAAAAAGCAGAAATTTTTTAAAATAGAATTTCTTCAAAAAGCGGAACTTTTTAAAAAAGCAGATTTTTTACAAAAGCGATTTTTAATAAAAAATAGTTTTTTTTTAAAAGCAATTTTTTAAAAATAGAATTTGTTTTCAAAAATGGAACTTTTAAAAAAAGCGTAATTCTATAAAAATATATATTTTTTTAAAAAATCTATTTTATAAAAAAATATGTTTTTTAAAAGAGACTTTTTTAAAAACATATTTCTTTTAAAAGAAATTTTTTAAAAAATAGAATTTTTAAAAATGGAACTTTTGTAAAAAATGTAATTTTAAAAATCTTGATTTTTTTAAAATTGATTTTTTAAAAAAAAGTAATTTATAAAACTATAATTTTTTAAAAATTCTATTTTAAAAAAATTATTTTTATAAATTTTGTTTTAAAAAAATATATGTTTTTCTTAAAAAAAATCATTTTTAAAAAATTTGTTTTTAAAATGTTCAATTTTTGAAAAATTCTATTTTTTTAAAGATTACTTTTTTTTAAAAAAATCTTTTTTAAAAAAAATCATTTGTTAAAAAAAATGCATTTTAAAAAGAAATTCGTTTTTAAAAAATTAGTTTTAAAAAATTTGTTTTTTATACAAATTCTATTGTTTTAAAAAAAAATCATTTTTTAAAAATTTTGTATTTTTGTTTTATTTTATTATGTTTTTGTTATTTTTAAAACTTTAAAATGTTACTTTTTTTATGTTTAAAATCTGTTTTTGATTTTTTTTTTTGTCACATAAGCAATAAAAATCTGTTTTTTTGTCACATCAGCGCCACATCAGCAATATTTTAATGTCTGTTAACTTTTTTTAACGGAATGACCCAATTTTACTATTTTAATTAGTTTAATGGGGTAATCCAAAAAATTAAAAGTTCAATGGTGTATTAAGTAAAACTTGCCAAGTATAGTGGTGAAAAACATAGTTTTGCCAATAATTAATTGATACTCTATTATTTTTATCATGCTAGAAGGCGACGTTCGATATTCCAAATATCTTTGAACGCTTAGGACTTAATATAAAAAATTTGAGGGGTTTATTATTAATTTGTCTCATCTTGTTTAGCGCACACACACACACACACACACACACACACACACACACACACACACATATATATATATATATATATATATATATATATATATATAAAATAAGCGTCATATTAATTAACATGCGAAGCATGTTTGCATAATATATAATGTATATAGTATAAGCATGCACATATAGAATACTATATTCTACCCGGATTGATTATAGACTTTATTCTAGTTTGGTTCACTAGAGACACCAAGTGAACCAAAAGGTCAAACCCTAGGGGTGCAAAAATTAATATTTAAATATAACTATTACATTTAAACTCGGGCTCCATTACAAACGGGTCTTCAAGCGCTCCTTGTTCCTTGATTTCCAATTCTTCAAAATTAATTCTAACTATTTCTATTACAAAACTATTTAAAATAAATAGAAACCTTGATCAGCAGTCAAGGGGGAGTACATAAGAGGGAGTTAGAATTTACATTAATAAAAATTAGAGAAGACGAGGTACGTAGACCCCATTAATAAAACTCATACATTCATGCGTCCAACTAAAATAAAATCCAATCACATTGGTCAATAGTCCATAATCAATCCCATTTATTGTCATACACATCACTATATGCATCAATAAATAATATTCGTCTCATGAATAATAAATATATATATATATATATATATATATATATATATATATATATATTGATATCATTTAATGAGCAAATTTAATTAGTATAAAATCTAATTTTGAATCAAAATAAACTCCTTTATTATAATCCAAATTTAAATTAAAATAAACCGCTTTTATTTTAATTTATCCACTTTGAATAAAATAAACTATTTTATTTTAATCAAAATTTTTAATCAAAATAAACTCATTTATTTTAATTAATGGAATCCAATTCAAGTAAAAAAACTCATTTCTTAAAGGAAACATGATTCTCTTTCATATTCACAAATAAACTCATTTTTTTGAATAATATGAAATCTTATTTCATATCTAAATAAACTCCTTTATTAAAGGAAATACGGATTCTCTTTCCTATTCACAAATAAACTCCTTTATTTTGAATAATATGAAATCTTATTTTATGTCTAAATAAACTCTTTTATTTAAAGAAATATGGAATCTAATTTCAACTCCAATTAGTTATCATAGAATCCAATTCCAACTCTAGTTAGTTAGCATGAAATTCAATTTTAAGATTTAAATAAATCTTTTATTTTAATTATAAAATTATTGTTATATATATATATATATCTTTTATTTATTTATTTTTTTATAAATTTTATACAATAAATGATGCCCAAAAAATTTGTTCTAAACACATATCAATATACATATCAAATTAAACGGGTTAAATATTTTTTCAGTCACTGTACTATATGTCAACTTACAAATGGATAACTGAACTTTTTTTTTCTTACAGTCAACTCACTGTACTCAATTTTTCTAACAAAAAGTTAAAAACACCCGTTAAGTCATGTTGACTTTAACGAAAAATGCCACATCAGCTACTGAGTTGTCCAAAAAAAAACTGATGTGGCGTCCTTGTGTGACGTGGCAGTGATTATGTGGATTTGCAAAAAAATTTTTATGAAGAAAATGAAAAAAATATTTTAAAGTATAATATAAATTTAAAAAGTGTGCCAAAAAAAAAACAAGAAAATAAATTAAAAATATATTTAATAATTTTTGTAATTAATATCAAATACATTTTTATTTATAATTAAGCCGTTTATGTAAGACCGAATTTTTACGAAATGAAAGTATTCATTTTCTTATAATTATTATTTTATTTCGTAAATGGTTAAATTGATAAAAGGTTAAAGTTAAGGGTGATATATGAATTTTTTTTACAAAGTAAGCAAGTTGTTATAAAATATTCGTTTTGGTCGGGAATTATTCTTTTTGTCGGGGAATATCCAAATGCTGACAACACAATCATTAGTGGACCCCCAACGGAAGTGTTGCCTCTTTTTAGTCTTACAAAAGAGCTCGACGACTCATGCAAGCATACATGTGTGTCAACAAGCAATACAGAGAGTAAGTAAAGTATCAATCCCACACGAAAGTTGTTTAACTAAGATTACTATTCATTAATTGAATCACTATATTTATATGCTCAAACTAATGATTAAACTTGGTTTGTTCCTGAATTGTAAATAACAACTAAAACAATAATAACGATGAAATAAATGATATTAGAACTAACGGGATCCTAACTTCATTTAATACTTCATTCAATTACCACTATCATGCATGACTCGTTCACATATCACAGAAAAGTAGCCAAGAGCACTAAAAGAGTATTAGCCATTTTTCAATGCACTAAGACCTACTTACACAACATCCACATATGATAGACTCTATATAATCATCAATATAACCAAAATCACTATATGTCTATGTGAAATTGCAACTATATTAATTTTAAGTTCAAGCCCTTATTATAACTTATACGGTGAAACAGTATATGTCTATCTGGTTCACGAAATATACAAGCCATATAACACAGCCCTATATATTTATACTATCATGATTACAATCCATACTTGCATGTTCATTGTCAATTCCATACAAATACTGAAACGAATGGTGATCAAGCATTCATACATGCAAAACAATCATGATAGACATCCCATATGATATGTAAAACAATCCAGCATTTAATCATGCAATCAAACTACATATTAAAATCCGTTAGAATCCCATAATGGAGTTTAGTTCATGACTGAACTAAAAGCCATTATGGGATCAAATCTAAACATGGTTAATAAACGACAATTAAAAGATGAAAGATGAAACTATCAAACCCAATTACTGAATATAAATCAATATTCAAATCCACATAAGAATCTAGCAAAACTAATAATAATAATCCACTCTGGTAGAAAATCCCAAGAAGGAGTAGAAAAGTAGAGTTGTGGCCTCCTTCTACGTTGGAATCTCTCCCTCAGGATAAACCCTAATTACCACATAAAGAATAAAACTAAAGTTGAATAAAATGTCAAGTGATACCCCTGACACCAGTCAGGAATCGTTTTAATCAATTATAACCCTTAAAAATTGGAAATAAAATAAAACAAGTCGGTAAGCCAGGCCTGCGCCGCAGCGTGGCGTGCTCCTCCACCTTGTTATGCTTTCATGTAGCGAGACTTGCGATGAGTTCTTATGTTGTTGGGTCTCTAGAGCGGTAGCAGCCCCAACCTTTGTCCTTCTCATGGTGCAACTTGTAGTAGGTTCCAAGGTGCCTGGTGGGTACTGGCCGCGTGGTCTTGCTGTCGAGGATATTCTTCCGCGTGCCGCCGCGACTTGCAATCTGCGAGATCCTGGTTCTTGTTACGATTACGTAAATGTACTCTTGGTGTCGCTACTTGTTCATTCATGCTTAATCTCCTTGCTCCATTGCACCTTCATGCCATGCATATCCCATCTTTTACCTCTTCTCAAGCATCCATTAGCCTTGTGCTCAATAACACCACCAAAATAGGCCGATTCCTGCACTTATTCACCAAAAGGAGTTTTAAGTATGCGAAATGCAAATTATCATGAAATGCAGCTAAAACCTACTAAAATATACTTGAGATGGGCATAGTTCGCATGAATCGGTACTCCATAAGTAGGTGTAAATCCTACTTATCAGGAAGTATTGTCGTGGTTAGAAAACGACAGAATTATCTTTTTATAAAAAAAATGGCGAAAGTGTTACCGTTAAAACTGTTGAACTACCCATTAGTAAAAGTACGATGAATACGCTTGGTTGCATAGTAGCACTGCAGTATTGATTATTGATGCTTACGTAAGAAGTCACTCAGTTATACTTAATTATTGCTACAGTAATTGCTGTATCATATCTCTCATATTATTGATTCAATTATTGTCACAGTATCATCTGTGTAATATGTTATATTATTAAATCAATAATTGAGATGGAAAAGTTATTCATATTATTATTTACAATATTGACAATATCTAGAAGTTCTATCAAGGAGAGGATAGATAATCTAATTACACGCCAATAGGGAGAAGTCCTTATTGGAAAGCCCCCTCTTTCCTGGGAACGACCTGGTTGTTAAATATTGTGTGTTATAATATTAATGATGAATAAGTTTGTGTTGATTAAAGATGAAATTGATAGTTCCATTGTGTGGGAATTATTAGTGTTAGTAGAAATCGACACCTATTTCGATAATAATGGATGTCTGGAGGCTATATTGATCAATCGGGTAATTAATCGGATAAATGAGTAATTAATTGCTATTAATTCACATGCTTATAACTATGTGTTCACATGTGTGTACTATTGATTCACATGATTTACTATTAGGGGAATTGGTGCAAGATTGATAATACTTGCATGACTAAATTAAAAATGGAGGTATAGATGAAGGTACTATACTATAATTAATTTTTTCACATGTTCAGAACTATTGAGTCACATGATTTACTATTGATTCACATGATTTACTATTAGGGGAGGTGGTGCAAATTTGATAATACTTGCACGACTAAATTAAAAAAAAAAAGAGGAAGGTATTATACTGTAATATTTTGAGCCCCAAAATGTGCAATTATTGAAACTATATTTTCCTATAAATAGAAGCTCATTCTTCTTTCATTCTCACCAATTCACTAAGTCTCACAAGAGCAATTATTATAGAGAGAAATTATAGAGAGAAAAAAGAAGAGAAGTCTGCTACCTCACTATTCCAGTATCCAGTTTCTTCTATGGTAAGAGGTATTATTTCTTTTGTATTCATGAAGAGAGTTATTTCTTTTAATACTCGAAAGGGTTGTTATTCCATTCTTTATTATTACATTGGGATAACTTTATGCATGCGATCTATCGCATGCACGGTGAATTCTTACATTATTCTATTCTTTATTATTACATTGGGATAACACATGCATGCGATTCATCGCATGCCTCGTGAATTCTTACATTATTCCATTTCTTTATTATTTTGTTAGAATAACACATGCATGCGGATTACGCATGCATGGTGAATTCTTACATTATTATATTCTTTATTATTACGTTGGAATAACACATACATACGGACTACCGCATGCATGGTGAATTCTTACGTTATTCCATTCTTTATTATTACATTGGAATAACACATGTCATGTGGACTATCGCATGCATGGTGAATGATCCTTCGTATTCATTCCTTATTAAATTGTGGAAATGATCTGTCTACGTGGATTACCGCATGGCGGGTGAAAATCCATTTGTAGTTTCATATATTCTATTATACTCATTTGGTTAAAGTTTTGGCTTCTATACTCCATGAAATTAGTAGAATATCCTTGATATTTGTGCTTCATCCAATATCTTTTCATGGAAATATTCTTTTGAGCATTCTTGAATTTTACTCCACAAAGCAGTATCATGTTGACAATTTGGACGTTATTGATTTCTGGATAAATTAAATTATAAACCTTTAAAATTTATCTTGAACTTGTTTTATTGATATATTATGTCATTGTCATCATCCTCATGCTTATATTATGATGAAAATCATCTTTGGCTTACGTGCATAGATGGACTTGGTATGATTATAACCAGGGATTATTCGGTATAATCATGACCGTAATGTGACGAATGATGTGGTGAAAGTCCTCATTAGCCTGTAGTTCATTGATGGACAATTGTTGGTATGATTATGACCAGGGATTATTCGGTATAATCATGACCGTTGATGATTACATGAATATCCTAGGCCGTGATGCATGGATGATTCGATTTTATTTATTAAGCTGAGTCTTAGCGATAAAGTTGATGAAAAACTTTTTAAATCATAGAAGATAGTAGATTTTATGCTCAATTTGACTCTTCTAATGGTTTGTTTATTACGCTGCAGTTGTTGATCTAAAACTTGTTGTCTATTATATTCTATCAGTTGTTATACTGTTGAAGGCTAATGATAATTTATTCTGCATTATCTTAGTCATAATATTTCTTACTGGGCTTGTTGAGCTCACCCATTCTTTCACTGTTCTCTTCAGGAAATGAGAATATAGCTGGGATGAGTCGGAGAACGGATTGACGGTCCAAATGGTTGTTTTAGTAGTCCTCACTATTCTATAAAATAGTGTGACAATAAATGTAATGAGGACTCCATTGAGTGTGGATATTGTCTCGATGACAATATTCTTATTTAAAACTCTTAGATTATGTTTTGTCGTATTTTACACGACTGTTGTATAATTAAGTTATATTTGAATTTTGTACCATATATTTGGCTACTCAAGATGGGTGATGCATACCTATTTTGGGGACGTCATAATTTATAAAATAAAAAAGCCAAAAATATGCTAAATAAAATTAAGGAGAATGTGAAATATATTTAGGGGAGGTGGTGCAAGTTTGATAATACTTGCATGACTAAGTTAAAAATGAAGGAAAAGAGGAAGGTATTATACTATAATATTTCGAGCCCCAAAACGTGCAATTATCAAAACTATATTTTCCTATAAATAGAAGCTCATTCTTCCTTCATTTCTCACCAATTCACTAAAGCTATAGAGCAATTATTATAGAGAGAAATTATAGAGAGAAAGAAAAAGAGAAGTCTGCTATCTCACTATTCAAGTATCCAGTCTTTTTTTGAGGTAAGGGGTATTATTCTTTCGTATTCATGAAGAGATTTATTTTCTTTCAATACTCGTAAGGGTTGTTATTCCATTATTTATTATTATGTTGGAATAACATGTCTATGCAAAGTACCACATACATGGTGAAATTCTTCTTTATTCCATTCTTTATTATTCTGTTGGAATAACACGTTGCAATGCTTGACCTATCGCATGCCGGTGAATTACGTTGTTATTCTATTTTTTATTATTACATTTGGAATATCTCGTCATGCGTGCGGATTACGCATGACACAGTTCCATTCTTTATTATTACGTTGGAATATCCTATTTGTGCGGATTACGTATGACTGGTTCCATTCTCTATTATTACATTGGAATAACACATACATGTGGATTACTGCGATGCATCTTTGAATGATCCTTCGTATTCATTCTTTATTAAATTATGGAAATAATGCATCTCACGTGGATTACCGCATGTGGTGAAAATCTATTTGCGATTTTAGAGTATATTCTATTATACTTGTATGAGATATCATTTCTTTTGTACTCGTCATGAAATATCATTTTCTTTGGTATTTTTCTTTTACGAGTTACTATTCACGAGTTACTATTCACCCGATTACTATTCACTCTAGTATTATTCACTCGGGTATTCGGGACACTTTTCGTGCCAGAGTACTATTCATGAGTTACTATTCACTCGATTACTATTCACTCTAGTATCATTCACTCGGGTATTCGGGACACTTTTCGTGTCGAGGTACTATTCATGGGGTATTATTCCCGAAGTACTATTCATGGGGTACTGTAGACACTCGAAATTTTTTGTATACCTGTCACTAACATTGCAGGAGGACAGATTCGTCTTTTAAGAGGGAACCTTGAAAGACAATCCATATCCATACCGGATACTACCAGAAGCTCAGCATCAACCCCGGAGCCCACTCTGGGAGTAACAATTCCAACCTCGGATGTAACCCCGAGGCATGCAGATCCAATACCAAAACACACACCGGAGAAGACCGATTAATCTCGGAGATAACCCCGAGGTATCCAGTCTCAGTCCCAACCATGGGAATAGCCACCAACCTTGGTGATAACCCCAAGGAATGCAGTTTCGGCGATAACCCCAGAAATGCTTGTTTCAAATGCGACCATCTTCAATCTCGGTGCTCACAACGAGATACACTGTACCAACACGGCAATAACATCGGGAAGACAGGCACACCTCAAAGATGACAATGAGGACCACCTTCAAAAATTGCTACAGTCCAATCTCAGCGCAGCCTGAGCAACGTCTGCTTTATCAGCCTAATCCGGCGATAACACCGGTGAGGGGCAATATTGTCATCTCGCCAACGCGATGCCATGCCACGTCGTCTCAACATCTCTACGCAACGATGTCCTACAAAACTAACCAATCACGAGTGACTATTGTACGGGGTAACGGATGAAAGTTGAAGCTTGAAGACCGGAGGGCATCGTCCCATCTTCAATGACTTCGTACAAACTCTAATCCCATGCCATCGTACAACTCTCGACAACGGCGGTCCAAAATAGGTCCTGTATACCTCAAATGGATGCCCGGATTGCACTTCTTAAATTTCGAGTGGACATTATAGTGCCTGAATGCACGTACTTCGAGACGACCAGACCCGAAAAACTTGGGCCCACCCGGGTTGCCTCTGGTACACCTACCGCTAAATCGTCTATAAATAGAGGGCTTGGGCTGTCCATTTTGCAAGTGAAAACGACGAGGAAGCCCTGCCCAATTTGCTCTGCACTCACCCCATGCAGTGTACTTTCTCATTTTAAACACCTGTAAGCTCATATATAGCCCTTTTGTATCTCTAAAAGCGGTGTTTACCCACTCTAAAGATATAGAAGTCTTCTTTGGCGGTCAATTGTAAGCCTTCTCACACACTTGAGTCTTTTCTTCATCTCTCGCACACACCCTTCTTCACGTTGAGAGTCGTGTTACACAGATTTGCCAGGACTTTAGTCCGTGGTTTTGTTTGAGTTGTATATATATATATATATATATATATATATATATATATATATATATATATATATACGATTATATATATTAATTGTGTGTAATTTTGTTCGATGATCCTGAACTTGATGCAGGCGTTACTCGCTTATATATATATATATTTATATATATGAAGCGTGGTCGTATTACTACATTCGATGAGTGCAGATTTTACATTTGATGCGTTTACTCTACTTTTGTATATATATATATATATATATATATATATATATATATATATATATATATATATATTCAAATCTGCACTCGGAGTTTTCTTCCTGGCGGTTGATCGCTTTTACTGATTTTATTTATATTTTGTCACTTACTCGAGTTTCCTTTGGCGGTTGGCCGTATATTCTGACTTTATTACGTTTTCGTCCCTTTAGAGTTTCTCCGTGACGGTTGATAGCTTTTCTGACTTTATTTACATTTTCGATCCCCATGGAGGTGCTTTCGTGGTTGGTGATCCTATCTATATATATATATATTTCTGACTTTATATATATACCTACTACTTACTTACATACAAATTGCGAAAGATATCTAGTGCGCTTTAGGAATCATGTGATCACTGATTCAAACTATTGGATCTAGATTCGATTCCGTGATGGACATTTTCGTATGTAAGCAACTTGTAAATTATTCTACGGTGTCTGAATTTCCTCAGATGGTTTCCATACCCATGAGGAAGTCGGGATTATTTTGTACATTATTTTCGTACGGATGCCTCACATTTGTAAAATAAAATAAATCAAACCGAACACTTAATAAAATGGGAGTGTAAAAGGTCTCAATTACTATTGAGCATCGGGGTTTGAAAAACCTCTTTTATAAAACATTGTTGGGTTTCGACACAGAAACACACAGCGAAAATAGAAGAATTTAAACCAAATTTAAAACCCTAAACAGGATCCATGCGAAAAACAGTTAATTCAGTGGTTAGAAATTATACCGATTAAGAAAGCGATTAAACGATGCGGTCGAATCTCCAACGCCTTTCGAAGCTAATCTGCTGCCTCTCTACGATATCCACGAACGCTCCATTTAATCGTCCCACGATCTCAGAAGAAGGAATCGCAGACTAGCCACCAAGGATGAGATTTTTTGAAGCTGTTTTTTCTAGTCTCTCTAAGAAAGCGGCTAGGTTTTTGTTTTGATTATTTTCAAAAAAGTCTGCCGATATATCATATATATAGCAATAAATGGAAATTAATCAAAACCCTAATCTAATTAAAATAAAATCCGAATATATATATATATATATATTATATCTTAATTAAGTCTTACTTAATTAATATATATACATATATAAAGCATCCTTTTAATTTAAATTGTGATTTAAATACTATCAATCATATTGATATATTTAAATCCTTACAATTTAAATTAATTCCCTTTTAATAACGTTCTTTGTGTATGACCCTATATGTTATTATTACGTTGGCAATAATTTTATAAACATATTATAAAATTATAAACAGTGAACGGCATCTAGTAATGCATCACTGCTACCCAAGTAATAATAAGATCGATGATTCGATGCAACCTTTTCGTGACCAATGTTTCAATGTAATTTAATCCTTTTAACCTTAATATCCTAGATTAAACTCGAGTCATGGAATGTGTCATACTCTTTATAATTTAATCTGAGTTTTCTTGATCAATGAGTAGACTATATGAAACAAATCACTATTTGAGCATGGCCATGCATTTCATAGTCCTACTCAATCAAGAGGCCTATGGATATCACCCATAATATATAGGATAGTTAAATTCCATCTAGATCACTCATATTTCTCACACGATTCATGATGAACCCAATAATCACCTTTATAGTCCACCCAATTAAAGGTGATATTTGATGATATCAAAGTACATAAATTCTCGTGTAGTAATATAGCGATTTCAGGTCGGAGGACCATTACATCATTGTCACTATGAGAATTGCTAATGACACTTCGCATAATGCTCCATATAGAATTCTCATGGTGGGTCCGTCAAAGACATCGTTCTCAATAACATGTACCTATGCATCGACTTAATATCTCATATATTTATGACCAATGAGATTTGGTCATCAGTCAATCCACATACTAGTCTCAATGCATCATTGTTGTCCCATCAACAATGATACTCGACTATGGACATTTAAGAACAATGATACTAATTGTAATTATATAATCTCATGTTCAAGTCACATACTTGAAACTATATAATTTGTATCACTATTCTAAGGAATTTTATTATGTTAACAATTATATTACGCAGTAAATAAAACAATAATAAAATCATATATTTATTCAATCAAATATAATATCAAAACGTTAAGCAATTATATCAAATAATTGGCCTCTAGGGCATAAACTTTAACAGTCTCGCATTTGCACTAGAGCCAATCACTCATGTATCTAATACCCATGGAACTAGTGTGACCGTCGTGCTTCTGCTGCGACAAAGCCTTGGTCAGTAGATCTGCAACATTATCATCTGTTGGCACTCTTCCTATTTGTACATCTCCTCTATCAATGATTTCACGGATGAGATGGTACCGCCTAAGTATATGCTTGGATTGTTGGTGAGATCTGGGTTCCTTAGCCTCGTGCAATGGCTCCATTATTATCACAAAGATATAGAGCAACCCGATCAACAATGGTTGGAACAACACCAAGTTCAAATGATGAACTTTTTAATCCATACAACCTCCTCGTCGCACTAGAAGTAAGTAATATACTCACCTCATTGTAGAATCACCATCGCTTCTCGCTTCAACTTTTCCAATTAACAAAGACACCACTATTTTAAGGTAAAACACAAAACCCGACCGAGACTTATAGTCATCATTGTCATCCGAAACTAGCATCGTGTAACCCTTTTACGCGCCATTCATTCATCACATCCATATACCAAGAATGAATCCTTAGTCCTTTTAGTGTACTTGAGGATATTCTCGATCGTTGTCCAAATGACCTTTCACCGGATTCGATCGGTATTCGCTTTCGTCATGCTCAAAGCATACGAGACATCCGGATGAGTACATATCATTGCATACATGATAGATCCAATTGTCAAGCATAAGGGATCTTTCTCATACGCTCCTCATCATCTTGTGATTTAGGACATTGGGCCTTAGAGATCTTTACACCATGAGTCACGGGTAAGTTTCCTCTTTTCGCCTCTTGCATGCCGAACCGTTTCAACACTTTATCAATATATATACTTTGACTTCAGTTCGAGCATTTTTTCTCGATCTATCTCTATAGATCCCGGATACCTAAAATGTAAAAGATCGCCCAAATCTTTCATGGAGAAACATTTTCCTAACCATGTTTTTACAAATTGTAAGGAAGGAATGTCATTCCCAATAATTAATATGTCATCAACATATAATACTAGAAATACAATGTGACTCCCACTAACCTTCTTATATACACAAGTTTCATCTTCATTTTTAATAAAGCCAAATTTTTTGACTGCTTCATCAAATTGAAGATTCCAACTCCGAGAGGCTCGCTTCAATCCATAAATGGATCGCTGCAGCTTACATACCTTTCCAAAGATCCTTTCGAGTGACAAAACCCTCAAAGTTGTGTCATATACACATCCTCAAGGAGATTTCCGTTAAGGAAAGAAGTTTTGACATCCATTTGCCAGATTTCGTAATCATAAAAAGCTGCAATAGCAAGTAAGATCCTAATGGATTTAACTATTGCCACTGGAGAGAAGGTTTCATCATAGTTAACTCCTTGAATTTGTTTGAAACCTTTTGCTACCAGTCGGCCTTTATAGGTTTATACATTACCATCCATGTCGGTTTTCTTCTTGAAAACCCACTTGCACCCGATTGGTTTTACCCTTTCGGGTGGATTAACCAGAGTCCATACTTGGTTAGTATACATGCAGTCCATCTCAGATTTCATGGCTTCAAGCCATTTCTCAGAATCTGGTCCATTCATAGCTTCTTGGTAGAAGCAGTGCTCATCTTGATCTATGAGCATCACATCATTGCTTTTGAGTCACAAGATATCCATAATATCTCTCGTGCTCTTGGCGTGTCCTACCAGATCTATGAATGACTTGTGTAATTTGAAAGAGTGTTCACTTTCCACAATTTCTTGTGGTTCCCCGCCACATTCCAACTCAGGTTCAATGATATTTTGTGGTTCTCGAATTTCTTCGAGTTCTACTTTCCTCCCACTGTTTCCTTTAGAGACAAATTCTCTTTCTAGAAAAATACCAGTTCGAGCAACAACCACTTTGTTCTCAGAAGGTTTGTAGAAATAATACCTTTTGTTTCCTTTTGGGTATCCCACAAAATTACATTTGTCGATTTGGGGTCCGAGCTTGTCGTAATCCAGACGTTTTACTTAACGCCTCGCAACCCCAAATCTTCATGAACATATATACTAGGACGCTTCCCAGTCCACATCTCAAATGGTGTCTTTCAACCGCCTTTGTAGGAACACGGTTAAGTGTGAATGCAAATTGCCTCTCAGGCATGACCCCGTAAGCTTATCGAAGATCTACATGACTCATCATTGATCGTACTACATGTCCAACAAGGTTCGATCCTCCTCTCGATACACCATTCCATTGTGGTGTTCCTGTGGAGTGAGTCGTGATATAATACCACACTCCTTTAGAAGGTCATCAAAGTCTTGGCTTAAGTATTCACCTCCTCGACGGATCAAGGGCTTTTATGCTTTTGCCAAATTGGTTTTGAACTTCATTCTTGAATTCTCTTGAACTTTTTAAAGGATTCTTGATTTGTGTCTCATAAGATACACATATCCATATCTACTAAAGTCGTCAAGAAATGTAATGAAGTAATAAAACCTACCTCTTGCTAACGAACTCATGGGTCCACATACATCACTATGTATAAGTCCCAATACATCGCTAGTCTGCTCAATCGTGTCCAAAGTGAAAGGGCTTTAGTCATCTTGCCTAATAAACAAGACTCAGATTTCTAATATGATTCAAAATCAAATGAATCCAAGAACCCATCTTTATGGAGTTTGGATATGCGTTTCTCATTTATATGGCCTAAACGACATGCTGTTAAGAGATATGTCAATTTGAATCATATGATTTAAATCGTTTTGTATTTATGTTATAGATAGGCATTTCTAAATCAAGAATATAGAGACCGTTAAACAATTGTGCAACACCATAACAAATATCATTTAAGTAAAACAAACAACGATTGTTCTTTATTATAAATGAAAACCCTTCTTGTCCAAACAAGAAATAGAAATAATGTTTTTGCTTATAGCAGTACAAAATAACAATCTTCTAATTCTAAAACTAGCCCGGTGGGCAAAGATAAATGATAAGTTCCTACTACCAAAGGCAAAGAACAACTTTTGCTCCATTCCCAACTCGTAGGTCAACCTCTCCTTTCATTAAAGTCCTACTCCTTCTGAGTCCCCCGCACATTAACACAAATGTGAGAACCACATCCAAAGATCCAATACCCATGATGTAGAAGTAGACAAGTTGACTTCTATAACATATATATACGAATCAAGTCGCACTTCTTTTCCTTTTCTTCACTTCTTCCAAATAAGCATGACAGTTCCTTTTCCAAAGGTCTGTGTTTTCCATGTAAGTGACATTCACCTTCTTTAGCCACCCCACCTTTAGGTTTTAAAGCCTGCTTGGTTTTTGAATTGGGTTTGGCAAAAGATTTAGATCCTATCTTCTTCTCGCCTTTCCATTTCCCTTAGCATTCCCTTTTGCACCATCATTATGGGAGCGGGTCCCGCTTTTTTCATGTTGTTCTCTAGTTCTTAACATGCTCAACAATTCAAGAAGGTTTTTCAATTTCATTCATAAGATAGTTCATAACAAATCGAGAGTAGCATTGTTCAAAGATTGCAAAAACAAGATCAATTTGGGCTTCCTGAGTGATTGGAAAACCCAACCTATCAAGGTACTCAATATACCCAATCATTTTCAAGCACATGTGGACCAACTAGATCACGTTCACCCATCTTGCAGTTGATATAACGCCTTGCTTCAGATCATACCTCTCCCGTCGAGCATGCGCCTTCGAAACAATTTCTCGAGATGCTCGATCATCTCATAAGCATCCATCAACTCATGTTGCTTTCAAGCTTAGTGTTCATGGTTGCTAGCATGACACAACTCACGTCCAGAGCATCATCTTGATGCTTCTTATAAGCATTATGCTCGACGACGTGGTGCGATGATAATGGTGCCGCAGGAATGGGCCCATCAGGACATAAAGCTTGCGCTCTTGTTTGAGGACAATCCTCAAGTTCCTATGCTACCAAGGAAATTAATTCCACTCAAACTTGTCCTTTTCAAGGACCGATTCGTAATGAAAGACTATTTGTGTTGTTGTTGTTTACCATTGATATCTACAATTTATAAGTGCAAAAAAATAATAAGTCAAATTGCAGAGTTAATATTATGTAATTGATAATAGTACATTCAAAATATACCTCCCACTATTTTATTCAAATTAATAGCCCTCACCATTAATTCGGAAAGCATTTTCTATTAAATCTTTCTAGTGAGCCAAGATCCATATTTCATTATTCCTTAAGTTAGCTTTGGCTAATCTCTTAAAACACAATTATTTAGGTAGACAACCCTTTGTCAATTATATCATATATAACTCCTGGATAGTTTGGTAAACAACAATTGTTTCTAATCCATCTAATGGTATCTACCAAACTCTATGCCTCTAAGTCCACAAACCTATTGAGATAACTTAGTTAAGTTGGGCGCAATGATTTTAATAGTTTGGATATCACAATTATCCTATCACATCTTACCTAGATAAATAGGGTACTTTGTTTTGGCAAACCTACATCTATTGATCAAGGTCTTGATGAGTGTTATTCATTGGAAGGCATCTGATTTAGACTTAATAATTTAATGAGGATTTTATTAATTAATTTAGATCTCACCAATTTTAATCTTATTAAGCATGCATTATTATTTATCATATCATATCACATACAAGCATAAATAAAGTGCAAAATTAAATGTGTCACGCTTATGGCCCAATCCATCGTCAATCTTTTCAAGCTAATGAAAGATCAAGGTCAATCTAAGGTGGTAAAAGATCTTAAAATAAATAGCTTCCTCGATCTTCCTCAAGCATGTGCCTCCTCTCCATCATCATCTTTCCATCATGTTCTCCATCTTGACATCTTCATCGATTACATGATTATTACATGATATAAAGAAACCTCGAAGTTACATTCGAGGGGATTTAGATGAGAAAAGAATATTACATTAGAATTTATAGAAAGGCAATTACATGCAAGCCGTATTTCAAAACCAAAACCACTAACCTATGGGTCAAAAGGCCATAATCAGGCACCATGCATATCACAATAAGCACATAACAATTTATATATAATTAAAGAAAACTATATATAACATATTGGGGTCACGACCATCGCTAATCTGACGATGGGGGTCCAAGGGGGGGGGGTCTCGAACATTACTATACGTATTTGAGAATTTTTCCATACGAATCTCTGAAACAGTTTCAAAATCATACATTTTAATCCACCAAAACACCCATAATAACAAATCATATATGTCCAATTTCGATTTAATCATATTAAAACGATTAAGAGTACACCCAGAATTTATCATATATTTCCAGTTTTGATTAATCATATTAAAACGATTCTTCATGCTTCTAATCCGATTAGAACAGTTATATTGTTATTCCACCGATTAAAGATACGATTAACAAAAGATTATCATATATATATTACTGTAATACACATACAACGGAATATCATATATTCAATTTTATATAGGTAAACATGCATCATCATATATCATATATATCGAATACAATTAAAACACGTTATCTGAATTATTCTTTTCGCAAGTAGCTTTGATACCACCGTGGGTTTTCACACGTAAACGCACAAATGAAATAGAAGAATTTAAACCAAATTCAAACCCTAAACAGATCCATGCGAAAAAAATAGTTAATTCAATTGGTTAGAAATTATACCGATTAAGAAAGCGATTAAACGATGCTATTTAATCTCCAACGCTTTTTCAAATGAATCAAGGCTCTCTACTAGATCACAATTAAATGCTCCACTTAATCGCCCTACGATCTGCAGAAGAAGGAATCGCACAGATTAGCCACCAAGGATGAGGATTTTCAAAACTGCTTTTTCTAGTCTCTCTCTAAGAGCGGCTAGGGTTTTTATTTTTGATTATTTTCAAAAAGCGCTGATATATCATATATATAGCAATAAATCAAAATTAATCAAAAAACCCTAATCTAATTAAAATAAAATAATATATATATATATATATTATATCTTAATTAAGTCTTACTTAATTAATATATATATATATATAAAGCATCCTTTTAATTTAAATTCATGATTTAAATACTATCAATCATATTGATATATTTAAATCCTTACAATTTAAATTAATTCCCTTTAATAACGTTTCTTCTTGTGTGTGACCCTATAGGTTATTATTACGTTGGCAATAATTTTAAAAACATATTATAAAATTATAAACAAGTGAGCGACATCTAGTAATGCATCATCGCTACCCAAGTAATAATAAGATCGATGATTCGATGCAACCTTTTCGTGACCAATGTTTCAATGTAATTTAATCCTTTTAACCTTAATATCCTAGATTAAACTCGAGTCATGGAACGTGTCATACTCTTCATAATTTAATCTGAAGTTTTTTCGATCAATGAGTAGACTATATGAAACAAATCACTATTTGAGCATGGCCATGCATTTCATAGTCCTACTCAATCAAGAGGCCTATGGATATCACCCATAATATATAGGATGGTTAAATTCCATCTAGATCACTCATATTTCTCACACGATTCATGATGAACCCAATAATCACCTTTATAGTCCACCCTATTAAAGGTGACATTTGATGATATCAAAGTACATAAATTCTCGTCCTAGTAATATAACGATTTCGTGCCTGAGGACCATTACATCATTGTCACTATGAGAATTGCTAATGACACTTCGCATAATGCTCCATATAGAATTCTCATGGTGGGTCCGTCCAAGACATCGTTCTTTAACATGTACACTGCACGCATCGACTTAATATCTAATATATTTATGACCAATGAGATTTGGTCATCAGTCAATCCACATACTAGTCTCAATGCATCATTGTTGTCCCATCAACAATGATACTCGACTAGGGACATTTAAGAACAATGATACTAATTGTAATTATATAATCTCATGTTCAAGTCACATACTTGAAACGATATAATTTGAATCACTATTCTAAGGAATTTTATTATGTTAACAATTATATTACGCAGTAAATAAAACCATAATAAAATCATATATTTATTCAATCAAATATAATATCAAAACGTTAAGCAATTATATCAAATAATTGGACTTTAGGGCATAAACTCTAATAAACATCACTGCCTTATCTTGCTTAAAATTGAATTTTTATATAAATTCAAACCCTGTGTATATAGGTGCAAACGAGGCCTCGCACTACTTCCAAATAACAGCACATTGACCCACACACACACACACACACATTCAGATAATAGTTTCTTGAAAAGAGGCGGTCACTGTGGTAATAACAAGGATGTCGGGGTGCTTAACACCTTCCGCAGATAACCAAGTCCCGGACCCTAATGAATCTTGGTTTCACCGACCCTTTTAGCGGTGTCACATCATTTGGGTCAATGTGCAAACCTTTCTGGTTGTGTTGGTACAACCATTTAAAAACCAATGGCGACTCTTAACAGTCCATCGTCGACATTATACATGTCGGACCTTTTTCACTTGTTTTTTCAAACAAATCTCACCAAAAATGAGAACACCAAAGAACAAGTAACGGAAAAGGACATCTAAAAATCCCGACGTCGACAGGTGGCGACCCTGCTGGGGACTCCAGTAAGAGGACTTAAGTCGCTATTATAATCTTTTTTAAAACTGTTATCTGCTTGTGTGTGGATGTTGCATTTACATTTTGATGAATGTGTACGAATGCATTTCCTTATTGCACTTAGTGCTTCGCACCATAACTGCTTGTGATATTAGTGCTTCGCACCATATCTGCTTGTGATATTAGCGCTTCGCACATGTCATCATTTTTCATACGGTGAGACGCGATGTATTTAAATGTATGTTGTGTGGTCCCTCCACCAGGAGGCTATCCCGTCGGTGTTTGATTACTGGACTCGTGAGAAGACTAATTCTCCGAGGCTCAGGAAATGCACCACCCAAATTCGCTCCAGTTAAAAGACCGGATTAACTTCCCGTCAAGTAGATTGCGATGATTTGGGAACCTTTATGCCAAAAAGCCATGCGAGTAACCTAAGATAGGTCACCGATAAACCCAAAACGGAGGAAAGTCTCTTCATGCTCTCATTTCAAATTACTTGTAAACACAATTACTTATAATTTCATTCCATATCTATCTCCATGTAATGAGGAATATGAAGAAATGTATACACATACATATTAACATGCAATAAACAGCTGACATCCGTTTTGCAGGATAAAATTCCTAAAATGGACACATCACATAGCATGTTATTATACACATTCCCTAAAGACTAAACTATGCAAGTCTTTTGCAGGGAAGCAATCGGACCTACTACCCGGTCAAAATCCAAAAAGGCAACAGGCCTACAGTGTGACGTCCCCAAAATTAGGTATACATCACCCATTCTGAGTCGCCAGATATATGGTACAAAATTCAAATACAACTTTATTTATAAAACTGCTGAACTGTCGTATAGAATATGACCACAGTTAACTGTGAGTTTTAATACAAATGTATGTAACTCTCATGGTGCCTCGACCACAACCTTACAATGGTACTTTACATAAAAGTATAGTCAAAAACTGTTTTAGAAATTAAAATCTCTGGGAAGTGCTCAAGGAAACCTTCGTACATGGGAGGCCATGCGTCTAGGTTATAATAGATATCATATGTCCATAGAATTATCCTTGGTTGACCTAATAGACCCCAAAGAAAACGAGAAGATTACTATCATCTTCTTTCCAATGGTGAGTCTTCTCTCGACATATAACTATCTCCACCTGCTCCAAGTGAATATTATATTTCAAATAAACTCCAAGATCATATAGGTAGTGCCCGTAGATATACTCAAAGAAGTGGATGCGCACAACCCCTCGCATCTTATGATAACACGAGGTTGTATGTCATTAGACATCTTGTATGATAGTGGCAAAACACCTTCCAAAGTTGGGTTCACCTCACCCTATTCGGGTTCACCAAAATTAAATATCAAATGACGATACAATCAATCCGACACACTTATCTAAAGTTCTCAATAATATTATTTCTATACTATTTAGGGAGAACCTCAACAGCTATAGACCACCGTTCTAATCCTCTTAATACCTTGCTCGACCCAGCTACACTTTTATTACCTGAAAGGAATTATGAAGCAAAAGGGTGAGCACAACTAACCCAATAAAGAATATCATGACTAAAGATAATTAAATTATCAATAACTTTCATCAATAATAAATCAGAGATTTAGAACATATGGTAGATGATAAAACTTTTCAACCATAGTTGCAGCGGAACGAGCAATCCATTAGAAGAGTCAAATAGACCATAAGGTCTATTATCTTCTCTATGTTAAAAGTTTACCAATAATGTTTTATCCCTGTAACATCAATCAACAATTCCCGTCCACGATCATGTGAATAACTCATAATCACAATTGTGATTCTAAATTCCTCTTCGCACTCTGGACGCGAAGATAATTTTCATCACCGTCTTCACCGAAACATCAAAAATCATGGTTATACCAAATCACAATTTCCCGCCAGAATCATTAAATCATCTTTGCACTACGACCAAAGATATTCATTTTTATCACATCCATGAATTAATATTTCATTGCTAAGACTCAGCTCAATAATTAATCCACATCATCGAATCATCCCTGCACTACAGGCCAAGGATATTCTTTAGTATTACGACCACAAATTATTCATGCACTACGGGCCAAAGATAATCGTGTTTTCATCAACGGTCCTGATCATGCCATAAAACAATTCATCTTTGCACCCTTAGCCGAAGAGAATCCATAGCCATAATCATACCAAAAACTGTCCATCAATGCACTACAGGCCAATGAGGACTTTTATCACATCATTCGTCACATTACGGTCATGATTATACCGAATAATTCCTGGTCGTAATCATACCAAGTCCATCCATGCACGTAAGCCACAGATGACTTTCATCACAATATAAGCATGAGAATGATGACAATGATATAAGCATTAATCAAACGAAAACAAGGATAAATACTAAAGACTTTAATTTATCCAAATATTATCAATCACTTAATAAACTCATAATCTAATATTGTTAATATTATAACAATATTTTAATCACTTCTTAAACTTATAAACAATTTAATTTAATTGTTTACACTTTTCCAAATAATGCATTTAATCATTAAAAAATGCCATACTCATAAGATTCCATCACCAATAATCAAATTACTCATCAAAAATCTGCATATACTTTATATAGGATTTTCAAGCCATAAAATCCTATTTACCAATTTTTCAACTTCACATAACATATTTAATTCATATGTTCAGAATTAAACCATTTTCATGAAAATACCAAATCAGTCCCAAAAATTATTCTTTTCTCCGGGATTAAGCGGAATATAGTCCCATATTGAACATATATTTTTCTCGAATTTTAAAATTCATTTACTATTTTTCAAAAATTAATTTCTAATTAATTCCTTAAGAAATTAGCTACCTCAAGGTTAACTCCAAAATTCCCAAATCTTGGCAGGATCTTACACATGTTAACATGAGCTTCAGGTTTAAATTTCATGGTCATCTGAGTTATAGAACTCCGGTTATATTTTTTCATCGGAAAAACCTAAATATTGAAATAGTCATAACTTGCTCATTTTAAGTCGGAATGAGCTCATTTTTGGACAGGAGGTACTTTATACCATATATTTCCATGTCCCAAAAGGCCGGAAGTTTTCTCACAATTTAAGAAGCCGAAAATGCCCTTTTAAAAATCTGTGCAGTAGTTTTTTTAAATTGGCAGTTTTTGACTCCTTCGCTAAAATCAGTCCACGCGAAAATCTACAATACCTTTTCAAGTGATTCCACTTGGATAAGTTAGGAAACTCATAGATCTAACTCTAGAACTTGATCAGATTCAAAAATTTGAAATATAATAGGAGATATGGTCAATTGAATTTCATGTTCCATTTTCACCAAAATCTGATTTTCAACCCTTTGTGATTTCTAAGATACTTTCATGTTTTCACACAATAACCAACATAACTCATCATAACACTTACTAATACTACATATACCCATAATTTTAATCAGTCCAATGCTTTTATTATGGCTTTCATCATAATCCACGTAAACAGATCATTTCCACAATTTAATAAGGAATGAATACGAAGGATCATTTACCATGCATGTGGTAATCCACATAGACAGGTTATTCCAACAGAATAATAAAGAATGGAATAACAGAAGGATTCACCATGCGTGCGATAGACTGCACAAATAGGTTATTCCCAACAGAATAATAAATAATGGAACCAGGTCCGGCATAAACGCACAGACATGATATTCCAACAAAATAATAAATAATGGAACCAGGTCCGGCGTAAACGCACAGACAGGATATTCCGACAGAATAATAAATAATGGAACCAGGTCCGGCGTAAATGCACAGACAGGATATTCCTATAGAATAATAAAGAACGGAATATTAGAAGAATTTCACCATGTATATGATGATTGCATATAGGAAGGTTATTCCAACATAATAATAAAGAATGGAATAATGTAAGAATTTCACCGTGTATGCAGACTTTTCATATGCAAAAGTTATTCCAACATAATAATAAAGAATGGAATATGAAGTTCTCTTCATGAATACGAAAGAAATAATACCCCTTATTTAGTATAACAAATAATATCCCTACCTTAGAAGAAACCGGATATTGGAGTAGTGAAGTAGGAGAATACTTTTCTTCTTTTCTCTATAGTTTCTCTCTAGAGTTCGGTGAATTAAGTAAAAACATAATGAAGGAGCGAGCTTCTATTTATAGAAGAACTGAAAGTGGCTTTTGGTCTTAACGAATGGTCAAAATGACTCTTGGTAATATTGAAGAGACAACTACTATTTGCGAAGGGGCAATTAACTCTTGAAACATCGAAAGGGCAAATAACTCTTGAAACACCGAAGGGTCAAATAACACTTGGAAAACTGAAGGGACAAGTTACTATTAAAACTTTAAATCAACGATCCATATTGATTTACTATTATAATTTCAACCAACGGTCTGAAAAATTAGCACATCTCCTCATGGAATAATATTGTACCAAAAAATGATTTGGACCGAAAAAAAATATATTTTTTGGGTGAATAGTACCCCGTGAATAGTAACTCGTGAATAGTAGCTCGTGAATAGTAACTCATAAATAGTAATGCGTGAATAGTAACTCGTAAATAGTAACTCATGAATAGTAACTCGTGAATAGTACTCCGACACAAAAAGTGCCCCGAATACCCGTTTGAACAATATAACCTCCAAACATCAATTATTATTGAAACAAATGTCGATTACCACTAACACAAATAATTCTAACAATGGAACTATAAAATTCATCTTTAATCAACACGAAATTATTCATCATTAATATTATAATTCACAATATTTAACAACTAGGTCGTTCCCAGGAAAGAGGGGGCTTTCCGATAAGGATTTCTCCTTATTGGCGCGCGATTAGGTGACCAAACCTCTCATTGACAGAACTTCTAGACATTGTCATTATTGCAAATAATAATATGAATAACTTTGCCATCTCAATTATTGATTTAATAATATATATCATATTATACAGATGATACTGTAACAATAATTGAATCAATAATATGAGAGATATTATGCAGCAATTACTGTAGAAATAATTGAGTATAACTGAGTGATTTCTCACGTAAGCATCAATAATCAATACCGTGTGCTACTATGCAACCACGCATATTACTGTACTTTTACTATCGGGTAGTTCAACAGTTTTAACGGTAACACCTCCGCCGTTATTTTTATAGAAAGATAATTTTGTCATTTTCTAACTACGACAATACTTCCGTTGTGGGGTCTACCAATGATTATGCCATCGTACGGATATTCCCCGACAAAAAGAATATTCCCCGACCAATCGAATATTTTATAACAACTTGCATACTTTTCAAATTTATAAATATTACCCACAACTATAACATTATATCAAATCCACACCATAATATTAAAAAAAATTATTTCGAGAAAATTAAATCTTTATTCATAAAATTTGGGGTCTCACATACAGTCAATTATGTCGTCATCCGACCAGACTGAACTTAATCCAGTTTCTCGCAAAGAATTCAACGGATTAAGAAAACAAATTACAGATTTGGCTATTCTACTCAAAGAATTACACTAGTCTACACAGGGTCAAAAAATACCCGTACATGCTGAATCCTCCACACAAGGAGGAACCCAGGTCATTACAATACCTGAACTACAGTTGGATACGACCTAAAAAACTCATGATGCTGCCCATCCCACTGGAGATCCAGATACTGGTGACATCAAAAAGAAAGTCCTCCAAATGGAAGAGACCCTTCGTGCTATTAAAGGAATTGGAACACACGGGAGTGTTTCATATGCTGATTTGTGTATTTTCCTTGGTGTTCATTATCCAGAAATATTTAAAACTCCTGACTTTGAAAAATATGACGGGTTAGGAGATCTTTACACACATTTAAAGGTGTTTATTGGGGAACTTGGATCTTATGCAGAGGACGAAAAGCTTAGAATGCAATTGTTCCAAAAGAGTCTAACTGGAGAAGCCCGATCGTGGTACACAAGATTAGACAATTCAAAGATCCATAGCTGGGAAGAGCTAGCACATGCTTTCCTCACTCAATACAGCTTTCAGACTCAAATGGCTCCTGATCGATATCAAATTACCAAGATTAAGAAACAGTTTAACGAGTCTTTCAGAGAGTATGCTCAAAGGTGGAGACGACTGGCTGCCCAAGTTTGTCCTTCCATGACAGAATCAGAGATGGTCATGACTTTCATAGACATACAAGAAGCTCCGTTCTATGAGAGAGTTTTAGCCGACATCGGCAAACCATTTTCTGAAATGGTCAAACATGGGGAGATGGCTAAGATGGGATTGAAGTCCGGAAAGATTCAAGACCTAGCTCCACTCAAAGCTGTTACTGATCACATCCAGTCCGAAAATTATGGGAACAACCCCCGGAGGGTCCATAAAAAGAAAGAGGAAGATGTTTCCCTGATACTACAGGGGCAAAAAGGCAATCAGAACATGCATATTCAAAGGAGAAACTACACTTCCTTTCAAGCACAGTCTGTAAACCCTCCAATACCAAAAGGTGGAGAAGTCAAATGCCCTCGAGTGTTTACACCCTTAGGGATACCCTCGAGAACATTCTTAATCTTCTGACAATGCACAGAAGAAAATTACGCATCTTCTTCCACCAACCAATTTCTAATGGACGGGGTTTCAATCTTTGCTCAAAATGTGCTTATCATGCGGGGCACTGGACATGATACTCGTGGATTGTTGGGCCTTGAAACACAAGATCCGGGACACGATAGACAACGGAGAGATCGTGGTCACCAAACCAGATCAGCCTCACGTTCAAGACAACCCTCTTCCTCAACAAAAAGAAGAAGAGGTCAACATGATAAATTGGAGTAGCGGACAAAATTCCAATTTCAGCTTTGAATCCTCCCAGACCCTCAAAGACAGTAATGACAAATGGGATTATGCCAAGTTCCAGTTCACAATGGAATGAAAGATAAAAGCTTTATGCAATCAAATTGAGCAATTGGCGAAATTGGTGACTTATCAACATCAAGTGACACGTCAGTTAATCAGCCAGGTGTATGTCAGTCTCCTACCTCTTGTCATGAATATTCCCTCGTCATTTTTAGAAAATGAAATGCTGGAAGACAAAGTGACAAAGAGAGAAAATGCCAAGGCCTGTCGGGATTTTGCCAACAAAAGGGAATTCACCTATTTAGGCCAACCTATGGAGGAAATCCTTCATATGTTAATCAATGAAGGAAGGATCAGTTCCCTTCTACCTCCAATCAACTCCCGTTCAAGACGGTAAAATTCTAATGGAGTATGCTAATATCACTCCCAGTCTCGCGGCCATAGCACAGAAGAATGCTGGGCACTTTGCCACCTTATCCAAAATCTAATTGACAGTGGTGTCCTGCACTTAGCAGACGACGATACTGTGTTACGTGCAAGTGAGAATACAGGTCCAACTAAGTGGAAGAGTGTGGTAGCAGTCATATCCACTAAAGTTGATGGGATTAATCAATCACTCACAATGCCAACAATTCAACTTAAGGGAAGCAACAATCCTTTGAAAGTGGCCAATCTCTAGCCAATCAACTTGCCGTACAGAGCACAATATCCTATTGTTAGCTTGCGCAAAGTTCTGTGGAATTATGGAGAAGGTGAAGGATCCACCTCACATACAACTGCAACAGTGTCGAAGGAAAATCCACTGTATCTTCCCCAACGGGTGATGAAGCCTACCATCAAATCAAAGGGGAAAATACCCATAGAGAAAATTGAAAAATTCCTCCGCACTATGGGTCATCACGAAGCTAAGGTGGTTTTAAGCTTAAAAGAAGCTCCACAACAAATATTAATTCTGGACTTGGTCCTAACTTCCAAGAATCACCAGAAGGTCTTGTTGAAGGTTTTAGAAGAAGCCTATCTGCCGACATCAGTTGATACGGAAATATTTCAACATATGGTTGATCACATTTTCAACAACAATGTGATATCCTTCACTGATGATGACATACCGCCCAAGGGGACCGTTTATTGCAAACCGTTGCACATTGCGGTCTTGTCCTCCGAATACATGCTAGCTGGAGTATTGATAGATGGAGGTTCCTCTCTAAATATCTGTCCATACGCTACCTTGGTGAAGATGAACATCAATCTCAACCGAATTCAGAGTAGCCATACTATCATCAAAGCTTTTGATGGAGCCCGCCGTAATTCGGTCGGAGTAATTGAGCTGCCAATCGAAATTGGTCCTCACACATTCTGCGTATCCTTCCATGTGCTCAAAATAGATTCGGGATACAACTTGCTCTTGGGGCGACCATGGATTCATATGGCAGGGGCAGTCCCCTCTACTCTTCACCAACAATTGAAATACATTATCGACAATAGTCTGGTCACGGTCAACGCCGAACCGGAGATTCCTCAATACGGAGACATACCATTCATCAATGCCAATGCAGATGTGGAACCAGTCAGTTTTCATGCTTTGGAAATAAGCAATACCCAATACCATGCTATTGGAATGCCATTGCCCGAACCCAAGATTTCTGCCGAAATAATGTCGGCTACCCAAGAAATGATGTCATTGGGTCATAAACTGGGACAAGGGTTGGGTAAAGGTTTCCAGGGTATCAAATATCCAATTCGATTAACCAAGCAAACTAGAACAGCTGGACTAGGCTATTTTGCCAGTTCTAGTTATAGGGATCCTCATAAGCACCAGCAGATTCCTTCAGCTTCAACCATGTGGTGTTTATCTTTGCCTTCAAACTCTGAGTCCGCACAACCTCCTGTAAAGGTGCTAGCCAATGTAATGGCTATGTTATTTCCCAAGCCAGTGCCGGTAAAGGAGAAAGAAGTCTTTGTTCCAAATCCCGCAGTGGAAGAAGAGGAACGAAGAATCAAGTGAGACGTCATCCGAATGATGTCAGGCATACGCATCATCATTCATGATGAACATACCAACAGATACACCCCAGACGATGATTGCCCAGACGTAATGGCCATCATTCGAGACAGGGAGGATGATGACAATCCCTTCATCGCTGCGGTCCACCCGGACTTTACCCTTTCCAATTGGAACATCATTCCTTGCATTGGTCGACAAGGGTAAAATGGGCAGAACTTTTTCTGCCCTGTAGATATATTAACTGCTTACTTTTCTGTACAGTATTAGCAGTTTATTTTGCCAGTATATGCTAACACTGTGTATGATCAACACATTTCATATATACTAAGTGAAAGCATATTTTGTTTCCGGACTCTAGACTTAGATGTGCATGTACTTGCTGATACGGTGCCTCTTCTCCACAAGGATTGTACCTTTGATGTAGAGATTTATTCAGCCTTGATGGATATACAGGATGACATTGAGGTGCCTCCAAAAATTCAAGAATGGGTCAAAGATAAACCTAAACCCAACCTTGATCAAACAACTTCTTTCAATCTCGGAACCTTAGAAAGCCCTAAGTTAATCCAGATTGGTTCAGACCTTACCCCAGACCAACGGAATGACATGGTTACGCTACTAACCCAATTCTAGGATTTGTTTGCATGGTCTCATGAAGACATGGTGGGTTTGTCCACTGACATTGTCCTTCATCTCCTTCCCATTAAAGAGGGATTTAAGCAAGTCAAGCAAAAGCTCAGACGATTGAAACCCGAGTGGAGTTTAAAGGTGAAAGAAGAAATTGTGAAACAATTTCAAGCTGGCATCATCATGGTGTCTACATATCCTGAGTGGATATCCAATATTGTGCCCGTGCCTAAACCTGGAGGGAAGGTGCGAGTTTGCGTGGATTACCGGGACTTGAAAAAAGTTTGCTTAAAAGATAGCTTTCCCTTGCCATTTATCCACATTCTCATTGACAATACTACGTAATACAATATGTACTCCTTTGCTGATTGCTTTGCGGGGTATCATCAGATCATGGTTGCCAAGGAAGATCGTGAGAAGACTGTTTTCATCACGCCTTAGGGAACCTTTTGTTATAGAAGGTTGTCATTCGACCTTATCAATGCCGGAGCCACCTATCAATGAGCTATGATGGCTCTTTTCCATGACTTAAAGCACAAAGAGATCGAGATCTACGTGGATGACATCATTGTCAAGTCCCGGAAGGAGGATAACCATATAGACCATCTCAAAAAGTTGTTCAACAGGTTGCGTAAGTACAACTTGAAGTTGAATCCAGCTAAATTCGCCTTAGGTGTTAAATCAGGCAAGTTGCAAGGATTTCTAGTCAGCCACAAGGGGATTGAGCTAGATCCAGCCAAAATCCAAGCCATCATAGAAATGCCCATTCCTCAAACAGAGAAGGAAATATGGGGATTTTTGGGAAGAATCAACTTCATTAGCAGGTTTATCTCTCAACTCACAGCAACCTGTGAGCCAATCTTCAAGCTATTAAGGAAGAACTCCTCCATGAAATGGAATGATGAGTGTCAAAATGCCTTCCTCACAATCAAGAAATAGCTCGTCAAAGCTCCCGTTTTGGTACCACCCAGGGATGATGTTCCCCTATTTTTGTACTTGTCAATAAGTGACAATGCCACGGGTGCATCTTTGCCGACATGTAAGGACGATAGAGGCCAAGAATGAGCTATCTATTACCTCAGCAAAAGGTTCAGCAACACTGAACACAAGTACACTCTGATCGAAAAGATGTGTTGTGCTTTAGCATGGGCTTCCATGAGGTTACAACATTACCTCCATGGTCACACAACCCATCTCATATCCCGCGTGGATCCTCTCAAGTACGTGTTCAACAAACCCATGTTAAATTGCCGACTGTCCAGATGGCAGTTGATCCTACAACAATTTGACATCTTATATATGACTCAAAAGTCCATCAAAGGTCAAGGAATCGCGGATCAACTGGCCGTCGCACCTTCAGGGAATTTCAAACCCTTGGAAACATATTTCCCCGATGAAGGAGTAATGACAGTGCAACAATATCATCAGTACGATACGCGCCAATCATGGAAGATGTATTTTGATGGAGCTATTAATATGGAAGGTTCTGGAGCAATTCTAGTATCTGGTACGGGGGAGCAGTATCCCATTGTCGTCAAATTACAGTTTGTCAGCACCAATAATATGGCTGAGTATGAAGGCTGTCTCATGGGGCTAAAACTTGCCCGTTCAATAGGCATCAGGCGGTTAACTATCTTTGGAGATTCGGAGTTGGTAATCAGACAATCCACCGGAATCTATCAAACCAAGGAACTACATTTGCTGCCCTACCATCGGCAGGTTTTGAAGATGGCTTTGGAGTTCGAAGAAATCTTTTTTCTACACATTCCTCGTAATAGGAATGACTTTGCAGATGCATTAACAACTTTGGCCTCCTTGATTCGCATATCAGATAAGGAACACTTGCCAAGCGTCACAATTTCCCTGCAAAAGGCCCCAGCCTATGGGAATTACGTTGGAGAAGTATCGGATGAGCTACCTCCCATCCAACAACCTTGGTATCAACATATCAAGGAATATCTACGAGATGGATCTACACCCGCTGAGGCGAGCCCGACTGAGAAAAGGCGGATCTATCGACTTGCTATAAAATTCTACCTGAGTGGAGATGCGCTCTACAAAAGAGATGCAGGACTAGGTCTCCTCAGATGTTTAGACAAAGATAGAGCCCAAAGGCTTATGGATGAAATCCATGGCGGAGTCTGTGGCCCCCATATGAGTGGCCCCCTCCTTGTCAAGAAAGTCCTCAGGACAGGACATTATTGGCTATTTCTCAAAGCTGATTGCGATGACCACGTCAGGAGATGCTATCAGTGCCAGATTCATTGGAATGCTATACACGGCCCTCCAAAGGAACTTCACAATATGAGTTCCTCTTGGCCCTTCTCAATGTGGGGAATGGACGTTATCGGGCCCATTGAGCCTAAAGCCAGTAATGGTCATCGATTTATCTTCACCATAATCGACTACTTCACCAAGTGGGTAGAAGCAGCCTCTTTCCCCAGGGTTACTAAAGAAGTCATCATTGCTTTCATCAGAAACAATGTCATTTGTCGATACGGACAACCAGAGGTGATTGTGTTAGACAATGCCAAGAACCTCAACAACAAAATGATGGAGGAATTATGCAGTAAATACCACATCAAACATCTTAACTCCGTCATCTATCATCCGAAGATGAATGGTGCTGTTGAAGTGGCTAACAAAAACATCAAGAAGATTATGCAAAAGAAGTCCGCCGACTACAAAGATTGGCCTGACCTATTGCCTCTTACTCTGTTAGCCTACAGAACCTCAATGCGCACTTCCACTGGGGCAACCCCCTACGCATTAACCTATAGGAAGGAAGCAGTACTCCCCATAGAAGTTGAAATGGAATCCCTCAGAGTGTTGATAGACGCTCAGCTGGATGAAGACCAGTGGGTACAAGACAAGTATCACCAATTGTCTCTAATAGACGAAAGGCGAACCGCGGCTATCTTCCATGGTCAGTTATATCAACAAAGGATCGCCAGATCCTACAACAAAAAAATCCGGCTACGGCAGTTTAAACAACATGACTTGGTTTTGAAGAAGATTCTTGACAACCAAGATCAATCTAAGGGAAAATTCGCTCCTAACTAGGAAGGCCAGTTTATTGTCAAAGAAGTATTGACAGGGGGCGCTCTCAGATTACAAGAAATGGACGGCGATGAATTTCCACAACTCATTAACTCAGACGTCGTGAAACGGTACTATGTCTGAAGTAATTATTAAACATCCTGGTGCGGAACCATCGGATCACCAGTCATTCCAGTTCTTTAACCCTTTACCACCTACAACTTTTTTACGCTTTGCCCCTTAGGGAAACATACATTTCAAGCTAGCAGCCTGGCTCTCCTTTGCGTTCCTATGACTTAGGTCATCCCACCGCGGATTGAACCTCTCACACTTGTAGTTTGGCTACCCATACATGGGATCAAACTTCTCATACCTGCAGTTTATCCTCAACCTAGGATTAAACTTTCTGCTCCCCGCACTCTGACCTGCACATGGGATTACGCTTTTCGTCTCGCCCTGAGGGGCAAACTACGTCGACTTGATCTCCTCTTCAATAGGAGTACATAGGCATCCATTTCACATGGCCTGGTTGCAATAAAACAAAAACAACAAAACATTTCTACCCTTACAAAAACAAAAACAACCAAAAACATTCCTACACCCTTTCTACCATATACAGCGTTGAACCTCGTATACCAGGTTCGAACTACGCAGACCTGATCTCCTCTTCAATAGGAGTACGTAGGCAGCCATTCATGGTACGGTCTCACCCCCTACCAAAACACAAACCCTTATCAATTGGTATTGGGATCATCCTTCAATCCACTACATTTCATTGGCTTCAGACCAAAGGGATGGAATTACCTGAACTCCTCCCAAATAGGAGATTCGACGACCATCTAAGCTGCGGTCATACCTTGAAGAGAAACACCAATCCATAAGAGATGGAATTAACTAGGCTTCTCCTAAATAGAAGTACTGGCGACCATCCGTGGTGCGGTCAATCTTAGAGAGGAAAGCCACACTCCTCTCCACATTTTTATCCAGAAACCAGTCCCAAGACACCAAAGATGGCAGGGATACACAGAGATCGATGATCCATTCTGAACTATCCAGAGACAACTCAATGTCCATCCACCCAGGAGGAATTCAGAATACATCAAGACCATAAGCCCTGAAGCAACAGGCAAAATATCAAGCAAATAACAAGGCATATCTAAAAGGGAAGTGATCCAAAAATATATTTCCCTGTCATATATATAATGCTATTTGATGTATACAATGTAAACTATACATAACAAAATGGCTAAGCTAGTCTGTGCAGGAAAATACAAGCTCATCTACAAGTCAGGGTATATGCGAGCTAACAAGCCCAACATGGCGTCCCTCTCAGAGGATGAAGGTGAAGCTGTGGTCTCCTGCACGAGAATATCCACACAACCCAATAGATCTGCAGCTATTTGCATGGTGACCATATGATCATTAATATATGTGATCATCTCTGCGATCATGCCAGCAGTAAGGGACCTCACGGCAGTACTATCTTTGACGGCCACATCCCGGGTAGATATAGCACTATCCCGTTTGACTATCACTACGTCTCTGGCTGATATGGCCTCATCCCGCTCAACAACAGCGGCATCTCTGCGAGCTAATGCCCCGTCTCTCTCTAATAAAGTTGCGTCCCTCCCATCAAGGGCAGTCAACATCATAGATCGAACCTGATCTCTCTCAAAGGTCATCAGATGAAGACTCTACTCTAGGTACTATGCCGAGTGCTGAATCACAACAGTACTGGTACTGGGAGAATCCGAAGGAAATGCTGGCAACCCAGCATCGGGTTCTTCCTCAATGTATGAATTGATGGGCTCTACATCATCTGACTCGCTATCCAGTACTATGGACACTACCACAGTCGATAAAATCTCTGTCTCCATCCATGCAGAATACTCTGCAGAATAACCTGGATGACTGACAGAGAAAGAAGCTATCTCACGATGATCCCAACAAGCATACACGCAGGATCAGTCCTCTGATGAGAGATATCGAGAAGCTGAACGCTGACCTATCGCCCCCTCGAAAGGATGAAAATCCTGGAACTGGTCAAACTGTGACATCACGAACAGTGGGTTATAAGTAGTCACGCCCCTCAAGCCAGCCAGAGGGAGGTAGTCCATGCCCGGAACGTGAGTAATAAAGCTGTATGGTGAGCTAAGCCCCGAACACGATAATATACTAAAAGGATCTCTGATATATGCCAAAAATGTGGACCAGGACAGAGCATCTATACACTCCAATGGCTGAAAGGAGTATGACATAGCTACATCATGGGTGAAGTAATATCCATGCCGTCTAAGGGTACCAATCAGTCTCAAGTGTGACATAAACCACACATACAGCACGACCAAACTACCCGTGAACACTCCTATTGGATAAGTGCAGCAGTAGGATGCTGACCGCAGGGTCTCTGCTACAATCATAGGTACAATGGTACGACCCTCTCTAAGAGCTCTCACAGCCATGATGGCACCAATGTCTATCTCATCTATGTATCGTGGCATATAGACATACGATAATATGCATAACAGCAGTACATCAACCCTGGCCAAGCGCCAATGATCCTCCGGTGCGGTAAAATCCCCAGAATATCGTGAATAGCTATCCTCCAAGCCAAATCTGTCGTACAGAAAATGCTGGGATATCACGTGGCTAGATGTCAGCTCATCCTGTACTACTCTACGCTGCAATCCAGTGAGAGTCATGAATCGTCTACTCATGTCTCCCAAAGCCAGGTGCACGCAAGGTCTGTCTAAAGGCAGCATCGTCAATCGTGCATACTCCTACAAAGTAAGAGTCAACTCATGGGTCCCGAATCAAAAAACCTGCCTATCCGGTATCCAATGCTCTAGCATCTCGTCTACAAATCTTGCGGGAACTTGAAACATCAATAAAGTCATGGTATACTGTAACAAATGATCTACAGTCACCCTGTCTAGTGGTGACATGCTATCATACAACGATCGCATACCCAATGCCACCAATGATGGTGGGGTATAATCTATACGGCTAACTATCAAAGAAGACATATGCGCGGGCCATGTCATAAGACCAAATAAAGCTGGATGGAACAAATGAAGCAGCCTCTGCTGGATCTCTACCCAAATGCGAATAAATATATGTGCCTGGTCCAACTGTCAGGTCAAACTATCAATCTAGGTCATATGAGTCGGATCTCGAACACAAGCTATCCAATCCATCATCATCAAGGATCCTGGAACCATATCCCCCATAAACTAAGTGGCACGGGACTGAGCTCCAATGGTACGATGAGACCACCACCGCTAGAACGTCTCCTGGGTACATGGACCCTCTGACAATGCAAAACCATCAACCCCCAACAATGGGATTTCAGTGATGGGTGACTGTGATACAGTCCAATAACGCCTGTGACTGTGATACACTCACAGGACGCAAGCATGGGAGCCTCTCATAGGCCCAAAACTGCCAACACAATGGCAAAATATGTGACGCCCCCAAAATTAGGTATACATCACCCATCTTGGGTCGACACTTACATGGTACAGAATTTAAAAACAACTTATTAACATAACTGTCGTGTACAATACGACATAAACTGTGAGTTTAAATACAAATATAGTCTACTAGATATTATACAAACTCAAATAAAAAGTCCTCATTACAGTTATTATCACACTATTTTACAGAATAGTGAGGACTACTAATGCTATCTTCGGGACCATCACTTGTTTCCCCGACTCGTCCCAGCTATATTATCATTTCAAGAGAGAAACGGTGAAAGAAAGGGTGAGCTCAACTAGCCCAAGAAGAAATATTATGACTAAGATAATGCGTAATAAATTATCAATAGTCTTCAATAATGTTAAACCGATAAAATACAATAGACAACCGGTTTAAGCTGCAGTTTGAATATGCAATCCATTAAAAGAGTCAAGTAGAAAATAAAGTCTACTATCTTTTAGGTTTTAAAAGGTTTTTCATCATCTTTGTTTATAGCCGAGACTCAAACTTTAATAAATATTTCACATCATCGAATCACCCCACATACACTACGGCCAAGGATATTCTTTAGTATGGCGACCATAATTATTCATGCACTACGGGCCAAGAATATTTGTGTATTCATTAATGGTCATGATCATGCCAACAATCGTCCATCAATGCACTACTACCACTTCGAGGATTTTTATCACATCATTTGTAACATTACGGTCATGATTACAGAATAGTCTCTGGTCATAATCATACCAAGTCCATCTATGCACTACTGAGCCACGAGATGACTTTCAAAAAATATAAACATGAGGATGATGACAATGATATAAGAATTCAATAAAACAAGTTCAAGAATTATTTTATCCAGGAATTATTAACGTCAAATTGTCAACATGATACTTTTTGTAGAGTAAAATTCAAGAATGATCGGAAGAATATTTCCATGAAAAGATATCTTTGGATGAAACGCAAATATCAAGGATATTCTACTAATTTCATGGAGTATAGAAGTCAAAGTTTTAACCATTTGGGTATAATAAAGAATGGAATAATAAAAGAAATCACCATGCATGCGATAGACCGCATGCAGATGAGTTATTCCAATGTAATAATAAATAACGGAACCGGTCGGTGAAATTCACAAGCATGGATGTTCCAACGTAATAATAAAGATGAAACGGATCCGGTGTAAAACACACGATAGGATATTCCAGCAGAATAATAATAAAGCGGAAACCAGTCGGTGTAAAACACATGCATGCGGATGTTCCAACAGAATAATAAAAGCGGAACCAGTCCGTGTAAAAACACACATGCATGGATGTTCCAATGTAATAATAATAAAGGCGGAACCAGTCCGATGTAAAACACATGCAGACGAGGATGTTCCAACAGAATAATAGAAGAATGTCACCAAGTATAGGGTAAACCACTTATACGAGTTATTCCAAGCAGAATAATAAGCAATGGAATAACAACAGTTCTCTTCATGAATAAGAAAGAATAACACCCCTTACATTTGGTAGGAGATTGAATCTCGCAAAGGTGTAGTAACAAAATACTCTTCTTCTTCTTCTCTCTTATTCTCTCTATACTTTCTCTCTATAGCTTGAATGAATTCGTGAAAATAATGAAGCCCCAGGCCTCTATTTATAGAAGATTTCTAGCTTAGCTTTGCTTGCCAGTGTGAAAAGTGCAAGTGAACTTAACTAATGATGTGAAAAGAAAATGGTTTTGACGCTTTGTAATGTGAAACGACAAGTAATGAAAGCGACAAGTGGTTTGTAATGTGAAACGACAAGTGGTTCGACGTCTGGTAAAGGTAATTACTATTAACGAAGGTAAATACTATCGACGAAGGTAAATACTATTCACTGAGGTAATTACTATTGATGAAGGTAATTACTATCGACGAAGGTAAATACTATTCACAAGGGTAATTACTATTGACGAAGGTAATTACTATCGACGAAGGTAAATACTATTCACAAGGGTAATTACTATCGACGAAGGTAATTACTATATCGACGAAGGTAAATACTATCGACGAAGAGACTCTTAGATGATGACATATGAGCCCCCATAAAATAATCAAACTTACCACAAATCATTTTTTTTTCATCAACACATATTTAATCTTTCAACAATTATTAATCATTTATAACTTATCGTCTCAATTATTGATTTAATACTATAACATATTATACTGATTATCTTTGTGACAATAATTGAATCAATAATATAAGAGATATGATGCAAAGAATTATTCTTGTAGCAATAATTGAGCATAGGTGAGTGACTTCTCACGTAAGCATCAATAATCAATACTGTAGTGCTACTACGCAACTACGCCAGACATCTTTGTACTTTTTACCACCGGGTAGTTCAACGCTTTTAACGGTAACACCTCCGTAGTTATTTTTATAAAATATTTTTGTCGTTTTCTCAATCCGACAATGATGAATTACATTAATAGGGGTCCACCAATGATTGAGCATTTATACGAATATTCCTAACAAAAAGAATATTCCCCAACCAAACTAATATTTTATAACAACTTGCATACTTTGCAAAATTTATAAATATTACCCACAACTATAACATTATATCAAATTTATTCCATAATATTCAAAAATAATATTTATAGAAAAATTCATCTTTATTAAAAAGTTTGGGTCTTACAACCTCCCTTCTTATGAAATTTCGCCCTCGAAATTAGGGTGCGATACTGGTATGTCGAAGAGGTAAGGATACCTTGATTTCATTTGATTCTAACTCCCAAGTCATTTCCTCAACATCGTGGTTCCTCCACAAAACTTTGACTTGAGGTATAACCTTGGAGCGTAGAATATGTTCCTTCTTATCCAAAATTTGAACAGAACCTCTTCATACGTTAAATCTTCCGCTATTTCGTCCTGGGTTCTAACTCAATAATATGGTTCGGGTCTTTCACATATTTATGTAACATAGATATGTGAAAAATGTTATGAACACGAGACATATTTGGCGGCAGAAAGCGAGTCTATAGGCCACGATTCCTACTTGATCGAGGATTAAAATGGACCGATGAATCGAGGGTTAAGTTTTCCTCTCTTTCCAAATCTTGTAACTCCTTTCCATGGAGCAACTCTTAACAACACATGATCTCCTATATCGAATTCCACGTCCTTTCGATGAAGATCAAAGATAACTCTTTTGTCGATTTTGTGAGGTTTTTATACGTTATCGGATCGTTTGAATCTTTTCCGTAGTCATACGCATCAACTCCGGTCCCCAACAACGTTGCTTCACCCACCTCATCCCAAAGATACTTTGGAGAACGACACTTTCTTCCATACAACGCTCGAATGGAGCCATGCCAATACTTGCTTGATAAGCTGTTGTTGTAGGAAAACTCCACCAATGGTAAGAACTTGTCCCAACTCCCTTGAAATCAAGGACACAGAGTCTTAATAGATCTTCAAGAGTTTGAATAGTCCTCTCCGATTGTCCGTCTGTCAATTCGAGGATGATATGCCGAGCTAAATCGTAAGTCCTGTGCCCATAGCTTTTTGCAAACTAACCCAAAATCGTGAAGTGAATCTTGGGTCTCGATCGGAAACTATGGATACCGGCATACCATGCGATCTTACAATCTCGTTTATGTACATACTGAGCAAGACGTTCAAGTGTATAAGTTTCTCGATATCGGTGAAGAAATGAGCAGACTTGGTCAACCTATCAACAATGACCCAAATCGCATCAATGCCTTGAGAAACCTTAGGAAGGCCCAGAATTGAAATCCATGGTAATGTGCTCCCACTTCCATTCCGGAATTTCAAGTGGTTGCAATGGACCTTTTGGTACTTGATGCTCCGCTTTAACTTGTTGACAAGTTAGACACCTTGAGATAAACAATATTATCTCTCTCTTCATATTGCTCCACCAAAATGTATGGCGAATATCATGATACATTTTGGTACTCCCGAGATGGATTGCAAATGGTGTGTTGTGTGCCTCCATCATGATATTATACTTTAAATCGTGGTCGTTAGGAACACAAAGTCCGGAGTTGACTCAAGTATTCCTTCTTCATCGATTCTTGCTTCCGACATAGCACCTTCTTGCACTTTCTTCCTCATACGCATCAGCTCCAGGTCTGTAGCTTGAGCAGCTTTAACTTTATCAATTAAAGTCGGTTCTACTCGTATACTCGCTATCATCACATGCGTCCCTGGAGTCTTTAATTCTATCTCCATCCTTTGCAAGTCACACAAAATGGGCCTTTGCGTTGACAATATCGCATTCGTACTTGCATATGATTTTCTACTCAATGCGTCAGCTACCACGTTCGCTTTTCCAGGATGGTATTGGATGGTATGATCATAATCTTTCAACAGTTCAAGCCAACGTCGTTGTCGCATGTTGAGTTCCTTTTGAGTGAAGAAATATTTGAGGCTTTTATGATCCGTAAAGATCTCCACTTTCTCCCATACAAGTAATGCCTCCAAATTTTAAGTGCAAGACAACAAATTTGCTAACTCTAGATCATGAGTAGGATAATTCCTCTCATATTCTTTGAGTTGTCGCGAGGCATAAGGCTATTACTTTTCCATGTTGCATGAGAACACATCCCAACCCTTTATGCTGAAGCATCACTTTGTAGATGACAAATCCCTCCGAGCGGATGGTATTGTCGTAACAGTCTTCGAAATAAGTCTCTCTTGAGTTCTTGAAAACTCTTCTCACATTCTTTCGCTCAACCGAACTTTGTATCTTCCGAGTCATTTGAGTCAATGGAATAGCGATTCGAGAAAATCCTTCCACGAATCTCCGATAATAACCAACTAAACCGAGAAAGCTACGCATTTTGGCCATCGATTTAGGTTGTTCCCACTTTGAATAGCTTCAATCTTTCTTTGGGTCAATAGATATTCCATGACTTGATACCACGTGCCCAAGGAATGCTACTTCTTCAAGCCGTAACTCGCATTTCTTCAACTTGGCATAAAGCTTATATTCACGAAGCTTTTGGAGTGTCACCTCAAGTGTTGCTTTCATGATCTTCACGGCTTTTGGAATAAATAAGGATGTCATCAATAAAGACGACCACAAAGTGATCTAAATATTCCTTGAATACTCGGTTCATCATATCCATGAAGCAAAGAGAGCATTAGTCAATCTAAAGGACATGACTAGGAATTCATAATGCCCGCATCGAAGTTCAAAGTCTTTGGAATGTCACGGTTCTAATCTTCAATTGGTGATATCCGGAACGAAGATCAATCTTTGAAAAGAATTTGGCTCCTTGCAATCTGGTCAAACAGTCATCAATACGTGGCAATGGATACCTATTTTTGATGGTGACGTGATTCAACTCCGATAATCAATACAAAGTCGCATACTCCCATCTTTCTTCTTCACGAATAGAACAGAGCACCCCAAGGAGAAGTACTGGACGAATAAAGCCAATGTCTAACAATTCCTGCGGTTGGGTCTTTAACTCCTCGAAGTTCAATAGAGCCATTCGATATGGGGCTTTGGAAATAGGTTTTGTACCGGGTTCAAGGTCGATACAAAATTCAATTTCACGCCTGGGGTAGGCCAGAAGTTCTTTGGGAATACGTCGGAAATTTATTAACAATAGGAATATCGTTTAAAAGCGGCGTATTTTTATTTAAATCGTGACATGAGCTAAGAAAGCTTGACATCCGTTTTTCAATAAACGAATAATTTTATGGCTTGAGATGACCGTGATTGATTTTAATGGTTTGGTCGTTTGAATTTGCATAATAGGTTGATTAGGAATATGAAAGCTAACAACCTTACGAAAACAATCAATTTTTGCATGATAAGTAGTTAACCAATCAATCCCTAGAATCACGTCAAATGCAAGTATTTTTAATGAAATAAGATCGACGGTGTAATGTGAGGGTACCGATTTGAACCAAACAAGACTTATAAACAGTGGATGTAATGAAGGTTTCTTCCCAAGGGAGTTTCCACAGATAAGTCAAAGTCTAATTTCTCCGAGTCAAATTTAATCGATGAGCGCAAGTAGGAGAAATAAAAGAATGGGTAGAACCGATATCAAATAAAGTATAGACTTCATTAGAGTTTATGATAAGCTTACCCGTGATGACCTCATTCGGATTCCTTGCTCTTTGGGAGGTCACAACAAATGCTCTCCTTGCACTACCGGTTTTGAATTTTTTTGGGATGGCCTTTGGTGCCTCCATCCTAGCTGAATTTGTCTTGATCAAACGACACAAAATCGAGCTAAGTGACCTTCTCTTCCACAATTATAACATGCTTTGGATGGCATGGCCTTGATTTGATCGATGTGTCCCTCTCCTCCGCATTTGAAGCATATGATAGGTGGTCTTTCTCCTTCCTTAACAATGGGTGCTGGTGCTGACGTCTTTCCATCATTGTTGAATCTCCTTTTCTTGAAATGTCCATTCTTATTGTTTTGGCCCTGATTACCACCGAAGTGGTTACCATATCTGGCCTGTTGATTCCCTCCACGCTTGTTGTCACCGCTTCGATGACTATTCTCACTGGTATTATAATTTTGCCGGCTGCTCTCTTTTAGTTGCGTTGACTCATTATCGCGCTCCACTAACTGAGCCCTATTTACAACATCTGAATACAAACACAGTTTATGAGAAATAAGATGTTGGCGTATCTCCGACTTCAAACCTCTTAAAACATTCGCGCCATTCTCTCTTCATTATCCACCAAGTGGGGACGAAACCGTGATAACTCCGCAAATTTTGCCTCGTATTGCGACACACGGCCATATTGTTTTGTTCCAACTTGATAAACTCCACCTCCTTCATATGGCGAATACTTTCGGAAAGTATTTGTCATTGAATGACTCTGGAACTTCTCCCAAGATATCTTGAAGACAATTTGGTTGAGTAAGTTTTTACCGATTCCCACCAAGAATCCGCCTCTTCGCGCAACATAAAAGGTGAAGTGGAACCTTTTGCTCCTCGGAGCATCCCAAGACATCAAATATCTTGGTAATCTGCTTTATCCATGCTTCCGCTTAGAAGTGGTTTTGGCTCTCCCTTAAACTCCGGTGGTCCCAGCTCCTTAAATTGTTTAGCGGTGACCACCGAGAGTTTTCAAGTGTTTCCACCCACGTTTTGGACATGGGGTCGCTCTCTTTCTTTGTTGCATAAATTGCATAAAGCCTCGAACATTTGATCATTCATCATTTGGTCAAGTGTTGTTGTTTGCATGAGGAGGATCGCCTTCACGATGCACATTATCACGATTATTGATATGTGGTGAATCAACAATCTCTGCGCTCCATTGCTATTCTCAACATTCTCGGATGTCATTTTCAGATCATCGCCACAAAACAAAAGGTTAATTGACATGTAACAAATTATCCCTATCTTCCGACCAACCAATAAAATATCACATAAACTTAGGTAGGTCATACTAGCGAAGGTATTCCCTGCCTCTCCCTCCTAGTACTATTCTCACATCTTAGCTGGGATCATATCCTAAGCTCGATACCAACCGTGACGCCCCAAAATTAGGTATACATCACCCATCTTGGGTCGACACTTACATGGTATGTAATTTAAAAACAACTTATTAACATAACATGCCGTAGTATACAATACGACATAAACCGTGAGTTTAAATACAAATATAGTCTACTAGATATTATACAAACTCAAATAAAAAGTCCTCATTACAATTATTATCACACTATTTTACACGTAATAGTGAGGACTACTAATGCTATCTTCAGGACCATCACTGCTTTCCCGACTCGTCCCAAATATATTATCATTTTCAAGAGAAAAAGTGAAAGAAAGGGTGAGCTCAACTAGCCCAAGAAGAAATATTATGACTAAGATAATGCGTAATAAATTATCAATAGTCTTCAATAATGTTAAACCGATAAAATACAATAGACAAACCGGTTTAACTGCAGTGAATATCGCAATCCATTAAAAAGTCAAGTAGAAAATAAAGTCTACTATCTTTTAGGTTTTAAAAGGTTTTTCATCCTTTGTTTATAATGAGACTCAAACTTTAATAAATATTTCACATCATCGAATCACCCCGCACTACGGGCCAAGGATATTCTTTAGTATCACGACCACAATTATTCACGCACTACGGGCCAAGAATATTTGTGTATTCATTAATGGTCATGATCATGCCAACAATCGTCCATCAATGCACTACTGCCATCGAGGATTTTTATCACATCATTTGTAACATTACGGTCATGATTACAACCGAATAGTCTCGGTCATAATCATACCAAGTCCATCTATGCACTACTGCCACAGATGACTTTCAAAAAATATAAACATGAGGATGATGACAATGATATAAGAATTCAATAAAACAAGTTCAAGAATTATTTTATCCAGAATTATTAACGCCCAAATTGTCAACATGATCATGCTTTTTGTAGAGTAAAATTCAAGAATGATCGTAAGAATATTTCCATGAAAAGATATCTGATGAAACGCAAATATCAAGGATATTCTACTAATTTCATGGAGTATAGAAGTCAAAGTTTTTAACCAATGGGTATAATAAAGAATGGAATAATAAAAGAAATCACCATGCATGCGATAGACCGCGCATGACATGAGTTATTCCAATGAATAATAAATAACGGAACCAAGTCGTGTGAATTCACACCCACGTGATGTTCCAATGTAATAATAAAGATGGAACCGGATCGGTGTAAAACACACGGATAGGATATTCCAACAGAATAATAATAAAGGAACCAGTCCGTGTAAAACACACGCATGTGATGTGTTCCAAGAATAATAATAAAGAGCGGAACCAGTCCTGTGTAAAACACATGCATGTGATGTTGTTCCAAGCGAGAATAATAATAAAGAGCGGAACCCAGTCCGGTGTAAAACACACGCATGTGATGTTCCAATGTAATAATAGAAGAATGTCACCAAGTATAGGGTAAACCACTTATACAAAAGTTATTCCAACAGAATAATAAGCAATGGAATAACAAGCAGTTCTCTTCATGAATAAGAAAGAATAACACCCTTACATTTGGTAGGAGATTGAATCTCGCAGCGAGTAGTAGTAACAAAATACTCTTCTTCTTTCTCTTATTCTCTCTATACTTTCTCTCTATAGCTTGAATGAATTCGTGAAAAATAATGAAGCCCTCAGCCTCTATTTATAGAAGATTTCTAGCTTAGCAGACCGCCGTGTGAAAAGGCAAGTGGCTTCGACGACCGGTTTGACTTTCAGAATGTGAAACGACAAGTGGTTCGGATTTGTAATGTGAAACGACAAGTGGTTCGACGTCCGGTAAAGGTAATTACTATTAACGAAGGTAAATACTATTGACGAAGGTAAATACTATTCACAAGGGTAATTACTATTGACGAAGGTAATTACTATCGATTGAAGGTAAATACTATTCACAAGGGTAATTACTATTGATGAAGGTAATTACTATCGACGAAGGTAAATACTATTCATTCACAAGGGTAATTACTATTGACGAAGGTAATTACTATATTGACGAAGGTAAATACTATTGACGAAGAGACTCTTAGATGATGACATATGAGCCCCCATAAAATAATCAAACTTACCACAAATCATTTTTTCATCATCAACACATATTTAATCTTTCAACAATTATTAATCATTTATAACTTGTCGTCTCAATTATTGATTTAATACTATAACATATTATATGTATGATGATCTTTGTGACAATAATTGAATCAATAATATAAGAGATATGATGCAACAATTATCGTAGTAATAATTGAGCATAAATGAGTGACTTCTCACGTAAGCATCAATAATCAATACCGTAAAGTGCTACTATGCAACTACGCCAGACATCGCATTTTTTACCACCGGGTAGTTCAACAGCTTTTAACGGTAACACCTCCGCCGTTATTTTTATAAAATATTTTTTGTCGTTTTCTCAATCCGACAATAATTCACATTATGGGGTCCACCAATGATTGAGCATTTGTATTTAATATTCCCTAACAAAAAGAATATTTCCCCACCAAACTAATATTTTATAACAACTTGCATACTTTGCAAAATTTATAAATATTACCCACAACTATAACATTATATCAAATTTATTCCATAATATTCAAAATAATATTTATAGAAAAATTCATCTTTATTTAAAAAGTTGGGGTCTTACAACCTCCCTTCTTATGAAATTTTCCCTCGAAATTAGGGTACGTACTGGTATGTCGAAGAGGTAAGGATACCTTGATTTCATTTGATTCTAACTCCCAAGTCATTTCCTCAACATCGTGGTTCCTCCACAAAACTTTGACTTGAGGTATAACCTTGGAGCGTAGAATATGTTCCTTCTTATCCAAAATTTGAACAGGAACCTCTTCATACGTCAAATCTTCCGCTATTTCGTCAGGTTCTAACTCAATAATATGGTTCGGGTCTTTCACATATTTACGTAACATAGATATGTGAAAAACGTTATGAACACGAGACATATTTCGGCAGAAAGCGAGTCTATAGGCCACGTTCCTACTTGATCGAGGATTAAAATGGACCGATGAATCGAGGGTTAAGTTTTCTCTCTTTCCAAATCTTGTAACTCCTTTCCATGGAGCAACTCTTAACAACACATGATCTCCTATATCGAATTCCACGTCCTTTCGATGAAGATCAGCATAACTCTTTTGTCGATTTTGTGAGGTTTTTATACGTTGTCGGATCGTTTGAATCTTTTCCGTAGTCATACGTACCAACTCCGGTCCCAACAACGTTGCTTCACCCACCTCATCCCAGCATACTGGAGAACGACACTTTCTTCCATACAACGCTTCGAATGGAGCCATGCCAATACTTGCTTGATAACTGTTGTTGTAGGAAAACTCCACCAATGGTAAGAACTTGTCCCAACTCCCCTTGAAATCAAGGACACATAGTCTTAATAGATCTTCAAGAGTTTGAATAGTCCTCTCCGACTGTCCGTCCGTTTGAGGATGATATGCCGAGCTAAATCGTAAGTCTGTGCCCATAGCTTTTTTGCAAACTAACCCAAAATCGTGAAGTGAATCTTGGGTCTCGATCAGAAACTATGGATACCGGCATACCATGCAGTCTTACAATCTCGTTTATGTACATACGATCAAGACGTTCAAGTGTATAAGTTTCTCGTATCGGTAAGAAATGAGCAGACTTGGTCAACCTATCAACAATGACCCAAATCGCATCAATGCCTTGAGAAACCTTAGGAAGACCTAAGAATTGAAATCCATGGTAATGTGCTCCCACTTCCATTCGGAATTTCAAGTGGTTGCAATGGACCTTTTGGTACTTGATGCTCGCTTTAACTTGTTGACAAGTTAGACACCTTGAGATAAACAGCGCTATCTCTCTCTTCATATTGCTCCACCAAAATGTATAGCCGAATATCATGATACATTTTGGTACTCCTGAGATGGATTGCAAATGGTGTGTTGTGTGCCTCCATCATGATATTATACTTTAAATCGTGGTCGTTAGGAACACAAAGTCCGGAGTTGACTCAAGTATTCCTTCTTCATCGATTCTTGCTTCCTAAGATAGCACCTTCTTGCACTTTCTTCCTCATACGCATCGGCTCCGTGTCTCGTAGCTTGAGCAATTTTAACTTTATCAATTAAAGTCGGTTCTACTCAGATACTCGCTATCATCACATGCGTCCCTCGAGTCTTTAATTCTATCTCCATCCTTTGCAAGTCACACAAAATGGGCCTTTGCGTTGACAATATCGCACTCAGATTTTTGCATATGATTTTCTACTCAATGCAATCTACTACCACGTTCGCTTTTCGAGGATGGTATTGGATGGTATGATCATAATCTTTCATCAGTTCAAGCCAACGTCGTTGTCGCATGTTGAGTTCCTTTTGAGTGAAGAAATATTTGAGGCTTTTATGATCCGTAAAGATCTCCACTTTCTCCCCATACAAGTAATGCCTCCAAATTTTAAGTGTAAAGACAATACCGCTAACTCTAGATCATGAGTAGGATAATTCCTCTCATATTCTTTGAGTTGTCATGAGGCATAGGCTATTACTTTTCCATGTTGCATGAGAACACATCCCAACCCTTTATGCGAAGCATCATCAGTAGATGACAAATCCTCCGAGCGGATGGTATTGTCGAGGCAGTCTTTGAAATAAGTCTCCTCTTGAGTTCTTGAAAACTCTTCTCACATTCTTCGCTCCAACCGAACTTTGTATCTTCCGAGTCAATTTGAGTCGATGGAATAGCGATTCGAGAAAATCCTTCCACGAATCTCCGATAATAACCAGCCTAAACCGAGAAAGCTACGACTTTGGTCCATCGATTTAGGTTGTTCCCGACTTTGAATAGCTTCAATCTTTCTTTGGGTCAACAGATATTCCATGACTTGATACCACGTGCCCAAGGAATGCTACTTCTTCAAGCCGTAACTCGCATTTCTTCAACTTGGCATAAAGCTTATATTCACGAAGCTTTTGGAGTGTCACCTCAAGTGTTGCTCATGATCTTCACGGCTTTTGGAATAAATAAGGATGTCATCAATAAAGACGACCACAAAGTGATCTAAATATTCCTTGAATACTCGGTTCATCATATCCATGAAGGCGGAGGAGCATTAGTCAATCCAAAGGACATGACTAGGAATTCATAATGCCCGTCTTCGAAGTTCTCAAAGCCGTCTTTGGAATGTCGTGGTTCTAATCTTAAATTGGTGATATCCTAACGAAGATCAATCTTTGAAAAGAATTTGGCTCCTTGCAATCGGGTCAAACAGTCATCAATACGTGGCAATGGATACCTATTTTGATGGTGACGTGATTCAACTCCCGATAATCAATACAAAGTCGCATACTCCCATCTTTCTTCTTCACGAATAGAACAGAGCACCCCAAGGAGAAGTACTAGGACGAATAAAGCCAATGTCTAACAATTCCTGCAGTTGGGTCTTTAACTCCACGAAGTTCAATAGAGCCATTCGATATGGGGCTTTGGAAATAGGTTTTGTACTTAGGGTTCAAGGTCGATACAAAATTCAATTTCACGCCCTGGGGTAGGCAGGGGAAGTTCTTCTGGGGAATACGTCGGAAATTTATTAACAATAGGAATATCGTTTAAAACCGGCGTATTTTTATTTAAATCGTGACATGAGCTAAGAAAGCTCGACATCCGCTTTTTCAATAAACGAATAGCTTTATGGCTTGAGATGACCGTGATTGATTTTAATGGTTTGGTCGTTTGAATTAGCATAATAGGTTGATTAGGAATATGAAAGCTAACAACCCTTACGAAAACAATCAATTTTTGCATGATAAGTAGTTAACCAATCAATCCTAGAATCACGTCAAATGCAAGTATTTTTAATGAAATAAGATCGACGTGTAATGTGAGGGTACCGATTTGAACCAAACAAGACTTATAAGCAAAGTGGATGTAATGAAGGTTTCTCCCAACGGAGTTTCCACGAGATAAGTCAAAGTCTAATTTCTCCTGAGTCAAATTTAATCGATGAGCGCAAGTAGGAGAAATAAAAGAATGGGTAGAACCGATATCAAATAAAGTATAGACTTCATTAGAGTTTATGATAAGCTTACCCGTGATGACCTCATTCGGATTCCTTGCTCTTTGGGAGGTCACAACAAATGCTCTCCCTGCACCACCTGGTTTTGAATTTTCGGGATGGCCTTTGGTGCCTCCATCCTAGTGAATTTGTCTTTGATGAAACGACAAAATCGAGCTAAGTGACCTTCTCTTCCACAATTATAACATGCTTTGGACTAAGCATGACGCAGCTTTGATCGATGTGTCCTCTCTCCGCATTTGAAGCATATGATAGGTGGTCTTTCTCCTTCCTTAACAATGGGTCTTTGGTGCCGACGTCTTTCCATCATTGTTGAATCTCCTTTTCTTGAAATGTCCATTCTTATTGTTTTGGCCCCGATTACCACCGAAGTGGTTACATATATCGCCCGTTGATTCCCTCCACGCTTGTTGTCACCGCCTCGATGACTATTCTCATTTTGGTATTATAATTTTTGGCTTACCGCTCTCTTTTAGTTGCGTTGACTCATTATCGCGCTTCCACTAATCGAGCCCTATTTACAACATCCGAATACAAACACAGTTTATGAGAAATAAGATGTTGACGTATCTCCCGACTTCAAACCTCTTAAAAACATTCGCGCCATTCTCTCTTCATTATCCACCAAGTGGGGACGAACCGTGATAACTCCGCAAATTTTGCCTCGTATCATATTACACGGTCATATTGTTTTGTTCCAACTTGATAAACTCCACCTCCTTCATGTGGCGAATACTTTCAGGAAAGTATTTGTCATTGAACAGCTCCTGGAACTTCTCCCAAGATATCTTCAGTACAGCTGGTTGAGTACGTTTTACCGATTCCCACCAGTAATCTGCCTCTTCGCGCAACATAAAGGCGGCAAAGGGAACCTTTTGCTCCTCGGAGCATCCCAAGACATCAAATATCTTGGTAATCTGCTTTATCCATGCTTCCGCCAGAAGTGGTTTTGGCTCTCCCTTAAACTCCGGTGGTCCCAGCTCCTTAAATTGTTTAGCGGTGACCCCCGAGAGTTTTCCGTGTTTCCACCCACGTTTTGGACAGGGTCACTCTACTTTCATTGTTGCATAAATTGCATAAAGCCTCTGAACATTTGATCATTCGTCATTTGGTCAGTGTTGTTGTTTGCATGAGGATTGTCGCCTTCCTGATGCACATTATCCTGATTATTGATATGTGGTGAATCAACAATCGCCTGCGCTCCATTGCTATTCTCAACATTCTCAGATGTCATTTTCAGATACTGCCACAAAACAAAAGGTTAATTGACATGTAACAAATTATCCCTATCTTCTGACCAACCAATAAAATATCACATAAACTTAGGTAGGTCATACTAGCGAAGGTATTCCCTGCCTCCCTCCTAGTACTATTCTCACATCTTAGCCAGGATCATATCCTAAGCTCGATACCAACCGTGACGCCCCCAAAATTAGGTATACATCACCCATCTTGGGTCGACACTTACATGGTGGCATGTAATTTAAAAACAACTTATTAACATAACTGTAGGTGTACAATACGACATAAATCGTGAGTTTAAATACAAATATAAATCTACTAGATATTATACAAACTCAAATAAAAAGTCCTCATTACATTATTATCACACTATTTTACGTAATAGTGAGGACTACTATTGCTATCTTCAGGACCATCACTCGCTTCCCCGACTCGTCCCAAATTTATATTATCATTTTTCAAGAGAAAAAGTGAAAGAAAGGGTGAGCTCAACTAGCCCAAGAAGAAATATTATGACTAAGATAATGCGTAATAAATTATCAATAGTCTTCAATAATGTTAAACCGATAAAATACAATAGACAACCAGGTTTAATCTGCAGCTGAATACGCAATCCATTAAAAGAGTCAAGTAGAAAATAAAGTCTACTATCTTTTAGGTTTTAAAAGGTTTTTCATCATCGTTTTATATTTGAGACTCACTTTAATAAATATTTCACATCATCGAATCACCCCCGCACTACTGCCAAGGATATTCTTTAGATGACGACCACAATTATTCATGCACTGGGCCAAGAATATTTGTGTATTCATTAATGGTCATGATCATGCCAACAATCGTCCATCAATGCACTACTACCAATCGAGGATTTTTATCACATCATTTGTAACATTACTACCATGATTACACCGAATAGTCTCTCGGTCATAATCATACCAAGTCCATCTATGCACCATGTGCCACGGATGACTTTCAAAAAAATATAAACATGAGGATGATGACAATGATATAAGAATTCAATAAAACAAGTTCAAGAATTATTTTATCCGTGAATTATTAACGCCCAAATTGTCAACATGATCATTGTTTTGTAGAGTAAAATTCAAGAATGATCGTAAGAATATTTCCATGAAAAGATATCTTTGGATGAAACGCAAATATCAAGGATATTCTACTAATTTCATGGAGTATAGAAGTCAAAGTTTTAACCATTTGGGTATAATAAAGAATGGAATAATAAAAGAAATCACCATGCATGCGATGAGATCGCATGCATAAAGTTATTCCAATGTAATAATAAATAACGGAACCATGTCGTGAAATTCACACCCGGCTGGATGTTCCAATGTAATAATAAAGATGGAACCGATCCGGTGTAAAACACACGTATAGGATATTCAAGCGAAGAATAATAAAAGCGGAACCAGTCAGGTGTAAAACACACGCATGTGATGTTCCAAATGTAATAATAAAGCGAAACCAGTCCGTGTGTAAACACACGAGCAGGATGTTCCAACAGTAATAATAATAAAGACGGAACCAGTCCCAAAAACACATGCATGCAGGATGTTCCAAATGAATAATAGAAGAATGTCACCAAGTATAGGGTAAACCACTTATACAAAAGTTATTCAAATAATAATAAGCAATGGAATAACAGCAGTTCTCTTCATGAATAAGAAAGAATAACACCCCTTACATTTGGTAGGAGATTGAATATCGTGAGTGTAGTAACAAAATACTCTTCTTCTTTCTCTTATTCTCTCTATACTTCTCTCTCTATAGCTTGAATGAATTGTGAAAAATAATGAAGCCCTAGGCCTCTATTTATAGAAGATTTCTAGCTTAGCACCGCCGTGAAAAGGCAAGTGGCTCGATTAATCGGTTTGACGCCGTAATGTGAAACGACAAGTGGTTCGACGCACCGTAATGTGAAACGACAAGTGGTTCGACGTCTGGTAAAGGTAATTACTATTAACGAAGGTAAATACTATCGACGAAGGTAAATACTATTCACAAGGGTAATTACTATCGATTGAAGGTAATTACTATCGACGAAGGTAAATACTATTCACAAGGGTAATTACTATCGACGAAGGTAATTACTATCGACGAAGGTAAATACTATTCACAAGGGTAATTACTATCGACGAAGGTAATTACTATTCGACGAAGGTAAATACTATCGATGAAGAGACTCTTAGATGATGACATATGAGCCCCCATAAAATAATCAAACTTACCACAAATCATTTTTTTTCATCAACACATATTTAATCTTTCAACAATTATTAATCATTTATAACTTGTCGTCTCAATTATTGATTTAATACTATAACATATTATCTGATGATGATACCGTGACAATAATTGAATCAATAATATAAGAGATATGATGCAAAGAATTATCGTGAGTAATAATTGAGCATAAGTGAGTGACTTCTCACGTAAGCATCAATAATCAATACTGCAGTGCTACTATGCAACCACACGCCAGACATCGTACTTTTACCACCGGGTAGTTCAACAGCTTTTAACGGTAACACCTCCGCCGTTATTTTATAAAATATATTTTTGTCGTTTTTCAATCCTCAAATAATAATTACATTTGTAGGGTCCACCAATGATTGAGCATTTGTATTTAATATTCCCTAACAAAAAGAATATTCCCAGACCAAACGAATATTTTATAACAACTTGCCTACTTTGCAAAATTTATAAATATTACCCACAACTATAACATTATATCAAATTTATTCCATAATATTCAAAAATAATATTTATAGAAAAATTCATCTTTATTAAAAAGCTGGGGTCTTACAAAATATCTGCTATCAGTAAACACTCTTAATATCTAAATGGGAAATGACAAGAGAAATACTCACCAGCAGAAATGGGTAAAAGCCTAGCCAAGCCTCGGTCAAACCATGTGAGCGGATGCGCATGCCCCGAAGGAAATAGGTAAAGGTATAGGAGCCCCAATCATACTCTCCAATATGGTCCACATCACGTGTGGCGCTAATCAAAGCGAAAGACACCGTAAAAGAGTTATCTGCTATGAAGCAGCCTCGAATGAATATCAGGAACAATCACCGCAGAACGCGATCCCTGATTCTGACATCATCAAGCATGGGCTCACTCAAAAGCCCGCTCATATCATTTACGCTCAAAGGACCTGAACGGACACTTCTGCCTTTGAGCGCCTCCACCGGAACTCCTAACAAGGATCTGACGGCAGTAGGGGTAATATTCGCCATGCAAGGCACTGGCTCCCCTCCAAACTCCATACCTATGATAAATCACCAATCCATCGGCGTCATCATCACCTCGCAATCCAGCAGATGGAGTGACTGAGTCTGATGAAACCATTGTTCAGACAATGCCCTGAGGTAACCCCAGGGACAACGACAAGGAAGGATGGAAAAGAATGACCCGAATCCCCACTCATGCACTACCGCTCTATAGTCAGGATGAAGCGCCTGATACATGGAGTGAATGCTGAACCAGTTCCCTCGAGGCTGTGTAAAACCCGGAACCTACATGAAATGCAGATCAACATCAAAACCCTTTGCTCCTCATCAATAAGAAAGTAGGAAGATCAAAGTCTAACGCCATACCTCGTTAGCATGCAAATACATCGATGGATGTCTGCTCAAATCACCCAACAGCTCTAGGTTTGCCACCTGAATACTTGGGAGCTCTATACGAGGGACATGTGTAGCAGGAGTGGGATCCTCAATCGGAATATCCGCCTCCTCATCCTCGACGTCTGGCACATCTACCCGGACAGGACGAATCTCGGCCTCCACCAACCGACAAGGCTGTCTGACAAAACGGGGACGAGGCACTTCAGAAGCCCTCCGCCGTACGCCAGAAGTGGTCCTGTGGGAACTGCTCGGCTGATCCAGATCCATAATATCTGAACAACAAGTCTCCAAATCACTTTCAGAAAAGGTGTGATATTTCCTTACCTGGAGTTTTATAGAATGCATTTTATGACTATACGCATGCATGCATTTACTTTAATATACAAAAGAGTTAAAATGCATGACTACCCAATGCCTACATTTTGAAAAAAATTTCCATAGTCCCCTTTAAAAAGAGGACTATCCACATGCACATAGACATGTCTAGATGGCCATTCAGTAGCACACCTGCCCCAAAGTCATGTACATAATATATGCATTAAAAATCAAAATCATACATGCATAAGGTTAACCTCAATATCAGGAGTACTTTACCTTTATACCTTTGCTCATTGGACCTCAAATAGGACAAAAAATAGTAGAAAAAGGTGCCAATTTGACTGTCTCAAAAGTCAAATTTTTTTCACATCATTATGTTCAGCATGGTTTAATAATAATATTTACTATGTTGAATATTTTTTATCAAGTCATTTGTGCATACATAATCACTACTATGTGTTTAGATGCATTTCATGCTATAACTCGAAATCTAATGGATAAAAACTGGAAAAAATACATGCATACGTTACCAGGATACTGTAGAACACTTGTACGGTGATAGAATTTGCAAAAAATAGCCTGAACTCAGCAGATCTGAACGAGGATCACAGATTTCCCTTCGCGCACAAAGCTAAAAATGACTTGTGAGACCAACTTGCTGGATTTTATCATCCACGGTTAGTCGCAGGCTCACTTGCGGCTGCAGCAAGTACACCTGTGGCACCCCTATGTGGGTCCCACCCCTCCATCTTGGTTCAGTTCGTGTTACAAAGGAAATCTTGCGGAATAGAAAGGTCAAATCGAGAATAAAAATGCCACGCGATTGAGCAAAACAACATACTATCCTGGCCTTCTCAGGTAAAACCCTGAGTCTGCACATCACTCATTGGTAGTCACCCGAACATGAGGTATACTCTACCAATGATCTCATTTGTTACAAACCACATCCGACAATACCTTGTACAGGTCCGATGCCGCCAACTCCGGGTTATTACCCTAAGTGAGTCCCCGACGGGGGTTAGAACGTGAGTCCCCGACGGTGGTTACAACGTGAGTCCCCGACTGGGGTTACAACGCGTGCTCATCCGTTGACACACATATCAGCGAAGGTCAAGCAGCCTTGACGTTATCTCAACCTATAGCGATTAAACCTATCGAAGATCTAGAGCTATTCGAGAATTTCATGCTCGATTACTCATATTCCCAATGGATCCTCAATGGGTCACAATGCAATGTTCGTTGATTCACGTCGTGAAGGTCAAGCAACCTTGACGATCTACTTACGTGAGTCTCGGTAGTTGATTCACGCGTCGACAAAAAGGTCAAGCAAACCTTGATAAAGGTATCCCATGTGATTTTTCGGTAGTTGATTCATATGTCGATTGAAGTACATCGCCAACGAAGGTCGCATCCCCGACAAAGATTTGTTGTTGGCGATAAATCCAATGAGAATCTTGACATGTCCTCGCAATACCAACCAAGAAAGGTCAATGTTATCAAAGAGGATAGATGATGGAATATGTTATACACATCTTCAAACAGACCAAGCTTTATCCCCACAGATCTCTTGCACATAAGAGGTACCTCTTCAGGATCAAGTCGTTATCAAGAACACAGGAATTTGGTGATAACTCCAACATCAACATCCTAATAGATTCAGCTTACACATCAAATATGGTCAGCATTGCCAATCCCCAGTTGAAGCAACAGGGATCCAGCAATCATCCCTAGCATGTTGGGCTACAACCCCGTACACATGCATCATACATTTACATCATTTTGCTACCCATAGTACCATGTTTGTCTTATTGTGTTTCAAGTGTCTAGGATTCTTTATCCTACCTATGCATCGCCATGCATGAGTATGATAAAGAGGGGCATCTGTAGACACTCGAAATTTTTTGTATACCTGTCACTAACATTGCTGGAGGACATATTCGTCTTTTAAGAGGGAACCCTGACAGATAATCCATATCCATACCGGATACTACCGGAAGCTCAGCATCAACCCCGGAGCCCACTCTGGGAGTAACAATTCCAACCTCAGAAGTAACCCTGAGGCATGCAGATCCAATACCGGAACACACACCGGAGAAGACTGATTAATCTCGGAGATAACCCCGAGGTATCCAGTCTTAGTCCCAACCATGGGAATAGCCACCAACCTTGGTGATAACCCCAATGAATGCAGTTTCGACGATAACCCCGAAAATGCTTGTTTCAAATGCGACTAACTTCAATCTCGGCGCTCACAACGAGATACACTGTACCAACCCGACAATAACGTTGGGAAGACAGGCACACCTCAAAGATGACAATGAAGACCTTCAACAATTTCAAAGAATCCAATCTCAAATGAAGCTCGAGTAACGTCTCATGACAAATCCCAATCCGGCGATAACACCGGTGAGGGGTAATATCGTCATCTCGCCAACGCGATGCCATGCCACGTCGTCTCAACATCTCTACGCAACAATGTCCCACAAGACTAACCAATCCCGAGTGATTATTGTATAGGGTAACGGATGAAAGTTGAAGCTTGAAGACCAGAGGGCATCGTCCCATCTTCAATGACTTCGTACAAACTCTAATCCCATGCCATCGTACAACTCTCGACAACGGCAGTCTGAAATAGGTCTTGTATACCTCAAACGGATGCCCGGATTGCACTTCTTAAAGTTCGAGTGGACATTACAGTGCCTGAGTGCATGTACTTCGAGACGACCCGACCCAAAAAACCTAGGCCCACCCGGGTTGCCTCTGGTACACCTGCGGCTAAATCGTCTATAAATAGAGGGTTTGGGCTGCCCATTTTGTAAGAGAAAACGGCGAGGAAGCCTTGCCCAATTTGCTCTGCACTCACCCCTGCAGTGTACTTTCTCATTTTAAACACATGTGAGCTCATATATAGCCCTTTTGTATCTACAAAAGCCAGTGTTTACCCACTATAAAGATATAGAAGTCTTCTTTGGCAGTCAACTGTAAGACTTCTCACACACTTTAGAGTCTTTCTCTTCATCTCTGCACACACCCTTCTTCACGTTGAGAGTCATGTTGCGCGCATTTGCCAAAACTTTGGTCCATGGTTTTGTTTCAGCTTGTATATATATATATATATATATATATATATATGTATTGTATATATTTATATATATATTGACTAACATTATCGAGTTATGACTCGATTGAGCCTAGACTTCGGTCTGGAGCGTTTACTTTCTTTAATATATATATATATACATTTATATATATTAACTGTGTGTCGAACTTTGTTCGATGAGCCTAGACTTCGGTCTAGAGCGTTTATTTGCTTTAATATATATATATATACACACATTTATATATATTAACTGTGTGTCAAACTTTGTTCGATGAGCCTAGACTTTTGCAGAAGCGTTTTTCGCTATATATATATATATATATATATATATATATATATATATGAACCGTGGTCGGACTACGTTTGATGAGCCTAGATTTTACATCCCATATGCTTTTACTACGCTTTTGTATATATATTATATATATGAACTATTGTTTAACTCGCTCGATGAGCCTAGATTTTACATCCGTGCATTTATTCCTTTTGTGTGTGTGTGTATATATATATATATATATATATATATATATATATATATATATTAAATCCCGCTCGAGTTTCCTTCGTGGCGCTTGATCGCTTTTACTAAACTTTTATTTACATTTCGTCCCACTTTGGAGTTTTTCCTTCGTAGTGGTTGATGATATTTATGACTTTTATTTATATTTCGTCCTTCCTGGAGTTTCCTACTTGACGGTTGATTGCTTTTACAGCTTTATTTACATTTTTGATCCACCATGGAGGTGCTTCGTGGTTGGTGATCCTGTCTGTATATATATATTTATAGCTTTTATATATATACCTACTTACTGCTTTCATACAAATTGCGGTATCTTGTGCGCTTAGGAATCATGTGATCACAGATTCAGCCTATTGGATCTAGATTCGGTTCTCGTGATGGACATTTTCAGTTGTAAGCAGCTTGTAAATTATTCTACGGTGTCTGAATTTCCTCAGATGGTTTCCATACCCATGAGGAAGTCGACATTATTTTGTACATTATTTTCGTACGGATGCCTCGCATCTGTAAAATAAAATCAATCAAGACGAACACTTAATAAAATGGGAGTGTAAAAGGTCTCAATTACAATTGAGCATCAGGGTTTGAAAAACCTCTTTTATAAAACATCACTGCCATATCTTGCTTAAAATTAAATTTTTATATAAATTCAAACCCTGTGTATATAGGTGCAAACGAGGCCTTGCACTACTTTCAAATAACAACACATTGACCCACACACACACACATTTAGATAATAGTTTCTTGAAAAGAGGCGGTCACCGTGGTAACACGGATGTCGGGGGGTGCCTAACACCTTCCCTCCACATAACTAAGTCCCCGGACCCAAATGAATCTCGATTTCACCGACCCGTTTTGCAGTGTCACATCACTGGGTCAATGTCCAAACCTTTTCTCAGTTGTGTTGGTACAACCATTTAAAATACCAACTGGCGACTCTTAACAGTCCATCGTCGACATTATATATATCGGACCTTTTTTCACTTGTTTTTTCAAACAAATCTCACCTAAATTGAGAACACCAAAGAACAAGTAACGGAAAGGGACATCTAAAAATCCCGACGTCGACATGTACTATTCACCCAAAAAATATATTTCTTTTTTGTCCAAATTATTTTCGGTACATGAATATTATTCTTGAATTTTACCCCACAAAGCAGTATCATGTTGACAATTTGGACGTTATTGATTTATGGATAAATTAAATTATAAATCTTTAAAATTTATCTTGAACTTGTTTTATTGAATTATTATTTTATTGTCATCATCTTCATGCTTATATTGTGATGAAAGTCATCTTTGGCTTACGTGCATAAATGGACTTGGTATGATTATGACTAGGGATTATTCGGTATAATCATGACCGTAATTTAACGAATGATGTGGTAAAAGTCCTCATTGGCCTATAGTTCATTGATGGACAGTTGTTAGTATGATTACATGAATATCCTTGGTCATGGTGCAGGGATGATTCGATGATGTGGTTTATTTATTAAGCTGAGTCTCAGCGATGAAGTTGATGAAAAACTTTATAAATCATAGAAGATAGTAGATTTTATGCTCTACTTGACTCTTCTAATGGATTGCTTATTTCCGCTGCAGTTGTTGATCTAAAACTTGTTGTCTATTGTATTCTATCAGTTGTTATACTATTGAAGGCTAAAGATAATTTATTCTGCATTATCTTAGTTATAATATATCTTACTGGGCTAGTTGAGCTCACCCTTTCTTTCATTGTTCTCTTCAAGAAATGAGAATATATCTGGGACGAGAAATGGAGTGATGGTCCAAGATAAGTGGCTTTAGTAGTCCTCACTATTATGTGAATAGTGTGATAATAATTGTATTGAGGACTTTATTGAGTGTGGATATTGTCTAGAAGACAATATTCATTTTAAAAACTCAGCTATGTTTTGTCGTATTTTTACACGACAGTTGTATAATTAAGTTGTATTTGAATTTATGTACCATGTATCTGACGACTCAAGATGGGTGATGTTTACCTGTTTTGGGGGCGTCACAGTTGGTATCAAAGCTTAGGGATATGATCCCTAGCTGAGGTGTGAGACTAGAACTAGGAGGGGAGAGACGGGTAATTCCTTCGCTAGTATGACCTGCCTAAGTTTATTTGTTATTTAATTGGTCAGTGATCAGAGTATATAGATAATATGTGGCATGCCAATTAACCCTTATTTTGAAAATATATTCTAGAATGATATCTAAAATACAGGAGATGAGAAATAGGAAAATCATGATAGAGAGGATATAACCGGGAAGGTACAATCTGAAAGGAAAACAAGGTATTCTAATCTCTTCGAACTACCAGGTACATAAATTTTGAGGGCAAAATTTCTTAAGGAGGGGAGATTGTAAGACTCCGAATTTTATGAAATGAAAGTATTCAATTTTCCTATAATTATTATTCTATTTAGTAAATGGTTAAATTGATAAAAGGTTAAGGTTAAGGGTGATATTTGAAAGTTTTGCAAAGAAAGCATGTTGATATAAAATATTCATTATGTCGGGGAATATTCGTTTTAACAGGGAATATTCGTACGACGACACAATCATTGGTGGACCCCACAACGGAAGTATAGCCGTATTTAGAAACCGACCGAATTATCTTTTTAAAAAAATAACGGTGAAAGTGTTACCGTTAAAACTGTTGAACTACCCGGTAGTAAAAGTACAGTAATACGCATGGTTGTATAGTAGCACACGATATTGATTATTGATGCTTACGTAAGAAGTCACTCAATTATACTCAATTATTACTACAGTAATTGCTGCATCATATCTCTCATATTATTGATTCAATTATTTGTCACAGTATCATTTGTATAATATGTTATATTATTAAATCAATAATTGAGATGACAAAGTTATTCATATTATTATTTGCAATATTAACAATGTCTAGAAGTTCTGTAAAGGAGAGGTTTGGTCACCTAATTGCGCGCCAATAAGGAGAAATCCTTATCGGAAAGCCCACTCTTTCCTGGGAACGACCTGGTTGTTAAATATTGTGAATTATAATATTAATGATGAATAAGTTCGTGTTGATTAAAGATGAAATTGATAGTTTCACCGTGTTGGAATTATTAAGGTTAGTGAAAATTAACATTTATTTCGATAATAATTGATGTCTGGAGGTTATATTGACCAATCGGGTAATTAACCGGATAAATGAGCAATTAATTGCTATTTATTCGCATGATTTTAACTATTTGTTCACATGTGTGTTCTATTGATTCACATTCATTTACTATTAGGGGAGTTGGTGCAAGATTGATAATACTTGCATGACTAAGTTAAAAATAGAGGTATAGATGAAGGTACTATACTGTAATGATTTTTTTCACATGTTTAGAACTATTGAGTCACATGATTTACTATTAATTCACATGATTTACTATTAGGGGAGGTGGTGCAAGTTTGATAATACTTGCAGGTCTAAATTAAAAATAAAAGAAAAGAGGAAGGTATTATACTGTGATATTTCGAGCCCCAAAACATGCAATTATCGAAACTATATTTTTCTATAAATAGAAGCTCATTCTTCCTTCATTTCTCGACAATTCACTAAAGCTATAGAGCAATTATTATAGAGAGAAATTATAGAGAGAAAGAAGAAGAGAAGTTTGCTACCTCACTATTCCAGTATCCAGTCTTTTTTGAGGTAAGGGGTATTATTCTTTCGTATTCATGAAGAGAGTTATTTTTTTTTCAATACTCGTAAGGGTTGTTATTCCATTCTTTATTATTATGTTTGAATAACCTGTCTATGCGAAGTACCACATACATGGTGAAATTCTTCTGTTATTCCATTCTTTATTATTTTGTTGGAATAACTTTGTTTGTGCTATTCTATCGACGCCTCGGTGAATTCGTTGTTATTCCATTCATTATTATTTCGTTGGAATATCCTGTCTGTACGGATTACGCATGACCTGGTTCCGTTCTTTATTATTCAGTTGGAATATCCTGTCTGTGCGGATTACGCATGACCTGGTTCCATTCTTTATTATTATGTTGAAATAACATGTCTATGTGGATTACCGCATGCATGGTGAATGATCCTTCGTATTCATTATTTATTAAATTGTGGAAATGATCTGTCTAAATGGATTACCGCATGGCGGGTGAAAATCCATTTGCAGTTTCGTATATTATATTATACTTGTATGAGATATCATTTCTTTTGTACTCGTCATGAAATATCATTTTCTTTGGTATTTTTTCTTTTACGAGTTACTATTCACGGGTTACTATTCACCCGATTACTATTTACTCTAGTATTATTCACTCGGGTATTCGGGGAACTTTTCGTGCCGGAGTACAATTCAAGAGTTACTATTCACGGGTTACTATTCACTCTAGTATCATTCACTCGGGTATTCGGGACACTTCTCGTGTCGGGGTACTATTCCCGAAGTACTATTCATGGGGAACTATTCACCCGAAAAATATATTTCTTTTCTGTCCAAATTATTTTTGGTACATGTATATTATTCTTGAATTTTACCCCACAAAGCAGTATCATGTTGACAATTTGGACGTTATTGATTTATGGATAAATTAAATTATAAATCTTTAAAATTTATCTTGAACTTGTTTTATTGAATTATTATTTCATTGTCATCATCCCCATGCTTATATTGTGATGAAAGTCATCTTTGGCTTACGTGCATAGATGGACTTGGTATGATTATGACCGTGGATTATCTAAGATAATCATGACCGTAATGTAACAAATGATGTGGTAAAAGTCCTCATTGGCCTGTAGTTCATTGATGGACAGTTGTTGGTATGATTATGATCAGGGATTATTCGGTATAATCATGACCATTGATGAGTACATGAATATCCTTGGCCGTGGTGCAAGGATGATTCGATGATGTGGTTTATTTATTAAGTTGAGTCTCAGCGATAAAGTTGATGAAAAACTTTTTAAATCATAGAAGATAGTAGATTTTATGCTCTACTTGACTCTTCTAATGGATTACTTATTTCCGCTGCAGTTGTTGATCTTAAACTTGTTGTCTATTGTATTCTATCAGTTGTTATACTGTTGAAGGCTAAAGATAATTTATTCTGCATTATCTTAGTTATAATATTTCTTACTGGGCTAGTTGAGCTCACCCTTTCTTTCATTGTTCTCTTCAGGAAATGAGAATATAGCTGGGACGAGTCAGCAAATGGAGTGATGGTCCAGGATAAGTGGCTTTAGTAGTCCTCACTATTCTGTGAAATAATGTGATAATAATTGTAATGAGGACTTCATTGAGTGTGGATATTGTCTAGAAGACAATATTCGTTTTAAAAACTCAGCTATGTTTTGTCGTATTTTTACATAACAGTTGTATAATTAAGTTGTATTTGAATTTATGTACCATGTATCTGGCGACTTAAGATGGGTGATGTATACCTGTTTTGGGGGCGTCACATACCCGGATCACCCTTTATGCACAATTATTAATTAAACGAAAATATGAATAACAAGAATCATACCCTTGAAGATTCGAGCTTCCTCAGGTACAAGTTCACCTCCAATCTTTTTCACGTTCAACTTGAATCCACCGGGTTTGGTTCCTTCCTTTGATAAACGTTAGCCACCCAAGTGTTTGACCTCTAGAGGTGATCCACCAAAGAAGAAAAAAGATTCAAGAAGATGGGTGTTTAGCAAAAACCTAGTTTTTCTATCTCTCATAGAAAAGGGTGTACTCTCCCAACTATTAGAATTACGTGAATACGTGTGTTGTGAAAGTGTCAACCTCCACATCCATAATAAGACTCCTCTTATTTATAGATGTAGGTAACCCTCCTTAACAATTAAGGAATTGAGTTTTATTTTAATTAATTAAACTATTTTAATTAATTAGGCTCCTAATCTTATTAGGAATAATTAATTAATTTTTTTTAATTAATTAGTCTTCTAATATTATTAGGAATATATGAGAGTACTTTTATTAATTAATTTTCAAACTCCTTTAAGAATTAAATAATAATAATAATAATAGTAATAATAATAATAAGACTCCTCTTATTGATTTATATTTAATATTTCCAAAATATTAAATAATAAATATTAAGTTATTTAATTTATTTTATCACCATAGATTAAATTAAATATACTTAACTTATTATTACGATTATGTCATTTGCTTCTTAAATAATTATTCTTCCTTTTATTGTGTGACCCTTTAGGTTCTCCATATTAAACTGGTTGTGAATAAATCAATTAGAACAATTCTAATCTTATTTAAATAAATAAATTAAGATATTAATTTATTTAAATAAATAATATTTATTCTACAATAGGGATAATCCTCCCTAGCGATTAATGACTTTTCAGATAATATAGATTTTAACATTAATCATAAAAGAACCTTATAGTAAATAGTTACAGTACAATTTAATCCTTTCACCATACAATGTCCCAATTAAATATAAGACGTGGAATTACTGTCATAGTCTTATTTTATTTAATTATATGTATTTCAACTTTTAAATGCACAACATCATATTATACAAATTAGAAACTCCTTTCTAATTTCATTCTGCCTTGGCTAAGGACTACTAGGTTGTCATTAATCGAATCACATATGACATTTCTCTTCCTTTACTAGAAGCAGTAGATTCTTTATTGATCCTACATTATCTCCATGTACAACTTATTATACCCAAGCATACCCTTTGATATACCCTAAGGGTCTTAAGGAATAAGTCAAAGTATAACTCATCATACACAAGATACTATGATGATCCCAAGTCCAAGGATCACTTGTAGTACTATCACTATAGTAATTCCTATTGACAGGTAAGTAAAACTCCATTAGGTATTCCTTAGCAAGCAACGTTCAGTGTACTTATTCTCCAATAAGCACCTGCTGTTGGTCGTTTTACCGATCAATATATGCGTGCAAGTATACACGATCAACAAGTAATAAAGAGTAAGTAAAGTATCGTTCCCACGGAGAATTAACTAATAAAGTTCACCAAGCACTAGCCCATAACCATTTTAGCCTTATTTAAACAAATGATTTAATATTTATAAATTTCACTATGAAAGTAAATAAATCTAATTATTCCTAGAGTGAGACTAGATAATGAAAACCTGAGATTACAATTTCATCTATTGAATCATTTAACTCAACGCACTCCCTGTTAAACCAAATTACTTTCATTGGATTGCTAGTCGAGAACATGAAAGTAAAGTACAGCCATATCTCAATGTACCATACTCATATCACATATAATCCACAATTTATCGAATACACATGAACACCCATATTACCTAAACCACTATATGTCTATGTGATTTACAAATAATTAGGGTTTAAGCCCAAATTCTCAAATGACTACAAGCGATGCCTCGGTATATGTCTATCCTAAGCACGAATCATACATTCCATCACCATGTAGAACATACAAACAAAAGCTATCAAGATCAAATCTAAACTCATACTTCATCTTTCAAGTTTATATGAGTTATCACAGTCATTAATGGACAATCAACTAAGCAAATAAGCATGAATCTTAATAGACAATCCCATAGCAATCAATTAGGTTAACAGTGAAGTATAGCATATTAAACTAAGCAATAGAATCCATTACAATCTCAAAATAAAGTTTAACTCATCATATAATCAAAATCCATAATCCACAATTGATTATACATTGAGAAATAAAGATAGAAGGAAAGAGAAGTTAGGGAATTGGGAATGCAAATCTGATCTCTCTTGTTCCAATTCTGAATTTCCTATGCTCTTCAATTGCTTCAATCTTCAGTCCTAATTAATTCTTGAGATTAACTACTCTACCCTACTCTATTCTAATCTGGAAATTAAAGAGAAGAAAGCAATATTAGCTACGTGATCCCCCAAGGGGTGGAATCCCCTCTTATATCTGATAATAAGTCTAATTATATAGGCCCTAATTGAACCCCTCTCCAACGCTCCAATTGCATGTTTAGTGAAAAAGTCAGCTCTGGTCAACTTCTGAAGTGGCGTGGCTGTGACACCCCCAAATCCGGGTACTTCAATTCCACAGATTTGGTGTTCATTGTCCAAATAAATTATAACTAACTACCCATAAACAAAAGATATAATTAAACTCAAAAGCTTAAATAATAAATCTCCCATCAAGGGTTACATAATCTCAAGATAAATCCCAGGTCATCTAACCTTTATTACAATCAATAACGAAAAATTAAAACATAGCCAGAATCAAATCTATTACATAAACTTCATAAATAAAAGGTAAATTAAACATCGTCATCTAATCAAGCACTTTGTCCTTGCCCTTGCTTGAAGAAAGATCTTTAAACTTCTTAACTTCATCTGTATTGTTTGGTGCAAGACTGAGCAAAAAATTGCTCACAAGAAGAATAGTATACAATAACATTTTATGAATGACAATAACTGAACTTTTAATGGTAAAATTCTCTTACCGAAACGATAAACTTTAATTAAAAAGCTATGAGTTCAAAGGAATAATGAACGTTTAAGTTAACAATAGATATCAACATCAAAGAATACACCGAGGGTCACAAGACCACGAACTATACTATAGGTTTTCAAGTATTTCTACTTTAACCTTTTAATACCTAAAAGACTATAATCATCATCTATGTCCCTAGGTTAACAGTGTTTTTATCAGAACCTTGAACAGTCTAAACGACTATATGGACCATCATCCCATACTCCAGGTGATCAGCCCTTTGTACTATGTATTGCACAAACATTTTAACGCTATTGCGTAGCTCTAAAATAATCCCCTAATATAGGGTTGTTCATATCAGCTTAGATTATCAAGTTCCGAACCAAAGGAAGTTTGGTTGGGAATTAACTTCAAAGGAATTCTAGATCTTTAGAATTCTCATCAACCAAGTACTGGTTGAATCAGATAGAGACCAATAACTATTCAAGAGTTTGATTATAATATCTTCATGAACAAGGTATATCGATGAATCAATAAGAGCTAGAGTATTAACAATTTCTAAATTGAACAAATGTTATCATCAACAACATGCTTTCAAAATTTGTGTGAGTACATATGCAAACAAAATGAAGTTTGGTTTGGGTTGACTTCAAGGGTAATTTAGAGTTTAGAACATTCATCAACTAAGGATTAGTTGAATTGGTAAAGAATCGCTAGGAAACTTAGAGTTTGGTACAATAATGTAAGATAGTACAATGACATTGAAGAACGAAGGTCAAACAACAGTTATTAGTAGCTGAATAAACACATTTCTTATAACAAAATTACAGACTTTGAATAACCAAAGTAATCTCGTTTGGAATAAAGAAATAAAGATTAATCAACTTGCTCAACAGTAAATGAGAGTTAAAGAACTTGCATAACAATAAATTGCTCAACAAGAGATTAGAAATAGAGAACTTGCAAAAGTATATCATGACAGTGAAAAGTAACCTTGCTGAAAAATAAAGTAGCAAAGGTTATGGAACTTGCCTCTTGCGTAGGTTAAACAATCACTACTCACGTTCACCACAAGTCCTACACATACCATATGTATTGACAATACACATTAGTTACACTAATATTAGTTTCATATAGCTCACTAACAACATCACATCTTTTCATGAACATCACTATTTAACTTTATTACAACTACTTAAGTGATCATGTCATTGCATTACATACACATTAACAACTTGATACAACATCCTATTACATGTCCAACATGTTATCATTAGATTATACTAACACACAAAGAATTGCACTTGCATTCGCGCATCCCGACGCCCTCCGATTGCCTCCAAAAACACAATAGTCCTAAAGATGGCTATTTTTACCCTTCATAACGATTTCAAATTGAAAAACGTAAAGAACAAAAGTTATAGGTCTATTCATCCTCGTTCCGGATCATCTTGAATCACATCAATCGGAGTTTGTATGAAACAGTAATGCTCATTTTAGTAAACTATGTTCTGTTAGTAATTTTTTTCCAAAATCAGCTTAGTAGACTACCCCCTTCCAAGGTGGGGGTTTTTGCACTAGGGGGGCCCACCGGGGCGGGGGTCCCTTCAGCTTTTTTCAATTTTATGCTCTGTAACACTACGAAGAGCTAAATTAGGCCTCCAAACTCCTTTCTAACAACCATACGAACCTATCTAAGGTATAATATGTTTACAGAAACATAATCTAATGTTTTCTCACGCGTTTCTAGCCATCTAAACAACATAAACATCCAAATTACAACCATTAATTGTCACTATTTTTGCTAAAACTTCACTTTTTGAAAGGTTCAGTGAAAATCATCACTATGCTTTTGTTTTTCAACCAAAACAGTTAATTCACCATACTATGCTTATGTTTATTCATCCTCTTTCGAATTCAAGAGTCAATTTATATATTATACAACTAATTAAACCTTAATTTTACTTTAAACTAAGCCATATTCATATATGTTCATACCAATTCACTTTAATATGATTTCCTTCACAAAATACATACTTAACATGAATTCATTCACTATACTCATATATAAACTTATGAAAACAATTTTATAACAAACAATTTATCATATAAAGCTATATACAACAAAAAATTCAACCTTCACAAAGTTTTTACAGAGAATTTTAGAAGAGAATATAACTACAACTTTTTGAAAAATACAAGCAAGAGGATACCTTAATTTTAGAAGATGATGGTTATTCTTTTGATTATGAAATTTTCTTTTTCCGCAATTCCCCTTCTAGACTTTTCCTAATTCTCTCTTACTTTTCTCTGTAATTTTCTTATTCTCTTCTTTTTTCTTCTTCTGAGTCTTTCTCCCTATTTTAAACTCTAACTTACATATTAACCCCAATATAACGTATAGCTAATAATATATGTATTAAGTATATAATATAATTATAACTTTAACTAACATCGGTTTTTTTAAACTCAAAAGTCATAAGGCTTGTTTGGCTAACTAACTAAAAATTAACCCATTAAATCTTACACCTTGTTTGGTAAAATAAATTTAAATTAAAGACTTAACATTCATTAAGCTTTGTTTGGCAAAAACTAAATTAACCACCCTTAACTTATTTTAATAACTCCTTTATAATATAGTTTATGGTCACACTTTAATTAATTAAATTTTAATATTCAATTTAATTAATTCTAATAACAATTTATTAAATTAATTCACCACATAAATCAATACGACATAATTATAATTTTCTTTATAATTATAATTTTATTTAATCAACCAAATATTAAAATATTATCTCATGATGATCAATTTCCTTAACTCGTTAATTATTTATTCAACAATTAAATAATCAAATCAAATCAAATCAAATTAAACAAATATTTATTCTACAATAAACACATTAATTAAATATTTATATAATTCCATAAATATTTAAAATTATAATTTAAATTTTCGGATTGTTACAGCGGCCGCGCTGGAAATAGCCTGGAGTTGGGCGCGCCCGCGCTCAAGTAGCAGAACAAGTTTTTTTGGTTGAAGGACTCGCGCGGCCGCGCTCAAATTACACTAGAAATCCGCGCGCCAGCGCTAATGATTTTTTTGCTACAGTGTCCTCTAGTAAAACAGCCATAACTTTTGATCCATGAAGAGTTACGGGGACTGTTACCTATCAAATTGAAGCTCTCGACGAGCTCTACAACTTTTATTCTTTGACAATTGAGAAATGATGGAGAGATGAAGGCTGAAATTTGGTTGGGAGTGACAGCTATGCAAATGGCCATCCAAAACAGTGACGTTCAACGTCCGATGGTACAAAGGTCATAACTCTTGCATCTAAACTCCGATTGGAATGATTCAAGATGTTCTAGAAAGCTAAGAAGATACTCTAGAACATATTCCAAGTTCCAAGCCAAGAACATGAAATGAACACGAAAGCCCAAACGATGTCCGAATTGCTTTTTCTTGCATTTTCATTCCAATAGTCGCTCACATCGTTCCCAAGCATATGATCTACAAAATGAACACAAAATGCATGAAAAGTAACTAAGAAACATGAGTATAAGCAACTAATTCAAGTAATAGATACTGGATAAGTAGGTATAAAACCTACTTATCAAATACCCCCAAACTTAAACCGTTGCTTGTCCCCAAGCAACACAACATACTGCAATCTACATGCTATGCAAGCTACGCTACTATGACAATGAATCCCCAGATTTCCAGACATCTTAAGAATTCCAATAAGATATGCCTCAGAGAAATATCAAGATCTAAGAACAAAGCATCAAACTAAGTTACAGGCATAATGACATACAATTAGACAATCCTAACCTGCTATAAAGATGTCGTGTGTGTGTGTTGTGTTCACAGATAAGCTTGACAAAGTTGAAGATTTCACATGCTATACTACTTAAGAAAGAAAACTAAGGTTCAAATCAAGAACTATGCATATAAATGAAACAACAACTACTCCAACACATCAGTACAAGCTAAGGTTCAGCAAAGGGTTTATTCTACTTTATTTTTACTCACGAGGGCGATTTTCGCACTTTCTCGCAGTGTTTATTGATTTATTTTCTTTTTCTCATGACTGTGCAATGCCTCATTTGTAAGACCCCAACTTTTATAAATAAAGATGAATTTTCTATAAATATTATTTTTGAATATTATGGAGTAAATTTGATATAATATTATAGTTGTGGGTAATATTCATAAATTTTGCAAAGTACGCAAGTTGTTATATAATATTCGATTGGTCGGGAAATATTCGTTTTAACAGGGAATATTCGTACAATGGCACAATCATTGGTGGACCTTATTAACGGAATTATTATTTGCGGCGAGAAGACGACAAAAATATTTTATGAAAATAACGGCGGAAGTTTTACCGTTAACTGTTGAAACACCCGGTGTTAAAAGTACAGTAATATGCGTGGTTGCATAGTAGCACACGGTATTGATTATTGATGCTTACGTGATAAGTCACTTAGTTTTGTTCAATTATTACTACAGTAATTGCTGCATAGTATCACACGTTATTTGATTCAATTATTATCAATATTTTATATATTATTAAATCAATAATTGAGACGAAAAGGTTATTAATATTATTCTTTGCAATATTAACGATGTCTAGAAGTTCTGTCAAGGAGATGTTTGGTCACCTAATTCATGCGCATAATAGGAGAAATTCTTATTGAAAGCCCCTCTTTCCACGGGAACGACCTGGTCGATTAATATTGTGAATTATAATAATGATGATAAGTGTTGTTAAAAATATTGAGGAGATTTTTATGATGTATTTATGGGAAAATTTTTCTTACTATTTGGACCCCCCACTTATTTAAAAAAATGAAAAAGTTATAATGTATACATGCGTATATATATATATATATATATATATATATATATATATATATATATATACTCCCACCGAACACCATATTCTCCCAACCCCACCAAAACCCACACACACACACTCCAACACACACGTAAACACACACACACACACATGTCAAAATATATATATATATATATATATATATATATATAATATGAAGTTTGAAAAGTGGACAGAGGGAGTAAGATGATCAATTCACGGGGTTTCCACCTATGAATTTTTTTTCTCTGCACATGTTTTATATATATAATATATTATATTTTATTTAAAATTTTTGTTTTATTAGAATATTTTATGGACCGTCTGATTAAAAGTAAATCAATCTGAACCGTTCATGGATTAGTTACTATTCAGTCCATTCTTCTATAAATAGAAGCTCATTCCTTCATTATTTCTTACGAATTCACTAAAACTCTAGAGAGAGAAATTATAGAGAGAAAGAAGAAAATTATTCTGCTACTTCACTACTCGTATATCCAGTTTCTTTTACGGTAAGGGGTATTATTTCTTTCTTTCATCTTCATTAAGAGAACTTCTGTTATTCCATTCTTTATTATTATGTTGGAATAATCTGTCTATGCGAAGTACCGCATACATGGTGAAATTCTTTTGTTATTCCATTCTTTATTATTCTGTTGGAACATCATGTCTATGCTTTATGCATGACCTGGTTCCGTTGTTTATTATTTTGTTGAAACATCCTGTCTGTGTGTTTACGCATGACCTGATTTCGTTATTTATTATTCTGTTGGAACATCCCATGCATGCGTTACGCATGACTGGGTTCCGTTGTTTATTATTCGTTGGAACATCCCATCAGGTTTTTGCTATTTATGACCTAATTTCATTATTTATTATTCTATTGGAATAACCTGTCTGTGCGGTCTATCGCATGCCTGATGATTTCTTTTGTTATTACATTCTTTATTATACTCGATTGGTTAAAGTTTTGACTTCTATAATCCATGAAATTAGTGGAATATCCTTGATATTTGCGCTTCATCCAGTATCTTCTCATGAAAATTGTAAGACCCCAACTTTTATGAATAAAGAATAATTTTCTCGAAATATATTTTTGAATATTATGGCGTGGATTTGATATAATGTTATAGTTGTAGGTAATATTTACAAATTTTGCAAAGTAAGCAAGTGGTTATATAATATTTGATTGGTCGGGGAATATTCTTTTTAACAGGGAATATTCGTACGACGGCACAATCATTGGTAGACCCCACAACGGAAGTAGTGTCGTAGTTAAAAAATGACAAAAATATCTTTCTATAAAAATAACGGCGGAGGTGTTACCGTTAAAACTGTTGAACTACCCGGTAGTAAAAGTACAGTAATACGCGTGGTTGCATAGTAGCACACGTTATTGATTATTGATGCTTACGTGAGAAGTCACTCAGTTATACTAAATTTTTGCTACAATAATTGCTGCATCATATCTCTCATATTATTGATTCAATTATTGTTACAGTATCATCTGCATAATATGTTATATTATTAAATCAATAATTGAGATGACAAAGTTATTCATATTATTATTTGCAATATTGACAATGTCTAGAAGTTTTGTCAAGGAGAGGTTTGGTCACCTAATTGTGCGGCAATAAGGAGAAATCCTTATCGGAAAGCCCCCTCTTTCCTGGGAACGACCTAGTTGTTAAATATTGTGAATTATAATATTAATGATGAATAAGTTTGTGTTGATTAAAGATGAATTTTATAGTTCCATTGTGTTGGACTTATTTGTGTTAGTATAATTGATGTCTGGAGGTTATATTGTTCAATTGGGTATTCGGGACACTTTTCGTGTCGGAGTACTATTCACGAGTTACTATTCATGAGTTACTATTTACGAGTTACTATTTATGAGTTACTATTCACGGGGTACTATTCAACCGTAAGATATATTTCTGTTCGGTCCAAATCATTTTTGGGTACAATATTATTCCATGAGGAGATGTGCTAATTTTTCAGACCGTTGGTTGAAGATATAATAGTAAATCAATATGGACCGCTGGTGGAAAGTATAATAGTAAATCAATATGGATCGCTGATTTAAAGTTTTAAACGTAAATCAATCTGGACCGTTCATGAATTAGTTACTATTCAGTCCATTCTCCTATAAATAGAAGTTCATTCCTTCATTACTTCTTACGAATTCACTGAAACTATAGAGAGAAAGAAGAAAAGTATTCTGCTACCTCACTACTTCAGTATTCAGTTTCTCTAAGGTAGGGAATATTATTTGTTGTACTCATAAGGGGTATTCTTTTTTTCTTATTCATGAAGAGAACTTCTGTTGTTCCATTCTTTATTATTATTTGGAATAACTTTGTATACGCTGGATACCCTATACTTGGTGAAATTTTTGTTATTCCATTCTTATTATTCATTTGAATAACCTATTTATCGCTAATACCGCATACATGGTGAAACTTCTAATATTCCGTTCTTTATTATTCGTCCGGAATATATATCTCATGCGTGCGTGCCACGCGCACTGGTTCCATTATTTATTATTCGTCGTTTAATATCCCGTACGTGCATTTACGGACTGGTTCCATTATTTATTATTTCGTCAAAATATCCTCGCTTTGTGCGCTTTTACGCCGGACACGGTTCCATTATTTATTATTCGTCGAAATATCCGCTCTGCGTGCGTTTCTTACACGACCTGGTTCCATTATTTATTATTATGTTGGGAATAACTTGTCAGTGCAGTCTATCGCACGCATGGTGAATCCTTCTGTTATTCCATTCTTTATTATTCAGTTGGAATAACCTGTCTATGTGGATTACCACATACATGGGGAATGATCCTGTGTATTAATTCCTTATTAAATTATGGAAATGATCTGTATACGTGGATTACCGCATGGCGGGTGAAAATCCATTTGCGGTTTCATATATTATATTATACTCAGTTGGTTAAAGCTTTGGCTTTTGTACTCCATGAAATTAGTGGAATATCCTTGATATTTGCGCTTTATCCAGTATCTTTTCATGGAAATATTCTTCTGAGCATTCTTGAATTTTACTGCACAAAGTAGTATCATGTTGACAATTTGGACGTTATTGATTTCAGGATAAATTAACTTATAAATCATTAAAATTTATTCTTGAACCTGTTTTATTGAATTGTCATCATCCTCATGCTTATATTATGTTGAAAGTCATCTTTAGCTTACGTGCATAGATGGACTTTGGTATGATTATGACCAGGGATTATTCGGTATAATCATGACCGTAATGTGACGAATGATGTAGTAAAAGTTCTCATTGGCCTGTAGTTCATTGGTGGACAGTTGTTGGTATGATTATGACCAGGGATTATTCGGTATAGTCATGACCATTGATGATTACATGAATATCCTTGGCCGTGGAGCAGGGATGATTCGATTTTATTTATTAAGCTGAGTCTCAGCGATAAAGTTGATGAAAAACTTTTAAAATCATAGAAGATAGTAGATTTTATACTTTACTTGACTCTTCTAATGGATTGCTTGATCCGCTGTAGTTAAACTTGTTGTCTATTATATTATTCTATCAGTTTAACATTATTGAAGGCTAATGATAATTTATTCTGCATTATCTTAGTCATAATATTTCTTACTGGGCTAGTTGAGCTCACCCTTTCTTTCACTGTTCTTTTCAGGAAATGAGAACGTAGCTGGGACTAGTCGGGGAACAAAGTGATGGTCTTAGATGGTGCATTAGTATTCCTCACTATTATGTGAAATAGTTTGATAATAAATTTAATGAGGACTCCATTGAGTATGGATATATTTCTAGATGATAATATTTGTATTAAAACTCATAGCCTATGTTTTGTCGTATTTCACACGACTGTTGTATAATTAAGTTGTATTTGTATTCAGTACCTTGTATCTGACGACTCAACATGGGTGATGTATACCTGTTTTGGGGGCGTCAGAAAAATATAAATATTCTTCTGAGCATTCTTGAATTTTACTCCACAAAGAAGTATCATGTTGACAATTTGGACGTTAATAGTTCTTGGATAAATGAATTCTTGAACTTGTTTTATTGAATTCTTATATCATTGTCATCATCCTCATGATTATATTATGCTGAAAGTCATATGTGGCCTGTAGTGCATAGATGGACTTGGTATAATTATGACCAGGGATTATTCGGTGTAATCATGACCGTAATGTTACAAATGATGTGGAAAAAGTCCTCATTTGCCCATAGTGCATTGATGGACAGTTGTTGGCATGATCATGACCATTGATGAATACACGAATATCTTTGGCTCGTAGTGCATGGATAATTTGTGGTCGTGATACTAATGAATATCCTTTGTCAGAAAGTGCGAGGATGATGTGGATTATTTATTGTCGAGTCTCAAATGATAAAAGTAATGAAAAACCTTTTAAATCATAGAAGATAGTAGATTTTATTCTCTACTTGACTCTTCTAATGGATTACTTGTTCTGCTGCAGTTAAACTTAATGTTTGTTATATTTTATCAGTTTAATACTATTGAAGGCTAATGATAATTTATTCTGCATTATCTTAGTCATAATATTTCTTACTGGGCTAGTTGAGCTCACCCCTTTTGATTCCATTGTTCTCTTCAGGAAATGAGAACGTAGCAAGGACTAGTCGGGGAACGGAGTGACGGTCCAGATGATAGCATTAGTAGTCCTCACTATTCTATGAAATAGTGTGATAATAAATGTAATGAGGACCCCATTGAGTTTGTATACTGTCTAGAAGATAATATTTGAATTAAAACTCACAGCTCATATTGTATAATTAAGTTTTTATTTGTATTGTGTACCATGTATTTGGCAACTCAAGATGGGTGATGCAAACCTATTTTGGGGGTGTCACAGTTGGTATCAAAGCTTAGGGATATGATCTCTGGCTAAGATGTGAGACTAGAACTAGGAGGGGAGAGACGGGGAATTCCTTCGTTAGTATGACCTACCTAAGTTTATTTGGTATTTAATTGGTCGGTCAGAGTATAGTGATAATATGTTACATGTCAATTAACCCTTGTTTTGTGGCAGTATCTGAAAATGACATCCAAGAATGTTGAGAATATCAATGGAGCACGGGAGACCATTGAGTCACCACAAATCAACACCAAGGATAATGTGCATCAGGAAGGCAATAATCCTCAGGTGAACAATAACACCGACCAAATGGCGAACGACGGAATGTTTAGGAGCTTTCTGCAATTCAGATAACATCGTGCAAGAGAGAATCTGCCCAAAATGCGGTGGAAACACCGGCAACTCTCTGACGGCCACCGCTAAAAGCAGATTCAAGGAGCTGGGACCACCGAGTTTATTGGAGAACCAAAACCACTTTAAAGTGAGACGTGGATAAAGCGAGATCACCAAGATATTTGATGTCTTGAGATGCTCATGAGGAAAAAGGTTCCTTTGCCACCTTTATGTTGCGAGGAGAGGCAAACCATCGGTGGGAATCAGAAAGCGTGACTCAACTCGCCAGCATGAAGATGTCTTGGGAGAAGTTCCAAGAACTATTCAACGACAAGTACTTTCCCGAAAGTATTCGTCACATGAAAGAGGTAGAGTTCATCATGTTAGAGCAGAACAATATGACCGTGTCGCAGTATGAAGCTAAGTTTGCCGAGTTGTCCCGGTTTGCGTCTCACTTGGTTGACAATAAGGAAAGAATGACATGGATGTTTCTAAGAGGTTTGAAACCCGAGATATGTCAATATCTAATATCTCATAAACTGTGTTTGTATTCAAATGTTGTAAATAGGGCTCAATTATTGGAGCGCGATAACGAGTCAACGCAACCAAGAGAAAGCGTGCAAGCAAAATGATATTACTAAAGGAGAGATCATGAGCGGTGACAACAAGCGTGGAGGGAATCAATAGGCCAGAAATGGTAACCACTTCGGTGGTAATCAGGGCCAAAACAATAAGAATGGACATTTCAAGAAAAGGAGATTCAACAATAATGGAAAGACGCCAAAGACCAAAGACCCGTTGTTAAAGAAGGAGAACGACCACCTATCATATGCTTCAAATGCGGAGGGAGGGACACATCACCCCAAACAGTAATGATGTCGTCCAAAGCATGTTATAATTGTGGAAGAGAAGGTCACCTAGCCCGATTTTGTCGCTCACCAAAGACAAGTTCAGCTAGGATGGAGGCACCAAAGGTCGTCCCGTAAAAGTCAAAGCTAGAAGTGCAAGGAGAGCGTTTGTAGTGACCTCCCAGAAAGCAAGGAACCCGAACGAGGTCATCACGGGTAAGCTTATCATAAACTCTAGCGAAGTCTATACCTTATTTGATACCGGTTCTACCCATTCTTTTATTTTTCCTACTTGCGCTCAACGATTAAATTTTACTCTGGAGAAATTAGACTTTGACTTATCTATGGAAACTCTGTTGGTAGAAACGTTCATTACATCCATTGTTTATAAGTCTTGTTTGGTTCAAATCGGTACCCTCACATTACCTGTCGATCTTATTTCATTAAAAATACTTTCATTTGATGTGATTCTAGGGATTAATTGGTTAACTACTCATCATGCAAAAATTGATTGTTTTCATTAGGTTGTTAGCTTTCATATTCCTAACCAACCTATTATGCGAATTCAAGCAACCAAACTATTAAAATCAATCATTGTCATCTCAAGCCATAAAGCTATTCATTTATTGAAAAACGGATGTCAAGCTTTCTTAACTCATGTCACGGATCTAAACAAAAATACGTCAGTTTTGAATGATATTTCTATTGTTAATAAATTTCCAGACGTATTCCCTGAAGAACTTCCTGGCCTACCCCCAGAGCGTGAAATTGAATTTTGTATTGACCTTGAATCCGGTACAAAACCCATTTCCAAAGCCCCATATCGAATGGCTCCTATTGAACTTCAGGAGTTAAAGACCTAACTGCAGGAATTGTTAGACATTGGCTTTATTCGTCCTAGTACTTCTCATTGGGGTGCTCCTGTTCTATTCGTGAAGAAGAAAGATGGGAGTATGCGACTTTGTATTGATTATCGGGAGTTGAATCATGTCACCATCAAAAATAGGTACCCATTGCCACGTATTGATGACCTGTTTGACCAGTTGCAAGGAGCCAAATTCTTTTCAAAGATTGATCTTCGTTCTGGATATCACCAATTAAAGATTAGAACCGATGACATTCCAAAGACGGCTTTCAGAACTCGGTAAGGGTATTATGAATTCCTAGTCATGTCCTTTGGATTGACTAATTCTCCTGCTGCCTTCATGCATATGATGAACCGAGTATTCAAGGAATATTTGGATAACTTTGTGGTCATCTTTATTGATGACATCTTTATTTATTCCAAAAGCCGTGAAGATCATGAGCAACACTTGAAGCTGATACTCCAAAAGCTTCGTGAATATAAGCTTTATTCCAAGTTGAAGAAATGCGAGTTCTGGCTTGAGGAGGTAGCATTCCTTGGGCACGTAGTATCAAGTCATGGAATATCTGTTGCCACGTTTATGTTTCGAGGAGAGGCAGATTACTAGTGGGAATCGGTAAAGCGTACTCAACCTGCCGCACTGAAGATGTCTTGGGAGAAGTTCCAAGAACTATTCAACGACAAGTACTTTCCCGAAAGTATTCGTCACATGAAAGAGGTAGAGTTCATTAAGTTAGAGCAGAACAATATGACCGTGTCGCAGTACGAAGCTAAGTTTGCCGAGTTGTCCCGATTTGCGTCTCCCTGGTTGACAATGAGGAGAGAATGACGCGGATGTTTCTAAGAGGTTTGAAACCCGAGATACGTCAATATTTAATTTTTCATAAACTGTGTTTGTATTCAGATGTTGTAAATAGGGCTCAGTTATTGGAGCGCGATAACGAGTAAACGCAACCAAGAGAAAGCAGCCGACAAAATGATAATACCAGTGAGAGCAGTCATCGAAGTAGTGACAACAAGCGTGGAGGGAATCAACAGGCCAGAAATGGTAACCACTTCGGTGGTAATCAGGGCCAAAACAATAAGAATGGACATTTCAAGAAGAGGAGATTCAATAATGATGGAAAGACGTCAGCACCAGCACCCGTTGTTAAGGAAGGAGAACAACCACCTATCATAAGCTTCAAATGTAGAGGCGATGGACACATCGGTCCAAACTGCGCGATGCCGTCCAAAGCATGTTATAATTGTGGAAGAGAAGGTCACCTAGCCCAATTTTATCGTTCACCAAAGACAAGTTCAGCTAGGATGGAGGCACCAAAGGCCGTCCTAGAAAAGTCAAAGCCGGTAGTGCAAGGGAGAGCGTTTGTAGTGACCTCCCAGAAAGCAAGGAACCCGAACGAGGTCATCACAGGTAAGCTTATCATAAACTCTAGCGAAGTCTATACCTTATTTGATACCGGTTCTAACCATTCTTTTATTTCTCCTACTTGCGCTCAACGATTAAATTTGACTCCGGAGAAATTAGACTTTGACTTATCTGTGGAAACTCCGTTGGTAGAAACCTTCATTACATCCACTTTTTATAAGTCTTGTTTGGTTCAAATCGGTACCCTCACATTACCTGTCGATCCTATTTCATTAAAAATACTTGCATTTGATGTGATTCTAGGGATTGATTGGTTAACTACTCATCATGCAAAAATTGATTGTTTTCGTTAGGTTGTTAGCTTTCATATTTCTAACCAACCTATTATGCGAATTCAAGCAACCAAACTATTAAAATCAATCATTGTCATCTCAAGCCATAAAGCTATTCGTTTATTGAAAAATGGATGTCAAGCTTTCTTAGCTCATGTCACGGATCTAAACAAAAATACGTCAATTTTGAATGATATTTCTATTGTTGATAAATTTCCTGACGTATTCCTTGAAGAACTTCACGGCTACTACCCAGGCGTGAAATTGAATTTTGTATCGACCTTGAACCCGGTACAAAACCCATTTCCAAAGCCCCATATCGAATGGCTCCTATTGAACTTCAGGAGTTAAAGACCTAACTGCGGGAATAGTTAGACATTGGCTTTATTCATCCTAGTACTTCTCCTTGGGGTGCTCTTGTTCTATTCGTGAAGAAGAAAGATGGGAGTATGCGACTTTGTATTGATTATCAGGACTTGAATCATGTCACCATCAAAAATAGGTATCCATTGCCACGTATTGATGACCTGTTTGACCAGTTGCAAGGAGCCAAATTCTTTTCAAAGATTGATCTTCGTTCTTGATATCACCAATTAAAGATTAGAACCGATGACATTCCAAAGACTGCTTTCAGAACTCGGTACGGGCATTATGAATTCCTAGTCATGTCCTTTGGATTGACTAATGCTTCTGCTGCCTTCATTGATATGATGAACCGAGTATTCAAGGAATATTTGGATCAATTTGTGGTCGTCTTTATTGATGACATCTTTATTTATTCTAAAAGTTGTGCAGATCATGAGCAACACTTGAAGCTGATATTCCAAAAGCTTCGTGAATATAAGCTTTATGCCAAGTTGAAGAAATGCGAGTTCTGGCTTGAGGAGGTAGCATTCCTTGGGCACGTAGTATCAAGTCATGGAATATCTGTTGACCTAGCAAAGATTGAAGCTATTCAAAGCTGGGAGCAACCTAAATCAGTAACCGAAGTACGTAGCTTTTTTGGCTTAGCTGGTTATTATCGGAGATTCGTAAAAGGATTTTCTCGAATCGCTACTCCATTAACTCAGCTGACTCAGAAAGATACAAAATTCGGTTGGAACGAGGAATGTGAGAAGAGTTTTCAAGAACTCAAGAGGAGACTCATTTCAGCACCTGTTCTGACAATACCATCTAGCTTTCGGAGGATTTGTCATCTACGGTGATGCTTCGGGCAAAGGGTTAGGATGTGTTCTCATGCAACATGGGAAAGTCATAGCCTATGCTTCTCGACAACTCAAAGAATATGAGAGGAATTATCCTACTCATGATCTAGAGTTGGCAGCTGTTGTTTTCGCACTTCAAATTTGGAGGCATTACTTGTATGGGGAGAAAGTGGAGATCTTTACGGATCATAAAAGCCTTAAATATTTCTTCACTCAAAAGGAACTCAACATGCGAAAATGACGTTGGCTTGAACTGTTAAAAGATTATGATCATACCATCCTGGAAAAACGAACATGGTAGCTGACGCATTGAGTAGAAGATCATATGCAGGTACGAGTGAGATATTGTCAACGCAAAGGCCCATTTTATGTGACTTGAAAAAGATGGAGATAGAGTTAAAGACTCCGGGGACCCATGTGATGATGGCAAATATACGAGTAGAACTGACTTTAATCGATAAAGTTAAAGTTGCTCAAGCTACAGACCTAGAACCGATGCGTATGAGAAAGAAAGTGCAAGAAGGTGCTATGCCGGAAGCAAGAATTGATGAAGAAGGAATACTTCGAGTCAACTCCAGACTTTGTGTTCCTAACGACCCTGATTTAAAGTATAAAATCATGATGGAGGCGCACAACACACCGTTTTTAATCCATCCTGGGAGCAAAATGTATCGTGATCTTTGTCATACATTTTAGTGGAGCAATATGGAGAGGGAGATAGCGCTGCTTATCTCAAGGTGTTTAACTTGTAAATGAGTCAAGGCGGAGCATCAAGTACTAAAAGGCCCATTGCAACCACTTGAAATTCTAGAATAGAAGTGGGAGCACATTACCATGGATTTTGTTACTGGTCTTCCCAAGGTTTCTCAAGGCATAGATGCCATTTGGGACATTGTTGATAGATTGACCAAGTCTGCTCATTTCTTACCAATACGAGAAACTTATACACTTGAACGTCTTGCTCGTATGTACATAAATGAGATTATAAGACTGCATGGTATGACAATATCTATAGTTTCTGATCGAGACCCAAGATTTACTTTACAATTTTGGGTTAGTTTGCAAAAAGCTATGGGCACGAACTTACGATTTAGTTCGGCATATCATCCTCAGACGGACGGACAATCAGAGATGACTATTCAAACTCTGGAAGATTTATTAAGACTCTGTGTCCTTGACTTCAAGGGAAGTTGGGACAAGTTCTTACCATTGGTGGAGTTTTCCTACAACAATAGTTATCAAGCAAGTATTGCCATGGCTCCATTTGAGGCGTTGTATGGAAGAAAGTGTCGTTCTCCAGTATGCTGGGATTGTTGGGTTTGTAATATTCAAGAACGCAATCAAATTGCATAAATAAGCGGAAACGTGTAAAATCAGAGTTTAAAAAATTTACAAACCATATACCCGGATCACCCTTTATGCACAATTATTAATTAAACGAAAAATGAAGAACAAGAATTATACCCTTGAAGATTCGAGCTTCCTCAGGTACAAGTTCACCTCCAATCCTCTTTCGCGTTCAACTTGAATCCACAGGGTTTGGTTCCTTCCTTTGATCAACGTTAGCCACCCAAGTGTTTGGCCTCTAGAGGTGATCCACCAAGGAAGAAAAAGATTCAAGAAGATGGGTGGTTGGCTAAACCCTAGTTTTTCTATCTCTATAGAAAAGGCGTACTCTCCAACAAATTAGAATTATGTCGTATTTTGATATCTGATATAAGACTCCTCTTATAAAGATATCAGGTAACCTTATTTAATAAAATAAGGTATTATTTAATTAAACTCTTTTAATTAAATGGGCTCCCTAATCTTATTAGGGATAATTAATTAAACTCTTTTAACTAATTTTTCCTCCTAATCCTATTAGGAATAAATGAGAGTACTTATATTAAATTAATTTCTAAACTCTTTTAGAAATTAAAATAATAATAATAATTGTAATAATATTAATAAGACTCCTCTTATTAATTAATATTTAATATTTCTAAAATATTAAATGATAAATATTAAGCTATTTAATTTATTCTATCACCATAGATTAAATTAAATATACATAACATATTATTACGATTATGCCATTAACTTCTTAAATAATTATTCTTCCTTTTATGGTGTGACCCTTTAGGTTCTCCATATTAAACCGGTTATGAATAAATCAATTAGAACAATTCTAATCTTATTTAAATAAATAAATTAAATAATTAATTTATTTAAATAAATAATATTTATTCTACAATAGGGATAAACCTCCCTAGCGATCAACGACTTTCCAAATAATATAGATTTCAACATTAATCATAAAAGAACCTTTGAGTAAATAGTTATCGTACAATTCAATCCTTCCACCATACAATGTCCCAATTAAATATAAGACATGGAATTACTGTCAAGTCTTATTTTATTTAATTATATGTATTTCGATCCTTAAATGCACAACTCCAAATAATGCAAATTAGAAACTCCTTTCTAATTTCATTCTGCCTTGACCAAGGACTACTGGGTTGTCATTTATCGAATCACATAGGACATTTCTCATCTTTTATTAGAAGTGGTAGATTCTTTATTGATCATATATTATCTCCATGTACAACTTATTATACCCAAGCATACCCTTTGATATACCCTAAGGGTCTTAAGGAATAAGTCAAAGTATAACTCATCATACATAAGATACTATGATGATCTCAAGTCCAAGGATCACTTCTACTACTATCACTACAGGAATTCCTATTCGGTGCAAGTAAAACTCCATTAGGTATTCCTTAGCGAGCCAACGTTCAAATGAACTTATTCTCTAATAAGCACTTACATACTTGCTTTAGTGTCTCCACACAAATGATCATGAGATCAATCATCCTCATCAAATGAGCAAGCAACGTATGTACCAATCTATCCGGATTCACTAATCCCCAATTTAGTAATCCAATGATTGGGAACTATTTTAGTTTTAAGCTTTCTAAGAATTTAGATCTCATTAGAATGATCATCATCATTATTCTAAAAGCATTGCTTAAAACTATGGGTTTATCACATATTATAAAACAGCATCATGTAGATAATTAAAAGCCTTTAATAAATTAATACTTTTTATTAATAAATGAATAAGATTGTTACAAAGTATATGCTTTATCATCAAACATGATTGGCTTGTTTGCATACTACTTTCAATCTCCCACTTACACTAAAGCCAATCGTCATGGTATCTCATACTCTTCTTCTCTAAGTGACGATTATCCTGCTGTTGGATAAGCTTTAGTTAATGGATATGTAATGTTGTTCATGAGAGTCCACTATCTCTATAGTGATTTCCCATCTTTCAATGATTCTAATAATCAAATGAAAGTGCCACAACACATGTTTAGATCCAAGATGAGACTTAGGAACTATTCCTAGTTCTTTAATGAACTTTTCATCCAAACAATCAACTTGTAGCTTCATTTATAGCTATATACTTTGTCTTTATCACTAAACCAAAGAACTCTTTCTTTGTTTGGAACCTTTCAATTCTTCGCACCACTATTCAAGATAACGCTTTACCTTAAAGTGGATTTTCTGTCATCTTGGTCTGTCTGACAAACTTGAGTCTGTTAAGCCCTCTAGTTTTAATTAAGACCCACCATGAATATGATCACATCTTTAGTGCCGGTTAAGCACTTTAAGATGTTTTTCATTGACTCATAGTGAACTTCTCCATAATATGACTGATCAATATCAGGTCTCGTACATTTCATTGCATACATGATTGTCACTCATGCGACCTCTCTTTTCAGACGTCTGTGGGGACTATTAAGAGAGATACACTCCATAACTCATCGACATGAAACATCTCTTGGAGCTTGCCATGCTAAACGACTTTAGCATCAAATGAATATACATTCCTTGGGTTAAGTCGAGCATCCTCTTGAATCTATCTATATAGATTTTATCCCCAATTAAGATACTCTTCCCAAATCATTCGTGGAGGAATGTTTAGACAACTTTATCTTTACTGATTGTAGCATTGGTATGTTATTCCTCATCCGTAGTATATCAACATATAATACTAGAAATTTCACGACGCTCCCACTGGACCCTTTTGTACACACTAGAAGTCTTACCTATCGAATGTAACCTCGGATCATCATCTTCTATGATGTGTACCTCATCATCATCATCCATGATGAATCCATACCTCCTAGGTATCTTTGGTACTATTCCGATTTCTGATGATTGGTTGGTACAATAGGTCTATCTACAGGTTCCTCTTATTTGACTTATAGTGTTTTTTGGATCATGAACTCTTCAAGATCTATAATCCTTCCACTAGCCCCTTCAAAGATAAACATCTTTATCTTAGAAGGCAGTGTATTTTGCAACAAACACCTTTTGCTAACTAAGATTATAGAACATATACCCTAAACTTACTTTAGGATGTCCCACAAATCGACACTTATAAAATTTTGTCCCAAGCTTATCCTTTGAAACCTTTTCACATAAGTTGGACAACCCTTATCTTAACATACTTAAGATTAGGAATCCTCCCTGTCCATAACTTTTATGGAGTCTTGGGGCCGGATTTTGAGGTTACCATTTTCGTAAATATGCAGCCATTTCTAGGACATTATCCCAGAAGGATACTGGAATGTCGGTAAAATCATTATGGACCGCACCATGTCCAACAAGGTACGATTTTTCACTCAGATACATCAATCAATTATTGCGTATCAGGATGTGTCCATTATGAGAAAACCATTTGACATGATCTAGAAACTTATTACACAAGTATTTATTCCTTGATCTAATCAAAGAATCTTAATACTTTACCAATTTGTTTCATTTCTGAATTCTTTGAACCTTTCAAATAATTCACAATTGTATTTCAGCAAATACACACATTCAACTCTTTGAATGACCATCTCCTTTTTCTTATACTAGTTTGTTCAATTTGCAAAATAATTTTTACATAAGTCAAGTATACAAAATCCATTAAGTGATATTCCAGTCCTATACAAAACATTATTATTATAAATAGAACAACAATTGTTCTTAATTATAATTCCAAAGATTTCATTGTCTAACAATAAAATGGAAATAATATTTTTTAACAAGAACTGGAATACAATAACAACTTATTGACTTAATAGATTTGCTCGTAGGCATTGCTAAACTATAAGTTTCTATAGCTAATGCAGCAACCTTTGCTTCATTTTCCACACATAGGATTACTTATCTTTGTTTAACTTTCTACTTCTGCTTGGTCCCTTCATAAATCTATATTTATGATAACCAAAGTCGGTATCCAATACCAAAGTAGAACCTTGACTTAAAGAAAAAATTATTTTAAATCATGAACAAATTTGTATTTGTAACCAATACTTCACTAAGCTTCTTTGGTTAGCCTCTGCAAGATGCTTCTCGCAGTTTCTTTCCAGTGTCCAGGCTTATAGCAGTGGAAGCAAACTCCTTTGCTATCCATATCAGTTTTGCTCTTATTATCCTTTGTTTACGCCTTTCTATTTACCTTCTTTGAATCGTTCTTCTTTTCAGAAGATCCTTTGGCCCCTACCAGTAAGACTTGATCTTTCTTGGTTGGAAAGTGACTCTCAACATTTTTCAATATGTTAAGCAAATCAGCGTGGCTGATATCTAGCTTATTCGTATGAAAAATTCACAACAATTGTGAAAGGAGTCCGGGAGTGAGTGCAAGATCAAATCTTGGCTCAACTCTCCATCCATGACAAAACAGGTTGTCCTAATTGATCAATCAAATTGATAATGTTAAGGACTTTTATCATCTTGCATCTTGTCATCGGTCATTCTAGATCGGAAGAGCTCCTTAGATATCGATATCTATCGGTCCTACTTTCCTCACCATCAACTACTTGATGTGCGGGAATATAGTAGAAGCATCCATAGTTTCATGTCCGACGCTTAAAGCTCGTTACTCATAGATGCGAGCATGATGCATTGAGCCAATCAAGGCATCATCTTGCCACTTTCTAAAAGTAGCAATGTCTTCCTCGGAGGCATTATTCGCAACCATTCTTGAGGATAGGCGTATTAAGGACATAATATAGTTTTTCAATTTATGAGAACTATTCTCAAATTCCTTAACCAATCCATTTAATTGATGCTCGTTAATTTAGCATCTAATATGCTTCGCAAATGATAGTAATTTTAGACATTGTAAAATTCTGTAAATGAATATGTAATTAACAACATTTTAACATACATTCTTTTATTAATTACCAAAATAAATTAGGTCTTATTTTAAATTGGTATCTCCCACTATTTTCTTCAAACTATATTACCCTCACTTATATAGTTCGGCAAAATCTAATTAAAGATTTGCTAGTGAGAATAAGGATCTCATTTCAAATGTATATAGCCTTGTGGTGACACAACAAACTATATATAAATAAATAGGTAGACAAACTTTTGTCAATTACATCAACTATATAACTCCTTTTCTTTTGCCTCTTAGATTATTTTGATCAAGTGGTGGCACATCCGAATCAAAATTATCCAAGTTAAGTCCGACCTAGCACTCCATATATTCAAAAAAGAAAAATATCATCCTTGTGGTGACACAACAAAACAATATTGTTCAATTTTCTTTATAAGCATCAAATGTGATAAATTAACATCTTAAATACTTAATACTTGCCTTGTGGTGACACAACAAACTCATATTAAATATTTAATACTCTATTAATTTTATCATGCTAGAAGGCGACGTTCGATATTCCAAATATCTTTGAACGCTTAGGACTTAATATTAAAATTGAGGGGTTTGTTATTAATTTATCTCATCTTGTTTAGCGCGCATGCATATATATATATAAAATACGCGTCATATTAATGAACATGCGAAGCATGTTTGCATAATATATAATATATATAGTATAAGCATGCACATATAGAATACTATATTCTACCTGAATTGATTATGGACTTTTATTCTAGTTTGGTTCACTAGAGCCACCAAGTGAACCAAAAGGTCAAACCCTAAGGGTGCAAGAAATAATATTTAAATATAACTATTACATTTAAACCCGGGCTCCATTACAAACGGGTCTTCAAGCGCTCCTTGCTCCTTGCTCCTTGATCTCTAATTCTTCAAAATTAATTCTAACTATTCCTATTACAAAACTATTTAAAATAAATAGAAACATTGATCGTGATCGAGGGAAGTACATAGGAGGAGATAGAATTTATATTAAGAAAAATTAGAGAAGGCGAGTCTGTGAGACCCATTTAATAAAACCCATACATTCATGCATCCAACTAAAATAAAATCCAATCATATTGGTCAATAGTCCATAATCAATCCCATTTATTATCATACACATCACCATATGCATCAATAAATAACATTCATCTCATGAATAATTAACATTCGATATATATATTGATATCATTTAATGGGCAAATTTAGTTAGTATAAAATCTAATTTTGAATTAAAATAAACTCCTTTATTTCAATCCAAATTTAAATCAAAATAAAACTATTTTATTTTAATTTATCCAATTTTGAATAAAATAAACTATTTTATTTTAATCAAAATCTTTAATCAAAATAAACTCCTTTATTTTAATTAATTATGGAATCCAATTCCATGTAATAAAAAAACTCCTTTATTTAAAGGAAACGCAGATTTTTCCTATTCACAAATAAACTCCTTTATTTTGGAATAATATGAAATCTTATTTCATATCTAAATAAACTCATTTATTTAAGGAAATTATGATTCTCTTTCCTATTCACAAATAAACTCCTTTATTTTGAATAATATGAAATCTTATTTCATATCTAAATAAACTCCTTTATTTAAGGAAAAATATAATCCAATTTCAACTCCAATTAGTTATCATGGAATCCAATTCCAACTCAATTAGTTAGCATGAAATTCTAATTTTAAAATTAAAATAAACCTTTTATTTTAATATTAAAATAAACTTTTATTTTAAAATTAAAATAAACTTTTATTTTAATTATAAAATAATTAATATATATATATATATATATATATTAACCGTATATATATATATATATATATAATATCCAAGTATATAATTAAAATATATATATACGGTATTTGTTATATTATATAAAAAATATATATATATATATATATATATATATATATATATATATATATATATATATATATATATATATAATATGATTACAATATAGAAACACGTGCCTTGTTATTGTTAACCGTATGTAATATATATATAATACGGAATGAAACAAAATTTAGTTAACAAAAATAAAGTGGGCAACAAATTACCTTTCCTTTAATTCCGTGAATCGAGATGTAACTTAAAATTGATTTAACTTCATATATGCTGCATGTACGGATTATATGAGAAAACGTGATTCATCAATAAAGACGAAAATTCGGATTCGCGATAAATTTTTTTTTTTATTTTAATAAATTTTATACAACAAATTATGCCCAATTAAAATGTTCTAAACACATATCAATATACATATCAAATCAAATAATTAATAATTCGCATAAAGGTTTGGCTCTGATGCCACTGTTGGGTTTGTAATATTCAAGAACGCAATCAAATTACATAAAAAAGCGGAAACGTGTAAAATCAGAGTTTAAAAAATTTACAAACCATATACCCGGATCACCCTTTTATGCACAATTATTAATTAAACGAAAAATGAAGAACAAGAATTATACCCTTGAAGATTCGAGCTTCCTCAGGTACAAGTTCACCTCCAATCCTCTTTCGCGTTCAACTTGAATCCACAGGGTTTGATTCCTTCCTTTGATCAATGTTAGCCACCCAAGTGTTTGGCCTCTCGAGGTGATCCACCAAGGAAGAAAAAGATTCAAGAAGATGGGTGGTTGGCTAAACCCTAGTTTTTCTATCTCTATAGAAAAGGCGTACTCTCCAACAAATTGGAATTATGTCGTATTTTGATATCTGATATAAGACTCATCTTATAAAGATATCAGGTAACCTTATTTAATAAAATAAGGTATTATTTAATTAAACTCTTTTAATTAAATGGGCTCCCCTAATCTTATTAGGGATAATTAATTAAACTCATTTAACTAATTTTCCTCTAATCCTATTAGGAATAAATAAGAGTACTTATATTAAATTAATTTCTAAACTCTTTTAGAAATTAAAATAATAATAATAATTGTAATAATATTAATAAGACTCCTCTTATTAATTTATATTTAATATTTCTAAAATATTAAATGATAAATATTAAGCTATTTAATTTATTCTATCACCATAGATTAAATTAAATATACATAACATATTATTACGATTATGCCATTAACTTCTTAAATAATTATTCTTCCTTTTATGGTGTGACCCTTTAGGTTCTCCATATTAATAGGTTGTGAATAAATCAATTAGAACAATTCTAATCTTATTTAAATAAATAAATTAAATAATTAATTTATTTAAATAAATAATATTTATTCTACAATAGGGATAAGCCTCCCTAGCGATCAACGACTTTCCAGATAATATAGATTTCAACATTAATCATAAAAGAACCTTTGAGTAAATAGTTATCGTACAATTCAATCCTTCCACCATACAATGTCCCAATTAAATATAAGACATGGAATTACTGTCAAGTCTTATTTTATTTAATTATATGTATTTCGATCCTTAAATGCACAACTCTGATAATGCAAATTAGAAACTCCTTTCTAATTTCATTACGCTTGCCAAGGACTACTTTGGGTTGTCATTTATCGAATCACATAGGACATTTCTCTTCTTTTATTAGAAGTTGTAGATTCTTTATTGATCATATATTATCTCCATGTACAACTTATTATACCCAAGCATACCCTTTGATATACCCTAAGGGTCTTAAGGAATAAGTCAAAGTATAACTCATCATACACAAGATACTATGATGATCTCAAGTCCAAGGATCACTTGTACTACTATCACTACTGAGAATTCCTATTGACAGCAAGTAAAACTCCATTAGGTATTCCTTAGCGAGCCACGTTCAGTGAACTTATTCTCTAATAAGCACCTACATACTTGCTTTAGTGTCTCCACACAAATGATCATGAGATCAATCATCCTCATCCAATGAGCAAGCAACGTATGTACCAATCTATCCTGATTCACTAATCCCTAATTTAGTAATCCAATGATTGGGAACTATTTTAGTTTTAAGCTTTCTAAGAATTTAGATCTCATTAGAATGATCATCATCATTATTCTAAAAGCATTGCTTAAAACTATGGGTTTATCACATATTATAAAACAGCATCATGTAGATAATTAAAAGTCTTTAATAAATAAATTCTTTTTATTAATAAATGAATAAGATTGTTACAAAGTATATGCTTTATCATCAAACATGATTGGCTTGTGTGCATACTACTTTCAGGGATGAGGTGGGTGAAGCAACGTTGTTGGGACCGGAGTTGGTACGTATGACTACGGAAAAGATTCAAATGATCCGACAACGTATAAAAACTCACAAGATCGACAAAAGAGTTATGCTGATCTTCATCGAAAGGTTGTGGAATTCGATATTGGAGATTATGTGTTGTTACGTGTTGCTCCATGGAAAGGAGTTAAGAGATTTGGAAAGAGAGGAAAGATCAATCCTCGATTCATTGGCCCATTTTTAATCCTTGATCGAGTAGGAACTGTGGCCTATAGACTCGCTTTACCACCAAGGATGTCTCGTGTTCATAACGTTTTTCATATATCCATGTTACGTAAATATATGAAAGACCCGAACCACATTATTGAGTTAGAACCGGATGAAATAGCTGAAGATTTAACTTATAAAGAGGTTCTTGTTCAAATCTTGGATAAGAAGGAACATATTCTACGCTCCAAGGTTATACCTCAAGTCAAAGTTTATTAGATCTTACAATATCATAAATCAGAAGAGGTTTGGTCACCTAATTGCGCATGAATAGGAGAAATATTGGAAAGTCATCGAGATGAATTATAATAATGATGAGGGTCTTAATTATGATGTATTTATGGGAAATTAATTAACTTATTAATCTAATGTATGATTATATATATATATATATATATATATATATATATATGTATATATATATATAGATCTTGCATCATAAATTGCACATAGATCAAGAGTCTTAATTTAGGAAATTAATTAAGGTAATAGTTGATTGCATATATTACCACATAAACTTTCATAGCGTAAATATATCATTATCTCGTCCCACGTTTTAAACAACTTAAGTGGCTAACGGACCAATGCATGTCAAGATATATGGAAACATGCCAGCACATATAAAGATAATGTCTGTCAACTGTGTGATTGAGATTGTACGAAATCTGCATCAATTCTTTCTCCTACAAAGGAAATCAATTAAAATACCGATGCCATGATATCTCCGATAAATAGAATCCCTGTAAACTAAATCACACTAAGTATATCATGATTGATATTGAACATCAAGATTTGTGCAAAGTGTTTCAATCAGAATATCACAGCAGCAAATATGTGCAACGGTAATATCCTAGAAGTGGTCTATATATAAACAGAGTCCTTTAACATATTTAGATATGAAAAACATACACAGAGAATAATAGCATACAAGCTACGAGATTATTTTTCACTGAGATAGATATTGATTGCATTAAGAACAGAGTTGCAGTTTCAAATATATTCTGGTAATATCTTTCTTGCATATCATTTCATACTAGAGCCTTGAGTTGGTGAGTAATATATTGCTTGATCATTAGACCTCTAGTATTGTATTTTAATTGTCATATCTAAATCTATATTGTATTGGGTAATCCTGTTTGGGTTGATAACTTATTACAGTCAAGTTGAAGGAAAGCATAGGTGCTTAAGAGTGCATGGGTGCACAAGGAACAAAGGTGTTCAAATTTGATAGAACTTGTATTGTAATTGGAAAAGTTGAATAAAAGTGAGTCTCCAATACTAGTTGGTATTGGACGTGGATTAGGCTACTATTCTAAAGAGTAGTAGTTGAACCACGTAAAAATTCTGGTGTTTGTGTGATTGCATTCTATACTCGAATATTATGTTATTTATCCAGCAACCTGCATTCTATCCATATCAGTAATCCAGCTTGCTGCATTAAACACTCAAAGAATTTTTGATAAGAAATAAAAATTGGACATAGTTTGTGCCTACACTTATTCAACCCCCCTTCTAAGTGTGCCTATTTAAATTTCATTTGGTATAAGAGCTTGGCTCTACTTATCTTGGTCTTAAAGGTGACTTGTAGGGAAAGATTCTGACATGGCACAACTTGGAAGCACTCATCACAAAGGTCAATCAACCAACCGACCTCCACTACTTTTTGGAACTGAGAACTATAACTTCTAGAAATTTCGGATGAGGATATATCTCAAGCGAAACCCATGGGAATGGTGGGTGGTAGAGAATGGACCAGTAAAAACAAGGAAAGATAATTGTACTCCAAAAACTCTACTCGAGATGGACTCAACCGAAACATAATGGTGTCATACGATTCAAAAGCAATGAACACTCTTCTCAGTGGCATGGTGCAATCCGAAATAGATAAAGTTTCTTCATGCAACACATCAAAGGAGATATGGGATACCCTAGTGGTAAGTCACGAAGGAACTTCCAAAGTACGAGAAGTTAAGCTAAGTATGCTCATGCATGACTACGAAATTTTCAAACCGGAAAGAGACGAAACAATCAAAATGGCTCAAGCACGATTCTTGGTACTTATAAATTCTTTAAAGTTGCTCGACAAGTCAATTCCACAAAGTGAAATCAACCGTAAGTTACTTTGGGCTATGCCCAAAAGGTTTGCATCTAAAATTACTACTCTTCAAGATTCCGTTAACATTTCTTCTATGGATACATTAACTCTCTTTGGTGAACTCGGAAGAATATGAACATCAATTAAAAGATATGATGACGAGGAAGAAGTTCCTCGAAAGAAGGTACTAGCTTTAAATGCAGGAATTGAAGAAGAGCTTGAGAATAACTCTCGATGATGATGAAATAGCCATGATGTCAAGAAGACTTAAAGGCCTACTTCAAAGAAAGAATCAAAAGAAAAATACATTCAACGCAAACAAATTCAAAGCAAAGCCAATCAAGAAACTCATTTTGAGTGTGGACGACAGTCATTTTAAAAGGATTGCTTCAACTCAAAAACAAAGGAAAGCAAGGCAATAAGGAGTCAAAAAGCATAAAGCATTCCTAACATGGAGTGATGATGAAGAACTGGAAGTGGAAAAGATGCAAACGATGAATGCAATCAAATATGCTTCAAATATGGGACTTGAAGGTGAATCAGTGAGGTACTTCTTCTCGATGGTATTACTTTGAAACAAAGAAAATGAAAAACTAAAAGAAAAAATATGCACTTAAAAGATCTAGTAAACACTTTAATGGGCGAAGTGGAGGCACTAATAGATGAAAAAGAAAGAATTAGAAAAAGTAACACACAAATGAGGAAAAGGTATAGCAAAGAAAGAATGGATATTTAGATAATTTCAATAAAATATTGTTCAACAAGGTAAAACTACTAAATAATGAAGTTGAAAAACTAAAAATGAGATAAAATGAGAGATGCATTGATGCATTTGGTAATGAATCAACTAATAAAACACATCCAACTAATGATCTACAAAAAGAAATAGAATCGTTAAAATCTCTAGCTAAATTTGTTCATGGGCTAAATTTGTTCATGGGTTAAAATCTCACAGCTAGAGAAATTTGTTAAGCGGGAAGAAAACCTAAATGTCATGCTAGGAAAACAAAGACCCAGTTATGATAAACAAAGGCATAGGCTACAACCAAATAAATAGAAAAGAAGTTAAAATGTTAAAATCTAAATGTTAAAATCTAAGTCATCGTTTAAATTAAATTATTGCACGCCTTTTACTTCTTGCAAAAATTGTGGCATTAAAGGACATCTAGAGATAAACTGCTCAAGAAAGAAAAATCGAAGTAAAGCCGTATGGATAAAGAAAAGTGATGTGATTTCAACTAACACAAGTGGACCCAAAAAGATATGGGTACCAAAAATATAAATTGTATCTCTCTTATACAGGTATGTTTCAAAGCCAAAGTATCTTCTCAAAAGTGGATCCTTGACAGCGGATGTTCACGCCATATGACGGGAGACAAATCTAAGTTCATGGAACTAAATGTCAAAAAGAAACATGGAACTGTCACATTCGGTGATAATCGGTCATGAGAAATAATTGGGAAAGGTAAAATCGGTAATGGTAAAGTTAACATTGATAAGGTTCACCTTGTTAACGGACTAGAATTCAATCTTATCAGTGTTAGTCAATTAATGGATAATGGACATCAAGTAAAGTTTGAAAAAGATAAATGTACAATTTCACATGGTACTAACAATGCTGCTTTAGTTGCCCAAAGAGAAGGGAATATATATACTCTTGATTTTGAGCGACATGAGGAAGAATTATGTCTTGCAACTGTTCAAGATGAAGCGAATTTATGGCATAGAAGGATGGGACATGTTCATATGGACCTCATCAAGAAGTTGTCATCAAAGAACTTAGTAAGAGGATTACCCAAAGTGAATTTCGAGAAGAAAGGTATATGCGAACCTTGTCAACTTGGAAAACAAGTAAGAACATCGTTCACAACCAAAAACATGGTATCAACTTCTTCTCCCTTACAATTGCTTCATCTCGATTTATTTGGACCTGAAAGGCATGCTAGTCTAAACGGTAAATTCTATGCTTTTGTGATAGTCGATGATTTCTCTAGATATACATGGGTACTATTCCTTAGAACAAAAGATGAGGCATTTAAAGAATTTGAAAAACTGATTAAAAATTTGGAAACCAAATACAGTCTTAATCTTATAAGAATCAGAAGTGACCATGGTACTGAATTTCAAAAGGATTTTATTACATTCTGTAATAAAAAAGGAATAACTCATGAATTCTCAGCACCTAGAACCCCTCAACAAAATGGAGTGGTAGAAAGGAAAAATCGTACATTACAAGAAACAACTAGGACACTAATTCAAGAAAGTAAACTCCCAAAGAAATTTTGGGCTGAAGCTGTAAACACATCATGTTATGTACTAAATAGAGTGTTAATCCGCCCAATTCTTTTGAAAACACCATATGAATTATTAAAAAAATGACTTCCTAATATAAGTTATTTCAAAATCTTTGGATCTAAATGTTTTATTCTTGACACTAGTGGGAACTTAGGCAAGTTTGATGCTAGATCTTATGAGGGAATCTTCATTGGCTATGCACAAAATAGTAGAGCATATCGCATTTATAATGTGCAAAAACTGTGTATCGAAGAATCTATACATATCAAATTTAATGAACTTAACCATGATATTCCAAAAGAAAGAGAAGAAGATGCAGGAATTTTAGAGACTGCTGCAAATCCATCATACCACATAAAGCAAAATAGCAAGACTATGGAACCAATCCAGCAAGCTGGATTAGAAGAACAACAAGTTCAAGACTCTATCCAGCAAACTGAATACGAAAATCAGGAACATATTCAGCAAGCTGAAATGGATGAACAACAAGACCACAATTCTGAATCTATTGAAGAAGTAATACATGATGTTCAACTTCCAAAATCAGCAAGATACATAAAAAACCATCCTCCTAAAAACATCATTGGAAACATAAACGACAAAGTTACAACAAGAAAAGCATAAAATATGTGTGTTTTCTCAGCATTTCTATCCCAAATTAAACCGAAGAACGCCAAAGAAGCCATACTTGATGAGAATTGGCTTCTAGCTATGCAGGAAGAGCTACAACAATTTGAAAGATGTCAAGTGTGGGAGTTAATCCCTCCCCCAAAAGATGTGTCCATCATTGGAACTAAATGGGTTTTCAAAAACAAGCTTGACGAGTACGGAACAATTACAAGAAACAAAGCGAGATTAGTTGCTCAAGGATATAACCAACAATAAGGAATAGACTATGAAGAAACATTTGCTCCAGTAGCTCGCTTGGAATCCATTCGTATACTACTAGCCTTTGCTTGTTTCAGAAAGTTCAAGCTACACCAAATGGACTTTAAAAGCGCCTTCCTCAACAGGTACATAAATGAAGAAGTCTATGTAAAATAGCCACCTGGATTTGAGCATGACAAGTTCCCGCATTACGTATACAAACTCAAGAAGGCACTCTATGGACTCAAACAAGCTCCAAGGGCTTGGTACGAAAGATTAAGTAAGTATCTCTTATCAAATGGGTTCATACGAGGTAAAATCGACTCCACGCTATTTATTAAACGTCAAAATAAAGATATTATTATTGCACAAATCTATGTAGACGATATAATATTTGGTGCTACTAATAATTTTCTTTGTGAGTGGTTTTCCAAATGCATGCACAAAGAGTTTGACATGAGCCTGATGGGAGAACTCAACTACTTTATGGGCCTTCAAATTAAACAAAATCATGAAGGTATATTCATTCATCAAACCAAGTACACAAAAGAGTTACTTAAAGAGATTGATTTGATAATTCAAACTCAAAGACCACACCAATGAGTACATCAATAAAACTCAAAGAGATGAAAAAGGTACGGATGTAGAGGTAACAAAATACGAGAGGTATGATTGGATCCCTATTATATTTAATCGCTTCTAGACACGATATAATGTACGGTGTGTGTATATGCTCTCGATTTTCGTGCCAAACCCAAAGAATCCCACTTACAGGCTGTTAAATGAATATTTAAATATTTGAGTGGTACTACTAATTTAGGATTATTCTATTCAAAATGTGACAATTTTGATCTAATGGGTTATTCAGATGCTGACTATACAGGTTGTCAAATAGATAGAAAAAGCACAAGCGATGTATATACATTTTTGGGACAAAGTCTTGTCTCATGGCACACAAAAAAAAACAAACGTCGATCGCTCTATCCACAATCGAGGGTGAATATTTAGCAAGCAGGAAGAAGTTGCTCCCAAATTTTATGGATCGTCAAACACTCATGTGACTTTGACATCATATGTGAAAATGTGCCCATATACTGTGATAATACAAACACCATAGCCATTTCTAAAAATCCAGTACTACATTCTCGCACAAAACACATAGAAGTACGCCACCACTTTCTTAGAGACAATGTGTCCAAAGGGTTAATAAGATTAATATTTATTCCCACTGAGTATCAACTAGCAGATATATTTACAAAACCTATAGGGGAAGAAAGATTCAGTACTCTAAGGAGATAACTCAGAATGTGTCTAATACAGATATGAACCGAGTGGGTTAAAGATATTAGACAGCCAAATTAATGGCGTATCTATTCAGCCATAATTACGCCTATTAGAATCTTTTCAGACTCTCCTTCCCAAAGCCGGCTTCACCACTTCCCATATCTGGATAACGTGTTCTCTACATAAAAGATCAGATATAGCCTTACCCTTTTTCTCTGTCTTTGACTCTCTAGTCTCTGAATATCTCCCATCCCCCTCCTCTATCTCAATTGATTCAACTCCTCTCTGCAAAAATGAGAACTAGGCATGGCAAACAACTTCGTGATGAATCGGAAGACGAAGTATCTACTCCTTCTCCACCATCTAAACCAACGGTCACTCAAAAACTAAAGCGAAGGCCATCCTCTGTCATGATAATCTCTGGTGGCTCCTCCCCTGGCGAATCCAAAGCCAGTCTACCTTCCCCACCTCCAATCGGGACATCGACCGGTCACAAATGCCGCAAGCTCACTGACCCCTCACCTGGATCGCCTCCTATACTGGTAATACCTCTCTCCGTCTCCTTGCATGATGTGCCTGATGATTTTTTTAGAGGCCATAATTTTGAACTGCGTTTTAAAACCTCTATCTGTCAAAAATCTTTTGTCTATGAAAAATCGATAGACATGTTCTACTATCAAAACTGCCCCCTTCATCGTCTCTTTGAGTCATGTGGTCTGTCTTCCTTAAGAACCCCTCCCTCGGTAGCCTACCCCAAATTAGTTCAGCAGTTTTATACCAATCTTGAAAATAATGGCGATTGCTACACCTCGTTTGTTAAAGGTAAATCCTTGTTCTTCACAGCCATGGATTTAGGGAGTATACTGTCTATCCCATACACCGGTGACTGTCCCTTCACTCTCAAGGGGCCAATCTCTACTCCTCTGTCCCCCCTAGTACAGCTTCGCATTGTGTTGGATGACCCAACAGTGTCCTCTGTCACCCTTCCTAAGACCACCGACGTGTCTCCTCTTGCAATTGTTCTTCACAAACTGTTACGATACAATCTTCTCCCTCATCTTGGTGGTGGCGCTGATTTCACTTATCAGGATTTGGTTTTAGTAGCGTTAATCATGATAGGCCAACAACCTTTTAACTTTTCACTCATGATGTTAAAACACATGATTCATCGTGTTAAACATTCCAAAACGTGTCCCTTCTACGATTGCTTCCTCACCACACTCTTTACCCACTTCCAAATTCCACTCGATGATAAGGGTTGCATCCACATGACTGATTCTATCAATTCGAACTATCACAAAGGGGCTCATATCACTCTGCTTAAAGGGAAATTCATTCGTCTGGTTCTAGAAATTCCCAAACCCATACCGCCTACTTCACTGCCTCCTTCCCCTGAAATTCTCACTATCCTTCACACAATCGGCAATAAATCAAGCCCAAATCACTTCTGATATCAAAGACATCCAACTCCGTCTCTCCGTTCTTGAGAAAGGCAAGCTCCCTATTCGTTGTGATGATCTTCATGCTATGTTTCGCAATGTGGAAGATGAGTTTATTGACCTTCAGGCCGATTTCGAGTTGCACACTCGGGAAATGGTTGAAGCCTTGCAATGAAAGATGAACCGCAATGCCTATCAATTAAGTACTGAGCTAAAGTTCATCAGCAACCAAATTGGAACTCTGGGACGCTTTACCGAGCGCCGCATGAATGATCTTAGTGAGGAGCTGCAAGCAGACTAAGTCCAAGCATGCTTACCCGAATGGCCCCAATGCAATTGGATGGCCAAATATCAAGGAGACTTTCTAGACCTGTCGTTACCTCCTCCTATCTTCATTTCTCAACCCCCCAGATTTGCCAATACAATGTCCCTAGAAGAAATCATGCACCGCAGGCTTCACCGACCCTATTTCACCGCCCGTGAAGCAAATCATGTTAATCTTGAGGAGGACGATGCTTAGCTATCCTATCCCTTTGGCATTCCAGACACTCCTTTTTGATTGATGCCAAAGGGGGAGAAGACTTATGCTTGCTTTTGGCTTTCCCTTTGCTTTCCCTTTCCCTACTCTCAAAGATAATTTTTTTAAATTTTTTTAACCTGTGCTGTTAAGACTATGGTTTAAAAAGTGTTGATGGATGATGGCTTAATCGTTTCCTATATTTTTTAAACATATTATGGACTAACCAGAAAATGCAGAGCTATTTTGAACTTGTCAGAAAATAGGGTTGTCCAAACACTACATATATACAGTTAACAACATGCACAAAGTAAGGGGGAGTTGTAACTCTCTTGAAATGCATGGTTTTAGGGGGAGCCATAACTATTCTGTTGTCAACATCAAAAAGGGGGAGAATGTTGACTTATGTCACACCCTATGTTTTGATGATGATCATAATTGCTTACTAAACATGTCTTATAACATTTCAGGAACATCAAGGAGAAAAGTCCAAAGTCAAGATGTCTTTGAAGAAAGAAAAGATAAATTGAGTCCTAGGAATATATGAAAGATCCTAGCACTTATTACTTTCTAAAATAAGGCTCTAGGACATGCATTGCATATACGTCCATATTCATAATTGGTGTCACGTGATCAATTATCTAGCACATAATATGCATGACCATTTTTTGCTCAACATTTGCTAAGGAATCAAATACTGTTCGGCAGAACAAAAAGATTGATTAAATTAAATTACCCTTAAGTTATGCAAAAATCCAAAGTTCACAGTCCCATGATTAAAAGAATTCAATTGGGTGTCATCAACGGTCCAATACATATGGACGTCGGCCAACAGGTAATTATGGTAAGCATAAAACATGACATCATAGATCTTGCAACATAAATCATGCTGCATAGATTGAGTCATAGATCAAGGGTCTTAATTCTAGGAAATTAATTAAGGTAACTAGTTGATTGCATATATTACCACATATTGCACTTTCATAATAGAAATCATATATCATTATCTCGTCCCACGTTTCAAACAACTTAAGTGGCTAACGGACCAATGCATGTCAAGATATATGGAAATATGCCAGCATATATAAAGATAATGCATGTCAACTGTGCGATTGAGATTGTATGAAATCTGCATTAATTCTTTCTCCTACAAAGGAAATCAATTAAAATACTGATGTCGTGATATCTCCGATAAATAGAATCCCTGTAAACTAAATCACGCTGAGTATATCATGATTGATATTGAACATCAAGATTTGTGCGAAGTGTTTCAATCAGCATATGACAGTAGCAAACATGTGCAACGATAATATCCTAGAAGTGGTCATGTATAAACAGAGTCCTTTAACATATTTAGATACGAAAAACATACCCAGAAAATAATAGCATACAAGCTACGAGATTGTTTTTCACTGAGATAGATATTGATTGCATTAAGAACAGAGTTGCAGTTTCAAATTCATTCTGGTAATATCTTTCTTGCATATCATTTCATACTAGAGCCTTGAGTTGGTGAGTAATATATTGCTTGATCATTAGACCTCTAGTATTGTATTTTAATTGTCATATCTAAATCTATATTGTATTGGGTAATCCTGTTTGGGTTGATAACTTATTACATCAAGTTGAAGGAAAGTTAAAGGAAAGCATAGGTGCTTAAGAGTGCAAATTTATATTGTAATGCGAAAAGGAACAAAGGTGTTCAAATTTGATATGTGGAACTTGTATTGTGAAATTGGAAAAGTTGAATAAAAGTGAGTCTCCAATACTAGTTGGTATTGGACGTGGATTCAAAGAATTTTTGCTAACTATTCATAGTTACAGAGGGTAGTATTGAACCACGTAAAAATTTAGTGTTTGTGTGATTGCATTCTATTCTTTAATATTCTCGTTAGTTATCCAAAGACTTTTATAATCCGCATTCTATCCATATTTCGCTTCATCCATTATCTTTTTCATCAAAATACTACGAGCATTCTTGAATTTTACATTAAACACTCGAAAGAAATAGTTTTTGATAAGAAATAAAAATTGGATCATCCTCATGATTATATTATGTTGAAACTCATGTGGCCTGTAGTGCATAGATGGACTTGGTATGATTATGACCGAGGATTATTCGGTGTAATCATGGTAGTAATGTTACAAATGATGTGGAAAAAGTCCTCATTGGCCCGTAGTGCATTGATGGACAGTTGTTGTCATGATCATGACCATTGATGAATAATACGAATATCCTTGCCCGTAGTTAGTGCATGGATAATTTATGGTAGTAATACTAATGAATATCCTTGGTCAGAAAGTGCGTGGATGATGTGTATTATTTATTGTCGAGTCTCGATATAAAAGTAATGAAAAACCTTTTAAATCATAGAAGATAGTAGATTTTATTCTCTACTTGACTCTTCTAATGGATTGCTTGTTCACCGCAGCTTAAACTTGATGTTTGTTATATTTTATCAGTTTAACACTGTTGAAGGCTAATGATAATTTATTCTGCATTATCTTAGTTATAATATTTCTTACTGGGCTAGTTGAGCTCACCCCTTTTGCTTTCATTGTTCTCTTCAGGAAATGAGAACATAGCAGGGACTAGTCGGGGAATGGAGTGACGGTCCAGATGATAGCTTTAGTAGTCCTCACTATTCTGTGAAATAGTGTGATAATAAATGTAATGAGGACCCCATTGAGTTTGTATACTGTCTAGAAGAAAATATTTGTATTAAAACTCATAGCTCATATTGTATAATTAAGTTTTTATTTGTATTGTGTACCATGTATTTGGTGACTCAAGATGGGTGATGTAAACCTATTTTGGGGGCGTCACATCATTCCATTAGGCTAACAGTGCTACCCCTTAGCGAGCTTTCAACCAACGACTCCCAGATCATAAAAGACCTTAGGGCGCTACGTGTAAAGACAATCCCCTCGGGCGTACTTGCTCAAGTAACAAAGGCCCCAAAACAAGACTAGCCACGGTAATTTTTTTTCATTTTCTCTTTTTTTTTTAATATAGCAAGCATACCCATGCATTCCCAAAGTTTGAATTTAAGTGTTTTCATAGTCAATGCTCACTTCCTACACAATTCTATCTTTAATAAAATGTTTTCATCTCAGCAGGCAAACAAGTTAATCTTTAACCAACAAGCAAACATGAACACTTACGTGCTAACCGATAGCATCTAAACAACAATCATAGAAAACATCATGTATAAAATTATAACTAAGCTTAAGTTATCAACCACGTTCAAAAATCTATCAAATTTCTATATCATCAATGGCCATTTGGAATTTAACAGACTAAAAACATGGGAATATGCTATGTAATGCAACTAAACACATACTAAGTAAACAAGAGAAAAGAAAACTGAAAAAAATTTCGTGTAGAATTTAACTACAAAGATACTAAAATACCCCTAATACACAACTTAAACATGCAATAAAACTATATGCAACTAACTATATTCAACAACTACTGATTACAACCCAATACCCCTAAACTTAAAATTAACCATGCCCTCATTGTAATTAAAAGTGAAAGAATACTCCCCTAAGTGGCAATGTCATCTCCGTTCGCCTCCTCATAATCCTATGGTATATCAGGTAATGAATAAGTTTGAGATATTCTATAGTTGGAAACTGAGTGTGGGCTTCTAACTGTCCGAATGCTTGAGTCAGAAAATCTAAAAATTTAGCAGTGTTTGTTTTCTATGATTGAGCTATGCACTACCTGTATTTGTGGTTGGCTTGTAGTTAAAAGCGCCTTGTGCCGCTACCCTATCTTTAGCGACTTGGTTTTTAACTTTTGTTTGACCCTGAATGCTTATTGTAATTGGATTGAACCTGAGAGGAGACACACTCAAACTATTATTAAGACTTATAATTATCAAACATCTACTAAATATGGAAAGCATGAAGAATTAAACATAGAAGAAGTAAATGGAAATGTAACTAAGAATTAAACAAGGAAGGAGAAAGATTGGATGGGGTGCCTCCCATCTAGCGCTCGGTTTATAGTCCGTTAGCTGGACTCTGTTCTTAACACCGTTATCCAATTCCTCTATGAAAAGCTAGGAACCCTCCATCCATTAGAACCGCTATGTGCTTTGGTAGGTTCCCCATCATGATAGTCTTCGGATTGAAGCCACCTAGCATATTTCCTGTACATGATGTCCCCAGTTCCATTGCATCGCCAGGTGCTTCTCCCATTGTATCTGTGAATAGATTTTTGCATTGACGCATGAAAGATACAACAGAATTTTCTTCTTCTGTTATCTCTTCCTCAGCCCACCATGGTTTGTAAGAGGTATCATAATCGCATAAATTCTTGCTTTGGATGTGACTACCAAGGGGACATGGGTGTGAAAAGTTCACTAAATTTTTCAACTCTAACTGAGAAGGCACTTGGTGTATTATAAAAGTCAGCTCATGTTCTTCATTTTCCATACCCCCAGTTGTCTCCTCAATGTCCACTCCTTTCAGTTCATTCAGTGGCATGTACACTTCTGGCTCTCCATCAGTTTCATCGTCCATGTCATAGCACCAATTGTTTGGAGGGCGATTGTTCAAGGCTTTGAACATTTGATCCATCTAATTCTGAAGATTTTGAATTGACCACTCTTGCTCAACCATCTTCTCCTCAGTTGATGCTACATATTTGAACCACAAATCCTCTAATCTTGAATTATCTTGTTCAGTTTTGAAATCCATGTATTGAGGACCATTCATTGAGGAGTTAATGATTTGTTCCATCTATCTGTTAAGATTTTGGCTTGATAACTCCTGACTCATCATCATCTCTTCATGGTCTGCTATGCTTTTTGACATGAATTCCTTCAACATTGAATTTTCTTCTTGTTGCATTGGAGGTGGATATGAGAAATCTGATGGATATGTTGGACTTGGAACGCAGTCTTGGTCTTGATAGTTACAATTCCATTCATAATCTAGGTGATATCCCCATCCTTGATGATAATTGGGATTAGCATAGCTGTTGGAGTAATCACCCCCAAAACTATACTTGTCCAACTCTTATGTTGCACTGATAACTCGGATGCTCGCCAGCACAATATTCACATGTAACTGCTATCTCTCGAGTGCGTTGGGCTGCAAGAACATCCAACCTCTCAGAAAGTGTTGCAATTTGTGCTGACAATGTAGAAAATACATTAAGTCCCTCAGTGTTTATGTTCCTTGGTTGAGTCATATTTGCATAAGGCCATTGATAAGCAAAGTCACCCGTGGTACCTGAAAAGAAAGAAATATAAGAAGATAATTAAAACAAAATAAAAATGTTTAAATTAAGACCAATTTGATTGAAATTAATGTTGGCAAAAATTTATTAAGCTGATTCCCCGGCAGCGGCGCCAAAAACTTGTTGGTCGTTTTACCGATCAATATATGCGTGCAAGTTTACATGGTCAACAAGTAATAAAGAGTAAGTAAAGTATCGTTCCCACGGTGAATTAACTAATAAAGTTCACCAAGCACTAGCCCATAACCATTTTAGTCTTATTTAAACGAATGATTTAATATTTATAAATTTAACTATGAAAGTAAATAAATCTAATTATCCCTAGAGTGAGACTAGATAATGAAAACCTGAGATTACAATTTCATCTATTGAATCATTTAAATCAATGCACTCCCTGTTAAGCCAAATTACTTGCATTAGATTGCTAGTCGAGAACACGAAAGTAAAGTACAGCCATATCTCAATGTACCATACTCATATCACATATAATCCATAATTGATCGAATACACATGAACAACCATATTACCTAAACCACTATATGTCTATGTGATTTACAAATAATTAGGGTTTAAGCCCAAATTCTCAAATGACTACAAGCGATGCCTTGGTATATGTCTATCCTAAGCACGAATCATACATTCTATAACCATGTAGAACATACAAACAAAAGCTATCAAGATCAAATCTAAACCCATACTTCGTCTTTCAAGTTCATATGAGTTATCACAGTAATTGATGGCCAATCAACTAAGCAAATAAGCATGAATCTTAATAGACAATCCCATAGCAATCAATAAGGTTAATAGTGAAGTATAGCAGATTAAACTAAGCAATTGAATCCATTACAATCCCAAAATAATGTTTAACTCATCATAGAATCAAAATCCATAATCCACAATTGATTATACATTGAAAAATAAAGATAGAAGTAAAGAGAAGTTAGGGATTTGGGAATGCAAATCTGATCTCTCTTGCTCCAATTCTGAATTTCCTATGCTCTTCTATTGCTTCAATCTTCAGACCTAATCAATTCTAGAGATTAACTACTCTACCTTACTCTATTCTAATCTGGAAATTAAAGAGAAGAAAGCAATATTAGCTACGTGATCCCCCAAGGGGTGGAATCCCCTCTTACATCTGATTATAAGTCTAATTATATAGGCCCTAATTGAACCCCTCTCCAAGTTACGCTCCAATTGCATATTTAGTGAAAAATTCAGCTCTGGTCAACTTCTGAAGTGGCGCAACCTAGCTGGAAATGGCTTGGAGTTGGGCGCGCCAGCGCTCAAGTAGCAGAACAAGTTTTTTTGGTCCAGGGACTCGCGCGGCCGCGTTCAAATTACACTAGAAATCCGCGCGCCTGCGCTAATGATTTTTCTGCTGCAGTATCCTCTGGTAAAATGGCCATAACATTTGATCCGGAAAGAGTTACGGGGCCTGCTACCTATCAAATTGAAGCTCTCGACGAATTCTACAACTTTCATTCTTTGACAATTGAGAAATTATTGACGGATGAAGGCTGAAATTGGGTTAGGAGTGACAGCTATGCAAATGGCCATCCAAAACAGTGACGTTCAACGTACGTTGGTACAAAGGTCATAATTCTTGCATCCGAACTTCGATTGGAATGATTCAAGATGTTCCAGAAAGCTATGAAGATGCTCTACAATATAGTCCAAGTTCCAAGCCAAGAACATGAAATGAACATGAAAGCCCAAACGATGTCCGGATTGCTTTTTTTTGTGTTTTCATACCAATAGTCGCTCACATCGTTCCCAAGCATATGATCTACAAAAGGAACACAAAATGCATGAAAAGTAACTAAGAAACATGAGTATAAGCAACTAATTCAAGTAATAGATACCGGATAAGTAGGTATAAAACCTAGTTATCAAATACCCCTAAACTTAAACTGTTGCTTGTCCCTAAGCAACACAACATACTACAATTTACATGTTATGCAAGCTACGCTACTATGACAATGAATCCCCAGATTTCAAGCCATGTTAAGAATTCAAATTAGATATGCCTCAAAGAAATATCAAGATCCAAGAACAAAGCATCAAACTAAGCTACGGGCATAATGGCATACAATCAGACAATCCTAACCTGATATAAAGATGTCGTGTGTGTGTGTTGTGTTCACAGATAAGCTTGACAAAGGTGAAGATTTCATATGCTATACTGCTTAAAAAAGAAAAATGAGGTTCAAATCAAGAACTATGCATATAAATGAATCAATAAGTACTCCAACACATCAGTGCAAGCTAAGGTTCAAAAAAGGGTTTATTCTACTTTATTTTTACTCACGAGGGCTATTTCGCTCTTTCTCGCGGTGTTTATTGATTTATTTTCTTTTTCCCATGACTGTGCAATGCCTCATTCCATTAAGCTAACAGTGCTACCCCTTAGCGAGCTTTCAACCAACGACTCCTAGACCATAAAAGACCTTAGGGCGCTAGGTGTAAAGACAATCCCCTCGGGCGTACTTGCTCAAGTAACAAAGGCCCCAAAACAAGACTAGTCACGTTAATTTTTTTTCATTTTTCTCATTTTCTCTTCTTTTTTTTAATATAGCATGCATACCCATGCATTCCCAAAGTTTGAATTTAAGTGTTTTCATAGTCAATGCTCACTTCCTACATAATTCTATCTTTAATAACAATGTTTTCATCTCAGCAGGCAAACAAGTTAATCTTTAACCAACAAGCAAACATGAACACTTATGTGCTAACCGATAACATCTAAACAACAAACATAGATAACATCATGTATAAAATTATAGCTAAGCTTAAGTTATCAACCACGTTCAAAAATCTATCAAATTTCTATATCATCAATGGCAATTTGGAATTTAACAGACTAAAAACCTGGGAATATGCTATGTAATGCAACTAAACACATACTAAGTAAACAAGAGAAAAGAAAACTAAATTTTTTTTCGTGTAGAATTTAACTACAAAGATACTAAAATACCATTAATATGCAACTTAAACATGCAATAAAACTATATGCAACTAACTATATGCAACAACTACTCATTACAACCCAATACCCCCAAACTTAAAATTAACAATGCCCTCATTGTAATTAAAAGTGAAAGAATACTCCCCTAAGTGGCAAGGTCATATCCGTTCATCTCATCATGATCCGATGGTATATCAGGAAATGAATAAGTTTGAGATATTCTATAGTTGGAAACTGAGTCTGGGCTTCTAACTGTCCGAATGCTTCAGTCAAAAAATCTAAAAATTTAGCAGTGTTTGTTTTCAATAATCGAGCTATAAGCGCTTGTCATGTTGTGGTTTGGCTTGTAGTTAGTTAGGCGTAGTATGCTACCCTATACCTTGATAGCTTCAGTTTTTGACTTTTGTTTGACCCTGAATGCTTATAGCAATTGGATTGAACCTGAGAGGAGAAACAATCAAACTATTATTAAGACTTATAACTATCAAACATCTACTAAATATGGAAAGCATGAAGAATTAAACATAGAAGAAGTAAATGGAGATGTAAATAAGAATTAAACAAGGATGGAGAAAGATTGGATGGGGTGCCTCCCATCTAGCGCTCGGTTTATAGTCCGTTAGATGGACTCTGTTCTTAACACCGTTATTCGGTATATAGTCCGTTAGATGGACTCTGTTCTTAACACCGCTATCCAATTCCTCTATGAAAAGCTAGGAACCCTCCATCCATTAGAACCGCTATGTGCTTTGGTAGGTTCCCCATCATAATAGTCTTCGGATTGAATCCACCTAACATATTTCCTGTACATGATGTCCCCAGTTCCATTGTATCGCCAGGTGCTTCTCCCGTTGTATCTGTGAATAGATTTTTGCATTGAGGAATGAAAGATACAACGAAATTTTCTTCTTCTCTTATCTCTTCCTCAGCCCACCATGGTTTGTAACAGGCCTCATAATCGCAGAAATTCTTGCTTAAGATGTGACTACCAAGGGGACATGGGTGTGCAAAGTCCACTAAAATTTTCAACTCTAACTGAGAAAGCACTTGGGGTATTATACAAGTCAGCTCATGTTCTTCATTTTCCATACCCCCAATTGTTTGCTCAATGTCCACTCCTTTTAGTTCATTCAGTGGCATGTACACTTCTGGCTCTCCATCAGTTTCATCGTCCATGTAATAGCACCAATTGTTTGGAGGGCAATTGTTCAAGGCTTTGAACATTTGATCCATCTCATTCTGAAGATTTTGAATTGACCTCTCTTGTTCAATCATCTTCTCCTCAGTTGATGCTACAAATTTGAACCACAAATCCTCCAATCTTGAATTATCTTGTTCAGTTTCAAAATCCATGTATTGAGGACCATTCATTGAGGAGTTAATGAGTTGTTCCATCTCCAAGTTACGCTCTAATTGCATGTTTAGTGAAAAAGTCAGCTCTGGTCAACTTCTGAAGTGGCTCGGCCGCGCTGGAAATGGCCTGGAGTTGGGCGCGCCCGTACTCAAATAGAAGAACAAGTTTTTTTGGTCCAGGGACTCGCGCGGCCGCGCTCAAATTACACTAGAAATCCGCGTGCCCGCGCTAATGATTTTTCTGCTGCAGTGTCCTCTGGTAAAACGGCCATAACCTTTTATTCGGGAAGAGTTACGGGGCCTGCTACCTATCAAATGGAAGCTCTCAATGAGCTCTACAACTTTCATTCTTTGACAATTGAGAAATGATGGACGAATGAAGGCTGAAATTGGGTTGGGAGTGACAGCTATGCAAATGGCTATCCAAAACAGTGACGTTCAACGTCTGTTGGTACAAAGGTCATAACTCTTGCATCCGAACTCTGATTGGAATGATTCAAGATGTTCCGGAAAGCTAAGAAGATTCTCTACAACATAGTTGAAGTTCAAATCCAAGAACATGAAAGCCCAAACGATGCCCGAATTGCTTTTTCTTGCGTTTTCATACCAATAGTCGCTCACATCGTTCCCAAGCATATGATCTACAAAATGAACACAAAATGCATGAAAAGTAACTAAGAAACATGAGTATAAGAAGCTAATTCAAGTAATAGATACCGGATAAGTAGGTATAAAACCTACTTTTCAAATACCCCCAAACTTAAACCGTTGCTTGTCCCCAAGCAACACAACATACTGCAATCTACATGCCATGCAAGCTACGCTACTATGACAATGAATCCCCAGATTTCCAGCCATGTTAAGAATTCCAATAAGATATGCCTTAGATAAATATCAAGATCCAAGAACAAAGCATCAAACTAAGCTACATGCATAATGACATACAAGCAGACAATCCTAACCTGCTATAAAGATGCCGTGTGTGTGTGTTGTGTTCACAGATAAGCTTGACAAAGGTGAAGATTTCACATGGTATACTGCATAAGAAAGAAAACTAAGGTTCAAATCAAGAACTATGCATATAAATGAAACAACAACTACTCCAACACATCAATACAAGCTAAGGTTCAACAAAGGGTTTATTCTACTTTATTTTTACTCACGAGGGCAATTTTTGCACTTTCTCGCGGTGTTTATTGATTTCTTTTCTTTTTTCCATGATTGTGCAATGCCTCGTTCCATTAGGCTAACAGTGCTACCCCTTAGCGAGCTTTCAACCAATGACTCCCAGACCATAAAAGACCTTAGGGCGCTAGTTGTAAAGACAATACCCTCTGGCATACTTGCTTAAGTAACAAAGGCCCCAAAAGAAGACTAGCCACGATAATTTTTTTCATTTTTTTCATTTTCTCTTTTTTTTAATATAGCAAGCATACCCATGCGTTCCCAAAGTTTGAATTTCAGTGTTTTCATAGTCAATGCTCACTTCCTACACAATTCTATCTTTAATAACAGTGTTTTCATCTCAGCAGGCAAACAAGTTAATCTTTAACCAACAAGAAAACATGAACACTTACGTGCTAACCGATAGCATCTAAACAACAAACATAGATAACATCATGTATAAAATTATAACTAAGCTTCCGTTATCAACCACGTTCAAAAATCTATCAAATTTCTATATCATCAATGGCCATTTGGAATTTAACCGACTAAAAACATGAGAATATGCTATGTAATGCAACTAAACACATACTAAGTAAACAAGAGAAAAGAAAACTGAAAAATTTTCGTGTAGAATTTAAGTACAAAGATACTATATGCAACAACTACTCATTAAAACCCAATACCCCCAAACTTAAAATTAACAATGCATTCATTGTAATTAAAAGTGAAAGAATACTCCCTTAACTGGCAATGTCATCTCTGTTTGCCTCCTCATGATCCGATGGTATATCAGGCAATGAATACGTTTGAGATATTCTATAGTTGGAAACTGAATGTGGGCTTCAAATTGTCCGAATGCTTAAGTCAAAAAATCTAAAAATTTAGCAGTGTTTGTTTTTCTATAATGAGCTATGGTATGGCGGTAGCGATGTGGTTGGCTTGTAGTTAGAAGTTGTTGCGCTACCACATACCTTAGCGACCAGTTTTGACTTGACATTTGACCACAGAATGCTTATAGCAATTGGATTGAACCTGAGAGGAGACACAATCAAACTATTATTAAGACTTATAACTATCAAACATCTACTAAATATGGAAAGCATGAAGAATTAAACATAGAAGAAGTAAATGGAAATGTAAAAAAGAATTAAACAAGGAGGGAGAAAGATTGGATGGGGTGCTTCCCATCTAGCGCTCGATTTATAGTCTGTTAGCTGGACTCTGTTCTTAACACTGCTATCCAATTCCTCTACGAAAAGCTAGGAACCCTCCATCCATTAGAACCGTTATGTGCTTTGGTAGGTTCCCCATCGTGATAGTCTTCAAATTGAAGTAACCTAACATATTTCCTGTACATGATGTCCCCAGCTCCATTGCATCGCCAGGTGCTTCTCCCGTTGTATCTGTGAATAGATTTTTGCATTGAGGAATGAAAGATACAACAAAATTTTCTTCTTCTATTATCTCTTCCTCAGCCCACCATGGTTTGTAACAGGCCTCATAATCGCACAAATTCTTGCTTAGGATGTGACTACCAAGGGGACATGGGTGTGCAAAGTTCACTAAAATTTTTAACTCTAACTGAGAAAGCACTTGGGGTATTATACAAGTCAGCTCATGTTCTTCATTTTCCATACCCCCAATTGTTTCCTCAATGTCCACTCCTTTTAGTTCATTCAGTGGCATGTACACTTCTGGCTCTCCATCAGTTTCATCGTCCATGTCATAGCACCAATTGTTTGGAGGGAGATTGTTCAAGGCTTTGAACATTTGATCCATTTGATTCTGAAGATTTTGAATTGACCTCTCTTGCTCAATCATCTTCTCCTCAGTTGATGCTACAAATTTGAACCACAAATCCTCCAATCTTGAATAATCTTGTTCAGTTTCGAAATCCATGTATTGAGGACCATTCATTGAGGAGTTAATGAGTTGTTCCATCTGTGACAACCCGAGAATTGGAATATTTTTAAAATTTTTAAAAATTGAATTAAGGTTCAAAATTAGAACCTAGATAGAAAATTAGTGTATCTGTCTGATATTTTTAAGATGGAATTTTGAGGATTCAAAAATTCTGTGAAGGATTTAGGTGAATAATTCAGGATTAAGGAAATATGTGAATATGTTACGTGTATATATACATGCATAAATTATGTGGCTAAGGGTCGAGGTTGACGGATAAACGATATCTGTAACAAACCCTAAGTATATATTAAGAACGTCAACGTTCGGTTAGAAAACCCTAACGATTAACAAGAAACCCTAGAAACCGGTTCTGGAAACCCTGATTTCAGTTCTGGGAATTTGAAACCCTAATACGGTGCACGAAACCCTAAATCGGGAACTTAATGGCGTAAGTGTAAATAATTATAGGATTAATTAGGGTTAATCTTAACAAATTAATTACAAAACCCTAATTCCAAATTTGAAAGCCTAATTACGGATTTGAAACCCTAATCTATAATTAGGGAAAACGAAAGTGTTAATTTAATACTTTTAATGTTAATTAGGATATATTAATTCTAATTTTCAAGTTAAGTAATTAGAAAACCCTAATCTAATTACGAAATTAAATTTCTAATTTAGGAAAATTATTTTTCTATTTAGAAACCCTAATTTGTGGGTTGAAAACCCTAATGACCATTTTAACCCTAATTGCTAAATTAGCGGTTTTAATTAAGAAATGATAATCCTAATTAGAAGGATTTAAGTTATGATTAGTAAATTTTAATATAATTAGAAAATCCTAATTATAAGTTAGAAATATTGATTTTTTATTTTTATAACCGAAATTGGAAATTTAGAAAATTAAATTTTGTAAACCCTAAGGCTTTCAAACCCTAATCCCTAAATTTTTCAAACCCTAAACCCTAACCAAACCCTAAACCCTAAGGGTTTGGACCATTTACATAAATGCCATTAAAATTAAATGGGAAATGACTATAATACCCTTTTGTACATTATTGAGGCTAACATGTAGGTTTTGACCTTAGGTGAGTGGTTCACCAAATCTAACCACTCCATGTGCATTATATCCAACAAGCTCAGCCATTTTGACAGCCACATACAATGTATTATTACATTATATAAGATTAAAGAGAGAGAAAAAAACTCACTTTATTTCTCATATAAACCAAGACATTCTCTCTCTAGAAATTCGTAAATAGGAAGTGAGAGATAGTAAGATACAAAGCTAAGATCATGTGTTAACATTTCAAGGTCAGAAAACAATGATCAGATTCAAGATTTGGACATTCAAAAGGTATAAAACCCTAATTCTAGAAATCATGTAATCTGATGTTAGTTATTGTAATTTATTGGTTAAAGTTATGTATTATGGTGTCTATAAGTGATCTAGGTTGATAGATCATGGATCTATAACACTTAGATGCACGAATCAAGCATTTTAAGAAATCTGGGAAAAGTTTGAAAAAGTGGCCTGACAGTTGAATGTCAGAGGCCTTAGATCTTTATGTGTTAACTGTTTTGTGTGTTTTATGTTTTGGTTTTGTGCTATGACATGAGGACTGTAATCCGAACCTGGAAACAGGGTCATAGAAAGTCTAGATCTCCAGTTATGAGCAATTGAAAAGCACGTTGACCCGATCACGGATTTACATTCGGGCGACTGAGAAAATTCCCGAAACCTGTAGAAGCCCGATATCGATTTTGAAGGCTATGATCTTGCTGATGTTAGGTGTTTTGGTTTTTTTGTTGTTTGATCTTTGTAACTGGTCATGTATACTATATATTAAAACCACTAGATCACTTAGATCATAACCGGAATAAAAGATAATAGCGGTCAAACTGGTGTTGACTTACTGTCTTGGACGAAATCTGGAAAACCTAGATTTCTCAAGAACACTTTCCCGACAAGTAGTTTGTCCGGCTTGAATCTTATGATTATGGTATTATTTTGTTTCTCTGTTAGAATATTAATGTTACCTGTCATCTAGACTGGAGTATAGAAGCTTTAAATCATATATAGTAAGCTGGGAAAGCATATATTAAAGGGATCAAAGTAGACACCTTCTATTGTTCTTCATTTTTTGGAAAAACCAGAAATGAAGAACAGGTTTGTCAGACTTTTTGATTAATCATATCTCTCTGTTCTGATGTTGTATGACCCTGGAATCAGTTTGGTTGTGTACTATGATATAACGACTTCATGTGTAACAATTTAGATAACCTAGAATCATGAAGACCAAGAATCTATGCACGGTCAAACATGGTACCTTGAAACTGCCGATGAGTTTCTGGGCAGGCTCAATAACACACCATGAACACCTATAGCGACGGGTGTGTCACTATAGGGCCCTTTAGCGATGGTTTCTATTTAAATTATTTTCTGATTTTCGGAAAATTAATTAAAAATAGATAAAAATGATTTTTAATTATTAAAAATACAAAATAAATTATGAAAAATTATTTTAAAGCCTGAAAAATAGTTTTTAATTATTTTGAGTATATTTCATAAATATTTATTATTTTTGGAATATAAATGGTATTTAATTTATTTAATTATAATATTAAATAAATTATTTAAAAATGATTTTAATGCATTAAAAATCATGAAAAATAATATTATGGTAAAAGAAAATATTTTAAGTTATTTTTAGTGACTTTTAATATTTTGTGATAAATTTTATTAATTAATCAATATTAATGATAATTAGTTTATTTAATAAATATATTAAATAAATTAAGAAAAATAGAATTTATGATTTAAAAATCATATAAAAATGATTTAAGTGATATAAAAATATTTTAAGTTATAACCTATAACTTTTGATATTTTGTCATGAAAATATTAATATTTTAATATTAATAGAAATTATTGAATAATGGATTTAATGGTTTAAAAATCATATAAATGTGATTTTAAAGTATTAAAAATACTTTATGATATTATAAATATATTATAATATTATGACATATATTTCATTAATATTTGATAATAAATAAATATTAATGATAAAATAATTATGTGGTATTTAATTCATTTAAATACGTTAAAAATCAATATAAATGGTAATAATTATTTAAAAATTATTACGAGCTTATGAAAAATATTTCGACTGATATTCAAATTATCTGAGATAATTGTTAACTATTAAGTCAGAGTTTAATTGAACTTAGACTCGATAAAAGTTCGACTAGACCGTCGGGATGTTAGAATTGTGTCGGGTTCAACTCAGAATGCAATAGTTTGACTTGATACCGAGTCTTATGTGTGTTATAGACTGATAGGGTTATGTGTTTTATGTGTTTAGGTTATTCTATGTTTATATATATTATAGTATTATGTTGTGATGATATTATTCTAATATTGGAGATCTATATTACTAATATTAGGTCTTCGGATAAAGCGTTATAAATTGCGTAGCGGTAATCAACGGTTCAGGAAAGTTTATTTTACTTAACTCTATTAAGAGTGTTTCATTCGAATAAGCTTATGGTTAATCATTGTTGGTTGCCTTGAATTGTACTCTGTACATATTCCATGTATAAGTCAGGTATGAAAGGCTGATCACCTTCATTACCAGTTGGTTCAGATATATTTGTTCATGTATAATACTTGTTTAGTCATAAATTTGTTCCTGCTAGTTCACAATTATATTGTTGAATTATAGCCAGCCAATTATTCAAATCATTTCAATCATGATATATCGTTATATTATTGAACTTAAACTTGTTGGGCAACTTTTATGCTCACCCTTGCTATATCATGATAAAACATTGCAGATTAAGACGAACACGTCGGATCAAGGAAAGGTCCAAGAGCCCAGTTCGGCGTTAGGATATGTAATAGTAACTAAATTGTATAAGTAATGTAAATAATGTTATTGTAAGTCAAGTAAGTTATGAAATGTGTATTAAGTTAAGGTTACTCGACCTTAGGGAATAGTGTGTAATGTAATGTATAAAAAATTTATATTTATATCTTCTGCAAATAGTAATAGTTGTATAGAATGATCGAACCGGATCCGAGGTGATTTAGGACCTGGATTCGGGGCCGTCATAGTTGGTATCAGAGCTGTAGGTTATGAACATTAGGTAAGAATACTTGAGACTAATAACCGCAGTGATTAGGATAAGATCTAACTCACATAGAGTTAGTTGGTCGATAAGATTCAAAGATGAATCTCGGCGAGTTAAAAGATACAGAGTTCCCTAACTCAGATAATAAAGTGAACAATAGTGATGAATAGATAGAGTCTAAAAGACTAAAAGTGCAGTGATAGAAGATCGTAAAACAAAACGATCAAGATATAGAAATGAATCGTAATATATACGATAAGATCACCCCGTGATCCGATAAAGTGATAGAACGGAAAGAATCAATCTAGTGATTAAAAAGTTAAGCAAGACATTAGGGTAGTAGGGATCCCAAAAGCCTTCTTGAGTCCTTCGAGTTAAGCAAATGTCCAAACCCCTTTAGTGCTTTTAGGTGGAATCTCCAAGCCTTTAAGTCACCAAAAGGGTCCTTTTAATCTTCCAAGAGTCCAAGTCTTGAGTCTGAAGAGAAGTCCCCTTTCTAATAGAATGGAAGGGGTGTTTATAGGGTTTTCTGGAAAGTAGTCATCTGAGAGGCACATGCTTTCAGGGAAATTCCAGAAATGCCCTTTAGTCATTAGAATAATGCCCATATTGCCCTATCCTTCTAGCCACCAATCCAATCTCTCAATTAATTCCCAAAACGAGCTGCCTCCACGAGCCTTCTGCCTCGGGACCCGTGGAGGCTTCTCCCGGGTCTCGCCTATTTATTTTTGGCTTTTCCGTCTTTATTTCATTAGGTTATGCGAACCCTAATTTGCACATTTAATGAGTTCGTGGAACCATAATTGCGCATTTAATTCAATTAGGTCAAGTGAACCCTAATTTTACACTTGGACCCAAATTTGCCCCATGCGCGAGAGTCGCATTTCCAAATAGACGATTTTGCGGGACTTCACTTTATAGGTTTTGAAGATAATGGTCCTAGAAGAGGGAACCCCTAGGAAGTCAATCCCTTAGAGTTAAACCCTCTTTGGACATATTGGAACAAAGGAGTCAATATCCATAAAGGCCATATATCTTGAATCTGAATTGCAGTAGGGAGTTTTGTTGTCATATTACTTGGGTGCATTTGATTAAGCGAGATGATGCGCATGTATCCAAAATGGTTCCCCAAAATCATCTTATGATAGCATGTTTCCTTATATAAATTAGGATGTTCCCAATCTTTGGGTCTTGATGCACTATAAAGTCCCTCATTCCCAAAATCCTCGTGCCTCGAGTCCAAGCCAAAGATAAATAAGCGCCTTACATCGAGGAAAAAAGTCGTAGTCTACGTGATCATTCTTTCTCACAATTATGCTTTATTATATGCTTTTCATTACAGTCTTTGTGAAGATGTTTGTTTTTTGGTTGACTTGACAGAAAGTAATAATGCCCATGGTAGATGAGTTAATCCAATATCACCCATGCATCCTACTATCCATAAAATTATGTCTTCATCATTTTCGTTGGGCTATTCTTACTCATCATGTAATGGCACAAAAATTATATAACTGAGTGTGGGATTCAAATTGTCCGAATGCTTGAGTCAGAAAATCTAAAAATTTAGCAGTGTTTGATTTCTATGATTGAGCTATGGCGTGGCCTCGCTGCGGTTGGCTTGTAGTTAAGTGTTGTGCTTACTACCATACACTTGGCGACTTAGGTTTTTTGACTTACATTTTGACCACGAATGCTTATAGCAATTGGATTGAACCTGAGAGGAGACACAATCAAACTATTATTAAGACTTATAACTATCAAACATCTACTAAATATGGAAAGCATGAAGAATTAAACATAGAACAAGTAAATGGAAATGTAAATAAGAATTAAACAAGGAGGGAGAAAGATTGGATGGGGTGCTTCCCATCTAGCACTCGGTTTATAGTCTGTTAGCTGGACTCTGTTCTTAACACTGCTATCCAATTCCTCTACGAAAAGCTAGGAACCCTCCATCCATTACAACCGCTATGTGCTTTGGTAGGTTCCCCATCGTGATAGTCTTCAAATTAAAGTCACCTAACATATTTCCTGTACATGATGTCCCCAGTTCCATTGCATCGCCAGGTGCTTCTCCCGTTGTATCTGTGAATAGATTTTTGCATTGATGCATTAAAAATACAACAAAATTTTCTTCTTCTATTATCTCTTCCTCAGCCCACCATGGTTTGTAAGAGGCCTCATAATCGCAGAAATTCTTGCTTTAGATGTGACTACCGAGGGGACATGGGTGTGCAAAGTTCACTAAAATTTTTAACTCTAACTGAGAAGGCACTTGGGGTTTTATACAAGTCAGCTCATGTTCTTCATTTTCCATACCCCCAGTTGTCTCCTCAATGTCCACTCCTTTCAGTTCATTCAGTGGCATGTACACTTCTGGCTCTCCATCAGTTTCATCGTCCATGTCATAGAACCAATTGTTTGGAGGGAGATTGTTCAAGGCTTTGAACATTTGATCCATCTGATTCTGAAGATTTTGAATTGACCTCTCTTGCTCAATCATCTTCTCCTCAGTTGATGCTACAAATTTGAACCAAAAATCCTACAATCTTGAATAATCTTGTTCAGTTTCGAAATCCATGTATTGAGGACCATTCATTAAGGAGTTAATGAGTTGTTCCATCTGTGACAACCCGAGAATTGGAATATTTTTAAAATTTTTAAAAGTTGAATTAAGGTTCAAAATTAGAACCTAGATAGAAAATTAGTGTATGTGTCTGATATTTTTAAGATGAAATTTTGAGGATTTAAAAATTCTGTGAAGTATTTAGGTGAATAATTCAGGATTAAGGAAATATGTGAATATGTTACGTGTATATACATGCATTATGTGGTTAGTTATGGTCAAGGGTTGACCGGATAAAGCGATATCTCAGAATAAACACTAAGTATATATTAAGAACGTCAACGTTCGGTTAGAAAACCCTAACGATTAACAAGAAACCCTAGAAACCGGTTCTGGAAACCCTGATTTCAGTGCTGATAATCCGAAACCCTAATTCGGTGCATGAAACACTAAATCGGGAACTTAATGTCGTAAATGTAAATAATTATAGGATTAATTAGGGTTAATCTTAACAAATTACTTACAAAACCCTAATTCCAAATTTGAAACCCTAATTACGGATTTGAAACCCTAATCTATAATTAGGGAAAACGAAAGTGTTAATTTAATACTTTTAATGTTAATTAGGATATATTAATTCTAATTTTCAAGTTAAGTAATTAGAAAATCCTAATCTAATTACGAAATTAAATTTCTAATTTAGGAAAATTATTTTTCTATTTAGAAACCCTAATTTGTGGGTTGAAAACCCTAATGACCATTTTAACCCTAATTGCTAAATTAGCGATTTTAATTAAGAAATGATAATCCTAATTAGAAGGATTTATGTTATGATTAGTAAATTTTAATATAATTAGAAAATCCTAATTATAAGTTAGAAATATTAATTTTTATTTTATAGCTTAGAAATTGGAAATTTAGAAAATTAAATTTTGTAAACCCTAAGGCTTTCAAACCCTAATCCCTAAATTTTTCAAACCCTAAACCCTAACCAAACCCTAAGCCCTAAGGGTTTGGACCATTTACATAAATGCCATTAAAATTAAATGGGAAATGACTATAATACCCTTTTGTACATTATTGAGGCTAACATGTAGGTTTTGACCTTAGGTGAGTGGTTCACCAAATCTAACCACTCCATGTGCATTATATCCAACAAGCTCAGCCATTTTGACAGCCACATACAATGTATTATTACATTATATAAGATTAAAGAGAGAGAAAAAAACTCACTTTATTTCTCATATAAACCAAGACATTCTCTCTCTAGAAATTCGGAAATAGGAAGTGAGAGATAGTAAGATACAAAGCTAAGATCATGTGTTAACATTTCAAGGTCAGAAAACAATGATCAGATTCAAGATTTGGACATTCAAAAGGTATAAAACCCTAATTCTAGAAATCATGTAATCTGATGTTAGTTATTGTAATTTATTGGTTAAAGTTATGTATTATGGTGTCTATAAGTGATCTAGGTTGATAGATCATGGATCTATAACACTTAGATGCACGAATCAAGCATTTTAAGAAATCTAGAAAAAGTTTAAAAAAGTGGCCTGACAGTCGAATGTCAGAGGCCTTAGATCTTTATGCGTTAACTGTTTTGTGTGTTTTATGTTTTGGTTTTGTGCTATGACATGAGGACTGTAATCCGAACCTGGAAACAGGGTCATAGAAAGTCTAGATCTCCAGTTATGAACGGTCAAAGCACGTTGACCGATCACGGATTTGCATTCTGGGCATCCTAGAAAATTCCCAGAAACCCAGAAAAGCCTGACAGTCAATTTTGAAGGCTATGATCTTGCTGATGTTAGGTGTTTTGGTTTTTTTATTGTTTGATCTTTGTAACTGGTCATGTATACTATATATTAAAACCACTAGATCACTTAGATCATACTTAGGAATAAAAGATAATCAGCACAAACCGGTGTTGACTTATCGCCTTGGACAAAATCTAGAAAACCCATTTCTCAAGAACACTTTCCTGACGGTGTAGTTCAATTCCGGCTTGAATCTTATGATTATGGTATTATTTTGTTTCTCTGTTAGAATATTAATGTTACCTGTCATCTGTACTGGAGTATAGAAGCTTTAAATCATATATAGTAAGCTGGGAAAGCATATATTAAAGGGATCAAAGTAGACACCTTCTATTGTTCTTCATTTTTGGAAAACCGAAATGAAGAAACGAACTTTATATCGACTTTTTGATTAATCATATCTCTCTGTTCTGATGTTGTATGACCTTGGAATCAGTTTGGTTGTGTACTATGATATAACGACTTCATGTGTAACACTTTAGATAACCTAGAATCATGAAGACCAAGAATCTATGCACGGTCAAACATGGTACCTTGAAACTGCCGATGAGTTTCTGGGCAGGCTCAATAACACACCAAGAACACCTATAGCGACGGGTGTGTCACTATAGGGCCCTTTAGCGATGGTTTCTATTTAAATTATTTCTGATTTTCGGAAAATTAATTAAAAATAGATAAAAATAATTTTTAATTATTAAAAATACATAATAAATTATGAAAAATTATTTTAAAGCCTGAAAAATAGTTTTTAATTATTTTGAGTATATTTCATAAATATTTATTATTTTTGGAATATAAATGGTATTTAATTTATTTAATTATAATATTAAATAAATTATTTAAAAATGATTTTAATGCAAGAAAAATCATGAAAAATAATATTATGGTAAAAGAAAATATTTTAAGTTATTTTTAGTGAATTTTAATATTTTGTGATAAATTTCATTAATTAATCAATATTAATGATAATTAGTTTATTTAATAAATATATTAAATAAATTAAAGAAAATAGAATTAATGATTTAAAAATCATATAAAATGATTTAAGTGATATAAAAATATTTTAAGTTATAACCTATAACTTTTGATATTTTGTCATGAAAATATTAATATTTTAATATTAATAGTAATTATTGAATAATGGATTTAATGGTTTAAAAATCATATAAAGGTGATTTTAATGTATTAAAATACTTTATGATATTATAAATATATTATAATATTATGACATATATTTCATTAATATTTGATAATAAATAAATATTAATGATAAAATAATTATGTGGTATTTAATTCATTTAAATAAGTTAAAAATCAATATAAATGGTAATAATTATTTAAAAATTATTACGAGCTTATGAAAAATATTTCGACTGATATTAAAATTATCTGAGATAATTGTTAACTATTAAGTCAGAGTTTAATTGAACTTAGACTCGATAAAAGTTTGAATTGTGTCGAGTTCAACTCAGACTACAATAGTTTGACTTGATACCGAGTCTTATGTGTGTTATAGACTGATAGGGTTATGTGTTTTATGTGTTTAGGTTATTCTATGTTTATATATATTATAGTATTATGTTGGGATGATATTATTCTAATATTGGAGATCTATATTACTAATATTAGGACTTCGGATAAAGTGTTATAAATTGCGTAGCGGTAATCAACGGTCCAGGCAAGTTTATTTTACTTAACTCTATTAAGAGTGTTTCATTCGAATAAGCTTACGGTTAATCATTGCTGGTTGCCATGAATTGTACTCTGTACATATTGCATGTATAAGTCAGGTATGAAAGGCTGATCACCTTCATTACCAGTTGGTTCAGATATATTTGTTCATGTATAATACTTGTTTAGTCATAAATTTGTTCCTACTAGTTCATAATTATATTGTTGAATTATAGCCAGCCAATTATTCAAATCATTTCAATCATGATATATAGTTATATTATTGAACTTAAACTTGTTGGGCAACTTTTATGCTCACCCTTGCTATATCATGATAAAACATTGCAGATTAAGACGAACACGTCGGATACAAGGAAAGGTCCAAGACAGTTCCAGCGTTAGGATATGTGTGCAGCTAAATTGTATAAGTAATATAAATAATGTTATTGTAAGTCAAGTAAGTTATGAAATGTGTATTAAGTTAAGGTTACTCGACCTTAGGGAATAGTGTGTAATGTAATGTATAAACAATTTATGTTTATATCTTCCGCAAATAGTAATAGTTGTATAGAATGATCGAACCGGATCCGAGGTGATTTAGGACCTGGATTCGGGGCCGTCATAGTTGGTATCAGAGCTGTATGTTATGAACATTAGGTAGGAATACTTGAGACTAATAACCACAATGATTAGGATAAGATCTAACTCACATAGAGTTAGTTGGTCGGTAAGATTCAAAGATGAATCTCGGCGAGTTAAAAGATACAGAGTTCCCTAACTCTGATAATAAAGTGAACAATAGTGATGAATAGATAGAGTCTAAAAGACTAAAACTGCAATGATAGAAGATCGTAAAACAAAACGATCAAGATATAGAAATGAATCATAATATATACGATAAGATCACCCCGTGATCCGATAAAGTGATAGAATGGAAAGAATCAATCTAGTGATTGAAAAGTTAAGCAAGACATTAGGGTAGCAGGGATCCCAAGAGCCTTCTTGAGTCCTTCGAGTTAAGCAAATGTCCAAACCCCTTTAGTGTTTTTAGGTGGAATCTCCAAGCCTTTAAGTCACCAAAAGGGTCCTTTTGATCTTCCAAGAGTCCAAGTCTTGAGTCTGAAGAGAAGTCCCCTTTCCAATAGAATGGTAGGGGTATTTATAGGGTTTTCTGGAAAGTAGTCATCTGCGAGGCACATGCTTTCAGGAAAATTTCAGAAATGCCCTTTAGTCATTAGAATAATGCCCATATTGCCCTATCCTTCTAGCCACCAATCCAATCTCTCAATCAATTCCCAAAATGAACTGCCTCCACGAGCCTTCTGCCTCGGGACCCATGGAGGCTTTTATCGGGTCTCGCCTATTTATTTTTGGCTTTTCCGTCTTCATTTCATTAGGTTATGCGAACCCTAATTTGCACATTTAATGAGTTCGTGGAACCATAATTGCGCATTTAATTCAATTAGGTCATGTGAACCCTAATTTTACACTTGAACCCACATTTGCCCCATGCGCGAGAGTCGCATTTTCAAATAGACGATCGTGCAAGAAAACTGCAAGTCTTTGAACGATTTTGCGGGACTTTACTTTATAGGTTTTGAAGATAATGGTCCTAGAAGAGGGAACCTCTAGGAAGTCAAACCCTTAGAGTTAAACCCTCTTTGGACATATTTGAACAAAGGAGTCAATATCCATAAAGGCCATATATCTTGAATCTGAATTGCAGTAGGGAGTTTTGTTGTCATATTACTTGGGTGCATTTGATTAGGCGAGATGACTGCATGTATCCAAAATGGTTCCCCAAAATCATCTTATGATAGCATGTTTCCTTATATAAATTAGGATGTTCCCAATCTTTGGGTCTTGATGCACTATAAAGTCCCTCATTCCCAAAATCCTCGTGCCTCGAGTCCAAGCCAAAGATAAATAACTGCCTTCTGTCAAGGAAAAAAAGTCGTAGCTGCTGCATCATTCCTTCTCACAATTATGCTTTATTATATGCTTTGTCATAGGCTGCTGTGAAGATGTTTGTTTTTTGGTTGACTTGACAGAAAGTAATAATGCCCATGGTAGATGAGTTAATCCAATATCACCCATGCATCCTGCTATCCATAAAATTATGTCTTCACCTTTTTCGCTGGGCTATTCTTACTCATCATGTAATGGCACAAAAATTGTATAGCCACCAATACTCATCATGATGGTTCATATATACAATATGATATATGATAACCATAGCTAGGTATAACAAAACCACCAATTAATTTCTAGCTCATGCACTATATATATATATATATATATATATATATATATATATATATATAATCTTTCTGATAAAAAAAATCTTTATTTTGATACACCAAGTCTTTTTTTTTTTTTATCAAATCAAATATTAATTTTATTTTCAAAATAAAATCAAATCTTAATTTTATTTTAGAAATTAAAACTTTCTTTGTTTTGGGAATAAAATCAAATCTTTCTTAATTTGAAAAGAGATTTTTTTAAAATCAAATCAAATCTTATTATTATTATTATTATTATTATTATTATTATTATTATTATTATTATTATTTTGAAAATGAAATAAAATAAACTCTAATTTTATTTTATTTTCGGAAAATAAAATCTTTTTTAATATGAAATAAATAAAACCTTTATTTTTCTTCTTTTTTTTTTGAGAAGTAAGGAGTCGATGAGCACGTCTTGCATCCAAAACTGAAACCTTGATAATTTTTTGGGCAAAGATGACTATAGCTTTGATAATTCTGACACCTCTTGTATGAGAAAAATCTTCACATGCTTCCAGATTTTATTTGCCTCCATTCAGCTACACATGCCAGTTGCCACTCCCTCATTAGCCAACAAAATCATATGATTATGTAACTATTGTGCTGTTGCTTTATTTGGATGAATCAAGATAGCCACAGAGGTAAGTCTCATACAAGCCGAACCCTTCTAAACAAAATAAACAAAATCACGCCGAACTCTTCTGAAAATCAAGTAAACAAAATCATATTTTATTTATTTGGATGAATTCACGCCGAACCCTTCCGAGTCCAATTTTTTTTTTTTTTTTTTTTGAAAATAAAATAAAAACTTATTAAAAAAAAATTCGAAAAAACAAAATAAAATCTTATTTTATTTTTTTAAAAAATAAATAAAACATTTACTTATCTTATTTTTGAGAGGTAAGGATTTGATATCCATGACCACCTCTTGCATCCCAAATTGCAGTAGGAAATCTGTTGCACCAAAATGCTACAGGTCTTAAAGACCTGTACCTCGTTAGCCAATAGCAAGACCTGTTTTATTTCTTGCATCCAAAATGCTAGCTAGGTGCTACTGCTTTATTTGGGGCAACATGATTATATAGGCTATTAGTATATAAAATTCCTCCCCTGCCAAACCTTTTGAACTCACGCCACGCCTTTTTTTCTTTTTTCTTTAAATGTTGGCTATTTTACAATACTCATCCATATTACAAGAACTGCTATCCAATTGCAAGACCCTATAGAGGCCGAACCCTATAAGGAGGCGCCGAAAACTTTTTTGTTTTTTTTTTTTAGGATGAAGGGAACAACCAAGGAGGCCCCGTTTCTCAATGATTGGGGAAGGGCTCCCCTCCTTTGGTCTTTTCGACGTCTTTTGGAAGCAAGTTAACAACCAAGGAGGCCTCATTTCCCAATGATAAGGGCTCCCCTTCTTTGGTCTTTTCGACGTAAGGAGGCCCTGTTTCTCAATGATTGGGGAAGGGCTCCCCTCCTTTGGTCTTTTCGACGTCTTTTGGAAGCAAGTTCAAACTTATGACCGTACAACTTTTCCTCCACCAGAGAAGGAAGACTTGTTCCTATATACAACAGCTTGTGGAGGTTGGGATGACCTTCTCCATTCCGATCGCATTCCCCGTCTATGAATAGAGAAACAAGAGTACCCTTTCAGTTCCCTTCACTTCTTGTCTGATTCATTTAGCCTTCTTCAGGAATGACATCATTGGATCGACGAGGTACTTGGGAATATTGACTATGTGGGTATACACTAAAGAAATAGCTGACATTCCTCAATACATCAAGCTATGCAGGGACATTCGTATCTAACATGACCATGGTGCACCTCTACATGTCATTCGTATCCAACAAGACATTCTTCATTAGTCACGGCTTGGGGGAATATGCACCTCTACTCTGGAGGACGTCTATGTCGTCTACCAATCTACCAGTAAGCATTTGCCCCCTGCGCGTGAGTCACTCCTTTGGTGAGATGATCGCGCAAAAAATTATAAGTGTTGAAGTCTTAATTCCAGTGTCTGAACACTTCGTGGGGCTTGATGTTTTGCAAGCCTCGAAAACGAAAGTCCTGGGAGAGGGAACCTCTAGGGAGCAAACCCTAGATGGGCGAGCCTTAGAAGAGCTCTCCTGTGACATTTTGAAAATCTTCAATTTAATCTTTTGTACCTTCTCTGGAAATTTCTCTTTTCTTTAGAATTAAAAAGTCATTCAGAATTAAGAAGTTCGTGAAGGCCTGAAAGCCTCGAAGGCTTGATAGCCTCGAAGACCTACTGATAGCTTCGAAGGCCTGATAGCATCGAAGACCTGATAGCCTTAAAGACCTGATAGCATCGAAGACCGGAAGATAGCCTTGAAGACATGATAATAGCTTCGAAGACCTGTTGATAGCCTCGAAGGCCTGATAGCCACGAAGACCAAGCTTTAGGTATTCCTCTCTCTTCAATTCGACAGGTCAGGACCTTTAGATCATGAATTTTCATATTTTTTTTCATTTCCTGTATCAGAAAATTATGTGCATATATTTCATACAGACTAACACTTAAATCTATACTTTTCTTTTCTTTTGTTCTTTTTTTTTTAAATCAGAAGAAATAATCAAGTATAAGTGAAAGTTTAATAAATTTATTGATAATCAAATTGCTTTTAACGAAAAGCATAACATTTCATATAATAAATCTTGTTTTTGTCGAAAAAAGCATAACGTTCACCACTTTTAGAGATAAAGTGCAACTTTCTTGCTTTTGTCGAATAAAGCATAACGTTCGCCGCTTTTAAAGATAAAGTGTAACTTTTGGGGTCGAGGGCTTATACTCAGGTACCTCAATTACTTTTGAAGTTGAAAGCATAACTTAGGAGGACTTATAGTCAGGTGCCTCGTTCACTTTTGATGATAAAGTGTAACACTTGGGTGCCTCGTCACTTGGGTCGTCCAATTTCTTGGCAAGTGCAGTCTACGAGAACTTGAAATCGGGTGCCTCGTCACTTGAGTCATCCAATTTCTTGGGAAGTGCAGTCTACGAGGACTTGAAATCGGGTACCTCGTCACTTGGGTCGTCTAATTTCTTGGCAAGTGCAGTCTACGAGGACTTGACCACCATTTAGAGTGGACCACCATCTTGGGTGGATTTTTTTTTTAATTCGTCAATTCTTGTGCCTCCTCCCTTGGTCACCCAATTACTTGGCATGGGATATTCTTGGGGACTTAAACCACCATTTTTGGTAGACCACCATCTTGGGTGGATTTTTAATTCATCTGTAGTTCAGAGTTTGTTCAATGGTACGTAGAGCCAATATTTTAGTTCTTGACTTCCGGGACTGCACCATGGGTGATGGTGTTGCACGTTTCTTCTCCTAGTTCAATCTCTCCGACCGCCAGTTTCTCATGGTATATCCCCCGTAGACTGTAACAGTCCATAGTGGAATGCCCTATGTATTAGTGGTATACACAGAAGTCTGATCTTCTTTTCATTTCTGCAGTTACAACCGACCGGGGACTTGGAGGTTTCACCACTCCGTGCTCGACCCATTGTTCGTACAGGCTCCTGAACGCCTTCTCGCTGCTTGTGATAGCCTCCGGAACTGGCATTGTGGTATACTTGTCCTCGTGCTTTTCTTTGTTTCGTTCAAATTTCTCATTTTTCTCCCTCTTGCCCCCTTGTGGTTTTGACTGAGAATCCACCAAAGCCACAGTTGCTGTCATCTTGCTCTTCCATGTATCCATCGCATGACTGGTGGGAAATGTCATGATTCCCCCCAAGTATTGTGCAAAAGATGAGAGGGTCGCGAAGGAATCACAAGCCTTGGTGATGAGGTGGGGCTTGAAGGCATCTAAAGCACCATTGTTGCAAATGCTAACTAAGTTCTTTTCTTCAATCGGCTCTGCGCACTTCTGTGCCTGGGCTCTGAACCTGTCAACATAATTTGATAGTTCCTCATTCGGCTTTTGTTTGATCCTCATGAGCTCTACAATGGTCACCTATTTTTGCACATAAAAAAATTTCTTAAAAAATTGTAATTTTATGTCATCCCAATCATGGACTGACCCCTTCTCCAAATTGTAGTACCAACTGAAGGCACTATCCGTCAAAGTCTTGTTGAATTCCCGCATCAACAAGTTGTGGTTGTTCACTTCATCATATCCGAGCCACGGAGACATTGACTCTACGAACCTGGCAATATGTTCCCTAGCATTTCCTTTCTCCCCGTTATATTTTGGAAATTGCGGGGGATGTTCAATATACCCTGTCGGGTAAGGTTGCCTCTGAATGTGTGCCGGGTAAGGAGGAGTAAAGTCTAACTCCGAGGGTCGGAATGTCTGCATGCGAAGTTGATTGATCACATCGATCATATCATTCTTCGTCACATACTGGCTCGTGGCGTGAACTCTTTGGGGTGTTGTTATAAACTGTTGTATCGGCGGTGTGTATGGTAAAGATATTGGTTGATGCACACTTACATCATTCAAAGCAGGCGCTGGTGGTAGCTGCTGGCTCACTCGCTGGACATGGCCTGAAATGGTTGGCATCTGCACGTGTGAAAATGTTGGGAGAGCAATTGGGATGATGTTTGTCTGAGGTTGGATTGCTTCCAACCTAGGTTGTGGCACGTCACCACTGTTCTGAGGCTCTAAGTTTATGATTGGAACCGATTGACTTTCAGTTAATGGAGTTACAATTTGGTTCTCCTTGTTGTTGTTTCCATTGTTGTTATCCTCCACCCCTGCTTGTTCTCCCTGCGAACTGCCTCGGAACATGGTCTTGAAGGTAGGGATCTGCATCAATTGCTGGCGAAAGTTTCCCATCTCCTCTTGCTTCCTTTGCATCTCCAGCATCATGGCCATCATCATCCCTTGTCCTTCCCATGCTTCCTTCAATGCCTTGAGCATCTCCAGTTGCACAACATTTGTCTGGTCTCCACCTGCATCCTCGCATTGCCTTCCTGCGTTGGTTTGTTGTTGATTGGCCATATGTGGTGATGTCGAACTCCCTTCTGAAGCGTCTTCAATAAGTGGTTGGTCAAAATCCATGTTTGCGTCTTGAAAAGCTTGAGTGGCTTGCCTTGGAACTGGATTTGGTGAGTTAATACTATTTGTTGGTGAAGCAGCTCTTCCTGTAGTTCTCCCACTTCGAGTTGTGGGCATACCCTTCACGAATTCTACACCTCCCCAGCAGAGTCGCCAAATAAATGTGGGCAAGGAAATCGTACCTTGCTAGGGTTAGGGTTTCGTGTTGGCTGAGGAGGAGAGAAATCCATGAAGAGCACAGAATTGATTGGTTGATTGAAAAGGGGAGAACGACAGGTGGGCTATTACTCCAACGACGCGTGGCAGAACTCCTAGAATCCGAGAACCGTGTTAGGGTAGCAGGGATCCCAAGAGCCTTCTTGAGTCCTTCGAGTTGAGCAAATGTCCAAACCCCTTTAGTGCTTTTAGGTGGAATCTCCAAGCCTTTAAGTCACCAAAAGGGTCCCTTTGATCTTCCAAGAGTCCAAGTCTTGAGTCTGAAGAGAAGTCCCCTTTCCAATAGAATGGAAGGGGTATTTATAGGGTTTTCTGGAAAGTAGTCATCTGCAAGGCACGTGCTTTCAGGGAAATTCCAGAAATGCCCTTTAGTCATTAGAATAATGCCTATATTGCCCTGTCCTTCTAGCCACCAATCCAATCCCTCAATCAATTCCCAAAACGAGCTGCCTCCACGAGCCTTCTACCTCGGAACCCGTGGAGGCTTCTCCCGAGTCTCGCCTATTTATTTTTGGCTTTTCCTTCTTCATTCCATTAGATTATACGAACCCTAATTTGCACATTTAATGAGTTCGTGGAACCATAATTGCACATTTAATTCAATTAGGTCATGTGAACCCTAATTTTACACTTGGACCCACAAATAGATAGAGTCTAAAAGACTAAAAGTGCAGTGATAAAAGATAGTAAAACAAAACGATCAAGATATAGAAATGAATCGTAATATATACGATAAGATCACCCCGTGATCTGATAAAGTGATAGAATGGAAAGAATCAATCTAATGATTGAAAAGTTTACAGCAAGATTGCTGTGTGGCAGTTGTACTATGAAATTGTACTATGAAAACTCATGAAAGAGTTATGGATTATGAATACGGATTAAATGAAATTCGTATTGAGAAGGGTGTTAAGATTAGGTGGGAATTTCAATTGAGGATTCATGTCGGCAGCTGAGTTATATGATTCCTTGTATGGTCAGGGAATTGTACTTGGTGTAAAAACTACTTAGTTCTGACAATGATAATCATTGAAATGTATATGTCGCGCTATTTGCTATATGCGTGTTAAGAGGGTGATTCCTTTCTCATGTGTATAACAGATAGATAGGTCATAGGTAGAGGATATAAGGTTAAGTACGAGTTCTTAAAACTCATACTTTTGTGACATAATTGATTCATAGTTATATGAAATGTTTATGAACCCCTCAGCGAACGGACGCCAAAGGTCAGACTAGGATAAGTTCTTAAACTCATATAATTGTGGCAATATATGGACTCATAAGTGTGGTTTGATGAACTGGGTATAGTTGTGTGTAATTGGAATATTGAGGATAATAGGAACAGATAGCTTGTTAAGCCAATGATTTTTAGTGGAGACATAAGTTTGCCAAAAAAAATCCTAGCTATGCTAGATTTCGAAATGATTGACATCAAGCTAAATACGCACTATATCCCTTTAAAAAAAAATGTAGACTCGTAATCATTTTTGAAATGGTTTAAAGTATGGTATATGCTACTTATTTCAGCTAAACGCAAATGATTTGAAATATCAAAATAAATTTTATTTATCACTCATGTACCATGTAAACTGGTGCAGAGATGATAAAAATTTGATGTAGTTGTAAATACAGGATTACTTAGTGTGAATTTGATCTAAAATCGTTGTTCCACTATTGTATGATGTTTTATGACAAAGTCATACAATGACGGCATCCTCAAATGGACTGTTAATACAGTACGGCATCATGGCGTCATTCTCGAAAATATTTTTAAAAAATTTTAATTTGCCAACGGGGTTTGGCTACACTTTAATAATTCGATTGAATTGAATTATTGATATGAGTCTATGTTATTCGATTCAGCTAGACTAATGTTATGAAAACTCTAAAGTGTTCATTGAAAGATATTTCCCGAACCAAATTGCTTTGGTACGGAATCCTATAATAAGACTGAGGTGAACTATGTTATTTGGATAAATAATCCAATCAAGTAGCGTAAATATTCGCTATACATGATTAATACGTTATGCATGACGTAAACGTACGATAGGCTAATCACCTAAAGTACTAGAAACGGTAGTTTACCTTCTTTGTGATTGTAAACATACCAAGTAATGTATTGTTTTGCGGTATGATCACTACCGTTAAAACTATGTGTTCATGGTCTATATGACCCCTCAGCACAATTTGAAAACTTTTACTCTTGTGAGTGGTGTATTGGGTAGCAAGCGAATGTGTGTGAATGGTGTATGATGAATGTTGTAAGTGTAAGTTAAAATTTTGGGGACGAAATTTTTAGAAGAAGGGGTGAATGTGACAACTCGAGAATTTGAATATTTTTAAAATTTTTAAAAATTGAATTAAGGTTCAAAATTAGAACCTAGATAGAAAATTAGTGTATGTGTCTGATATTTTTAAGATGGAATTTTGAGGATTTCAAAATTATGTGAAGGATTTAGGTGAATTATTCAAGATTAAGGAAATACGTGAATATTTTCTGTGTATATGTGTACAGTATGTGGTTAAGGGTCAAGGGTTGACCAGATAAACGATATCTGTAACAAACCCTAAGTATATATTAAGAACGTCAACGTTCGGTTAGAAAACCCCAACGATTAACGAGAAACCCTAGAAACCGGTTCTGGAAACCCTAATTTCAGTTTCGAGAATCCGAAACCCTAATTCGGTTCATGAAACCCTAAATCGGGAACTTAATGGCATAAATGTAAATAATTATAGGATTAATTAGGGTTAATCTTAACAAATTAGTTACAAAACCCTAATTCCAAATTTAAAACCCTAATTACGGATTTGAAACCCTAATCTATAATTAGGGAAAACGAAAGTGTTAAATTTAATACTTCTAATGTTAATTATGATATATTAATTCTAATTTTCAAGTTAAGTAATTAGAAAACCCTAATCTAATTACGAAATTAAATTTTTAATTTAGGAAAATTATTTTTCTATTTAGAAACCCTAATTTGTTTGTTGAAAACCTTAATGACCATTTTAACCCTAATTGCTAAATTAGCGGTTTTAATCAAGAAATGATAATCCTAATTAGAAGAATTTAAGTTATGATTAGTAAATTTTAATATAATTAGAAAATCCTAATTATAAGTTAGAAATATTAATTTTTTATTTTTATAACCGAAATTGGAAATTTAGAAAATTAAATTTTGTAAACCCTAAACCCTAAACAAACCCTAAACCCTAAGGGTTTGGACCATTTACATAAATGCCATTAAAATTAAATGGGAAATGACTATAATACCCTTTTGTACATTATTGAGGCTAACATGTAGATTTTGACCTTAGGTGAGTGGTTCACCAAATCTAACCACTCCATGTGCATTATATCCAGCAAGCTCAGCCATTTTGACAGCCACATACAATGTATTATTACATTATATAAGATTAAAGAGAGAGAAAAAGACTCACTTTATTTCTCATATGAACCAAGACCTTCTCTCTCTAGAAATTCGGAAATAGGAAGTGAGAGATAGTAAGATACAAAGCTAATATCATGTGTTAGCATTTCAAGGTCAGAAAACAATGATCAGATTCAAGAATTGGACATTCAAAAGGTATAAAACCCTAATTCTAGAAATCATGTAATCTGATGTTAGTTATTATAATTTATTGGTTAAAGTTGTGTATTATGGTGTCTATAAGTGATCTGGGTTGATAGATCATGGATCTATAACACTTAGATGCACGAATCAAGCATTTTAAGAAATCTGGGAAAAGTTTGAAAAAGTGGTCTGACAGTCGAATGTCAGAGGCCTTAGATCTTTTATGTGTTAACTGTTTTGTGTGTTTTATGTTTTGGTTCTGTGCTATGACATGAGGACTGTAATCCGAACCTGGAAACAGGGTAATAGAAAGCATAGATCTCCAGTTATAAACGGCCAAAGCACGTTGACCGATCACGGATTTGCATTCTAGCAAAATTTCGGAAAATTCCGAAACCCGAGAAAAGCACCCGTGATCGATTTTGAAGGCTATGATCTTGCTGATGTTAGGTGTTTTGGTCTTTTTGTTGTTTGATCTTTGTAACTAGTCATGTATACTATATATTAAAACCACTATATCACTTAGATAATAACCGGAATAAAAGATAATCGCGGTCAAACTGGCGTTTACTTACTGCCTTGGACGAAATCTGGAAAACCCAGATTTCTCAAGAACACTTTCCTGATAGGTTGTTTGACCGGCTTGAATCTTATGATTATGGTATTATTTTGTTTCTCTGTTAGAATATTAATGTTACCTGTCATCTCGACTGGAGTATAGAAGCTTTAAATCATATATAGTAAGCTGGGAAAGCATATATTAAAGGGATCAAAGTAGACACCTTCTACAGTTCTTTATTTTCTGGAAAACCCAGAAATGAAGAACAGGCTTGTCAGACTTTTTGATTAATCATATCTCTTTGTTCTGATGCTGTATGACCCTGGAATCAGTTTGGTTGTGTACTATGACATAACGACTTCATGTGTAACACTTTATATAACCTAGAATCATGAAGACCAACAATCTATGCACGGTCAAACATGGTACCTTGAAACTGCCGATGAGTTTCTGTGCAGGCTCAAGAACACACCAAGAACACCTATAGCGACGGGTCTGTCGCTATAGGACCCTTTAGCGACGGTTTCTATTTAAATTATTTTCTGATTTTCCGAAAATTAATTAAAAATAAATAAAAATGATTTTTAATTATTAAAAATACATAATAAATTATGAAAAATTATTTTAAAGCCGAAAAATAGTTTTTAATTATTTTAAGTATATTTCATAAATATTTAATATTTTGGAATATAAATGGTATTTAATTTATTTAATTATAATATTAAATAAATTATTTAAAAAATGATTTTAATGCATGAAAAATCATGAAAAATAATATTATGGCAAAAGAAAATATTTTAAGTTATTTTTAGTGACTTTGAATATTTTGTGATAAATTTCATTAATTAATCAATATTAATGATAATTAGTTTATTTAATAAATATATTAAATAAATTAAGGAAAATAGAATTAATGATTTAAAAATCATATAAAAATGATTTAAGTGATATAAAACTATTTTAAGTTATACCTATAACTTTTGATATTTTGTTATGAAAATATTAATATTTTAATATTAATTGCAATTATTAAATAATGGATTTAATGGTTTAAAATCATATAAAGGTGATTTTAAAGTATTAAAAATACTTTATGATATTATAATATTATGACATATATTTTATTAATATTTGATAATAAATAAATATTAATGATAAAAGAATTATGTGGTATTTAACTCATTTAAATACATTAAAAATCAAGATAAATGTTAATAATTATTTAAAAATTATTACGAGCTTATGAAAAATATTTCGACTGATATTAAAATTATATGAGATAATTGTTAACTATTAAGTCAGAGTTTAATTGAACTTAGACTCGATAAAAGTCCGACTAGACCGTCGGGATGTTAGAATTGTGTCAGGTTCAACTCAGACTGCAATAGTTTGACTTAATACCGAGTCTTATGTGTGTTATAGACTGATAGGGTTATGTGTTTTATGTGTTTAGGTTATTCTATGTTTATATATATTATAGTATTATGTTGTGATGATATTATTCTAATATTGGAGATCTATATTATTAATATTAGGTCTTCAGATAAAGCGTTATAAATTGCGTAGCGGTAATCAACAGTTCAGGCAAGTTTGTTTTACTTAACTCTATTAAGAGTGTTTCATTCGGATAAGCTTATGGTTAATCATTGTTGGTTGCCATGAATTATACTCTGTACATATTGCATGTATAAGTTAGGTATGAAAGGCTGATCACCTTCATTACTAGTTGGTTCAGATATATTTGTTCATGTATAATACTTGTTCAGTCATAAATTTGTTCCTGCTAGTTCACAATTATATTGTTGAATTATAGCCAGCCAATTATTCAAATCATTTCAATCATGATATATCGTTATATTATTGAACTTAAACTTGCTGGGCAACTTTTATGCTCACCCTTGCTATATCATGATAACACATTGCAGATTAAGACGAACACGTCGGTTACAAGGAAAGGTCCAAGACAGTTCCAGCGTTAGGATATGTGTGCAGCTAAATTGTATAAGTAATGTAAATAATGTTATTGTAAGTCAAGTAAGTTATGAAATGTGTATTAAGTTAAGGTTACTCGATCTTGGGGAATAATGTGTAATGTAATGTATAAACAATTTATGTTTATATCTTCCGCAAATAGTAATAGTTATATAGAATGATCGAATCGGATCCGAGGTGATTTAGGACCTGGATTTGGGGCCGTCACAATCTGTTAAGTTTATGGCTTGATAACTCCTGACTCATCATCATCTCTTCATGGCCTGCTATGCTTTTTGACATGAATTCCTTCAACATTGAATTTTCTTCTTGTTGCAATGGAGGTGGATATGAGAAATCTGATGGATATGTTGGACTTGGAATGCAGTCTTGGTCTTGATAGTTACTATGACGCCCCCAAAATAGGTATACATCACCCATCTTGAGTCGCTAGATACATGGTACTTAAATTCAAATACAACTTAATTATACAACAGCCGTGTAAAATACGACAAAACATAGCTGAGAGTTTAAACAAGAATATTGTCATCTAGACAATATCCACACTCAATGGTGTCCTCATTACAATTATTATCACATTATTCCATAGAATAGTGAGGACTACTAAAGCTATTTATCCTGGACCATCACTCCATTCCCCGACTCGTCCCAACTATATTCTCATTTCCTGAAGAGAACAATAAAAGAAAAGGCGAGCTCAACTAGCCCAGTAAGAAATATTATGACTAAGATAATGCAGAATTAATTATCCATAGCCTTCAGTAGTATAACAACTGATAGAATACAATAGATAACAAGTTTTAGATCAACAATTGCAGCGGAATAAGCAATCCATTAGAAGAGTCAAGTAGGGCATAAAATCTACTATCTTCTACAATTTAAAAATCCATTTTTAATATTTCATTCCTGTAATACTCATCAACAGTTCTTTGTTATACAAAAGACAAAAAGAACTTCCATCACCTGTCTTCACCCGACCACCAAAGATTATAGTTAAATCCACAATTCATATTTATAATCATGTAAATCAACAATTTTTCCTTGCCACAAAGGCTTAATAGAACATTTACTCAATATACTTACCCCAAAGGCTAAAGATATTCAAATGTAATAACAATGATCATACCAATCAGTTGTCTACCTTTGCACTACGGGCCAAAGATATTCAACTATAAAACCAATGGTCATGACCATACCAATTAATTGTCTATCAGTGCACTACGACAAAAAATATTCAACTGTTAACTAATGGTCATGATCCTGCCAATCACATCGTCGAATTATCCATGCACTACGACCAAGGATATTCGTTAATATCACCAGTGGTCATGATCATGTCATACACATGTCCATCTTTGCACGTAAGCCAAAGATATACAACTATAAAACCAATAATCAGCAGTCCATCTTTGCACGTAAACCAAAAACATACAACTGTAAAACTAATAATCAACAGTATTAATTAATATTAAACTATTAATGAAATCATTTCTAAAATGTTAAAGTTATTTATAATAACTTGAAATACTTTTAAAGTATTAATATTACTCTTAAATGATTTTTTAAAAGAATTAAAATCATTTTAAATAATTATCATTAATATTAAAGTATTAATGTATTACTTATCAAAATATTAAAAGTCCTTAATATTTTAATTCATTGATAACCTTTTAAATGATTTTAAATAAATAAAATTATTTTAAAACTATTTATTTAATATAATTATTAAATAAACTTAATATCATTTATTATTAATTTAATATCATTAATATTAAATTATTAATGAAATTATCCTTTAAATATTAAAAGTTATATTTTATAACTTAAAATATCTTTAAACACTTTATTTTCATTTTAAATGATTACAATCATTTTAAAACTAATTTATTTAAAATGATTATTAAATAATTCTAATATCATTAATAATAATTAATTAATGAAATTTACCTTTAAATATTGAAAGTTATATTTTCTAACTTAAAAATATTTTAAATACCTTATTATCATTTAAAATAATTTTAATATAATAAAATCATTTTTAATTTATTTATTTAATTCATTCATTAAACAACTTAACTATTATTAATATTAATTTATTAATAAAATTTATCACAAAATATTAAAAGTTACATTTATAAATCAAAATATTTTTAAACACTTTATTCTTATTTAAAATGATTTTTATAATATTAAAATCATTTTTCTTCAATTTATTTAATATAATAATTAAATATCATTAATATTCAAATAATTATAAATATTAATGAAAAATATCCCAAATAATTAAAAGTTATTTTTCATAATTTAAAATAATTTTTAAAACTGATTTTGGAATTTTTAGGAATTTATTTCTATTTTTAATTCATTTTTCAGAAATTAGAAAATTAAATTAATTAAATCCGTCGCTGTAGCCTTTACTGACATTTCTGTCGCTGTTGGTGTTCTTGAGGGCCAAGAACACTGACAGTCAGTGTTCATGGTGTCACGTTTGATTGTCTATAACTTTCTAGTCAGATTGTTTTTGGGCAGGGTCTTGTAATGGTCTTGTAGTAGGGTTGTAACACTACACAATACAACAACTAACATGGTCATAAAGCAACATAGATGCAAGATCTGGCATGGCAAAGTCACTGTTTGAGATTCTGGGTTTTCCAGAAACCGAGACAGCTTCATTGGTCCATTTTGTGGCTTACATTCCTATGGGTTCTGTTTACGATTAATGTGTTCTAATGGTTTAGGGTTCTAGTCCACATGTCAAGATACAATTATCAATCATCCGGTCAACATAAATACATCAAAATCATCAGATATGGTTCGGTCAAACATTGTCAGAAATGGTGTTCTTGAGTTTTCTGGGTTTTCCAAAAAACTGCCAGCGTGATCGAGTTAGCTAGTTTGACCTTGAATAACTTTCATTTTATTGATTATCAGGGTGATATAGGAGCATTAATATGTATTATATGTACAAGAATATAATCTAAATTCATTAACACAAACAAAACAACAAACATATGCAAATTCTGGAACCACAAACGTCTTATCAGACGTTGAAATCCAAATTCTGGGTTACCCAGAATTTGAAAGTCAATGCTGAGTAGGCTACTTTGACCATCCATTACTTATAATCTGTTCATTGTTTGAGTGATTTAAAGGCATGAATCTGGGGTATAACAAATAAGTTACAAAATAGATACAACAAAATCAATAAACAAATTAACACCTAGAAAATATGAGACCTGGAAAGTGTTGTCAGACATTGTTCTTGAGTTTCTGGGTTGCCCGGAAACTCTTGGTCATGCTCGGTCAACCGAGTTTGACCATGAATATCTTTTGTTCTAGACATGATCTAAGCCTGATTTCAAGTCCAGAGCGAAGTCAATATAGCATACTACAAGTACAAAACACAAAACGTACAAAACCATTAACATGCTCGGATATATGGCCTATGACATTCGGTTGTCAGGCCATAGATTTAGGGTTCTTGGACAGTTTTGAAAAGTTGATTTTTGAGCACTTTGATGCTATAGATCTATGATGTAACATCATAGATCATCATATAACATCTTCTAACACTTAAATAAACACATAAACAAGAAATCTAACATGGCTTTAAGAATCAAATTTAAGTTTTAGGGTTATACCTCTTTCTTGAAAATGCTTTGATCTTGCTGTATATAACTGATCTTGGTGTTCTAGAGAGTTGTTTAGGAACTGAATACTTAGAGATTTCATGGCTTAGAGAGAGAGAGAGGATGACTAGGTTAAGTGTTTGGTAAGAATGAGCAACTTATTTAGACTTTTTCTTTCTTTAATTCTCTAAGTTAGATACAAAGGATGTATGTAATGCTAGGTGGCACTTGAAATCTGATCTTGGATGATATTTTAGCACATGGGATAAGCACAAGTGATGAGTCATGACATTCTAGAAAATCTTTTTATTTACAAGTTAAGTAAAAGGGTAATTTGGTCATTTTACACACTAAAGGGTATTTTGGTCTTTTCCACTTGAATTTTAAGGGTAGTTTGGTAATCTCATATATTTCCCATAACTTTAATCTTAAGGCTTGCTAATTACCATTAGGGCTTGCTAATTTTCAATTAGGGTTTGAAAATTAGGGTTTAGGGTTTCTCAGAAATCAAATTAGGGTTTCTAACTTAGCATTTAGGGTTTCTTGATAATTGTTAGGGTTTTTCCCTAATTAGATTCATAATCACTAACATATCTCCTTGATCACATCAACCTGATTAACAATCAGTCTTAGTTTCCTACTTAGGGTTTGAATTAGGGATTTCAGTTTAAATTAGGGTTTTTCAAATACCGCACCATTATTGACCAATTCGTATATACAATACTTATTTATAGCACTGAAAAATAAAAATCAAATTAATATTATATTATTATTCTCATTCCTCGATAAAAATCCAAAACTAGGGTTTGGATTCCATATCTGATTTTTTATTCATATTTCACATTATTAATTAAGTTAAAATAATTAACTTAATTAGACTAGCATAAATTCATATATTAAAATAGATTAATTATTATAATAATTCTAATAATCATTTCATATATTATTTAAATAATATATAATTATATTTTCATGGAAAATAAATAATAAAAATATTTCTACTATAAAATTAATTATTAAAAGAATAAACTTTATAATAATCAATAATTCTGAAATAAAATTATTTGTAAACATTCATGTAATAAACATATTTTTATTTATTACATAATTACATACACACATTATCTGGTACAAATCCTCATCCTTCAAATAAAAAAAATTTATACGCAAAATTTCTAATTTATTTATATAGAAAATATCGGGTTATTACATTCACCCTCCCTGATAAAGATATCGTCCCCAGAATCACCATTTTAAAACCTATAAATATCAGGGTATATAACATACACAATTATTGCAAGTAGATCTCGATCATAATCTGATCGAACTGATCTTTAACTATTCACATAAAGCTTGTCTTTCTGATTAAATGGAAATTTGATTCCTAAAAGAACTCAAATTCCTCCTTCAAAATATCTTTATAAAATAATTTACTATATATAAGAAAATAATATATAAGAAAATAAAATTTGTTCGAGTAATACCTGAAGTTGCATCCCCGGCTGCTACAGTTTCTTGAACGGTCATGTTGAAGACTCCTTCGGTTGGTTCTGTTGGTTCATTTGTTGAAGTCGGTCCCGTTATCGCCAATGTCCTGCTGCCTTTCCTCGTATTCGCATTCTTTGCTCCATTCTCCTTCTTGGACAGTCTTTCACCTTATACTCCTTTGATTCAAAAATAAAACACCCACTATAAATTATTGGATTGGGGCAGTTAGGAGAGATATGTCCCTTCTGCCCACACTTGTAGCACACATTCTTTCCTTTTAAACACTCTCCCGAATGATTCTTTCCACAATTTCTACCATGCACAACTTGTTTCTTTCCACCTTCTGGCCTATTTTCCGTATTCCCAACATTAACACATTTCCTCTTTCCAGTTCTACTACCACTACTCCCTTCTCCGGCTTTAACTTAAGTTGTCTCCCAACAAAGATTCACCCCTCCTTTCATTGTATAGGTGGCAAAGTCGCATCTTTTGCCCTTCGTACTCCTAGCTATCACAACCACTTCTATAGGAATTGATTAATCCTCTAAATCCTAACGGTTCGTTTGTCTTAAAGTCTTCAAAGTTTGCCGATCCATTGTCTGGCTGATTTTCTGCGGTTGGTAATCCATTCTGCATAGCTTGAGTGTCTATATTCGTTAAATTCTGCGTTGGGTCTGGTTGTCCTCCAACTTTGTTGACAGGTTCTTCTGTCCTTTGGTTTCGTTTTCGTGTTGACGGCATTATCTGATTAAATAAATCATGTTCATCTAACTAATTCATAGTACTTTATAGCATAACACATACTGCTTTAATTACATTCACTATCCCTTTGTGACATAAATGTCGGGAATCACTGCCACAACTTATACGAAAGTTAAGAATCTTACATTACACATCATAAAGCATACATATTCAAGTAATACTAATACTACTTATTTCTTACACATTTACTAATGATCAATTGCTTAGAAATTTGTCTATTCCCATTATCCTCAATAATCCATTCACACCTAACTACGCCTAGTTCGTCCAACTTACCATATATTATGAGTTTAAGAATTCACCACAACATATGAGTTTAAGAACTCGACATTGAACACATATTCTTTAACTATACTTTACCTATCAGTTATACTATCATTTCTGGGTCCGGTACTATACTTTTCAAAATAACCACCTCATTGAGGTAGCTTTCAATGTGAGCCCCTATTTCAGCAATTGGCTTTGATATTGGCTCAGTTATGGAGGTTGACTTCTACTTTACGATATGAGGGTATCCTAATCCTTTGCTATCTGTCATTTACACACTTAAGTTATCCTAATTATCAACTCATATATACATACAACAAATAATAGTTTTATACAAGTTATCTTTTATTTCGTTTAACGATGAATTTATTTAATTCATCTCCTTATAAACTCTATATAAGTTATTTATATTTTCAATATTTCCCTCTGTTCTAAGGTTATAGCCTAAGGTCTAACCCACCTAAGGTTTTTAACCATAAGCTCTGATATCATGATGTGACGCCCCCAAATTCAGGTACTTGAAACCCGAACTCGGTGCTTCACGATACCATTTCTATGAGCGGAATAATACTAATAATAATAACAATAATATAAATTACAAACTTAGTTTACATATATCAGAGTCTAATCCCAAGTACGCAACCTTTACTATAATTCCTTACATGATAGATAATATATCTCATTGCCTTAATACTGTCTAACTATTACAAAAGATACCATTACACATATTCAGTTTGTTTTCCTTTTTCACTTGTTCTTGTCTGAACCTTCAGGTTGATCACGCTTAGCTGAAAATATTTAAATTTAAGCAAGGATGAGCATTTGAGTGCCCAACAAGTAATAACAATTAGAAATATAATTAGCTGAAAGATATAAATGTTTTCTTTGTACATCACTTCTACAACGAATTTATAGTTATGAAGTAAACAGAACCGATAATAACAATATAACAATTCTATCTCAAATTTTAGAAACAACGTATTGACTATATATATAGGTATTAGTCGACAGATTATGAACATTGTTTTTAGTTTTCGCTAATGTTTAGCAGAACTTCATCTGCAAACCGTCATAAGTTACAGGCACGAGGGTGATCTGCCAAATGTGCCCTGTATTGATCAATACTACATTGCTAGAATGATATTATCGTTCATCCTTTGTCCGCCTTGGCGCATAAAAATTTTCCCATAATCGGGATGTTCATGCTTAGTCTGGAATCTGAACCAAAACAATTTGATTTGATACAAAAAGGTTTTATCATATTCCACGACATTTCAAAATTTGTGTCTAGCTGATCAAGAGCTTAGACGGCTTATATATATATATATATATCAACATGTGTTTAAATACAATGATTATCCAAGTGGGGACACTTGTATAACCATATTTCGAAATTAACGAACAGAATATATATATCTAAATTATCATATACTAACATGTTGATAAACAATGATCGGATATAGAATATATCACAATAGGGTTAATAATATAGCATAATAATAATATAATTCTGAAACTTCTTACTCATGTCCATTGCATAAAGGAAATGCAAAGGTAAGATACTTGCCTGATGCGCTGCTTATAGTTCGTAACTTTGTTCTAGCTTTATATAACACCTATCAGTAATAAGATCATTTGATCGATTATAATAACATACTATAACACATAGCACTGCTTATTGCAGTCAGCACATAACCTAATCACATTGTCACATATGTTCCACAACCATTGAATCACAAATAAACACATATCTAATCAAATTATCTAAGTCTAGATCAATTTCTGAAACATTTCGGTGTATCGACGGCTTTATCGGGTAATTATCGAGTCTAAGACTATGTCCCGTAACTTAGTATCAGTCATATTATTTTTAAATGACTTATAATAATTTTAAAACATTTATTATAATTTATCATGAATTTTCAAACATTGAAATCATTATTAAATGATGTAAATATTAAACAATTCTATAATCATTAATATTTAATTAATAGTAAACTATTAATGAAATCATTTCTAAAATGTTAAAGTTATTTATAATAACTTGAAATACTTTTAAAGTATTAATATTACACTTAAATGATTTTTTAAAAGAATTAAAATTATTTTAAATAATTATCATTAATATTAAAGTATTAATGTATTACTTATCAAAATATTAAAAGTCCTTAATATTTTTAATTCATTGATATCCTTTTAAATGATTTTAAATAAATAAAATTATTTTAAAACTATTTATTTAATATAATTATTAAATAAACTTAATATCATTTATTATTAATTTAATATCATTAATATTAAATTATTAATGAAATTATCCTTTAAATATTAAAAGTTATATTTTATAACTTAAAATATCTTTAAACACTTTATTTTCATTTTAAATGATTAAAATAATTTTTAAACTAATTTATTTAATATGATTATTAAATAATTCTAATATCATTAGTAATAATTAATTAATGAAATTTACCTTTAAATATTGAAAGTTATATTTTCTAACTTAAAATATTTTTAAATACCTTATTATCATTTAAAATGATTTTTAATATAAAAAAATCATTTTTAATTTATTTATTTAATTCATTCATTAAATAACTTAACTATTATTAATATTAATTTATTCATAAAATTTATCACAAAATGTGACGCCCCCAAAATAGGTCTAATCCACCCAATCTATTCTGAGTCGCCAAATACATGGTACAGAAACAACTACAACTTCAATAATACAATTGTCATACAAAATACGACAACACATAAACTCTGAGTTTAAATACAAATATTGTCTTCTAGACAATATCCACACTCAAATAAGTCCTCATTATAATTATTGATACACAATTTTACAAAATAGTGAGGACTACTAAAACAACTGTCTTGAAACATTACTCCACACCCCGACTAGTTCCCGCTATATTCTCGTCTCTTGAGAAGAAAAATGGAACAAAAAGGAAAAGGGTGAGCTCAACTAGCCCAAAGAAAGAATATTATGACTAAGATAATGTACAACAAATTATCCTTAGTCTTCAACAGAGAAAAATCGATAGAATACAATAGATAACAAGTTTTAGATCAACAATCTGCAATGAAACAACAATTCATTAGAAGAGTTAAGTAGATAATGAAATCTACTATCATCTATGAATTTAAAAGTCCATCATCGATATTTTATCCCTGTAACATCAATCAATATACATCATAAATCAAATATTCATCCTTACACTATAAGCCAAAGATATTCTCCAGTTGGTTATGTTCATCTAAACACATGTTCATCTTTGCACTACGGGCCAAAGATATTCATCATAAAATCATTCATCTTTGCACTACGGGCCAAAGATATTCAGTAATATCATCATTTAGGACTGAGGATGATGAAAAATATTTTAAAGAAAACGAATCCAGTGAAATAAAAGAACAAGTATTAAGGATTCATACTTTAAATAACCCAAATTCAAAAATACTTCATAAATAATCAGAGTGGAGTAAAATTCAAGAAAGAAGACCAAAACATAGATCCAATCAAAGATATGAATCATAACAGACAATCTTGGACACAGAAAAGAAAATTTAATTTTTCTGTGAATAGTGTCGTATTCGTGAATAGTGCCGTATACGTGAATAGTGTCGTATACGTGAATAGTAACTCTGACACTAAAAGATAGAAATTTCACAAAAAATATCATCATGCTTCGTGAATAGTACTCGTGAATAGTAACTCATGAATAGTAACTTGTGAATAGTAACTCATGAATTACTACTCATGAATAGTAACCCCGACATGAAAAAGTTCCAAATTTGATAAAAAGTTCCAACCAATATTTTGGCATAATGATATTGAAGAAATAATATCATTTGAGAAGAAAATAACATCCCTTACCTCAAAAAGACAGTACTTTTGACTTGAATACTGGATATAGTGCTGAAAGAACTTGCACCGTATAGCAATACTCAAAGTACTAAAATACTCACAAATACACTCGATATTATAGAGAGAGAAAGAGAGAGAAATCTTTAGTTTCTGGTGTGATTTTCAATTCTAACCTAAGCACCCTATTTATAGAAAAATGCTTAGAACACCAAAGCAGAAAATTTAATATAATATTAATATAATTATACAAATTTTCCTTAGCCTACCTTTTGGTCAAAAACACCAGCCACACATGTTAATGAAGTCCAACAAAATTACAAAAAACGTTTTTCTAACAAAAATAATTTAAACTCCAAAAATCAATTCACACCCGATATACCGAAACTTCAATAATTCACAATAAATAGCCATTTTATCAAAAAATTCTAATCTTGCGACTTTTTATAGGAAATTCAATTCTCTACAACTTTGCAGAAGAAAGTTTTTCCAAATTTCAAACAGAAATTGACCGAAATCCACAAACGGATGATTTTACAGGGTATAATGAAATTTCAGTCAAGAAATGGGGTCCACCGACACAGAAAATATGTGTTAATCATTTAATGCAACAAAAATACTCTTTCTCCTCATATACTCATATATCCCACATTCATTGTAAAAATATCATCATTATTATATTATAATAATATAATAAAATATTATTTTATCAAAAAAATAAAATATCAATTTTTAACAATTGTCACTTTAAAAATTTTCTCCATCTATATCCACATAAAATTAATATTTTCCTCATCATATAAATCAATAATTAATTATTCACAAATAATATTACGAATCACAAGATCGCAACCAGTGGTGCTTCTAAGAAAGAGAGGGCTTTCAATAAGAATTTCTCTCCTTCTTGGCGTGCAATTAGGTGACCAAACCTCTCCTTAGACAGAACTTTCTAGACATTACCAATAATATTTTCTAATAATATTATTCAGATAATATGAATTATTTCTTTGATAATAGAAAATACTGTGTAGTGACAATTATTGAAACAACAGTAATATAAAATATCAACGCAGATAATTTTGAATCAATAAAATAAAATATCGAATAAGTAATTCTTGTAACAATTATCGAGTAGTGCCTTCTTTACGTAAGAATCAATAATTGGTGCAATACTGCAGTGCTACTACGCAACAACGCAGACATCGTGGTTTTAACCACGGGGTATTCCAACAGTATTAACGGTAACAACTACGCCGTTATTTATAAACAACTTATACTTGTCGTTTTCTTCATCCAATTGCTTTTCATTATGGGCCCACACAAGGTCAAGCGTCATCGTCATTTAATATTCCCCGACAGTAAGAATATTCTACGACCAAACGAATATTCCCCGACAACAATGAATATTTTATAACCACTTGTTTATTTGAAATATTTGCGCATTTTACCCAGAACTAACCACATTGATCAAATCAACCCTTACTATTTCAAAATAATAAATAGAGAAAATTAAATCTTCATTTATAAAATGTTGGGGTCTTACAACCTCCCCTCCTTATGAAATTTCGTCCTCGAAATTGACATGCGTAGGACATGCTCCTTCCCATCCAAGATCTTGACTAGTACCTCCTCGTACGTTAAATCTTCTGCTATCTCGTCTGGTTCTAACTCAATAATGTGGTTCGGGTCGTCCACATATTTACGTAACATCGATACGCAAAAATTGTTATGAACACGCGTCATACTTGGCGGTAAAACGAGTCTATAGGCCACAGTTCCTATTCGATCGAGGATTTAAAATGGACTAATAAATCGAAGGTTTGAGCTTTCCTCACATCGCCGATTATCTCTTTTGGAATAACGACTTCTTGCATCTTCTTCTTCATATTCATCAACTCCAAGTCTGTAGCTTTAGCAATTTATCGATTAAAAATGATTCTAATCGTATATTCGTTATCTTCACACAGGTTCTTGGAATCTTTAACTCTATCTCCATCTTCTGTAAGTCATACGAAATGGGTCTTTGTGTTAACAATATCGCACTCATAAACGCATACGATCTTTTACTCAACACATCAGCTACCATGTTCGCTTTTCCAGGATGGTATGGTCAGAACATGTGTCGAAATGAGTCTCCTATTGAGTTCTTCGAAGCTCTTCCCATATTCCTTGCTCCATTCGAATTTTGTATCTCTCGAGTCAGCTGCGTTAATGGAATAGCGATTCGAGAATATCTTTCAACGAATCTCCGATAATAACCAACTAAGCCTAGAAAGCAACGTATTTTGATTACTGACTTAGGTTGTTCTCAACTGTGACTCATATCCCAACCTTGGATAGCACGTCACAATGACACCTATCAGTTTACTATCGCACGAATATGGTGTCCCCTACAGAGAGTCTGGCTTCGGTGTATTCCACAAAGGAAGTCACCAGATAGAGGTTCGGGTACAAACTTCTACAGTTGAATTTTTAACTCCTGAAGTTCAATAGGAGCCATGAGATTTTAGAAATGGGTTTTGTACCAGGTTCAAAGTCGATACAAAATTCAATATCACACTTTGGGAGTAAGCCAAGAAATTCTTTAGGAAATACATCAGGAAATTTACTAACAACAGAAATATCATTCATATCTGACGTATTTTTGTTCAAGTCCATAACATGGCTAAGAAAGATTGACATCCATTTTTCAATAATCAAATGACTTTCTGGCTTGATATAAAAGAGTTTGACTTCAATGGTTTGGTTGCTTAAATTTGAATAACAGGTTGCTTAGGAATATGAAAACTAACAACCTTACAAAAGCAATCAATTTTGGCATGATGAGTGGTTGACCAATCAATCCCTAAGGTCACATCAAATGCAAGAATTTTTAAAGATATAAGATCAACAGGTAATGTGATAGTGCCAAATTGAATCAAGCAAGATTTATAAACAGTGGATGTGATATAAGTTTCTCATAACGGAGTTTCCACAGATAAGTTAAAGTCTAATTTTCTCCAGAGTCAAGTTTAAACGTTGAGTATAAGCAGGAGAGATAAATGAATGGGTAGAATCGGTATCTAATAAGGTATAAACTTCGTAAGAATTTATAATTAACTAACCCCTACTAACTTCGTTCGGGTTCCTCGTATTCTGACCAGTCACGAAAAATTCTCTTCTAGGAACCGTTGACTTTGACTTTTTTCGGGGATGACCTTTTGAGTCACCATCCCATTGGACTGGTTTTCACATCAGTATAATCTCGAGAGATATGACCTTCTTTTCTACAATTATAACATACCTTGGAAGGTTGTGAACAGTTTGGACTTATGTGTCCCTCTTCTCCGCATCTGTAGCATCTAACTGGCGGTCTTTTTCCTCCTCTAAAATTCGTTGCTAGTGCTGCTGCCGACATCTTCCCGTCATCGTTAAATCTTCTCTTCTTGAAATTTCCACTTGAGTTATTTCTTCTATTATCTTGGCCATGATTACCACCGAAGTGGTTACCATTTCTGGCATGATAATTTCCTCCACGATTGTTATCATTGTTCCGATGACCGTTGCCACCGGTACAAGTATCATCGAGTTGTTGGTCATTATTCTTAAGTTGAGCCGACTCATTATCGCGCTCCAATAACTGAGCCCTATTCACAACATCTGAATATAAACAAAGTTTGTGAGAAATGAGGTATTGACGTATTTTGGGTTTCAAACCTCGCAGAAACATTCTCTCCTCATTATCAACCAAATGGGATGCAAATAAGGACAACTCGGCAAACTTAGCTTCGTACTGCGACACGTTCATATTGTTTTGCTCCAGCTTGATAAACTCTACCTCCTTCGTGTGACGAATACTTTCGGGAAAGTACTTGTCGTTGAACAATTCTTGGAACTTCTCCCAAGACATCTTCATCAAGTAGAAAGTCGAGTACGCTTTTACTTGATTCCCACTAATAATCGCCTCTCTCTAATAACATGAAAGTGGCGAAAGGAACCTTTTGCTCCTCTAAGCATCCCAAGACATCAAATATCTTAGTGATCTGCTTTATCCATGTCTCTGCCGTAAGTGGTTCTGGCTTTCCCAAAAACTCCGGCGGTCCTAACTCCTTGAACTGCTTAGCGGTGACCATCCGTGAGTTACCAGTGTTTCCACCTGCATTTTGAACAGTAGTCTTTCTCGTTTGGTTTTGTATGAATTCTAGAAAGTTCCTAAACATACCATCATTCATCATCTGCTTAGTGGTGTTGTTCACAGGAGGAACATTGCCAGCCTATTGCACGTTCTTCTCGTTGGTGAGCAAAGGTGTCGCCACGGTCTCATTTACTCCACTATTAACATTCTCAGTCGACATTCTCAAATACTGCCATAAAATATGGGTTAATTTAACAAATTAACAAATCACATAATACACCTATATTATAACCGACCAACAAATAAGCTTAGGTAGGACACACTAGCGAAGGATTTACTCGTCTCTCCCCTCCTAGTTCTATTCCCCGATCTCCGCCAGAGATCATATCCCTAAGCTCTGATACCAACTGTGACGCCCCCAAAATAGGTCCGATCCACCCAACCTATTCTGAGTCGCCAAATACATGGTACAGAAACAACTACAACTTCATTAATACAATTGTCGTGCAAAATACGACAACACATAAACTCCGAGTTTAAATACAAATATTATCTTCTAGACAATATCCACACTCAAATAAGTCCTCATTACAATTATTGATACACTATTTTACAAATTAGTTAGGACTACTAAAACAACTGTCTTGTACCATTACTCCACACCCCTACTAGTTCCCGTTATATTCTCGTCTCCTGAGAAGAAAAATAGAACAAAAAGGAAAAGGGTGAGCTCAACTATCCAGTAAAGAATATTATGACTAAGATAATGTACAACAAATTATTCTTAGTCTTCAACAGGGAAAAATCTGATATAATAGAATAGATAACAAGTTTTAGATCAACAACTGCAGCGAAAATAACAATTCATTAGAAGAGTTAAGTAGAGAATGAAATCTACTATCATCTATGAATTTAAAAGTCCATCATCGATATTTTATCCCTGTAACATCAATCAATATACATCATAAATCAAATATTCATCTTTACACTACAGGCCAAAGATATTCTCCAGTTGGTCATGTTCATCTAAACACATGTTCATCTTTGCACTACGGGCCAAAGATATTCATCATAAAATCATTCATCTTTGCATTACGGGCCAAAGATATTCAGTAGTATCATCATTTAGGACTGAGGATGATGAAAAATATTTTAAAGAAAACGAATCCAGTGAAATAAAAGAACAAGTATTAAGGATTCATATTTTAAATAACCCAAATTCGAAAATACTTCATAAATAATCAGAGTGGAGTAAAATTCAAGAATGAAGACCAAAATATAGATCCAATCAAAGATATGAATCATAACAGACAATCTTGGACACAGAAAAGAAAATTTAATTTTTCTGTGAATAGTGTCGTATTCGTGAATAGTGCCGTATACGTGAATAGTAACTCCGACACTAAAAGATAGAAATTTCACAAAAAAATATCATCATGCTTCGTGAATAGTACTCGTGAATAGTAACTCATGAATAATAACTTGTGAATAGTAACTCATGAATAGTAACTCATGAATAGTAACCCCGACATGAAAAAGTTCCAAATTTGATAAAAAGTTCCAACCAATATTTCGGCATAATGATATTGAAAAAATAATACCATTTGAGAAGAAAATAACATCCTTTACCTCAAAAAGACAGTACTTCTGACTGGAATACTGGATATAGTGCTGAAAGAACTTGCACCATATAACAATACTCAAAGTACTAAAATACTCACAAATACACTCGATATTATAGAGAGAGAAAGAGAGAGAAATCTTTAGTTTCTGGTGTAATTTTCAATTCTAACCTAAGCACCTTATTTATAGAAAAATACTTAGAACACCAAAGCAGAAAATTTAATATAATATTAATATAATTATACAAATTTTCCTTAGCCTACCTTTTGGTCAAAAACACCAGCCACACATGTTAATGATGTCCAACAAAATTACAAAAAACGTTTTTCTAACAAAAATAATTTAAACTCCAAAAATCAATTCACACCCGATATACCGAAACTTCAATAATTCACAATAAATAGCCCTTTTATCGAAAAATTCAAATCTTGCGACTTTTTATAGGAAATTCAATTCTCTACAACTTTGCGTAAGAAAGTTTTTTAAATTTCAAATGTAAATTGACCAAATCCATATAAACAGACGATTTTACGGTATAATCAAATTTCAACCAAGAAATGGGGTCCACCGACACACAAAACATGTGTTAATCATTTAATGCAACAAAAATACTCTTTCTCCTCATATACTCATATATCCCACATTCATTGTAAAAATATCATCATTATTATATTATAATAATATAATAAAATATTATTTTATCAGAAAAGATAAAATATTAATTTTTAACAATTGTCACTTTAAAAATTTTCCCCATCTATATCCACATAAAATCAATATTTTCCTCATCATATAAATCAATAATTAATTATTCATAAATAATATTACAGAATAACAAAGATCGCAACCGTGCCGTTCCTCAGAAATAGGGGCTTTCCAATAAGAATTTCTCCTTACTGGTGCGCAATTAGGTGACCAAACCTCTCCTTAGACAGAACTTTCTAGACATTACCAATAATGTTTTCTAATAATATTATTCAGATAATATGAATTATTGTTTTGATAATAGAAAATACTGTGTAGTGACAATTATTGAAACAAAAGTAATATAAAATATCAACGCAGCAATTATTGAATCAATAAAATAAAATATCTTTGAACAAGAATTATCTGTAACAATTATTGAGTAGTGCCTTCTTATGAAAGAATCAATAATTGGTGCAATACTGGCAGCTGCTCATCGCAAGCAACAACGCATATTATCGTGTTTTAACCAACGGGTATTCCAACAAGATTAATCTCAGAATAACTACGCCGTTATTTATAAATAACTTATACTTGTCGTTTTCTTCATCCAATCGCCGTTATGGGCCCATTATAAAGTTCGCTCCTCATTGCATTTAATATTCTTCGACAAGAAGAATATTCCATTTACAAACGAATATTCCCCAACAACAATGAATATTTTATAACCACTTGCTTATTTGAAATATTAAGCGCATTTTACCCATAACTAACCACATTAATCAAATCAACCCTTACTATTTCAAAATAATAAATATAGAAAATTAAATCTTCATTTATAAAAAGTTGGGGTCTTACACAAAATATTAAAAGTTATATTTATAAATAAAAATATTTTTAAACACTATATTCTTATTTAAAATGATTTTATAATATTAAAATCATTTTCTCCAATTTATTTAATACAATAATTATATAAATTATATATCATTAATATTTAAATAATTATAAATATTAATGAAAAATATCCCAAATAATTAATGATTATTTTTCATAATTTAAAATAATTTTAAAAGCCGATTTTGTAATTTTAGAATTTATTTCTATTTTAATTTATTTTTCAGAAATTAGAAAATTAAATTAAATAAATCCGTCATTGTCAGAGCCTTTAGCGACACTTTTCACGTCATTGTTGGTGTTCTTGAGGGCGAAGAACAACGGCGATCGATGTTCATGGTGTCACGTTCAATCGCTCATAACTTTCAGTGATTGTTTTTAAGGTGTGGTCTTGTAATGGTCTTGTAATAGGGTTGTAACACTACACAATATAACAACTAACATGGTCATAAAGCAACATAGATGCAAGATCTGGCCTGGCAAAGTCACTGTCAGAGATTCTGGGTTTTCCAGAAACCCAGACAGCTTCATGGGTCCATTTTGTGGCTTACATTCCTATGGGTTCTGTTTACGATTAATGTGTTCTAATGGTTTAGGGTTCTAGTCCACATGTCAAGGTACAATTATCAATCATCCGGTCAACATAACTACATCAAAATCATCAGATATGGTTCGGTCAAACATTGTCAGAAATGGTGTTCTTGAGTTTTCTGGGTTTTCCAGAAAACTGCCAGCGTGATCGAGTTAGCTAGTTTGACCTTGAATAACTTTCATTCTATTGATTATCAAGGTGATATAGGAGCATTAATTTGTATTATATGTACAAGAATATAATCTAAATTCATTAGCACAAACAAAACAACAAACATATGCAAATTCTGGAACCACAAACGTCTTGTCAGACGCTGAAATCCAAATTCTGGGTTACCCAGAATTTGAAAGTCAATGCTGAGTAGGCTACTTTGACCATCCACTACTTATAATCTATTGATTGTTTGAGTGATTTAAAGGCATGAATCTGGGGTATAACTAACAAGCTACAAAATAGATACAACAACATCAACAAACAAATTAACACCTGACAAATATGAGACTTGGAAAGTGTTGTCAAACACTGTTCTTGAGTTTCTGGGTTGACCAGAAACTCTTGGTCATGCTCGGTCAATCGAGTTTGACCATGAATATCTTTTGTTCTAGACATGATCTAAGCCTGATTTCAAGTCCAGAGCGAAGTCAATATAGCATACTACAAGTCTAAAACATAAAACGTACAAAACCATTAACATGCTCGGATGTATGCCCTCTGACATTCGGTTGTCAGGCCATAGATTTAGGGTTCTTGGACAGTTTTGAAAAGTTGATTTTTGAGCACTTTGATGCTATAGATCTATGATGTAACATCATGGATCATCATATAACATCTTCTAACACTTAAATAAACACATAAACAAGAAATCTAACATGGCTTTAAGAATCAAATTTGAGTTTTAGGGTTATACCTTTTTCTTTAAAATGCTTTGATCTTGCTCTATATAACTGATCTTGGTGTTCTAGAGAGATGTTTAGGAACTGAATACTTAGAGATTTCGTGGCTTAGGGAGAGAGGATGGCTAGGTTAAGTGTTTAGTAAGAATGAGCAACTTATTTTGACTTTTTCTTTCTTTAATTCCCTAAGTTAGATACAAAGGATGTATGTAATGCTAGGTGGCACTTGAAATCTGATCTTGGATGATATTTTAGCACATGGGATAAGCACAAGTGATGAGTCATGACATTCTAGAAAATCTTTTTATTTACAAGTTAAGTAAAAGGGTAATTTGGTCATTTTACACACTAAAGGGTATTTTGGTCTTTTCCACTTGAATTTTAAGGGTAGTTTGGTAATCTCATATATTTCCCATAACTTTAATCTTAAGGCTTACTAATTACCATTAGGGCTTGCTAATTTTTAATTAGGGTTTGAAAATTAGGGTTTAGGGTTTCTCAGAAATCAAATTAGGGTTTCTAACTTAGCATTTATGGTTTCTTGATAATTCTTAGGGTTTTTCCCTAATTAGATTCATAATCACTAACATGTCTCCTTGATCACATCAACCTGATTAACAATTAGTCTTAGTATCCTACTTAGGGTTTGAATTAGGGATTTCAGTTTAAACTAGAGTTTTTCAAATACCGCACCATTATTGACCAATTCGTACATACAATACTTATTTATAACACTGAAAAATCAAAATCAAATTAATATTATATTATTATTCTCATTCCTCGATAAAAATCCAAAATTAGGGTTTGGATTCCATATCTGATTTATTATTCATATTTAAAATTATTAATTAAGTTAAAATAATTAACTTAATTAAACTAGTATAAATTCATATATTAAAATAGATTAATTATTATAATAATTCTAATAATCTTTTCATATATTATTTAAATAATATATAATTATATTTTCATGGAAAATAAATAATAAAAACATTTCTATTATTAAATTAATTATTAAAAGAATAAACTTTATAATAATTAATAATTCTAAAATAAAATTATTTGTAAACATTCATGTAATAAACATATTTTTATTTATTACATAATTACATACACACATTATCTTGTACAAATCCTCATCCTTCAAATAAAAAAAATCTATACGCAAAATTTCTGATTTATTTATATAGAAAATATCGGGTTATTACATTCACCCTCCCTTATAAAGATTCAGTCCCCAGAATCACCATTTTAAAACCTATACATATCAAGGTACATAACATACACAATTATTGCAAGTAGATCTCGATCATAATCTGATCGAACTGAACTTTAACTATTCACATAAAGCTTTTCTTTCTGATTAAATGGAAATTTGATTCCTAAAAGAACTCAAATTCCTCCTTCAAAATATCTTTATAAAATAATTTACTATATATAAGAAAATAATATATAAGAAAATAAAATTTGTTCGAGTAATACCTGAAGTTGCATCCCTACCGCTATTTCTTGAAGCAGTCATGTTGAAGACTCCTTCGGTTGGTTCTGTTGGTTCATTTGTTGAAGTCGGTCCCGTTATCGCCAATGTCTTGCTGCCTTTCCAAGTATTCGCATTCTTTGCCTCCCTTCTCCTTCTTGGACAGTCTTTCACCTTATGCTCCTTTGATTCACAAATAAAACACCCACTATAAATTATTGGATTGGGGCAGTTAGGAGAGATATGTCCCTTCTGCCCACACTTGTAGCACACATTCTTTCCTTTTAAACACTCTCCCGAATGATTCTTTCCACAATTTCTACCATGCACAACTTGTTTCTTTCCACCTTCTGGCCTATTTTCCGTATTCCCAACATTATCACCTTTCCTCTTTCCAGTTCTACTACCACTACTCCCTTCTCCGGCTTTAACTTGAGTTGTCTCCCACCAAAGATTCACCCCTCCTTTCATTGTATAGGTGGCAAAAGCTGTCTTTTGCCCCTCCGTTACCCTAGCTATCACAACCACTTCTACAGGGTCAGTTGATCCTCTAAATCCTGACGGTTCGTTTGTCTTGAAGTCTTCAAAGTTTGCCGATCCATTGTCTGGCTGATTTTCTGCGGTTGGTAATCCATTCTGCATAGCTTGAGTGTCTATATTCGTTAAATTCTGCGTTGGGTCTGGTTGTCCTCCAACTTTGTTGACAGGTTCTTCTGTCATTTGGTTTCGTTTTCGTGTTGACGGCATTATCTGATTAAATAAAACATGTTCATCTAACTAATTCATAGTACTTTATAGCATAACACATACTGCTTTAATTACATTCACTATCCCTTTGTGACATAAATGTCGGGAATCACTGCCACAACTTATACTAAAGTTGAGAATCTTACATTACACATCATAAAGCATACATATTCAAGTAATACTAATACTACTTATTTCTTACACATTTACTAATGATCAATTGCTTAGAAATTTGTCTATTCCCATTATCCTCAATAATCCATTCACACCTAACTACGCCTAGTTCATCCAACTTACCATATATTATGAGTTTAAGAATTCACCACAACATATGAGTTTAAGAACTCAACATTGAACACATATTCTTTAAATATACTTTACCTATCAGTTATACTATCATTTCTGGGTCCGGTACTATACTTTTCAAAATAACCACCTTATTGAGGTAGCTTTCAATGTGAGCCCCTATTTCAGCTATTGGCTTTGATATTGGCTCGGTTATGGAGGTTGACTTCTACTTTACGCTATGAGGGTATCCTAATCCTTTGCTATCTGTCATTTACACACTTAAGTTATCCTAATTATCAACTCATATATACATACAACAAATAATAGTTTTATACAAGTTATCTTTTAATTCGTTTAACGATGAATTTATTTAATTCATCTCCTTATAAACTCTATATGAGTTATTTATATTTTCAACGTTTCCCTCTGTTCTAAGGTTATAGCCTAAGGTCTAACCCACCTAAGGTTTTTAACCCTAAGCTCTGATATCATGATGTGACGCCCCCAAATTCAGGTACTTGAAACCCGAACTCGGTGCTTCACGATACCATTTCTATGAGCGGAATAATACTAATAATAATAACGATAATATAAATTACAAACTTAGTTTACATATATCAGAGTCTAATCCCAAGTACGCAACCTTTACTATAATTCCTTACATGATAGATAATATATCTCATTGCCTTAATACTGTCTAACTATTACAAAAGATACCATTACACATATTCAGTTTGCTTTCCTTTTTCACTTGTTCTTGTCTGAACCTTCATGTTGATCACGCTTAGCTGAAAATATTTAAATTTAAGCAAGGATGAACATTTGAGTGCCCAGCAAGTAATAACAATTAGAAATATAATTAGCTGAAAGATATAAATGTTTTCTTTGTACATCACTTCTACAACGAATTTATAGTTGTGAAGTAAACTGAACCGATAATAACAACATAACAATTCTATCTCAAGTTTTTGAAACTACGTATTGACTATATATATAGGTATTAGTCGACAGATTATGAACACTATTTTTATTTTTCGCTAATGTTTAGCAGAACTTCATCTGCAAACCGTCATAAGTTACAGGCACGAGGGTGATCTGCCAAATGTGCCCTGTATTGATCAATACTACATTGCTAGAATGATATTATCGTTCATCCTTTGTCCGCCTTGGCGCATAAAATTTTTCCCATAATCGGGATGTTCATACTTAGTCTGGAATCCGAACCAAAATAATTTGATTGGATACAAAAAGGTTTTATCATATTCAACGATATTTCAAAATTTGTGTCTAGCTGATCAAGTAGCTTAGACGGCTTTATATATATATATATATATATATATATATATATATATATCAACATGTGTTTAAATACAATGATTATCCAAATGGGGACACTTGTATAACCATATTTCAAAATTAACGAACAAAATATATATATTTGAATTATCATATACTAACATATTGATAAACAATGATCGGATATAGAATATATCACAATAGGGTTAATAATATAGCATAATAATAATATAATTTTGAAACTTCTAACTCGTGTCCATTGCATAAAGGAAATGCAAAGGTAAGATACTTGCCTGATGCGCTGCTTACAGTTCGTAACTTAGTTCTAGATTTATATAACACCTATCAGTAATAAGATCATTTGATCGATTAGAATAACATACTATAACACATAATAATCGCTTATTGCAACAAAGAACTAACCTAATCACATCATCACATATGTTCCACAACCATTGAATCACAAATAAACACATATCTAATCAAATTATCAAAGTCTAGATCAATTTCTGAAACATGTCGGTGTACCGACGGCTTTATCGGGTAATTATCGAGTCTAAGACTATGTCCCGTAACTTAGTATCAGTCATATTATTTTTAAATGACTTATAATAATTTTAAAACATTTATTATAATTTATCATGAATTTTCAAACATTGAAATCATTATTAAATGATGTAAATATTAAACAATTCTATAATCATTAATATTTAATTAATATTAAACTATTAATGAAATCATTTCTAAAATGTTAAAGTTATTTATAATAACTTGAAATACTTTTAAAGTATTAATATTACACTTAAATGATTTTTAAAAGAATTAAAATTATTTTTAAATAATTATCATTAATATTAAAGTATTAATGTATTACTTATCAAAATATTAAAAGTCCTTAATATTTTTAAATCATTGATATCCTTTTTAAATGATTTTTAAATAAATAAAATTATTTTAAAACTATTTATTTAATATAATTATTAAATAAACTTAATATCATTTATTATTAATTTAATATCATTAATATTAAATTATTAATGAAATTATCCTTTAAATATTAAAAGTTATATTTTATAACTTAAAATATCTTTAAACACTTTATTTTAATTTTAAATGATTAAAATCATTTTTAAACTAATTTATTTAATATGATTATTAAATAATTCTAATATCATTAATAATAATTAATTAATGAAATTTACCTTTAAATATTAAAAGTTATATTTTCTAACTTAAAATATTTTTAAATACCTTATTATCATTTAAAATTATTTTTAATATAATAAAATCATTTTTAATTTATTTATTTAATTCATTCATTAAATAACTTAAATATTATTAATATTAATTTATTAATTAAATTTATCAAAAATATTAAAAGTTACATTTATAACTCAAAAATATTTTTAAACACTTTATTCTTATTTAAAATGATTTTTATAATATTAAAATCATTTTTCTCCAATTTATTTAATACAATAATTAAATAAATTAAATATCATTAATATTCAAATAATTATAAATATTAATGAAAAATATCCCAAATAATTAAAAGTTATTTTTCATAATTTAAAATAATTTTTAAAACTGATTTTGTAATTTTTAGGAATTTATTTCTATTTTTAATTCATTTTTCAGAAATTAGAAAATTAAATTAATTAAATCCGTCGCTATAGCCTTTAGCGACACTTTCTGTCGCTGTTGGTGTTCTTGAGGGCCAAGAACACTGACAGTCAGTGTTCATGGTGTCACGTTTGACTGTCTATAACTTTCTAGTCATATTGTTTTTAGGTAGGGACTTGTAATGGTCTTGTAGTAGAGTTGTAACACTACACAAAACAACAACTAACATGTTCACAAAGTAACATAGATAAAAGATCTGGCCTGGCAAAGTCACTGTCAAAGATTCAGGGTTTTTCAGAAACCCAGACAGCTTCATCGGTCCATTTTGTGGCTTACATTCCTATGGGTTCTGTTTACGATTAATGTGTTCTAATGGTTTAGGGTTCTAGTCCACATGTCAAGGTACAATTATCAATCATCCGGTCAACATAACTACATCAAAATCATCAGATATGGTTCGGTCAAACATTGTCAAAAATGGTGTTCTTGAGTTTTCTGGGTTTTCCAGAAAACTACCAGCGTGATCGAGTTAGCTAGTTTGACCTTGAATAACTTTCATTCTGTTGATTATCAAGGTGATATAGGAGCATTAATGTGTATTATACATACAAGACTATAATCTAAATTCATTAACACAAACAAAACAGCAAACATATGCAAATTCTGGAACCACAAACGTCTTGTCAGATGCTGAAATCCAAATTCTGGGTTACCAAGAATTTGAAAGTCAATGCTGAGTAGGCTACTTTGACCATCCACTACTTATAATCTGTTGATTGTTTGACTGATTTAAAGGCATGAATCTGGGGTATAACTAACAAGCTACAAAATAGATACAACAACATCAATAAAAAAATTAACACCTGACAAATATGAGACTTGGAAAGTGTTGTCAGACACTGTTCTTGAGTTTCTGGGTTGCCCAGAAACTCTTGGTCATGCTCGGTCAACCGAGTTTGACCATGAATATCTTTTGTTCTAGACATGTTCTAAGCCTGATTTCAAGTCCAGAGCGAAGTCAATATAGCATACTACAAGTCCAAAACAGAAAACGTACAAAACCATTAACATGCTCGGATGTATGGCCTATGACATTCGGTTGTCAGGCCATAGATTTAGGGTTCTTGGACAGTTTTGAAAAGTTGATTTTTGAGCACTTTGATGCTATAGATCTATGATGTAACATCATATATCATCATCATATAACATCTTCTAACACTTAAATAAACACATAAACAAGAAATCTAACATGGTTTTAAGAATCAAATTTGAGTTTTAGGGTTATACCTCTTTCTTGAAAATCCTTTGATCTTGCTCTATATAACTGATCTTGGTGTTCTAGAGAGTTGTTTAGGAACTGAATACTTAGAGATTTCGTGGCTTAGAGAGAGAGGATGGCTAGGTTAAGTGTTTGGTAAGAATGAGCAACTTATTTAGACTTTTTCTTTCTTTAATTCTCTAAGTTAGATACAAAGGATGTATGTAATGCTAGGTGGCACTTGAAATTTGATCTTGGATGATATTTTAGCACATGGGATAAGCACAAGTGATGAGTCATGACATTCTAGAAAATCTTTTTGTTTACAAGTTAAGTAAAAGGGTAATTTGGTCATTTTACACACTAAAGGGTATTTTGGTCTTTTCCACATGAATTTTAAGGGTAATTTGGTAATCTCATATATTTCCCATAACTTTAATCTTAAGGCTTGCTAATTACCATTAGGGCTTGCTAATTTTCAATTAGGGTTTAAAAATTAGGGTTTAGGGTTTCTCAAAAGTTAAATTAGGGTTTCTAACTTAGTATTTAGGGTTTCTTGATAATTGTTAGGGTTTTTCCCTAATTAGATTCATAATAACTAACATGTCTCCTTGATCACATCAACCTGGTTAAAAATCAATCTTAGTTTCCTACTTAGGGTTTGAATTAGGGTTTTCAGTTTAAACTAGGGTTTTTCAAATACCGCACCATTATTGACCAATTCGTACATACAATACTTATTTATAGCACTGAAAAGTAAAAATCTAATTAATATTATATTATTATTCTCATTCCTCGATAAAAATCCAAAACTAGGGTTTGGATTCCATATTTGATTTATTATTCATATTTAACATTATTAATTAAGTTAAAATAATTAACTTAATTAAACTAGCATAAATTCATATATTAAAATAGATTAATTATTATAATAATTATAATAATCATTTCATATATTATTTAAATAATATATAATTATATTTTCATGGAAAATAAATAATAAAAATATTTCTACTATAAAATTAATTATTAAAAGAATAAACTTTATAATAATCAATAATTCTAAAATAAAATTATTTGTAAACATTCATGTAATAAACATATTTTTATTTATTATATAATTACATACACACATTATCTTGTACAAATCCTCATCCTTCAAATAAAAAAAATTTATACGCAAAATTTCTGATTTATTTATATAGAAAATATCGGGTTATTACAATGGACCCCACAACGAAAGTATTGTCGTAGTTAAAAAATGACAGAATTATCTTTTTATAAAAATAATAGTAAAAGTTTTACCGTTAAACTGCTGAACTATCCCGTGGTAAAAGTACGATGTCTGGCGCTGTGGTCGCATAGTAGCACGTGGTATTGATTATTGATGCTTACGTGAGAAGTCACCGGTTATACTCAATTATTGCTACAAAGAATTCTTTGCGTAATATCTTTCATATTATTGATTCAATAATTATCACAGTATCATCTGCAAAATATTTTATATTATTAAATCAATAATTGAGACGACAAAGTTATTCATATTATTATTTGCAATATTGACAATGTCTAGAAAGTTCTGTAAAGGAGAGGTTTGGTCACCTAATTGCGCGCCAATATTGACAATGTCTAGAATATGAGATGAATTATCCTACTCATGATCTAGAGTTGGCAACTGTTGTGACGCCCCCAAAATTAGGTATACATCACCCATCTTGGGTAGTTAGATACATGGTACAGAATTTAAATACAACTTACTAATATAACTGTCGTGTACAATACGACATAACTGTGAGTTTGAATACAAATATTGTCTACTAGATATTATACAAACTCAAAAGGAGTCCTCATTACAATTATTATCACACTATTTCACAGAATAGTGAGGACTACTAATGCTATCCTCTGGACCATTACTCCGTTCCCCAACTCGTCCCAGCTATGTTCTCATTTCACAAGAGAACAAAGTGAAAGAAAGGGTGAGCTCAACTAGCCCAGTAAGAAATATTATGACTAAGATAATGCAGAATAAATTATCAATAGCCTTCAACATTGTTAAACTGATAAAATATAATAAACATCAAGTTTAACTGCAGCGGAACAAGCAATCCATTAAAAGAGTCAAGTAGAAAATAAAATCTACTATCTTTTATGATTTAAAAGGTTTTTCATCATCAATTATAAATTTGAGACTCGACTTTAATAAATAATCCACATCATCGAATCACCCACACACTACGGCCAAGGATATTCTTTAGTATCACGACCACAATTATTCCCGCACTCACGGCCAACAATAGTTGTGTATTCATTAATGGTCATGATCATGCCAACAATCGTCCATCAATGCACTCTGACCCTTCGAGGGCTTTTACCACATCATTTGTAACATTACTACCATGATTACACCGAATAATCCTCGGTCATAATCATACCAAGTCCATCCATGCTCTACTGTGCCACGAGATGACTTTAAAAAAAATATAATATGAGGATGATGACAATGATATAAGAATTCAATAAAACAAGTTCAAGAATTATTTTATCCAGAATTATTAACGCCCAAATTGTCAACATGATAATTTGTTTTGTAGAGTAAAATTCAAGAATGATCAAAAGAATATTTCCATGAAAAATCTTTGGATGAAACGCAAATATCAAGGATATTCTACTAATTTCATGGAGTATAGAAGTCAAAGTTTTAACCAGTTGGGTATAATAAAGAATGGAATAACAAAAGAAATCACCATGCATGCGGTATGCGCATGACATGCGAGTTATTCAACAGAATAATAATAACGGAACGAGTCGTGAAATTAACACTGCATACATGATGTTCCAACAGAATAATAAAGATGGAACCGATCGGTGTAAAACACACGATATAGGATATTCCAACAGAATGATAAAGAGCGGAACTGTGGTCGGTGTAAAACACATGATGCGAGGATGTTCCAACGAGAATAATAAAAAGCGGAACCGGTCCGGTGTAACACACTAATGACAGGATATTCCAACGAGAATAATAATAAAGCGGAACCAGGTCGGTAAAAAACACATGCAGGATGTTCCAAATGAATAATAGAAGAATGGAATAAGAGAAGAAGATCACCAAGTATAGGGGATTAAGCGTACATGAGTTATTCCAATGAATAAATAAGAATGGAATAACAAAAGAAGTTCTCTTCATGAATACAAAGAATAACACCCCTTACGGGTACAACAAATAATATTCCCTACCTTAGAAGAACCGAATATTGGCAAAGTGAAGTAGCGAATACTTTTCTTCTTTTTCTCTATAGTTTCTCTCTCAGAGTTTCGGTGAATTCGTAAGAAAATAATGAAGGAATGAGCTTCTATTTATAGGAAAATAGAATGCATAGTAATTAATCCATGAAGCGGTCCAGATTGATTTACTTTAAATCGACGGTCCATATTTAAAGCAAAATCTTTTAAATAAAATATAATATATTCTATTTATATAAAACATTTTTACTATGCAAACATTATGCAACACTATGCAAAACACTATGCATAATAAAATATAATATATTTTATTTATAGAATAACTTTAATAAAGTATTACATTTTATATAAAAGATGTTTCGCTTTTATTACGTTAATAATACTGAATAAAACAAAACGTCATTATCGCTATAATAATTCATATTATTAATCGACAATAATGGAATCAAAATGAGTGACTTCTCACATAAGCATCGATAATCAATCTGGTGTGCTACTACTATGCAACCACACGACATTGTACTTTTACTACCGAAAGTAGTTCAGCGATATCAACGGTAAAACTTCCGCCGTTATTTCAATAAAATATTTTTGTCGTTTTCAATAATTCTGTTGTGGGGTCCACCAATGATTGGTAGTTATGTACGAATATTCCTCGCTAAACCGAATATTCCCCGACCAATCGAATATAATATAACCATTTGCATACTTTGCAAAATTTATAAATATTACCCACAACTATAACATTATATCAAATTATTCCATAATATTCAAAAATAATATTTATAGAAAATTCATCTTTATTTATAAAAGCTGGGGCCTTACAGCTGTCGCTTTTGCGCTTAAGATTTGGAGGCATTACATGTATGGAGAGAAGGTGGAGATCTATACGGATCATAAAAGCCTCAAATATTTCTTCACTCAAAAGGAACTCAACATGCGGCAACGACGATGGCTTGAGCTATTGAAAGATTACGATCATACCATTCAATACCATCCTGGAAAAGCGAACGTAGTAGCAGGCGTATTGAATAGAAGATCATATGCGGGTATAAGTGTGATATTGTCAATGCAAAGGCCCATTTTGTATGACTTACAAAGGATGAAGATAGAGATAAAGACTCCAAGGACCCATGTGATGATGGCGAATATAAGAGTAGAACCGACTTTAATCGATAAAGTTAAAGCTGCTCAAGCTACAGACCTGGAGCTGATGTGTATGAGGAAGAAAGTGTAAGAAGGTGCTATTCTGGAAACAAGAATTGATGAAGAAGGAATACTTCGAGTCAAATCCAGACTTTGTATTCCTAACGATTCTGACTTGAAGTATAAAATCATGATGGAGGTGCACAACACACCGTTTGAAATCGATCTTGGGAGTACCAAAATGTATCGTGATCTTCGACATACATTTTGGTGGAGCAATACAAAGAGAGAGATAGCGGGATTTATCTCAAGATGTCTAACTTGTCAACGAGTCAAAGCGGAGCATCAAGTGCCAAAAGGTCCATTACAACCGCTTAAAATTCCAGAATGGAAGTGGGAGCACATTACCATGGATTTCATTACTGGTCTTCCCAAGGTTTCTCAAGGCATAGATGCGATTTGGGTCATTGTTGATAGATTGACCAAGTCTGCTCATTTCTTATCGATACGAGAAACTTATACACTTTAACGTCTTGCTCGTATGTACATAAACGAGATTGTAAGATTGCATGGTATACCGGTATCCATAGTTTCTGATCGAGACCCAAGATTCACTTCACGATTTTGGGTTAGTTTGTAAAAAGCTATGGGCACAGACTTACAATTTAGCTCAAAGATATCATCCTCAAGCAGATGAGACAATCGGAGAGGACTATTCAAACTCTTGAAGATCTATTAAGACTCGTGTCCTTGATTTCAAGGGAGTTGGGACAAGTTCTTACCATTGGTGGAGTTTTCCTACAACAACAGTTATCAAGCAAGTATTGGCATGGCTCCATTCGAAGCGTTGTATGGAAGAAAGTGTCGTTCTCCAATATGCTGGGATGAGGTGGGTGAAGCAACGTTGTTGGGACCAAAATTGGTACGTATGACTACGGAAAAGATTCAAACGATCCGACAACGTATAAAAACCTCACAAAATCGACAAAAGAGTTATGTTAATCTTCATCGAAAGGATGTGGAATTCAATATTGGAGATCATGTGTTGTTACGTGTTGCTCCATGGAAAGAAGTTACGAGATTTAAAAAGAGGGGAAAGCTCAATCCTCAATTAATTTGCCCATTTTTAATCCTCGATCGAGTAGGAACTGTGGCCTATAGACTCGCCTTACCGCTATTTATGTCTCGTGTTAATAACGTTTTTCACATATCTATGTTACGTAAATATGTGAAAGACCCGAGCTACATTATTGAATTAGAACCGGACGTGATAGTGGAAGATTTAACGTATGAGGAGGTACCAGTTAAAATCTTGGATAAGAAGGATCATATTCTACGCTCCAAGGTTATACCTCAAGTCAAAGTTTTTTGGAGAAACCACGATGTTGAGGAAATGACCTGGGAGTTAGAATATGAAATGAAGTCAAGGTATCCTCACCTCTTCGACATACCAGGTACGCACCCTAATTTTGAGGATGAAATTTTATAAGAAGGGGAGGTTGTAAGACCCCAACTTTTATGAATAAAGATTAATTTTTCTTGAAATATATTTTGGAATATTATGGTGTGGATTTGATATAATGTTATAGTTGTGGGTAATATTTACAAATTTTGCAAAGTAAGCAAGTGACTATATAATATTCGATTGGTCGGGGAATATTCATTTTAACAGGAATATTAAATGACGACCATGACAATCATTAGTGGACCCCATAACTTGAAAGTATTGTCGTGGTTAGAAAAACTACGTAATTATCTTTTTATAAAAATAACGGTGAAAGTTTTACCATTAAACCGTTGAACTACCCAATTGTAAAAGTATAGTAATCTGGCATTGGTTGCATAGTAGCACACGGTATTTATTATTGATGCTTACATGAGAAGTCACTCGGTTATACTCAATTATTACATCTTGTAATTCTTTGATAATATCTTTCATATTATTGATTCAATAATTGTCACGATATCATCTCGCATAATATTTTATATTATTAAATTAATAATTGAGACGACAAAGTTATTCATATTATTATTTGCAATATTGACAATGTCTAGAAAGTTTTGTAAAGGAGAGGTTTGGTCACCTAATTGCGCGCCAATAGGGAGAAATCCTTATCAGAAAGCCTCCTCTTTCCTGGGAATGATCTGGTTGTTAAATATTGTGAGTTATAATATTAATGATGAATAAGTTCGTGTTGATTAAAGATAAAATTGATATTTCCATTATGTTGGGATTATTAGTGTTAGTGGAAATCGACATCTATTTCGATAATAATGGATGCCTGGAGGCTATATTGACCAATCGGGTAATTAATCAGATAAATGAGCAATTAATTGCTATTAATTCACATACTTATAACTATTTGTTCACATGTGTGTACTATTGATTCACATGCATGTACTATTAGGGGAGGTGGTGCAAGATTGATAATATTTACATGACTAAATTAAAAATGGAGGTATAGATGAGGTACTATACTGTAATTATTTTTTCATATAATTGTACTATTGATTCACATGATTGTACTATTGATTCACAAGATGTACTATTAGGGGAGGTGGTGCAAGTTTGATAATACTTGCAGGATTAAATTAAAAATGAGGAAAAAGATGAAGGTATTATACTGTAATATTTCGAGCCCCAAAACGTGCACTTATCGAAACTATATTTTTCTATAAATAGAAGCTCATTCTTCTTTCATTCTCACCAATTCACTAAGACTCACAAGAGCATTTATATAGAGAGAAGCTTTAGAGAGGAAGTAGAAGAGAAGTCTGCTACATCACTATTCCAGTATCTAGTCTTCTTCTGAGGTAAGGGATATTATTTTGTTCAGTATTCATAGGAATAATATTTTCTTCCATACTCTGTAGTATGTGAGTAATATTATTCCGTCTCGTATTCCTGATTATACCATCATTCGGTTAAAGTATTGCTTCTATATTTCGTGAAATTAGTAGAATATCCTTCAAATTTGCGCTTCATCTAGTATCGCTTCACAAGGATATTTTCTGCACATTCTTGTTAAATTTTAAGTTTTTCATGCCAGAGTATTGTCCATGAGTACTATCTTATACGGTACTATTCACAAAAGTACTATTCACGGGTACTATTCACAAAGTACTATTAACGAGTACTATTCATAAAGTACTATTCACGGAGTACTATTCCTGATGTACTATTCACGGGGTACTATTCACTCGGGTACTATTCACCCGGAGTAATATTCATAACAAAAATTGATTTCTTTTCGGTCCAAATCATTTTTGATACATTATCATTCTTGAATTTTACTCCACAAAGCAGTATCATGTTGATAATTTGGACAATATTGAATTCTGGATAAATTAAATTATATATCTTTAAAAATTTATCCTTGAACTTGTTTTATTGAATTCTTATATCATTGTCATCATCCTCATGTTTATATTATGTTGAAAGTCATCAAGTGGGCTGTAGTGCGTAGATGGACTTGGTATGATTATGATGAAAGGATTATTGAGTATAATCATGACCGTAATGTTACAAATGATGTGGTAAAAGTTCTCATTGGCCCGTAGTGCATTGATGGACAGTTGTTGGCATGATCATGACCATTGATGAATATACGAATATCCTTGGCCTGTAGCGCATGGATAATTTGTGGTCTTGATACTAAAAAATATCCTTGGACGTAGTGCAGGGGTGATTCGATGATGTGTATTATTTATTAAGCTGAGTCTCGGCGATAAAAGTGATGAAAAATCTTTTAAATCATCGAAGATAGTAGATTTTATGCTCTACTTGACTCTTCTAATGGATTGTTTGTTCTGCTGCAGTTAAACTTGATGTTTGTTATATCTTATCAGTTTAATACTGTTGAAGGCTAACGATAAATTATTCTGCATTATCTTAGTCATAATATTTCTTCTTTGGGCTAGTTGAGCTCACCCTTTTGCTTTCATTGCTTTTTCAAGAAATGAGAACGTAAATTTGGGACTAGTCTACGAGCGAGTGACGGTCCAGATGATAGCATTAGTAGTCCTCACTATTCTATGAAATAGCGTGATAATAAATGTATTGAGGACTCCATTTGAGTTGAATACTGTCTAGAAGATAATATTCGTATTAAAACTCTAAGTTTATGTTTTGTCGTATTTTACACGACAGTTGTATTATTAAGTTGTATTTGAATTTTGTACCATATATTAGGCGACTCAAGATGGGTGATGTATACCTATTTTGGGGGCGTCACAAACACTATTGAAGGCTAACGATAACTTATTCTGCATTATTTTAGTCATAATATTTCTTACTGGGCTAGTTGAGCTCACCCTTTGTTTTCATTGTTTTCTTCAGGAAATGAGAATATAGCTGGGACTAGTCGGGGAACGAAGTGATGGTTCAGCTGTTTGCGTTAGTAGTCCTCACTATTCAGTGAAATAGTGTGATAATAATTGTAATGAGGACTTTATTTGAGTTTGGATACTCTCTACGAGACATTATCCGTGTTGAAACTCTCACCACATTTTTTTCGATTGTATAAAAGAAGTTTGTATTTAAATTCTGTACCATGTATTTGGCGACTCAAGATGGGTGATGTATACCTATTTTGGGGGGCGTCACGGTTGGTATCAAAGCTTAGGGATATGATCCATGCTTGAGATGTAAGACAAGAACTAGGAGGGAGAGACGGGGAATTCCTTCGCTAGTATGACCTACCTAAGTTTATTTGGTATTTAATTGGTCAGTCAGAGTATAGGGATAATATGTGACATGTCAATTAACCCTTGTTTTGTGGCAGTATTTGAAAATAGCATCCGAAAATGTTGATATGACACCCCCAAATCCATGTACTTCATTACCTCAAGATTTGGTATTCACGTAATCAAAACATTCATATCTAACTACCCAATCATAATATAATTGAATAATAAAAACCTACCCATACAGGATTACTTTAATAAAAATATTATCTCCCAGGTTCTCTAACCTTTAATATAATCATTCAAGTGCGGAAATAAAATTATTACATCACATCATTATTAAAAGTCTATCATCATAACGATTTAAGCAAAATTACAAGTCTTCATCACTTGTACATTTTTTCCTTTCCTTTGCTAGTTGTAGGTTTATCTACCTTCTCAACCATAGCTGCAATAAATGTATAAATATGCAAGAGTGAGCAAACAAAGCTCACTTGAAATAAGAATAAATATCTTTACATCATTTGCCAAATAATAGGCTCAATAGAACTGAATGATTTGTTCTATTAACATTCTTAAATATACTACTGAGGGTCAAATGACCATGAACCATGTCCATAGTTATAAGTAAACTTTCAACTTTAACTTTAACAGTCATATGACTATAAGGACTCCACGTACTTAGGGGGATCAATCCTTCGTACAATATATTGTGCACAACCATTTCAACGCTAAGCGTAAACCCCTAAACATAGGGTTGTTCATCTCAGTATTTAGAGTACAAGTCCGCACCAAAGAAAGTTTGGTTTGGGTAAGCTTTCAAGGGTAATTGAAGTTTAATGATCATCAACTAGGGAACTAGTTGAATCAACAATGGTTGATAATACAACAGTTGTTTAATAACAACATAACTTAGAACATTTGAGAATCATAAATGAACTGATTCTACATATCTAACTCATGCTTGAAATAACTATAGAGCATAAGTATTCAATAGAATGAATACAATGGTTAACCTTTGCTTGAACAGTAAAATAAGCTAAGGTTCGAGTTTTATAACATTAAAATGATATTCTTGAACATACATTTAACCGATAGCAAACTGGAAACTAAAAACTTGCCCAACAATGTATTAACTCATGCAAGGAATTAAAACAATTCAATAATAAAGACGAGAGTTCAAAACTATGTTCATTATACAATAATAGAACTTAAGAAACTTTCTTAACTGTAAACAAGTTAGAATGAATCAATCTATAAGAATTTCCAACAACATTAGAGTTAGAGTTTGCTCGAATGAATTTTAGTAACAATTGATTTGTTCAATAATAGCTAAGATAAGAATCTTGCTCAATCAAAAGCATGAAATTATACAATATAACAATAGAATTAACTCAACGAAAGTGTAGAGTTAAAAAACTTGCCTCGAGCGTAAGCTAAAATATTAAACTCACGTTCACCTATACACAGTATTAAAACCACAACATCTATTAGACATACTAATATTCACTTTTTAATATAAAACACATTACTAGCTAAACTTGTTATTTTAGCACAAGTCTTATGCTACCATTTACATTTCAGAATTCCCAAGTGTTAATCATCACAACACTTAACTAACGTTCATTGTATACACTATGTTATCACATAACGCATTTTTGATTTACTAATCATTTTCGAAACTTTGATCTTACTAACCACAATTCACTATGTTATGTTAACCTTAACATTACACATTTAACATGCTAACATAATTTCAGACCATCTTTAGGACCGACGCTTGTTTATGCCCATTTTTACGCCTTAGCACCTATGTAAATTGCTTGGTTCGTGTTCGATCGACGCATTACAAGATGGCATGAACGATGGCAAACTTTAGCCCAACAAACACAAATTTCACCCAATAGACAGTAATATCAACACGTAAAATAAATATACAACTATCATTAACATGATTGCTCACATTTACAACCAATTAGAATAATTTAACACTAACTAAAGCTATTTTAATTTCTCAAAATTAATGTTTTTCATAAAAACTAAATTTTCTTGACATTCTTCCTAGAAATCATCACTGTGAATTCATTAGTTGGCCAAATCATCTCATTCCAGTTACGTTATGTTCGTATCTCAATGAACTAACATATACAAGCTTCAATTTATAATTTCACATACTAATTAGCCACTAGAATTGGTACTTTTCATGAACATATGAAAATTATATATATACAAACATATACTGTCGAAAATTTCTTCTGCTGTATACCGAAATTAGCATGCAATTATTGTTTAAACATACTTTCTAATCATCATAAACATGTATAACCACAAGTAATCCATTGTAAAGCAACAATTCAATAAATTTGCAATTCACAGAATCTAAAATAGTTGTCGTAGAACATATATATGTATATATAATATAGAGTTTACATACCTTCAAATTGCTTGTAGACAATCGTTGCTAAACACTGGAATTGCTGTGAAAATTCGTAACTCTCTCTCAATTCTCTCTGAAGCTCTCACAAAACTCAGTACTCTCAATTTGGAAATTAGAATGCGTAATAGAAACCAACTGGTATGCGTAATGATATAATACAAAAAAAAAACTGACATAGGCTTAATACTCATAATATGTAATATCAGTTATTAGGATAAACGTATATAACATAAATATATTATATTTATTATTTTAATTTAATTTATTTTATTTATTTAATAAAAACTAGAAATCCCAAAAGCCATAAGGCTTGTTTGGCAAAACCCTTTAAATATTAAAGAATTAATATATTAAACCTTGTTTGTTAAAAAAACTAAATTAAACTACTTTAATTTATTTTAATAACTCCTTATAATATAGTTATTTGTCACACTATATTTAATCAAGCTTTCATTGTGATGCCCCCAAAATTAGGTATACATCACCCATCTTGGGTAGTCAGATACATGGTACAGAATTTAAATACAACTTACTAATATAAGCTGTCAGGTATACAATACGACATAAAGCGTGAGTTTGAATACAAATATTGTCTACTAGATATTATACAAACTCAAAAGGAGTCCTCATTACAATTATTATCACACTATTTCGTAGAATAGTGAGGACTACTAATGCTATCCTCCGGACCATTACTCCGGTTCCCCGACTCGTCCCCTATATTCTCATTTCAAGAGAAGAAACGGTGAAAGAAAGGGTGAGCTCAACTAGCTCAAGAAGAAATATTATGACTAAGATAATGCAGAATAAATTATCATTAGCCTACAACAAATGATGTTAAACCGATAAAATATAATGAACATCAAGTTTAACTACAATGAACCAAAGAATCCATTAAAAGAGTAAAGTAGAAAATAAAATCTACTATCTTTTATGATTTAAAAGGTTTTTCATCACATTATAATTGAGACTCAAACTTTAATAAATATTCCACATCATCGAATCACCCCCGCACACTACTGACCAAGGATATTCTTTAGTATCACGACCACAATTATTCATGCACTACTACGGCCAAGAATAGTTGTGTATTCATTAATGGTCATGATCATGCCAACAATCGTCCATCAATGCACTATTTACCATCGAGGATTTTTATCACATCATTTGTAACATTACGGCCATGATTACACCAGATAGTCTCGGTCATAATCATACCAAGTCCATCTATGCATCGCAGCTACACGGATGACTTTCAACATAATATAAACATGAGGATGATGAAAATGATATTCAATAAAACAAGTTCAAGAATTAAGTTATCTAGGAACCAATAACATCCAAACCATCAACATGATCATTGCTTTGTAGAGTAAAATTCAAGAATATCGAGAAGAATATTTCCATGAAAGGATCTTTGGATGAAGCGCAAATATCAAGGATATTCCACTAATTTCATGGAGTATAGAAATCAAAGTTTTAACCAACTGGGTATAATAAAGAATGGAATAACAAAAGAAATCACCATGCATGCGGTTGCCAGATGGCGAGTTATTCCAACAGAATAATAATAACGGAACCAGTCGGTGAAATTCACACAAGCGGGATGTTCCAACAGAATAATAAAGATGGAACCAGATCGGTGTAAAACACACGAGATAGGATATTCCAACGAGAATGATAAAGACGGAACCGGTCGGTGTAAAACACATGCATGAGGATGTTCCACGGAGAATAATAAAAAGCGGAACCGGTCGGTGTAAAACACACGCACAGGATGTTCCAAAGAATAATAAAGTCGAGAATAATAGAAGAATGTCACCAAGTATAGGGTAAACCACGATACAAAAGTTATTCCAATGTAATAAATAAGTATGGAATAACATAAGGATTTCACCAAGTATAGGGTATGCCGCATATACAAGTTATGTATAGGGTATGCCACTTTTACGGAGTTATTCCAATGTAATAATAAAGATGGAATAATGAAGTTCTCTTCATGAATAAGAAAGAATAACACCCCTTACGGTGCAACAACAAATATTCCCTACCTTAGAAAGGCTGAATATTGGAAAAGTGAAGTAGCAGAATACTTTTCTTCTTTTCTCTCTATAGTTTTCTCTCTAGAGTTTCAATGAATTCGTAAGAAATAATGAAGGAATGAGCTTTCTATTTATAGAAAAACCGAGGGTGGCTCTTGGTCTTAATGAAGGGTCAAAATGACTCTTGGTAATATTCAAGAGACAACTACTATTTCTTGAAGGGGTAATTAACCCTTGGAACACGTAAGAGGCGATTAACTCTTGGTAATATTGAAGGACAACTACTATTGAAGAAGGTAATTACTATTGACGAAGGTAAATACTATTGACGAAGGTAAATACTATTGACGAAGGTAAATACTATTGACGAAGGTAATTACTATTGACGAAGGTAAATACTATTAACGAAGGTAATTACTATTCACAAAGGAAATTATTATTGACGAAGAGACTCTTAGATGATGACATATGGGCCCCTCATAAAATAATCAAACTTACCACAAACGTCTTATAACAGACTCTTTATATACATCAAGGATTGAATAAATATTACCACAAATCATTTTATTTTTAATCAACACATTTTTAATCTTTCAACAATTATTAATCATTAATAACTTGTCGTCTCAATTAATAATATAACATATTATCTGATGATGATCTTGTGACAAGAATTGAATGAATAATATAAGAGATATGATCAAAGCAATTATCGTGAATAATAATTGAGTATAGCTAAGTGACTTCTCACGTAAGCATCAATAATCAATACCGTGCTACTATGCAACCACGCCAGACATCTGTACTTTTACCACAGGGTAGTTCAAGCGCTTTTAACGGTAACACCTCGTAGTTATTTTTATAGAAAGATAATTTTGTCGTTTCTAACTACGATAATACTTCCGTTGTGGGGTCCAATTAATGATTGAGCCGTCGTACGAATATTCCCCCAACAAAAAGAATATTCCCCGACCAAACGAATATTTTATAACAACTTGCTTACTTTGCAAAATTTATAAATATTACCCACAACTATAACATTATATCAAATTTATTCCATAATATTCAAAAATAATATTTATAGAAAATTCATCTTTATTTATAAAAGTGGGGTCTTACAACCTCCCTTCTTATGAAATTAAGCCCTCGAAATTAGGGTGCGATACTGGTATGTCGAAGAGGTAAGGATACCTTGATTTCATTTCAGATTCTAACTCCCAAGTCATTTCCTCAACATCGTGGTTCCTCCACAAAACTTTGACTTGAGGTATAACCTTGGAGCGTAGAATATGTTCCTTCTTATCCAAAATTTGAACAGGAACCTCTTCATACATCAAATCTTCCGCTATTTCGTCCGGTTCTAACTCAATAATATGGTTCGGGTCTTTCACATATTTACGTAACATGGATATGTGAAAACGTTATGAACACGAGACATATTTGGCGGTAAAAGTTTAGTCTATAGGCCACGAGTTCCTACTCGATCGAGGATTAAAATGGACCGATGAATCGAGGATTAAGTTTTCCTCTCTTTCTAAATCTTGTAACTCCTATCCATTGAGCAACTCTTAACAACACATGATCTCCTATATCGAATTCCACGTCCTTTCGATGAAGATCAAGATAACTCTTTTATCGATTTTGTGAGATTTTTATACCTTGTCGGATCGTTTGAATCTTTTCCGTGAGTCATACGCATACCAACTCCCGGTCCCAACAAAGTTGCTTCACCCACCTCATCCCAAATCTTTCGAGAAGCGACACTTTCTTCCATACAACGCTTGAATGGAGCCATGCCGATACTTGCTTGATAAGCTGTTGTTGTAGGAAAACTCCACCAATGGTAAGAACTTGTCCCAACTCCCCTAGAAATCAAGGACACGCGAGTCTTAATAGATCTTCAAGAGTTTGAATAGTCCTCTCCATTGTCCGTCTCAAATCGAGGATGATATCTTTGAGCTAAATCGTAAGTCTGTGCCCATAGCTTTTTGCAAACTAACCCAAAATCGTGAAGTGAATCTTGGGTCTCGATCGGAAACTATGGATCTTAAGCATACCATGCGATCTTACAATCTCGTTTATGTACATACTGAGCAAGGCGTTCAAGTGTATAAGTTTCTCGTGTCGGTAAGAAATGAGCGGACTTGGTCAATCTATCAACAATGACCCAAATCGCATCAATGCCTTGAGAAACCTTAGGAAGGCCAGAACGAAATCCATGGTAATGTGCTCCCACTTCCATTCGGAATTTCAAGTGGTTACAATGGACCTTTAGGTACTTGATGCTCCGCTTTAACTCGTTGACAAGTTAGACACCTTGAGATAAGCAGCGCTATCTCTCGTCTTCATATTTCTCCACCAAAATGTATAGCGAATATCATGATACATTTGGTACTCCCGTAATGGATTGCAAATGGTGTGTTGTGCGCCTTCATCATGATATTATACTTTTAAATCAGTGCATTAGGAACACAAAGTCAGGAGTTGACTCGAAGTATTCCTTCTTCATCGATTCTTGCTTCCTAAGATAGCACCTCTGCAGACTTTCTTCCTCATACGATCGGCTCCAAGTGCGTAGCTTGAGCGACTTTAACTTTATCGATTAAAGTCGGTTCTACTCATATACTCGCTATCATCACATGCGTCCACAGAGTCTTTAACTCTATCTCCATCCTTTGCAAGTCACACAAAATGGGCCTTTGCGTTGACAATAACGCACTCGTACTTGCATATGATCTTCTACTCAATGCGTCAGCTACCACGTTCGCTTTTCCAGGATGGTATTGGATGGTATGATCATAATCTTTCAATAGTTCAAGCCAACGTCGTTGTTGCATGTTGAGTTCCTTTTGAGTGAAGAAATATTTGAGGCTTTTATGATCCGTAAAGATCTCCACTTTCTCCCCATACAAGTAATGCCTCCAAATTTTAAGTGTGAAGATAACAAACCGCTAACTCTAGATCATGAGTAGGATAATTCCTCTCATATTCTTTGAGTTGTCGCGAGGCATAGGCTATAACTTTTCCATGTTGCATGAGAACACATCCCAACCCTTTGCCCGAAGCATCACTGTAGATGACAAATCCCTCCGAGCCAGATGGTATTGTCGTAGCAGTCTTTGAAATAAGTCTCCTCTTGAGTTCTTGAAAACTCTTCTCACATTCTTCGCTCCAACCGAACTTTGTATCTTTTCGAGTCAGCTGAGTCAATGGAGTAGCGATTCGAGAAAATCCTTCCATGAATCTCCGATAATAACCAGCTAAACCGAGAAAGCTACGTACTTCGGTCACTGATTTAGGTTGTTCCCAGCTTTGAATAGCTTCAATCTTTGCTGGGTCAACAGATATTCCATAACTTGATACCACGTGCCCAAGGAATGCTACTTCTTCAAGCCAGAACTCGCATTTCTTCAACTTGGCATAAATCTTATATTCACGAAGCTTTTGGAGTGTCAGCCTCAAGTGTTGCTCATGATCTTCACGGCTTTTGGAATAAATAAGGATGTCATCAATAAAGAAGACCACAAAGTGATCTAAATATTCCTTGAATACTTGGTTCATCATATCCATGAAGGCAGCAGGAGCATTAGTCAATCCAAAGGACATGACTAGGAATTCATAATGCCCGTCTTAGGAGTTTCGAAAAGCCGTCTTTGGAATGTCGATTGGTTCTAATCTTCAATTGGTGATATCCGGAACGAAGATCAATCTTTGAAAAGAATTTGGCTCCATGCAACTGGTCAAACAGGTCATCAATACTTGGCAATGGATACCTATTTTTGATGGTGAAATGATTTAACTCCCGATAATCAATACAAAGTCGCATACTCCCATCTTTCTTCTTCACGAATAGAACAGGAGCACCCCAAGGAGAAGTACTAGGACGAATAAAGCTAATGTCTAACAATTCCTGCAGTTGGGTCTTTAACTCCTGAAGTTCAATAGGAGCCATTCGATATGGGGCTTTGGAAATAGGTTTTGTATAGGGTTCAAGGTCGATACAAAATTCAATTTCACGCTCTGGGGTAGGCCAGGAAGTTCTTGGGAATCGTCAGAAATTTATTAACAATAGAAATATCGTTCAAACCCGGCGTATTTTTGTTTAAATCATGTCACATGAGCTAAGAAAGCTTGACATCCATTTTTCAATAAGCGAATAGCTTTATGGCTTGAGATGACCGTGATTGATTTTAATGGTTTGGTCGTTTGAATTCGCATAATAGGTTGATTAGGAATATGAAAGCTAACAACCTTACGAAAACAATCAATTTTTGCATGATAAGTAGTTAACCAATCAATCCCTAGAATCACGTCAAATGCAAGTATTTTTAATGAAATAAGATCGACTGTGTAATGTGAGGGTACCGATTTGAACCAAACAAGACTTATAAGCGGTGGATGTAATGAAAGTTTCTCTCAACGGAGTTTCCACGAGATAAGTCAAAGTCTAATTTCTCGAGTCAAATTTAATCGATGGCGCAAGTAGGAGAAATAAAAGAATGGGTAGAACCGGTATCAAATAAAGTATAGACTTCATTAGAATTTATGATAAGCTTACGTGATGACCTCATTCGGGTTCCTTGCTCTCTGGGAGGTCACAACAAACGCTCTCCCAGCACTCTAGGTTTTGACTTTTCAGGGGCGGCCTTTGGTGCCTCCATCCTAGTTGAATTTGTCTTGATGGTAAACGACAAAATCGAGCTAAGTGACCTTCTCTTCCACAATTATAACATGCTTTGGACTGCATGGTGCAGTTCGGACTGATGTGTGTGAGACCCCGAATTTTTATGAAATAAAAATTATTCAATTTTCTATTTTTGTGAATAATTAAATTGATAAAGGTTTAAATTTAAAGGTATATTTGAAAATTTTTATTTATTTATTTATTTATATTTTTTTTTTGCTCTTAGGTATGTTCATAAAAATTTTATATTAAAATATCAAATCACATGGGGTTATAATTTGCCTAATTTGCGCACAAGGTGCTAAAACCTTTTTCAATCAACTCTTACTAAAAGTAGCATATGAATGATAATTTCGATCACAGGTGGAATAATAAAAGAAAAGAAAAGAAAAATGCATGTGGGGGAAAAAGAAAATAATGAACTTATATAAACATGGTAAGCCCACTACATATGGGACGGACTAGCCAACACTTATCTCTCTCTCGACCATTTCACTCTCCTTCACCGTCGTCACGACCCAACAACCATGGAATCATGGGAAAATTAGAATCTCGCCGTCGTTGAGTCTCCAGACTACACGATCACCGGTTTGTGTCTCTCTAAGCATACTGAACAAGTCTTCTTTGGTGGAATAGAGTTCCATCCGGCGAGAGCAATTTGTGGCACCTAAAGGCGGTGTGTGATGCGATTTCCGTGAGACCAACGGATGAAGAATCCAAAGATGAACTCGAAAACGCATGCAAGTCATTACGGCATGATTTGCGTTTACATGTAGTGTTGTTATGAAGGGAAGCGACTATTTGGGAATCCAGAAGAGAAAGAAAAGAGAGGTGGTGTACACCGAACAAACTCAAACCATCAAAGCGCCGTGCAGAAAACTATGGTAACGTGTCTTGACCCCGCCATCTTCACCGGTGTTTGTCATTACTCCCTCGACGGCATCATCAAGAACCTTGGCCGGCCCAACTCGAACGCCTTTGTCCTCGTCGCCTTCTCCGTTGAAGACTTTGTCATAGTCGTTTTATTATTTTGGAGTCATGCGGTATGGCGGATCGGAGGAGAGTAAAAGTGGAGGCAAAACATATAAGGAGGTAGCCCGGCTATGCTATTTACCAATAATATGTTGCGATTCACTTATTCTTTCCGAGGAGGTTTCCGTGGCCGACCAAGCGTTAAATCGTTATCGGCCATATTTGGGCCATGATACACTCAAATACAAATCGAGAGACTCGGTATCTTCGATTACGTCATCATTCTTTTCTTTCCTACATAACCCCTATTTGAATCAACTCGGCGTAATTATTGAAGTTCTCGTTCCGCTTAGGAGATATTAGCCCAATGTTTCTTTCTTACATCATTGAGTTTCCTTACAAACAGGCTCAGTTGATTTATATTTATAGCGGGACGTGTGGCCAAGCGTGGTCTGTATATACATAGAAGGCGTTTCAGAATCTATGGGGTTTTTGTAGATTATCCCTCGCCTCTACTTTCATGCTCTGATTAGAAACATGGTAGTTTATAGCATGGGTATTGTTCGCTGGATATTTAAAGGATACTGAAATTGCGGATGAAATTGATAAATTTTCTGAACATGAATGGTAATCAAGTCACATGCTAAGGTAAGGGAAGTCATAATGGTGGTAAGAGGATATCATTTTTTTATGGTATAAAGAATAACGTGTTTATGCGAAGTACCGCATACATGGTAAAATTCTTTTATTATTTCGTTCTTTATTATTCTGTCAGAATATCCTGTCGGTGTGAATTTCACCTGACCTGGTTCCATTACTTATTATCTTTGCATTTAATATTACGCCGGAATATCTCATCGATTGTGAATTTCACGACTGGTTCCATTACTTATTATCTTGCATTTAATATTCGTCGGAATATCACATCGTGCTTTTTACCTAGAACTTTGGTTCCATTACTTATTATTCAGTATTTACGATTCCGTTGGAACATCCTGCATCTGCGCTTTTTCTACGCCTTAGGACACGGTTTAAATCTTTATTATTACGTATTTATTATTACATTGAGAATAACACATGCATACGGTTTCTATCGCATGCATGGTGAATCCTACATTATTCCATTCTTTATTATTCTGTTGGAATAACCTGTCTATGTGGATTACTACATGCATGGTGAATAATCCTTTATATTCATTCCTTATTAAATTGTGAAAATCATCTGTCCAAGTGGATTACCGCATGGCGGCGAAAATCCATTTGTAGTTTCATATATTCTTTATTATATTGTTGGTTATTGGTTTTATAGTTGTATGTCTTTGACCTATAGTGAAAAGATTATATGTTGTTGAATATCTTTGGCTTACGTGCAAAGATGAATCGTTAATTGATAGCTTTGGCCCGTAATACAAAGATGGACAGGTGTATGACATGATCATGACCACTGGTGATACTAACGAATATCCTTGGCCCGTAGTGCAGGGATGATTCGATGATGGGAATTATTTATTTAGCTGAGTCTCAGCGATTGGTTTTATAGTTGAATATCTTTGGCACGTAGTGCAAAGGTAGACAACTGATTGGTATGATCATTGTTATTACATTTGAATATCTTTAGCCTTTGGGGTAAGGATATTAAGTAAACGTTCTATTAAGCCTTTGTGGCAAGAAGGAATTGTTAATTCATATTATTATAAATATGAATTGTAAATTTAACTAACATCTTTAGTGGTTCAGGTGAAGACGAGTGTTGAAAGTTACATGAATGAAATACTGACGATTGACTTCTAATTTGGAGGAGACAGTAGACGTTATGTTCTACTTGACTCTTCTAATGGATTGTTGATTCCGCTGCAACTATGGTTGAAATTAAAGTTTTATCATCTACCATATGTTCTAAATCTCTGATTTATTATTGATGAAAGCTATTGATAATGTAGTTATCTTTAGTCATGATATTCTTTACTGGGCTTGTTGTGCTCACCCTTTTGCTTCACAATTCCTTTCAAGTAATAAGAGTGTAGCTGGGTCGAGTGGGGATAACAGGGAAAAGGAGTGATGGTCCGAGATGGTGTCCTATTATGTAAAATAGTGTGATAATAAATATAACGAGGACTCTATTTGAGAATGGATATTGTCTAGAAGGCAATATTCATGTGTAAAATCTCAGTTATGTTTTGTCGTATTTTACACGACAGTTGTATAATAAAGATTTTATATGTATTTGTACCATGTATTTGGCGACTCAAAATGGGTGATGAATACCTAATTTTGGGGGCGTCACATTTGGTATCAGAGCCATAAGTGTGAAGAGCCCCGAGCCTCTCGCTGGTGACTTCCTATTGATGGGGAATGCACCGAAGCCAGACTCTCCGTAGGGGATGCCGTCTTTCGGTGGCAAGCTGATAGGTACCAATGTGAGGTGCTGACACAAGTTGGTGTCCAGAGTCACATTTGGTATCAGAGCTTAGGGATATGGTCGCTGGCGGAGATAAGAGTCTAGAACTAGGAGGGGAGAGACGAGTTATATACTTCGCAAATGTGTGACTTACCTAAGCTGAAATTATTTACTTGATAAGTTGACAATTTATGATATGTCAATTAACCTTTGTTTTGAAGGTATATTTTAGAATGATATCTTAAATACAGGAGATAAGCAATGGGAAAATTACGATACAGAGGATATAACCAGGAAGGTACAATCCTAAAAGAAAGCAAGGTATTCTCATCTCTTCAAACTACCAAGTACGTAAATTTCGAGGGCGAAATTCCAAGTACGTAGATTATTCAAATTTGACGTGTCTTTATTCAAATCCATAACATGGGCTAAGAAAGCTTGACATCCGTTTTTCAATAAACGAATAGCTTTATGATTAGATATGACAGTGATTGATTTTAATGGTTTAGTTGCTTGAATTCGTACAATAGGTTGGTTAGGAATATGAAAACTAACAACCTTACGAAAACAATCAATTTTGGCATGATGAGTAGTTAACCAATCAATCCCTAAAATCACATCAAAAGCAAGTATCTTTAAAGAGATAAGGTCAATAGGTAAGGTGATGGTGCCAACTTGAATCAAACAAGATTTATAAACAGTGGATGTGATGAAAGTTTCTCCTAACGGAGTTTCCACAGATAGGTCAAAGTCTAATTTCTCCAAGTCAAGTTTAAGCGTTGAGCACATGCAGGAGAGATAAATGAATGGGTAGCACCCAGTATCAAGTAAGGTATAAACTTCGCAAGAATTTATAAATAGCTTACCGTGATCACCTCGTTTGGGTTCCTCGCATTATGACCACGATCACAACAAACGCTCTTCAGGAATCGTTGACTTTGACTTTTCTCGGGACGATCTTTTGAGTCACCGTCCTCATTGAACTAGGTTTCGCTCTTGTAGAATCTCGAGCGATATGTCCTTCCTTTCCACAATTATAGCATACCTTGAGCTGTTGTGGGCGGTTTGGTGATATGTCCCTCTTTTCCGCATTTGTAATATACGACCGGTGGTGGTTTCTCTCCCTTAGAACCGATTCTTTCGCAAGACCGCTGCCTTCTTCACATGGTCATTGTTAAATCTCCTCTTTTAAAATCTCCTCCTAACTCGCTTCTTCTATTTTCATGGCCATGATTACCACCGAGTGGTTACCATTTTTGTCCGTCTGTTTCTTTCTCCATTGGTTATCATTATTACATTGATTGTTATCTCGAGTACGATCTGGTTGTGGTCCCTCGGTTGACCGTACTCGTTATCTCGCTTTAATAATTGAGCCACATTTTACAATATCGAATAGAGAAAATTTATGAGAAATGAGATCTTGACGTATGTCGTGGGTTTCAAACCTCTAAGAAACATCCGCGTCATGGGTTCCTCATTTTCCACCAAATGAGGTGCAAACACGGATAACTCTCGCAAACTTTGCCTCGCATCTTTGAGACACCGCCATGTTGTTGTTCGCTCGGTCTAATAAACTCCACTTCCTTCATATACGAGCGAACACTTTCGAGGAAAGTATTTGTCATTAAATAGTTCTCAAACGTCTCCCAAGACATCTTTGAGTGCTTGTTTGGATGGAGTACGCTTCTGACTCTCCACCGAAGATATGCGCCTCGCCACGTAACATAAAGGTGTCGAATGGAACCTACATTCCTCGTGCATCCCAAGACATCGAATATCTTGGTAATTTGCTTGACCCATGTTTCCGCCATGATCGGGATCGCTTTCCCTTAAATTCGGTGGTCCCAACTTTGAAGCGCTTGGGTTGTGACAACTCGTGAATTGCTATCATTTCCTCTGTATTTTGAACATGAGTCTCCTCGTCCGATTTTGCATGAAGCGCAAAAAGCTTCTAAACATCCCCTCGTTCATCATCGCTTTCCGGTGGTGTTGTTCACGGGAGGAACATTGCCACTGTTGACGCGTTCTCTTCGTTGGTGAGTACAGCGTCTCCACGTCTCATTTCCATTATTAATATTCTCGATTCGACATTCTCAAACACCGCCATAAAACAAGGGTTAATTAAGGAAATCAATATATCACATAATATCCTTATATCTTGACCAACTAACAAATAAGCTTAGGTAGGAAACACTAGCGAAGGATTTACTCGTCTCTCCCTCCCGGTTCTATTCCCGATCTCCGCCAGAGATCATATCCCTAAGTTCGATACCAAGCGTGACGCCCCCAAAATAGGTATACATCACCTATTACGAGTTGTCAATACATGGTACGTAAACAACTACAACTTTATTATTACAACAAGAAAGCTGTGAGTTTGAATACAAATATTATCTTCTAGACAATATCTATACTCAAATAAATCCTCATCACATTTATTGATACATTATTTTACAAAAATGGTGAGGACTACTAAACAACTCTCTCTAGAACCTTCATTCCATACCCGAGCTGCGTACTCGCTTATATTCTCGCATCCCGAGAAGAAAAATGGAACAAAAAGGAAAAGGGTGAGCTCAACTAGCCCGAAAAAAGAATATTATGACTAAGATAATATACAACAAATTATCGTTAGTCTTCAACAGGAAAAATCTAATAGAATACAATAGACAACAAATTTTAAATCAATATTCAAGCAATGAAATAATAATTCATTAGAAGAGTTAAGTAGAGAATGCAAACTACTATCTTCTATGTATGAATTTAAAAGTTCATCGCTCATCTTTTATCCTGTAACATCAATCAATATATATTTGGAATCAAATATTCATCTTTGCACTACTGAGGCAAAGATATTCATCGATTGATCATGTTCATCTAAACACCTGTTCATCTTTGCACTACGGGCCAAAGATATTCTTCAGAAATCATTCATCTTTGCACTACGGGCAAAAGATATTCCATAATATCATCATTTAAGTGAAGATGATGAAAAATATTTTTTAAAGAAACGAATCCGATTGAAACAAAATGACAAGGATTAAGGATTAAGGATTCGTACTTTGTTTTATCCACGTCAAAAAATACCTCAAAAATAATCATAGTGGTGTAAAATTCAAGAATGATCAAAACATGGATACAATCAAAGCTAGTATCCGAATAGATATTTTGGACAAAAAGAAGAAATTTTATTTTTGGTGAATAGTGTCAGATATCGTGAATAGTCTTGAGTATCGTGAATAGTAACTCAGACACCAAAAGATAGAAATTTTAAAAAAAAAACATCTTCACGCTTCATGAATAGTACTCGTGAATAGTAACTCATGAATAGTAACCCTACATGAAAAAGTTCCAAATTTGATAAAAGTTCCAAACTAATATTTCAAAGATAATGATATTGAAGAAATAATATCATTTGAGAAGAAAATAACATCTCTTACCTCGAAAGATTAGTACTTAATGGAATCTAGGGTATAGTCTTTGAAGGAACTTGCACCGTCTAACAATACTCAAAGTATACTCAAAATACTCACAAGAATACGCTCGATAATATAAAGAGAGAAAACTTCAGTTTCTGGTGTGATTTTCAATTCTAACCTAAGCACCCTATTTATAGGAAAATGCTTAGAACACCAAAGCAGAAAATTTAATATAATATTATTATTTATAATAAAATTTCCTACGCCAACCTTCCAAGAACTGAATTCAGCTCATTCAACCCACATGTGTAACACACCATAATGAAAAAAATGTTTTTCTAAATTTAAATATTTTAAACTTCCAAAAATTAATTATTTTGGAGCTTCGGAACTTAAATAATTCATAATAAATAGCCCTTTCATCAAAAAATTCGAATCTCGCGTGTTTTTATAGGAAATTCAATTCTCTACAACTTTACAGAAGAAAGTTTTTCCAAATTCCAAATAGAAATTGACCGAAATCCACAAACGGGCGATTTTACAGGCTATAATCAAATTTCAGTCAATAAATGGGGTCCACCGACATGTTTAACATGTTTTAAACATTTATTGCAACAAAAATACTCTTGCTCCTCGTATACTCATATATCCCACATTCGTTGTAAAAATATCACCATTATTATATTATTAAAATATAATAATATATTTAAATGAATTATTTTATCAGAAAAAGTTAAAATTTCAATTTTGAACAATTGTCACATTAAAATTTTTCTCCATCTATATCCACATAAAATCAATATTTTCCTCATCATATGAATCAATAATTAATTATTCACAAATAATATTCTGAGAATCACAATATTGACAAACGAGGCGGTTCGGAAAGAGGGGCTTTCAATAAGAATTTCTTCTTCTTGGCGCCGCAATTAGGTGACCAAACCTCTCCTTAGATCTGAACTTTCTAGACATTGCCAATAATGTTATCTAATAATATTATTAGGATAATATGAATTATTGCTTCGATAATGAAAAATACTATGTAATGACAATTATTGAAACAACAAAGAATATAAAATATCAACGCAGCAATTATTAACTCAATAAAATCTTGAAGCGGTAATTACTGTAACCATTATTGAGTAGTGCCTTCTTCTACGTAAGAATCAATAATTGGTGCAATATGGTGTGCTTCTTGTGTTTTAACCACGGGTATTTTAACAAAGATTACTTCAGAATAACTACGTGAATTATTTTTAAACCACTTATATTTGTCATTTTCTTCATCCAATCGCTTTCAGGTTATGGGGCCCACACATGTCATTGCTTGCGCCGTAAATGCGAATATTCCGACAAAGCGATGCGAATATTCCACGACCAAACGAATATTCCCAGACAACAATGAATATTTTATAACCACTTGCTTATTTTGAAGTATTTGCGTATTTTACCCCTAACTATCCACATTAATCAAATCAACCCTTACTATTTTATAATAATAAATAGAAAATTAAATTTCATTAATAATAAGTTGGGGTCTTACAACCTCCCTCCTTATGAAATTTCGTCCTCGAAATTGGACGTGACGTACAGTGTTTGAAAAGGTGAGGATACCTCGCTTTCATTTCCGTTTCCAATTCCCGTGTCATTTCCTCTATAGCATGATTCCTCCACAAAACTTTAACTTGTGGTATGACCTTTCTTGGCGTAGGGACATGCTCCTTCTATCCAAAATCTTGGCAGTACCTCCTCATACGTTAAGTCTTGGCTATCTCGTCCGGGTTCTAACTCTATAACGTGGTTCGGGTCTTTCACATATTTAAGAAGTACTGAGATATGTGAAACACATTATGAACACGAGACATACTCGGAGGTAACGCGAGTCTATAGGCTACATTTCCTACTCGGTCAAGAATTTGAAATGGACCAATAAATCGTGGATTGAGCTTTCCTCTCTTCCCAAATCTTGTAACTCCCTTCCATGGAGCAACTTCGCAATAATACATGCGATCCCTACACTAAATTCCACGTCCTTTCGATGAAGATCCGCATAACTCTTTTGTCGATCTTGTGTCGTTTGTATACGTTGTCGAATCATTTGGATCTTTTTGGTAGTCATACGTACTAACTCGGGTCCCAACAATGTTGCTTCACCCACCTCATCCCAACATATTGGAGAGCGACACTTTCGTCCATATAATGCTTCAAATGGAGCCACACCTATACTTGCCTGATAACTGTTGTTGTAGGAGAATTCCACCAATGGTAAATACTTATCCCAATGGCCCTTAAGTCTAGGACACAGAGTCTTAATAGATCTTCAAGAGTTTGAATAGTCCTTTTCGATTGTCCGTCTGGTTTGAGGATGGTATGCGAACTAAATCGCAAATTGTGCCCATAGCTTTTTGCAAGCTAACCCAAAATCTTGAAGTGAATCTTGGGTCACGATCCAAAACTATGGATCTTGGCATGCCATGCAACCTCACAATCTCATTCACGTACATATACTAGCAAGGCGTTCAAGGAATAAGTCTCCGTGTCGACAAGAAATGAGCGAGACTTGGTTAATCTATCAACAATAACCCAAATAGCATTGATGCCTTGAGAAACCGTAGGAAGACCCGTAATTGAAATCCATGGTAATGTGTTCCCACTTCCATTTTGGAATCTCAAGTGGTTGCAACGGACCCTTAGGTACTAGATGCTCGCCTTTACACGTTGGCAAGTTAAACACATCGAGATAAACTTTGCAATCTCTCTTCATATTGTTCCACCAAAATGTATGTCGAAGATCACGATACATTTTAGTACTTCCAGGATGCATTGCAAATGGTGTATTGTGTGCCTCCATCATAATCTTATACTTCAAAATAGGGTCGTTAGGAACACAAAGTCTAGAGTGGACTCGAAGTATTCCTTCTTCATCAATTCTCGCTTCTGGAATAGCTCCTTCTTGTACTTTCTTCTTCATACGCATCGGCTCCAGAAGTCGGTGGCTTGAGCAACCTTAACTTTTTCTATTAAAGTTGGCTCTGTCGTATACTTGACATCATCGCACTTTTCGTTCCGCATATGATCTTCTACTCAACGCGTCGGCTACCACGCTCGCTTTTCGGGATGGTATTGAATAGTGTGGTCGTAGTCTTTCAATAGCTCGAGCCAACGTCACCGCCGTAGATGTTGAGTTCTTTTTGAGTGAAGAAATATTTAAGGCTTTTATGGTCGAATATATCTCCACTTTCTCCCCATATAAATAATGCCTCCATATCTTTAAGCGCAACGATTGCTGCCTAACTCTAGATCATGAGTAGGATAATTCCTCTCATACTCTTTAAGTTGTCGCGAGGCATAGGCTATGACTTTTCCACGTTGCATGAGAACACATCCTAACCCTTTGCACGAAGCATCATTTGTAGATAACAAATCCATCAAGAGCGGATGGTATTGTTAGAACAGGTGCCGAAATAAGTCTCCTCTTAAGCTCTTGGAAACTCTTCTCGCATTCTTCGCTCCAAACGAATTTTGTATCCTTCCGAGTTAGCTGAGTTAATGGAGTAGCAATTCGAGAAAACCCTTCCACGAATCTCCGATAATAACCAGCTAAGCCCAAAAAGCTACGTACTTGATCCACCGACTTGGTTGCTCCCTAACTTTGTATTGCTTCAATCTTGGCCGGATCAACAGATACTCCATGTTTCGACACCACGTGCCCAAGGAATGCTACTTCCTCAAAGCGAACTCGCATTTCTTCAATTTGGCATATAGTTTGTTTTTCACGAAGCCTTTGGAGTACCAACTTCAAATGGTGCTCATGATCTTCACGACTTTTGGAATATATAAGGATGTCACCAATAAAGACAACAACAAACCGATCCAAATATTCCTTGAATACTCGGTTCATCATATCCATGAAAGCCTTGAGGAGCATTAGTCGATCCGAAAGACATGACTAAGAATTCATAATGCCCGTCATCGGAGTTCTAAAAGGCGTCTTTGGAATATCCTCGGTTCTAATCTTGGTGATGATGTCCGAGCGAAGATCGATTTTGAAAAGAATTGTGCCCCTTGCATTTGGTCAAACAAGTCATCAATACGAGGTAGAGGATACCTATTCTTGATGGTGACATGGTTCAATTCTCGATAGTCAATACAAAGTCGCATACTCCCGTCTTTCTTCTTTACAAATAAAGCAGGAGCACCCCGAGGAGATGTACTAGGGCCGAATGAAACCGATGTCCAACAATTCTGTAGTTGGACCTTTAACTCGAAGTTCAATAGGAGCCATTCGATATGGGGTTTTAGAAATGGGCTTTGTATCGGGTTCAAGATCAATAAAGAATTCAACTTCACGTTCGGGGTAAACCAGGAAGTTCTTCGGGAAATCGTCGGAAAGTCAATAACAACGGGAATATTATTCAAATTTGGCGTGTCTTTATTCAAATCCATAACATGGGCTAAGAAAGCTTGACATCCGTTTTTCAATAAACGAATAGCTTTATGATTAGATATGATAGTGATTGATTTTAATGGTTTAGTTGCTTGAATTCGTACAATAGGTTGGTTAGGAATATGAAAACTAACAACCTTACGAAAACAATCAATTTTGGCATGATGAGTAGTTAACCAATCAATCCCTAAAATCACATCAAAAGCAAGTATCTTTAAAGAGATAAGGTCAACAGGTAAGGTGATGGTGCCAACTTGAATCAAACAAGATTTATAAACAGTGGATGTGATGAAAGTTTCTCTAACGGAGTTTCCACGAGATAGGTCAAAGTCTAATTTCTCCGGAGTCAAGTTTAAACGTTGAGCACATGCAGGAGAGATAAATGAATGGGTAGCACCGGTATCAAGTAAGGTATAAACTTCGTAAGAATTTATAAATAGCTTACCCGTGATCACCTCGTTTGGGTTCCTCGCATTATGACCCGATACAACAAACGCTCTTCAGGAATCGTTGACTTTGACTTTTCAGGGACGATCTTTTGAGTCACCGTCCCCATTGAACTAGGTTTCGCTCATTTGTAGAATCTCGGCGATATGTCCTTCCTTTCCACAATTATAGCATACCTTGAGCTGTTGTAGGCGGTTTGACCGATATGTCCTCTTTTCCGCATTTGTAACATATGACCGGTGGTCGTTCTCCTCCCTTAGAACCGATTCTTTGTCGCCAGACTGTCGTCTTCACATGGTCATTGTTAAATCTCCTCTTTTTAAAATCTCCTCCTGACTCGCTTCTTCTATTTTCATGGCCATGATTACCACCAGAGTGGTTACCATTTTTGTCCGTCTGTTTCTTTCTCCAGCTGGTTATCATTATTACATTGTTCGTTATCTCCGAGTACGATCCTCGGTTGTGGTCCTCGGTTGGACCGTACTCGTTATCTCGCTTTAATAATTGAGCCCACATTTACAATATCCGAATAGAGAGAAAATTTATGAGAAATGAGATCTTGGCGTATCTTAGGGTTTCAAACCTCTAAGAAACATCCGCGTCATGGGTTCCTCATTTTCCACCAAATGAGGTGCAAACTGGATAACTCGCAAACTTTGCCTCGCATCTTTGAGACACAAATCATGTTGTTTCGCTCGGCCTAATAAACTCCACTTCCTTCATATACGCGAACACTTTCGAGGAAAGTATTTGTCATTAAATAGTTTCAAACGTCTCCCAAGACATCTTTGAGCGGTTTGGATGGGTACGCTTCACAGACTCCCACCGATGATGCCGCCTCGCCACGTAACATAAAGGTGTCGAATGGAACCTTCGTTCCTCCGTGCATCCCAAGACATCGAATATCTTGGTAATTTGCTTGACCCATGTTTCCGCCATGATCGGATCCGGCTTTCCCTTAAATTTCGGTGGTCCCAACTTTGAAGCGCTTGTTTGTGACAACTCGTGAATTGCTATCATTTCCTCCTGTATTTTGAACATGAGTCTCCCTCGTCGATTTTGCATGAGCGCAAAAAGCTTCTAAACATCCCTCGTTCATCATCGCTTTCGATTGGTGTTGTTTTGGGAGGAACATTGCCACTGTTGCCACGTTCTCTTCGTTGGTGAGTACGAGCGTCTCCACAGTCTCATTTCTATTATTAATATTCTCGATCGACATTCTCAAATCTTGTCATAAAACAAGGGTTAATTAAGGAAATCAATATATCACATAATATCCTTATATCTTGACCAACTAACAAATAAGCTTAGGTAGGAAACACTAGCGAAGGATTTACTCGTCTCTCTCCTCCCCGGTTCTATTCCCGATCTCCGCGGAGATCATATCCCTAAGTTCGATACCAACTGTGGCGCCCCCAAAATAGGTATACATCACCTATTCGAGTTGTCAATACATGGTATGTAAACAACTACAACTTTATTATTACAACAAGAAAGCTGTGAGTTTGAATACAAATATTATCTTCTAGACAATATATATACTCAAATAAATCCTCATCACATTTATTGATACATTATTTTACAAAAATGGTGAGGACTACTAAACAACTCTCTCTAGAACCTTCATTCCATACCCCAGGCTAAGTACTCGCTTATATTCTCGCATCCCCGAGAAGAAAAATGGAACAAAAGGAAAAGGGTGAGCTCAACTAGCCCGGTAAAGAATATTATGACTAAGATAATATACAACAAATTATCGTTAGTCTTCAACGAGGGAAAAATCTAATAGAATACAATAGACAACAAATTTTAAATCAATATTCGCAATGAAATAATAATTCATTAGAAGAGTTAAGTAGAGAATGCAAACTACTATCTTCTATGTATGAATTTAAAAGTTCATAAATCTATCTTTTATCCCTGTAACATCAATCAATATATATTTGGAATCAAATATTCATCTTTGCACTACAGGCCAAAGATATTCATCAGTTGATCATGTTCATCTAAACACCTGTTCATCTTTGCACTACGGGCCAAAGATATTCTTCAGAAATCATTCATCTTTGCACTACAGGCAAAAGATATTCCATAATATCATCATTTAAGACTGAAGATGATGAAAAATATTTTTAAAGAAACGAATCCAGTGAAACAAAATGACAAGGATTAAGGATTAAGGATTCGTACTTTGTTTTATCCACGTCCAAAAATACCTCAAAAATAATCATAGTGGTGTAAAATTCAAGAATGATCAAAACATGGATACAATCAAAGCTAGTATCCAGAATAGATATTTTGGACAAAAAGAAGAAATTTTATTTTTTGGTGAATAGTGCCAGAGTATCGTGAATAGTCTTAGTATCGTGAATAGTAACTCGACACCAAAAGATAGAAATTTTAAAAAAACATCTTCTTCACGCTTGAATAATAGTACTCGTGAATAGTAACTCATGAATAGTAACCCGACATGAAAAAGTTCCAAATTTGATAAAAGTTCCAACCAATATTTCAAAGATAATGATATTGAAGAAATAATATCATTTGAGAAGAAAATAACATCTCTTACCTCGAAAGATTAGTACTTACAAATTTGGAATAGGGTATAGTCTTTGAAGGAACTTACCGTCTAACAATACTCAAAGTATACTCAAAATACTCACAAGAATACGCTCGATAATATAAAGATAGAAAACTTGGTTTACGGTGTGATTTTCAATTCTAACCTAAGCACCCTATTTATAGGAAAATGCTTAGAACACCAAGCAGAAAATTTAATATAATATTATTATTTATAATAAAAAATCCCTCGCATAACCTTCCAAGAACTGAATTCAGCTCATTCAACCCACATGTAACACACCATAATGAAAAAATGTTTTTCTAAATTTAAATATTTTAAACTTCCAAAAATCAATTATTTTTTGAACTTGAAACTTAAATAATTCATAATAAATAGCCCTTTCATCAAAAAAATTCGAATCTCACGTTTTTTATAGGAAATTCAATTCTCTACAACTTTACGAGAAGAAAGTTTTTCCAAATTCCAAATAGAAATTGACCGAAATCCACAAGCCAGGCGATTTTACGTGCTATAATCAAATTTCGGTCAATAAATGGGGTCCCGCAGAGCATGTTTAACATGTTTTAAACATTTATTGCAACAAAAATACTCTTGCTCCTCGTATACTCATATATCCCACATTCGTTGTAAAAATATCACCATTATTATATTATTAAAATATAATAATATATTTAAATGAATTATTTTATCGAGAAAAAGTTAAAATTTCAATTTTGAACAATTGTCACATTAAAATTTTTCTCCATCTATATCCACATAAAATCAATATTTTCCTCATCATATGAATCAATAATTAATTATTCACAAATAATATTCTGAGAATCACAATATTGACAACGAGGCGGTTCCTCAGAAGAGGGGCTTTCCAATAAGAATTTCTTCTTCTTGGCGCGCAATTAGGTGACCAAACCTCTCCTTGAGGCAGAACTTTCTAGACATTGCCAATAATGTTATCTAATAATATTATTGAGGATAATATGAATTATTGCTTCGATAATGAAAAATACTATGTAATGACAATTATTGAAATATGAAAGAATATAAAATATCAATATGACAATTATTAACTCAATAAAATCTTTGATAAGTAATTCTGTAACCATTATTGAGTAGTGCCTTCTACGTAAGAATCAATAATTGGTGCAATACAGGCATACTCTTTGTGTTTTAAACCTTTGGGTATTTTAACGGTATTAGCAGTAATAACCACGTAGATTATTTTTAAACCACTTATATTTGTCGTTTTCTTCATCCAATCGCTTTCAGTTATGGGGCCCACACATGGTTTCGCTGCGTCGCATGCGAATATTCCCAGAAGCGATTGAATATTCCACGACCAAACGAATATTCAAACAACAATGAATATTTTATAACCACTTGCTTATTTTGAAGTATTTGCGTATTTTACCCCTAACTATCCACATTAATCAAATCAACCCTTACTATTTTAAAATAATAAATAGAGAAAATTAAATTTCATTAATAATAAGTTGGGGTCTTACATCTACCATATGTTCTAAATCTCTGATTTATTATTGATGAAAGATATTGATAATGTAGTTATCTTTAGTCATGATATTCTTTACTGGGCTTGTTGTGCTCACCCTTTTGCTTCACAATTCCTTTCAGGTAATAAGAGTGTATTTGGATTGACGGGGATAATGAGGAAAAGGAGTGATGGTCCGAGATGGTGTCCTATTATGTAAAATAGTGTGATAATAAATATAACGAGGACTCTATTTTAGAATGGATATTGTCTAGAAGGCAATATTCATGTTTAAAATCTCAGTAATGTTTTGTCGTATTTTACGACGGTTGTATAATAAAGATTTTATATGTATTTGTACCATGTATTTGGCGACTCAAAATGGGTGATGAATACCTAATTTTGGGGGCGTCACAATGTGTCCCTCTCCTCCGCATTTGAAGCATATGATAGGTGGTCTTTCTCCTTCCTTAACAACGGGTCTTTGGTCTTTGGCGTCTTTCCATCATTGTTGAATCTCCTTTTCTTGAAATGTCCATTCTTATTGTTTTGGTACGATTACCACCTAAGTGGTTACCATATCTCGCTTTGTTGATTCCCTCCACGCTTGTTGTCCACCGCCGATGACTACTCTCATTTGGTATTATAATTTTCTTTATTGCTCTCTTTTAGTTCGTATTGACTCGTTATCGCGCTCCGAAGAATCTTGAGCCCTATTTACAACATCCGAATACAAACACGGTTTATGAGAAATAAGATGTTGACGTATCTCCGACTTCAAACCTCTTAAAAACATTCGCGCCATTCTCTCTTCATTATCCACCAAGTGGGACGAACCGTGATAACTCGCAAATTTTGCCTCGTATTACGACACGGTCATATTGTTTTGTTCCAACTTGATAAACTCCACCTCCTTTATGTGGCGAATACTTTTCGGGAAAGTATTTGTCGTTGAACGACTCTGGAACTTCTCCCAAGATATCTTGATCAATGGTGAGTACGTTTACCGATTTCCACCGATGTCGCCTCTCCGCGCAACATAAAAGCGTGAAAAGGAACCTTTTGCTCCTCGGAGCATCCCAAGACATCAAATATCTTGGTAATCTGCTTTATCCATGCTTCCCGCCGAAGTGGTTTTGGCTCTCCTTAAACTCCGGTGGTCCTAGCTCCTTGAATTGTTTAGCGGTGACCTCCTGAGAGAGTTTTCCGTGTTTCCACCTACGTTTTGGACGAAAGTCGCTCTCGCTTTCTTTGTTGCATAAATTGCATAAAGCCTCTAAACATTTGATCATTCATCATTTTGGTCGGTGTTGTTGTTTGCATGAGGATTGTCACCTTCGATGCACATTATCACGATTATTGATATGTGGTGAATCAACGATCGCTTTGTGCTCCATTGCTATTCTCAACATTCTCGGATGTCATTTTTGAGAATCTTGCCATAAAACAAAAGGTTAATTGACATGTAACAAATTATCTCTATATTCTCGATGACCAATAAAATAGCACATAAACTTAGGTAGGTCATACTAGTGAAGGTATTCCCCGTCTCTCCCCTCCTAGTACTATTCTCACATCTTAGCCAGGGATCATATCCCTAAGCTTTGATACCAACTGTGACGCCCCCAAAATTAGGTATACATCACCCATCTTGGATAGTCAGATACATGGTACAGAATTTAAATACAACTTACTAATATAAGCGTAAGTGTACAATACGATATAAAGCGTGAGTTTGAATACAAATATTGTCTACTAGATATTATACAAACTCAAAATGAGTCCTCATTACAATTATTATCACACTATTTCACAGAATAGTGAGGACTACTAATGCTATCCTCTGGACCATTACTCTGGTTCCCAGACTCGTCCCGGCTATATTCTCATTTCACGAAGAGAACGGTGAAAGAAAGGGTGAGCTCAACTAGCTCGAAGAAGAAATATTATGACCAAGATAATGCGTAATAAATTATCATTAGCCTTCCACAACATGGTGTTAAACCCGAAAATATAATGAACATCAAGTTTAACTACTGTGAGACAGCCAATCCATTAAAAGAGTTAAGTAGAAAATAAAATCTACTATCTTTTATGATTTAAAAGGTTTTTCATCATTATATAGGCGAGACTCACTTTAATAAATATTCCACATCATCGAATCACCCACGCACTCTGACCGAGGATATTCTTTAGTATCGGGACCACAATTATTCATGCACTACGGGCCAAGAATAGTTGTGTATTCATTAATGGTCATGATCATGCCAACAATCATCCATCAATGCACTACGACCATCGAGGATTTTTTATCACATCATTTGTAACATTACGGTCATGATTACACCGAATAGTCTCGGTCATAATCATACCAAGTCCATCTATGCACTCTGAGCCACAGATGACTTTCAACATAATATAAACATGAGGATGATGACAATGATATTCAATAAAACAAGTTCAAGAATTAATTTATCTAAAGAACAATAACATCAAGCTGTCGACATGATCTTTGCTTTTTGTAGAGTAAAATTCAAGAATCTTCGAGAAGAATATTTCCATGAAAGGATCTTTGGATGAAGTGCAAATATCGAGGATATTCCACTAATTTTATGGAGTATAGAAGTCAAAGTTTTAACCAACTGGGTATAATAAAGAATGGAATAACAAAAGAAATCACCATGCATGCGGTACTTGATGTATATGAGTTATTCAATGAGAATAATAATAACGTAACAGTCGGTGAAATTACACCCAAGCGAGGATGTTCCAACAGAATAATAAAGATGGAACCGGATCCGATGTAAAACACTGCGAGATAGGATATTCCAACAGAATGATAAAAGGCGGAACCAGTCCGGTGTAAAACACATGACAGGATGTTCCAGCCGAGAATAATAAAAGGCGGAACGAGTCCGGTGTAAAAACACATGCATGAGGATGTTCCAAGCGAATAATAAAGACGAGAATAATAGAAGAATGTCACCAAGTATAGGGTAAACCACGTATACAGGTTATTCCAACAGAATAAATAAGAATGGAATAACATAAGGATTTCACCAAGTATAGGGTATGCCGTATATACAAGTTATGTATAGGGTATGCCACTTTTACAGGTTATTCCAACAGAATAATAATGAATGGAATAAAGAAGTTCTCTTCATGAATAAGAAAGAATAACACCCCTTACGGTACAACAAATAATATTCCCTACCTTAGAAGGCTGAATATTGGAAAAGTGAAGTAGCGAGAATACTTTTCTTCTTTCTCTCTATAGTTTCTCTCTCTAGAGTTTCAATGAATTAAGTAAGAAATAATGAAGGAATGAGCTTTATTTATAGAAAAGCGAGGGTGGCTCTTGGTCTTAACGAAGGGTCAAAATGACTCTTGGTAATATTGAAGAGACAACTACTATTTCTTGAAGGGGTAATTAACCCTTGGAACAATCAAGAGGCGAGTTAACTCTTGGTAATATGAAGGGACAACTACTATTAAAGAAGGTAATTACTATTGACGAAGGTAAATACAATTGACGAAGGTAAATACTATTCGACGCGAAGGTAATTACTATTGTGAAGGTAAATACTTATTCGACGAAGGTAAATACTATTGACGAAGGTAATTACTATTGACGAAGGTAAATACTATCGAGCGAAGGTAATTACTATTCACAAAGGTAATTACTATTGTGAAGAGACTCTTAGATGATGACATATGGGCCCCCATAAAATAATCAAACTTACCACAAACGTCTTATAACGAGACTCTTTATATACATCAAGGATTGAATAAATATTACCACAAATCATTTTATTTTTAATCAACACATTTTTAATCTTTCAACAATTATTAATCATTTATAACTTGTCGTCTCAATTAATAATATAACATATTATACGAGATGATCTTGTGACAATAATTGAATCAATAATATAAGAGATATGATGCACGTGAATCATTGTAATAATAATTGAGTATAGCTAAGTGACTTCTCACGTAAGCATCAATAATCAATACAGTGTGCTACTATACAACCATAGCAGTACATTGTACTTTTACCATAGGGTAGTTCAACAGTTTTAACGGTAACACCTCCGCCGTTAGTTTTTTATAGAAAGATAATTTTGTCGTTTTCTAACTACGACAATACTTCCGTTAATAGGGTCCAATTAATGATTGTAGTAAATGCGAATATCCCCACAACAAAAGAATATTCCCACCAAACGAATATTTTATAACAACTTGCTTACTTTGCAAAATTTATAAATATTACCCACAACTATAACATTATCTCAATTTATTCCATAATATTCAAAAATAATAGTTATAGAAAATTCATCTTTATTTATAAAAGTTGGGGTCTTATATTCATATTTATTTTAATTAATGCAAAGCATAATTAATTAAATAAATCCTTTAATCACATAACACAATACAAATAATTAATCATTTAAATTGAAATATTAATATAATAATAATTTTCTTAATTCAACAATTATTTATTTAACAAATAATTCTCCAAAAAATTAAATCAATTAAACAAATATTTATTCAACGATAATCACATCCATTAAATATTTATATAAATTAATAAATATTTAATATTACATTTAAAATTCTGGAATGTAACAGTTGAGATCAGCAATGAAGCACATGAGACCGTTGAGTCACCAACGATCAATACCCAGGATAATGTGCATCAGGATGGCAATAATCCTCAGGAAAACAACAACGCTGACCAAATGATGAACGATGGGATGTTCAGAGGCTTTATGCAATTCATGCAACATCAGGCAAAAACGACTCATGTTCAAAATGCAGGTGGAAACACTGGCAACTCTCGGACGGTCACCGCTAAACAGTTCAAAGTGTTGGGAGAATGCATATTATGATTTGATGTTTTAATGTATATACTCATGATTATTTGTAAAGTCCTTCCAAGTAAGATATGTACAAGGACTTAGTGGTAGATCAAATTTGTTAGGTTGATCTAAGATCTTAACGTGTATCATTCTGTAATAGAATGTATAGATAGAAAGATCAAAGCTGTTAGGTTAATCTTGAGATGTAATAGATAGGCTTCGAGGAAATCATAGTGTATCATCTGATCAACATTGCAGAAGTCAAGGCAGAAACGTAGAGCTTCAAAGATCGTAGTGTGCCTGCCTTGAAGGGACTCTTCAAAAATCGTAGAGTGATCCCAACATTTGCCGAGCCATCTCAACGATCGTAGTGTGCTGAAGGAAACATGGAGTTTACAAGTCAACGATCGTAGTGTGCTCTTGGAAACGTAGAGTAACAACACGAGTAAGTGAAGATCGTAGTGTGCAAGGGTTTAAAAGAAATCATAGTGCTCTCAGCTGATAGCATCAGATCGAGCACCAAGGCGACAAGTCATTACGATCTGAATCGTAGAGCATCTGTCTTATGTCAGAAAATGTCGAGCCTCATGTTATGTATGAAGACAGATTCCAATATATGAGGAATGGATTCTAAACGTTGCAGTACTCATCAGTCCCAAAGTAATATGAAATATCCTTAGTATGAAACAAAGAAGTGTATTGAAGAAGCTAAGGAAAGTACCATAGGTAAGGGGGCAAAACACCTTTTCAGGTGTTAGGAGAGAAAGCAGTCTGCTGTGTCAGTGGGCCAGAATGCAGTTTCAAAAGATGTGCAAAAATGTCTCCATCAAAGATCAAAAAAGTCAAATGCATTTAATGTCTCAACGGATGGATCCAACGGATAGTATTCAAGATCACATATATGCAGATCAGACAGATGAGAGAGAACTAAGCAAGCATTGAACAAATAACGTGAACATCACTCTCAAGCTAAACTCTACGATCTGAGATATTGCAAAACTTGCTCAGCTACTCAGTTCTTTAGAACAAGTGCTTACACAGCAACTGAGTAGCAACCATCAAGAACTCAACATCTATCAATCAACTGAAGAAGAGTACTAAGTCTGCTGGACTTGAAGAGTTCGTAGTGAACTATAAGAAAGCCAAGTCTGCTGGACTTGAAGAGTTCAAGAGTGAACTAAGAAGTTCCTAGACTGCTAGTCTAGAAGGAATCTGTGTGATTCAGAAGTTGTAAAAGATATCCTTAGTGGATATCCTACTCGTTGAGTAGAAGAGTGGACTAGGAGCTTTAAGTGCTCTGAACCACTTAAAAATGATTGTGTCTTCTACATTCATATTAACTGCTATATCTGCTATAACTGCTATAACTGCCTCACTCTCATAACTCCATTGCTTGGTAAAGAAGATTAAAACAAACATTTATTCCGCTAAGTTTTAATCATTACCAAAGAACAAGTTTAAAATGATAAGATTTTTAAATATCTATTCAACCCCCCTTCTAGATAACTATTGTGCCAACTAGGAACTAACAATTGGTATCAGAGCAGGTTCTATTTTATAGCTTACAAGCTTTAGTAGATCCAATGGCACTCGTACCAAGCGAATCCAGGACCGGGGGAGGCAGTAAGCCACCAATGTGCAACAAGGATAAATTTGCTAACTAGAAAGTCAGGATGCAAGCGTACATGGACTCAATAGATGAAGATCTATTTGAGACTGTTCAAAATGGGCCCTATATTCCAACAAAGCTTGAACCAACCACTGACGATCCAAACCGAATGCAAATCAAGGTTAAAGAAAAATGGACAGACAATGAGAAAAAAGCTGTCCAACTTGATAAAAAGGCCAAGAACATCTTGTTCCAATCCTTAGAAGACTATCTGTTTGAAAACGTTGTCAACAGCAAAACAGCTTAGGAAGTTTGGGAAGCACTGCTGATCATGTACGAAGGAACTGAAGAAGTTAGAGAGAACAAACAATCTCTTCTGACACAACAGTATGAAATGTTTGCTCATGTCCATGGAGAAAACGTTACTGCCACCTATAAAAGATTCAACGTTCTACTCAACTCTCTACGAGCATATGGAAAGGTCTATCCTAACAAAGATCTGACCATAAAGTTCATGAGAGCCCTACCAAGCTGGTGGGATGCTAAGACCACTGCAATAAGAGAGTCAAAGAATCTTAATGAGATGACAATTCAACAGCTATATGGCAATCTCCTGACATACGAACTAGAGCTGACCCAACGTGATGAAACCTTATCAGAAGGAAGAAGGAAGGATAAGGGTGTTGCTCTCAAGACAAATGAAGGTGCATCAAAGGTCAACACTGAGATTGACTCTGATTATGATGAAGACGATGATGAAGACCTTGCTATCTTTGGTAAAAAAGACCGAGAAGATTCATGCGTCAATAAAACCAAAGAAGACAAAGAAGGTTAAGAACTACTGTGAGCTAAGAGCAAATAAATGATCTATGCTACAACTGTAAGAAGCCTGACCACTTCATTGCCAACTGCAACAAACCTCTAAGAGAAGAACTAAAGAAGAAACAGCATGTAAAGAAGGATTTCAAAGGAAACAAAAGGCCTTAGAAGAGAGACAAAGGCCTGGTAGCTGGAGGATCATGGAGTGATTCAGATAATGACTCAAATGCAGACTCCGGAGATGAAGAAGAACCACAAATGGCCAATCTGTGCCTAATGGCCAAACATGCAAAGGACAAACAAAACCTCAACATACATGATGTAAGTCTCGATGAGGTATTTGACTTCAACTCACCTGATGTAGATATAAATGACTTAAGAACTACACTGCATGGCAAACCACTGATCTACATCAATATATGAAGTGGTTCAGACTTCTGTCTAAGGATCATTCACTTTTTCAAGAGGAGAAGAAGAAAGTAAAAGAAGAGCTTGAAACAGTTCTTCTAAGTACTAATCTTCTCTCCAAGCTTGAGGCTGAGAATGAGACCTTAAGACAAACAAACACACTCAATGCACAAAGAGAGTCTAATCTAACTTCTAAAATTGAGGATCTAGAAAAGACTATCTCTACATGGAACAAATCCTCATCATCCATGGACTGCCTGCTCTCTAGTCAGAGAAGCACATTCGACAAGACAGGCCTAGGCTTTGGGGAATCCATCTCGAGCCTTGTGTGGAAAAGACAAAGGAAACTAGCACTAGTAATGCCTCAAGTTTCAGTAGAAGCATTACCTTTGTGAAATCCTCACAGAAGGAAGAACAAGTTCAATCTTGTCCTACTGTCTCCATTCTTACTCTTAGGAGTAAAGGATCTCATGTTGGTCTGGGGTTCATAAAAGAGAAGAGTAACCTAACCTCTACTCACCAACCTTAAAGAATCGTAGACTCAAACAAGATCAACTCTACGAATCAACCGGGAAGGTACAGTAGAGGTAAGGCACACTCATCACTATTTATGAAAACCAAGGACACGTGAAAAAATGAGAATTAGTTTAACAGAAGGATAATTAAAGAACCACACAAGTCTAAATAGAGGATGAATCATCATGCACACACTAGCATGCATCATACTAGGTGTTTTATACGCAATAAATATGGTCACAAGGCTGCCAAGTGTTATTATAATTCCATGCATGTGAGACCCAAGATTAAACAGATTTGGGTCCGCAAAGGCACTAACAAAGAAGAACCCATGCAAATATGGGTACCAAAATGAAGGTTCAATATCTTGACAGGAAAAGAGTTCCACGATCACTACATGGTATCTGGACAGTGGATGCTCAAGAAATATGACCAGGAACAAAGCCCTCTTATCTAACTACGTAGAAAAGGAGGGTCCCTCAGTCATCTTAGGAGACAACGGCTCGGGCAAGACAAGAGGATATGGCTCTGCTGGCAATGGTGCAGTATCTTTCAGCAAGGTAGCATATGTAGAAGGTCTGCAACACAACCTTCTAAGCATCAGTCAACTCTATGACAAGGGTCATCAAGTGACATTTCTCAACAACCAATATCAAGTCAGAGATTTGAAGACATCTGCTGTAAAGCTAACCGGGACAAGAGAAGGAAATGTCTACACAGTGGATCTTGGTCAACTAAGCTCAGATGAGACAATATGTTTTTTGGCAAAAGCATCTGAAGAAATGAGCTGGCTATGGCATAGACGGTTGTCTCACTTAAACTTCAAGAGCATGTCCAAACTGGCATCAAAAGATCTCGTAGCTGGCCTACCAAAGTTCAACTTCGTAAAAGAAAGGCCATGCAATGCCTGTCAGCTTGGAAAGTAAACCAGAAGCTCATTCAAAAGCAAAACTGCCAACTCTATCGACAAGCCCCTGCAGTTGCTTCACATGGATCTTTTTGGGCCAATTCCAACAACTAGTCTTGGAAGAAAAAGATACTCTCTAGTCATAGTCAATGACTACACCAGATTCACATGGGTATTCTTCCTAACTTCAAAGGATGAAACGAGCTCTAAATTAATCAAGATGTTCAGACTGGTGATGAACGAGAAAGGAGAGAAAATCAAGGCCATAAGGAGTGATCATGGCAGAGAATTCGACTTCTCAGAAATGGACCAGTTCTGCACAAACAATGGGATCAGTCATAACTTCTCAGCTCCACGAACTCCTCAATAAAATGGAGTAGCTAAAAGAAAGAACAGAACTTTGATAGAGGCTGGGAGAACTCTACTTGCAAAGCAAAGACATCTACTGAATATTTCAGGCGAAGTCATCAACCTTTGCATGCTACACGCAGAACAGATCATTAATTCACTCTACGATCAAGAAGACGCCCTACGAACTATGGAAAGGAAGGAAGCCAAGTGTCAACTACTTCCATGTCTTTGGTTGTGCATGCTACATTCTCAACAATAGAAAGCAGTATCTGACAAAGTTCCAGCCCAAGTCAGACGAAGGGATCTTTCCTGGGTATACCACAGACAGCAAAGCTTACAGAGTGTTCAACAAGAAGACACTGAATGTTGAAGTCTCGATACATATCATCTTTGATGAAACTAACTCAGACAAAACAGTGCCTCAAGACACTACGACCGATAGTGCAAACACTACGAATGAAGTCGTTGAGCTCAATACTACGAGCGTAGTACCAGATAGTGAAATCGTATAGTATGAGAATGTAATCGTAGAGAGGTCAATACCAGACAGTGAGCCTCCACTCCAAGAAGAAGAGATAGACCTTGAAGACTTAAGACAGGAAGGCATCAGGACAGATGTCCCGACCGGTAACAGATGGGCAAGAGATCACACTCAGGATCTAATCATTGGAGATCCGAGTGCTAGAGTATAAACAAGAGCTACTACACATAATGAATGCTTTTATCTAAGCTTCCTGTCACAAATAGAGCCAAAGAAGATAGAGGATGCTATGGAAGACTCCAGTTGGATAGAAGCCATGCAGGAAGAACTCAACCAATTTGAACGAAGCAAAGTATGGAGATTGGTACCAAGACCAAAGAGTCATCCTGTGATAGGAACTAAGTGGGTCTTCAGAAACAAAATGGATGAAGATGGGGTCATAACCAGAAACAAGGCAAGATTAGTGGCAAAGGGCTATTCTCAAGAAGAAGGTATCGACTACGATGAGACATTTGCACTGTTGTTCCAGACTAGAAGCCATCATAATCTTTCTTGCCTTTCTTTTACATGAAGTTCAAAGTCTTTCGGATGGATGTTAAGAGTGCATTTCTAAATGGAGAACTCCAAGAAGAAGTCTATGTAGAGCAACCTCCAGGTTTCATCAATCCATCTCTTTCCAATTATGTCTATAGATTAGATAAAGCTTTATATGGTCTTAAACAAGAACCTAGAGCATGGTATGAAATACTGACTAACTTCTTAATTGAAAATGGGTTCACTAGAGGTAGAGTAGATATCACACTATTTCTTAGAAAGCATAAAGACAAAGTCTTATTAGTTCAAATATATGTTGATGATATTATTTTTGGTTCCACTGACGAAAGGTTATGCAAGAGATTCTCTAAGCTAATGCAGAGCAAGTTTGAAATGAGCATGATGGGTGAGCTAAATTTCTTCCTTGGACTGCAAGTAAAGTAGACTGGTGAAGGAATTTTCATAAACCAAGCCAAGTACATCAAAGACCTACTGAAAAAGTATGGCATGAAATCAGCCTCTCCCATGAAAACACCAATTGCTCCTGCAACCAAGCTTGACAAGGATGAGAAAGGTAAAAGTATTGATATCACTCAATCTGAGGTATGACAGTTCTCTTTTATACCTAAGCGCCGATGAGACCGGACATAATGTTTGTAACATGCATATGTGCTAGATTTCAGGCTAACCCTAAGGAGTCACATTAATCTGCTGTAAAGAGGATCTTTAGGTATCTCAAGGGTACACCTTACTTGGGGCTTTGGTATCCCAAGGAATCCTCATTTGAACTAACAGGATACACAGATGCTAATTTTGCAGGATGCAAAAAAGATAGAAAGAGTACCAGTGGCACTTGTCAATTGCTAGGAAGCAGACTTCTTGTCCCTGGTTTAGCAAAAAGCAAAACTCGAGGTGTCTACTTCAACTCTGTGTGTTGAATATATTCTTTGTTGGCGATTCTTTGTGCTCAGATTCTATTGATGAAAAATCAGCTAGCTAACTATGGGTTTGATTTCAAATCTATTCCCATTCACTGTGATAACACAAGTGCCATAGCAATAACTCATAATCCAGTTATGCATTCTAGGACTAAGCATATAGAAATAAGGTATCACTTCATTAGGGATTATGTGCAAAATGGAACTATATCTTTACAATACATCCCTACTGAAAATCAACTTGTTGATGTTTTTACAAAACCACTAGATGAATCTAGATTTAATAAGTTAATAAGTGAGCTAGGAATGCTAAATCTACAACTATGAGATATATGCTCTAGATTATACTAACCATGACAGATACAAAGGCTGAACTCCAAAATCGTAGACATGATCAAGGAAAGTTCACGATCGTAGAGCTAAAAAGATAACTACCTCAACGATCGTAGCAAAGACTCAACCATCGTAGTGCAGACTCAACGATGACACCAGCCCCATCAATAAAGCAAAAATTACACCCTGTGATGACAAGATTCATAAACAAGGCAATCTCTCTAAGAGATGTCTCAGGAACAAACCTAACCCTTGAATCTCTCCAAGAGGTTGGCCCTTCCTGAGCTGCCTTAAAAGAATGCTTTATCAAAAACTCATCACAAGGATTCGGATAGACTCAACGATCGCAGGATAGACTCAACGAATGATTGATCAGACTCGACGATCGTAGGATAGACTCGACGATCGTAGGATAGACTCGACGATCGCAGGACAGACTCATCGAATGATTGATCAGACTCAACGATCGTAGGACAGACTAAACGAACATAAGACTACCTCAACGATCATAGTCTTCCTAAGGACACCTCAGCTCTGAAGAAGCCAAGGGCAAATCAGTACATTCCTGAACAGTTAAAATCATAGAGCAAAGCAAAAATTGACACATGTCCCACTAAGCAAAAAAGAAGAGAGGGAAGTTACAAGTACAAGTTGAAATCGTATTTTTGAAATTTGAAGTTCAAAAGATTATCTCTCTCTCATTCTCTCTCTCTCTCAAAGCAAAAGCCCTAACTCAGAGGAAAGCTCAGTCGAATCTCACTTCCAGTTAGAAAATCAATGGCTTCATCCAATGTTATCTCAGGCTACAGACTCTGCTTTAACGAGTTCAAGACTGCTCCACCAAAATTTCACAAGACCCTGGTGCTACTAAAGAAGGCGGGTCTCGAAGAGGCTCTAGGAGAAGACACGCTGATATATCCCAAGTTAGTGCAGGGATTCTACAGGAATGGTATGTTTGAGAACAACACCATCACTACAAAAGTAAGGGGAGTAGAAATCAGACTGAAGGCAGAGAACTTCAATCTTGCCCTAGGTCTCAAGAATGAAGGGCATCCACACTTAGATTCTGTAGACTTCCAAGAGGGACTAAGAAAAATGCATCACAAGAAAAACCCCTCTGTGAAAGGGTACAAGAAGAAGGAGTTCCCGCAGAGGTACGAATTTTTAGCTGATATTATTGGGAAATGTATATGCTGCAAGAGCTTAGGTCATGACTCGGTGAATGAAGCTCAACTTAAGCTCGTGACTGCCATGTATTATGGTATACAACTCAACTATGGAGCTATATTGCTCGAATGGATTGGTAAGTGGATAGTAAACTCGAAGAAATCAAAAAGCCCTCAGAAGATGCTATATGGGCATTTCTTGAGTATCATTCTGCAATCTGCACTAGGTGAAAAAATTGGGGATGAAGAGGGAGAAGCCATCAACCCAAATTAAAGAATAACCCGGCAGTTGTTTGAAAACTAGAATAGGAACCCTGCTGAATATGTACGAATGATGACAGAATCCAGTGGAAGAACTAGGGAACTGAAGAACTCAGGCTTTCCAGGAAACATGTTTGTGGTCAAAGAGATCGAAGGAGAAGAAGAAATTAACAAAGAAGAACCCTCTTTCCTTACCAGAAAAAGCAAGGGCAAGAGGAAGCTAAGGGCTAGACAGATGGAAGAGCCTCAAGGATCTACCACTGATATACCAATAGAGTCCTCTGATATAGATGTTAGGTTTGTAATATTCATGAGCACAATCAAATTGCACAAAATAAGCGAAAACGTGGAAAATCAGAGTTTTAAAATTTTACAAACCATATACCCGAATCATCCTTTATGCACAATTATTAATTAAACGAAAAGATTAAGATTAAGAATCATACCCTTGAGGATTCAAGCTTCCTCATGTACAAGTTCACCTCCAATCCTTTTTCGCGTTCAACTTGAATCCACCGGGTTTGGTTCCTTTCTTTGATCAACGTTAGCCACCCAAGTGTTTGGCCTCTAGAGGTGATCCACCAAGGAAGAAGAAGATTCAAGAAGAAATGTGGTTGGCTAAACCCTAGTTTTCTATCTCTAATAGAAAAGAAGCGTACTCTCTAACTGTTGGAATCACATATATTTGATATATATCTGATATAAGACTCCTCTTATAAAGATATCAGGTAACCCTATTTAATTAAAATAAGGTATTATTTATTTAATTAAACTCTTTTAATTAAATGAGCTCCCTAATCTTATTAGGGATAATTAATTAAACTCATTTAACTAATTTTCCCTCCTAATCCTATTAGGAATAAATGAGAGTACTTATATTAAATTAATTCCTAAACTCTTTTAGAAATTAAAATAATAATAATTGAAATAATATTAATAAGACTCCTCTTATTAATTTATATTTAATATTTCTAAAATATTAAATAATAAATATTAAGCTATTTAATTTATTCTATCACCATAGATTAAATTAAATATACTTAATATATTATTATGATTATGCCATTAACTTCTTAAATAATTATTCTTCCTTTTATGGTGTGACCCTTAAGGTTCTCTATATTAAACCTACTGTGAATAAATCAATTAGAACAATTCTAATCTAATTTAAATAAATAAATTAAACTATTAATTTATTTAAATAAATAATATTTATTCTACAATAGGATAAGCCTCCCTAGCGATCAACGACTTTCCGAGATAATATAGATTTCAACATTAATCATAAAAGAACCTTTGAGTAAATAGTTACCGTGACAATTCAATCCTTCCACCATACAATGTCCCAATTAAATATAAGACATGGAATTACTTGTCAAGTCTTATTTTATTTAATTATATGTATTTCGACTCTTAAATGCACAACTCCAAATAATGCAAATTAGAAACTCCTTTCTAATTTCATTACGCGCTTTGCCAAGGACTCTTGAGTTATCATTTATCGAATCACATAGGACATTCTCTTCTTTACTAGAAGTGGTAGATTCTTTATTGATCATACATTATCTCCATGTACAACTTATTATACCCAAGCATACCCTTTGATATACCCTAAGGGTCTTAAGGAATAAATCAAAATATAACTCATCATACACGAGAGATACTATGATGATCTCAAGTCCAAGGATCACTTGTACTACTATCACTCTGAGAATTCCTATTGATGAAATAAGTAAAACTCCATTAGGTATTCCTTAGCGAGCCACGTTCAGTGAACATATTCCCTAATAAGTACCTACATACTTGCTTTAGTGTCTCCACACAAATGATCATGTGATCAATCATCCTCATCCAATGAGCAAACAACGTATGTACCAATCTATCCGGATTCACTAATCCCCAATTTAGTAATCCAACGATTGGGAACTATTTTAGTTTTAAGCTTTCTAAGAATTTAGATCTCATTAGAATGATCATCATCATTATTCTAAAAGCATTGCTTAAAACTATGGGTTTATCACATATTATAAAATAGCATCATGTAGATAATTAAAAGCCTTTAATAAATTAATTCTTTTTATTAATAAATGAATAAGATTATTACAAAGTATATACTTTATCATCAAACATGATTGGCTTGTGTGTATACTACTTTCAATCTCCCACTTGCATTAAAGCCAATCGTCATGGTATCTCATACTCTTCTTCTTTAAGTGAGGATTATCCTGCTGTTGGATAAGCTTCAGTAAATGGATATGTAATGTTGTTCTTGAGAGTCTACTATCTCTATAGTGATTTCCCATCTTTCAATGATTCTTTAATCAAATGAAAGTGCCACAACACATGTTTAGATTCAAGATGAGACTTAGGAACTATTCCTAGTTCTATAATGAACTTTTCTTCCAACCATTCAACTTGCAGCTTCATTTATAGCTATATACTTTGTCTTTATCACTAAACCAACAACTCTTTGCTGTTTGGAACCTTTCCAATTTCACTGCACCACCGTTCAAGGTAACGCTTTACCTTAAAGAAGATTATCTGTCGTCTTGGTCTGTCTGAAAAAACTTGAGTCTGTTAAGCCCTCTAGTTTTAATTCAGACCCACCATGAATATGATCACATCCTTAGTGCCGGTAAAGTACTTTAAGATGTTTTTCACCGACTCACAGTGAACATCTCCAGAATATGACTGATCATCATCAGGTCTCGTATATTGTATTGCATACATGATTGTCACTCATGCGATCTCTCTTTTATGAGTCTATTGGGGACTATTAAGAGAGATACACTCCATAACTCATCAACATGAGACATCTCTTGAAGTTTGACATGCTAAACGACTTTAGCATCAAATGAATATACGTTCCTTGGTTTAAGTCGAGTATCCTCTTGAATCTATCTATATAGATTTAGATCCCCAGTTACGATACTCTTCCTAAATCATTCATGGAGGAATATTTAGACAACTTTATCTTTACTGATTGTAGCATTGGTATGTCATTCCTTATCCGTAATATATCAACATATAATACTAGAAATATCACGACGCTCCCACTGACCCTTTTGTACACACTAGGTTCATTCTTGTTTTTGATAAAATCAAACTCTTTTGATTGTCTCATCAGAACGAATGTTCCATATTTGAGAAGCTTGCTTCAATCCATTTCTCTAAGTGTCTACAACTCTTACCTCATCGTATGTAACTGGATCATCATCTTCTATGATACTTACCTCATCATCATCATCCATGATGAATCCATACCTCCCAGGTATCTTTGGTACTATTCCAGATTTACGATTCGGTTGTGGTATAATAGTTCTATCTACAGGTTCCTCTTATTTGACTTATAGTGTTTTGTGGTTCTTGAACTCTTCAAGATCAATTATCCTCCCACTAGCCCCTTCAATGATAAACACCTTTATCTTAGAAGGTATCGTGTTTTGCAACAAACACCTTTTGCTAAGTAAGATTATAGAACATATATCCTAAACTTACTTTAGGATGTCCCACAAATCTATACTTGTCAAATTTTGTCCCAAGCTTATCCTTTGAAACCTTTTTCACATAAGTTGGACAACCCCTTATCTTAACATACTTAAGATTAGGAATCCTCCCTGTCCATAACTTTTATGGAGTCTTGGGGCCGGATTTTGAGGTTACTTTTTCCGTAGATATGCAACCATTTCTAGGACACGGCCTTAGAAGGATACTAGAATGTCGGTAAAATCATTATGGACCGCACCATGCCCAACAAGGTATGATTTTTCCTTTCAGATACATCAATCAATTATTGCGTATCAGGAGGCGTCCATTATGAGAAAACCATTTGAGATGATGTAGAAACTTATTGTACAAGTATTTATTCCTTGATCTAATCAAAGAATCTTAATACTTTGCCAATTTGTTTCACTTCTGAATTCTTTGAACCATTAAAATAATTCACACTTGTATTTCATCAAATACACACATTCAACTCTTTGAATGATCATCTCATTTTCTTATACTAGTTTGTTCAATTTGTAAAATATATTTTTATGTAAGTCAAGTACACCAAATCCATTAAGTAATATTTCAGTTCTATAAAAATATTATTATTATAAATAGAACAACAATTGTTCTTAATTATAATACCAAAATTTTTTATTGTCCAACAATAAAATAGAAATAATGTTTCTAACAAGAACTGAAATACAATAACAACTTATTGACTTAATAGATTTTCCTGTAGGCATTTCTAAACTATAAGTTTCTATGGCTAATGTGGCAACCTTTGCTTCATTTTCCATACATAGGACTACTTATATTTGTTTAGCTTTCTACTTCTGCTTAGTCCCTTCATAAATCTATATTTATGATAACCAAAGTCGGTATCCAATACACAAGTAGAATCTTGACTTAAAGAAAAATTTATTTCAATCATGAACAAAATAATATTTGTAACCGAAACTTCACTAAGCTTCTTCTGGTTATCCTCTGCAAGATGCTTCTTGCAGTTTCTTTCCAGTGTCCTGGCTTATTGCAGTGGAAGCAAACCCATTTGATATCCGTATCAGTTTTGTTCTTATTATCCTTTGTTTTTGTCTTTCTATTTACCTTCTTTGAATCGTTCTTCTTTTCAGAAGATTCTTTGGCCCCTACCAGTAAGACATGGTCTTTCTTGGTTGGAAAGTGACTCTCAACATTTTTCAACATGTTAAGCAAATCAGCGAGGCTGATATCTAGCTTGTTCATATGAAAAATTCACAACAATTGTGAAAGGAGTCCGGGAGTGAATGCAAGATCGAATCTTGGTTTAACTCTCCATCCATGACAAAATCCATTGTCCTAATTGTTCAATCAAATTGATCATGTTTAGGACATGTGTCTGTACTGTAGTGTCATTGGACATTCTAGATCGGAAGAGCTCCTTAGATATCTGATATCTTTCAGTCCTACTTTCCTCACCATCAACTACTTGATGTGCAGGAGTATAGTAGGAGCATCCATAGTTTTATGTTGACGCTGAAGCTCGTTACTCATGGATACGAGCATGATGCATTGAGCCAACTGTGCATCATCTTGTCACTTTCTAAAAGTAGCAATCTCTTCCTCAGAGGCATTGTCTGCAACCATTGCAAGGATAGGCGTGTTAAGGACATAAGATAGCTTTTCAGCCATGAGAACTATTCTCAAATTCCTTAACCAATCCGAGTAATTCGGTCCGGTTAAATTAACATCTAATATGCTAAGCATTGATAGTAATTTAGACATTGTAAAATTCTATAAATGAATATGTAATTAACAACATTTTAGCATACATTCTTTTATTAATTACCAAAATAAATTAGGTCTTGTTTTAAATTGGTATCTCCCACTATTTTCTTCAAATTATATTACCCTCACTTATATAGTTCGGCAAAATCTATTTAAAGATATGCTAGTGAGAATAAGGATCCCATTTCAAATGTATATAGCCTTGTGGTGACACAACAAACTATATATAAATAAATAGGTAGACAACTCTTGTCAATTACATCAACTATGTAACTCCTTGTATTTTGCCTCTTAAATCATAATGGTCAAGTGTGTGCACATCCGAACTAAAATGATTTAAGTTAAGTCCAACCTAGCACTCCATATATTCAAAAAAGAAAAATATTATCTTTGTGGTGACACAACAAAATAACATTGTTCAATTTTCTATATAAGCATCAAATGTGATAAAATTAACATCTCAAAGAATTAAGATAAGCCTTGTGGTGACACAACAAACTTATAATAATTAATTGATACTCTATTATTTTTATCATGCTAGAAGGCGACGTTTGATATTCCAAATATCTTTGAACGCTTAGGACTTAATATAAAATATTTGAGGGGTTTGTTATTAATTTGTCTCATCTTGTTTAGCGCAAGCATATATATATATATATATATATATATATATATATATATATAATACACGCTATATTAATTAACATGCGAAGCATGTTTGCATAATATATAATATATATAGTATAAGCATGCACATATAGAATACTATATCCTACCTGGATTGATTGTGGATTTTTATTCTAATTTGGTTCACTAGAACCACCAAGTGAACCAAAAGGTCAAACCCTAGGGGTGCAAGAATTAATATTTAAATATAACTATTACATTTAAACCCGGGCTCCATTATAAACGGGCCTTCAAGCACTCTTTGTTCCTTGATCTCCAATTCTTCAAAATTAATTCTAATTATTCCTATTACAAAACTATTTAAAATAAATAGAAACCTTGATCGCAGATCGAGGGAAGTACACATAGGAGGGAGTTAGAATTTACATCAAGAAAAAATTAGAGAAGGCGAAGGTGATGCAGAAATCCCATTTAATAAAAACTCATACATTTATGCATTCAACTAAAATAAAATTCAATCACATCAATCAATAGTCCATAATCAATCCCATTTATTATCATACACATCACGTATACGCATCAATAAATAACATTTATCTCATGAATAACAAACATTCAATATATATATTGATATCATTTAATGGGCAAATTTAGTTAGTATAAAATCTAATTTTAAATCAAAATAAACTCCTTTATTTTAACTCCAAATTTAAATCAAAATAAACCTCTTTTATTTTAATTTATCCAATTTTGAATAAAATAAACTATTTTATTTTAATCAAAATCTTTAATCAAAATAAACTCCTTTATTTTAATTAATTATGGAATCCAATTCCAAGTATATAAAAAAAACTCCTTTATTAAAGGAAACACGGATTTTCTTTCCTATTCACAAATAAACTCCTTTATTTTGAATAATATGAAATCTTATTTCATATCTAAATAAACTTCTTTATTTAAGGAAAGACTGATTCTTTTTCCTATCCACAAATAAATTCTTTTATTTTGAATAATATGAAATCTTATTTCATATCTAAATAAACTTCTTTATTTAAGGAAATATGGAATCCAATTTCAAGTCCAATTAGTTATCATGGAATCCAATTCAAGCTCTAACCAGTTAGCATGAAATTCTAATTTTAAAATTAAAATAAACTTTTTTTTTATTATTTTAATATTAAAATAAACTTTTTATTTTAATTATAAAATTATTAAAATATATATTATATATACATAATATATATATATATATAACGGTAATATATATATATATATATTATATACAATATAATATTGCGAAACCTTTTCATGACTTAATAAATGGGAAGCTAAAATAATAGTTAACAATTAACTAAAATTCTCCAGATTTCTTATCTTGGGCCACGTGCATCAGGCCACCTGATTATGTTATCAAAAAGGTAATTCACGGATTCCATAAGTATGTCTATATGATTTACGATATATATATACAACACTGATCGGTCAGGATTTCCGGATCTCGATCAAAATCTGACCAAAATTTTTTTTTTTGTTTTTTAAAAATAACTAAAAAAAAATATTTAATATTTATGGAATCGAATTTTTCCATATCTGATGTTTTGGACGTGTTTTGAATACCTATACCAAAAATGGTGGTATATGCCTGCATGCATATATATACATACATATTATGTTATCGCACTCAAATCACACCCAAAACATCAGATTATGAAAAAATTTCAATTCTATAATTTTTTTTATGTGTTTTAAAAAAAAAAAAAAAAAAGGACCGGATTTTTAAACACGTCAGGAGTCCTGACAGATCCATGCTCTATATATATATATATATATATATATATATATATATATATATATATATATATATATATGGTCTCCACCACAAAGAACCTATTGTTGGGGAGCAACCCTTTTGGCCCACCTGCCACAACCTGTAGCGGCTTATAAAAAAAAACTATGTAACAAGTCAGCACAGTCAGTGGTAATGAAAAGTAAAAAGGTTGCTCTCAACCGATAATTTGTGGATGGAATCCTATATATATATATATATATATATATATATATATATATATATATATATATCTGCGCAATCAAACCGACACCCATCAAGAACATCGCGGATATTTAGAATTGATGACGGTTAATTTTTTTATTTTTATTTTTTTTATAAGATAAATTTTATACAACAAAATATGCTCAATTAAATTGTTCTAAACACATATCAATATACATATCAAATTAAAACAATTAATAATTCGCATAAAGGTTTGGCTCTGATACCACTGTTAGGTTTTTAATATTCATGAGCGCAATCAAATTGCACAAAATAAGCAGAAACGTGGAAAATCAGAGTTTTAAAATTTTACAAATCATATACCCGGATCATCCTTTATGCACAATTATTAATTAAACGAAAAGATTAAGATTAAGAATCATACCCTTGAAGATTCGAGCTTCCTCGGGTACAAGTTCACCTCCAATCCTTTTTCGCGTTCAACTTGAATCCACCGGGTTTGGTTCCTTTCTTTGATCAACGTTAGCCACTCAAGTGTTTGGCATCTAGAGGTGACCCACCAAGGAAGAAGAAGATTCAAGAAGAAAGGTGGTTGGCTAAACCCTAGTTTTCTATCTTTAATAGAAAAGAAGCGTACTCTCCAACTGTTGGGATCACGTATATTTGATATATATCTGATATAAGACTCCTCTTATAAAGATATCAGGTAACCATATTTAATTAAAATAAGGTATTATTTATTTAATTAAACTCTTTTAATTAAATGAGCTCCCTAATCTTATTAGGGATAATTAATTAAACTCCTTTAACTAATTTTCCCTCTTAATTCTATTAGGAATAAATGAGAGTACTTATATTAAATTAATTCCTAAACTCTTTTAGAAATTAAAATAATTATAATTATAATAATATTAATAAGACTCTCTTATTAATTTATATTTAATATTTCTAAACTATTAAATAATAAATATTAAGCTATTTAATTTATTCTATCACCATAGATTAAATTAAATATACTTAACATATATTATTATGATTATGCCATTAACTTTTATAATTATTCTTCCTTTTATGGTGTGTGACCTTTAGGTTCTCCATATTAAACCTACGTGAAAAATCAATTTTAACAATTCTAATCTAATTTAAATAAATAAATTAAACTATTAATTTATTTAAATAAATAATATTTATTCTACAATGGGATAAGCCTCCCTAGCGATCAAGCGACTTTCCGGATAATATAGATTTCAACATTAATCATAAAAGAACCTTTGAGTAAATAGTTACCATACAATTCAATCCTTCCACCATATAATGTCCCAATTAAATATATAAGATATGGAATTATCATCAAGTCTTATTTTATTTAATTATATGTATTTTGACTCTTAAATGCACAACTCAAATAATGCAAATTAGAAACTCCTTTCTAATTTCATTCTCGCTTAACGCCAAGGACTACTTGAAGTCATTTTTATGAATCACATAGGACATTCTCTTCTTTTACTAGAAGTGGTAGATTCTTTATTGATCATACATTATCTCCATGTACAACTTATTATACCCAAGCGTACCCTTTGATATACCCTAAGGGTCTTAAGGAATAAGTCAAAATATAACTCATCATACACAAGATACTATGATGATCTCGAAGTCCAAGGATCACTTGTACTACTATCACTACTGAGAATTCTATATCGATGCACAAGTAAAACTCCATTAGGTATTCCTTAGCGAGCCACGTTCAGTGAACTTATTCTCTAATAAGCACCTACATACTTGCTTTAGTGTCTCCACACAAATGATCATGAGATCAATCATCCTCATCAAATGAGCAAGCAACTTATGTACCAATCTATCTGGATTCACTAATCCCCAATTTAGTAATCCAACAATTTGGAACTATTTTAGTTTTAAGCATTCTAAGAATTTAGATCTCATTAGAATGATCATCATCATTATTCTAAAAGCATTGCTTAAAACTATGGGTTTATCACATATTATAAAACAGCATCATGTAGATAATTAAAAGCCTTTAATAAATTAATTCTTTTTATTAATAAATGAATAAGATTATTACAAAGTATATGCTTTATCATCAATCATGATTGGCTTGTGTGCATACTACTTTCAATAGAGACTCTGAAGATGCTAAGGAGAAAGCAGCAGCAAGATGAAGCAGATGAGGATCAGGCTACCATATCCCAGATCCTGAAGAAGAATAAAGTTGGTCATAAGTCCAAAAGGCCATCAGTCACCTCAATCGTAGAGTCTCTACTGGTTGTGGAGACCAGACCTAGCATGGCAGGCAAAGAGGCAGTTGTTTCAAGCATAGTGGCTGTTGAACAGGACAAAGCTGAGATTCAAGAGAGTCCTGAAGTTGTGGCTAAACCCAGCAAAGCAAGGAGAAAGCTGGTCAAGAAGTACATTCTTAAAAATGAAAAGGTACTGAAGAAGGAAGCAAAGAGAATGGCTACTAAGAAGGAACTATCCAGAGTAAGTCAAGAAGACAGTGCTCCAGCTGAGGGGGAGATCCCTGAAATTCTCATGATAGAATATACACCAGCTGAGGGGGAGATGGCTAAAGCTCAAGAAAATGCTCCAGTTGAGGGGGAGCCTCAAGATATCCCCATGGCAGAAGAAGATGTTCCTGCCAGAAATGAAGAGGAACCAATAAAAGATCATCAAGATCCCATTGAGATAATGGAGTCCTCCAATGAAGAAAGAAGAGAGGAAGAAGATGATGATGATCTTCAGATCACTGGTGTAGGCAGCGATGGGTATAGAATCTACCTATACAATCAGATGTTCTCATACCGACCCATGATGTCATACCATCAAGCCCAAATTAACAACTCGTGGGATCACATGTTCTGGAGTTTCAAAGAATATCCGGCCATCTTAGTGTTGGCTAATGGATTCCCAGGGAGATTCCACTTTGCAAAGAAGTTGATTACCAATACCTCTTCCACAAAGGATAAACTTGAGGTATTATCTATGCCTACTCACTTCAGAGTTAATCACTTGCCATCATCATCATTTAGTCAATTCCATGAATTCCCTCGATGGTTGGAAGTGATTCTCAATCCAGTGAATCAATTCCCAGTTACAGAATCCTAAAATTCTGTAACTGAAGAACCAAATACAACCAACCTTATTTTGCTCCCACAAACCACCATCTCTACGATCCCTGACTCTAGCCCAGTCGTAGAGTCCCAAATAGATATCGTAGAGCCCTATAGTCCAAACATTGAAACTCAGGCCCCTCCATTAAACATACCATCTTCCTCCTTAAATGACTATTTTAGTCTTGATCTTGCTCTCTACTCCATGCAAGATCAGTCTCAGAAAGAATCCCAACCATCCAACAATCCTCAAACTAATGATTCTCTCCCAAATCTGCCCACAAAGGATGACTTGAAGGAAGCAACCAAGGACATGGTCATGAATATAAAAGAAAGCACGGAATCTCACTCCGGCCTCATTCATATCTGGCTGAATCAAATGATCACAGCTGCAAATAACTTTTCTGGTACTATGAATGCTGAGCTTACAAATAAGCTGAGGGAAATTATCCAAGAAATTCTTAAGAGCATGAAGGACAGAGATGAGATTCACTTCCAGGTAGCCACCAAGCAAAGAGAGGTTGTTCTTGAAATGCAGAAAAATCAAGAAGTTCAAAATAAACTTATGCTGGAGAACTTCATCAACTTGAAAGCCTCAGTCCAAGAATTCCAGAAATCATATATCAACCAAAAATGTCAGAATGACATTGTTCTCACTGCCCTACGCAACAAAGAAGCTAGATTGGAAAAACATATCAAGGACAGTCGAGGACATTGCTCAGACACAAAGCCAACTGAATGAGCTTGTCCAAGGAGTCAGTAGACTTTCTGCAGACATTCGAACCCTTGATGCTGACATAAAGGGGGAGAATAAAGGGAAAGGAGTTCAAGGAGCACAAAAAGGAGTTCAAGAAGCACAAAGAGATCAGGGAAGAGGCAGAGGAGGTCAAGGAAACCAAGAAAGGGAAAAGGGACAATTTCATGCTCAAGAGTCAAGAAGCCCTCCTACAAGACAATTCCACCATCAGGCTCAACGATCTGATCAGCAAGGAATTTTAACGGCCATACCTTTAAGCCGTCAGGAGTCAACTCCCAGCTCATAAGATGTGTCTACCATACGAATAAGAATGCCAATTGGAGATCCTGCATTCATTACAAGCATAAGGAAAATCCAAGACTAAGTCCAAGCGAGCTGGAAGAGTTAGCCAGAAATGAGGAAGCTTGCAAGAAAAGAAGGGCTGAGGAGTATGCCAACCCACCAAGAAAAAGGTCAAAGAAATAGAGATAAGTTGAAACTTTAAATTCTTATTGATGTAAAGCTAAAACTGCAATATTTCTTGAACATCAATAAATTCATGCTTATTCTCTAGAAATTTTAATTACTCACTGAAATACTAAGTCATGTTTAAATTTCCTACAAATGCATCTAGACACTAATAAATCATGACAACAAATCTCCTTGGTTATGTCAACATCAAATAGGGGGAGATTGTTGGGAGAATGCATATTATGATTTGATGTTTTAATATATATGCTCATGATTATTTGTAAAGTCCTTCCAAGTAAGATATGTACAAGGACTTAGTGGTAGATCAAATTTGTTAAGTTGATCTAAGATCTTAACGTGTATCATTCTGTAATAGAATGTATAGATAGAAAGATCAAAGTTGTTAGGTTGATCTTGAGATGTAATAGATAGGCTTCGAGGAAATCGTAGTGTATCATCTGATCAACATTGCAGAAGTCAAGGCAGAAATGTAGAGCTTCAAAGATCATAGTGTGCCTGCCTTGAAGGGACTCTTCAAAAATCGTAGAGTGATCCCAACGTTTACTGAGCCATCTCAACGATCGTAGTGTGCTGAAGGAAACATGGAGTTTATAAGTCAACGATCGTAGTGTGCTCTTGGAAACGTAGAGTAACAACACGAGTAAATGAAGATCGTAGTGTGCAAAGGTTTAAGAGAAATCATAGTGCTCTCAGCTGATAGCATCAGATCGAGCACCAAGGCGACAAGTCACTACGATCTAAATCGTAGAGCATCTGTCTTATGTCAGAAAACGTCGAGCCTCATGTTATGTGTGAAGACAGATTCCAATATATGAGGAATGGATTCTAAACGTTGTAGTACTCATCAGTCCCAAAGTAATATGAAATATCCTTAGTATGCAACAAAGAAGCGTATTGAAGAAGCTAAGGAAAGTACCATAGGTAAGGGGGCAAAACACCTTTTCAGGTGTTAGGTGAGAAAGCAGTCTGATGTGTCAGTGGGCTAGAATGCAGTTTCAGAAGATGTGCATAAATGTCTCCATCAAAGATCAGAAAAGTCAAATACATTTAATGTCTCAACGGATGGATCCAACGGATAGTTTTCAAGATCACATATATGCAGATCAGACATATGAGAAAGAACTAAGCAAGCATTGAACAAACAACGTGAACATCTCTCTCAAGCTCAACTCTACGATCTGAGATATTGCAAAACTTGCTCAGCTACTCAGTTCTTTAGAACAAGTGCTTACACAGCAACTGAGTAGCAACCATCAAGAACTCAACATCTATCAATCAACTGAAGAAGAGTACCAAGTCTGCTGGACTTGAAGAGTTCGTAGTGAACTGTAAGAAAGCCAAGTCTGCTAGACTTGCAGAGTTCAAGAGTGAACTAAGAAGTTCCTAGACTGCTAGTCTAGAAGGAATCTGTGTGATTCAGAAGTTATAAAAGACATCCTTAGTGGATATCCTACTCGTTGAGTAGAAGAGTGGACTAGGAGCTTTAAGTGCTCTAAACCACTTAAAACGATTGTGTCTTCTACATTCATATTAATTGTTATATCTGTTATAACTGCTATAACTGCCTCACTCTCATAACTCCATTGCTTAGTAAAGAAGATTAAAACAAACATTTATTTTGCTAAGTTTTAATCATTCTCAAAGAACAAGTATAAAAAGAAAAGATTTTTAAATATCTATTCAACCCCCCCCCCCCCCTTCTAGATAACTATTATGCCAACTAGGAACTAACACAAGGAGCTGGGACCATCGGAGTTTATTGGAGAGCCAAAACCACTTAAGGCAGAGACCTGGATAAAGCAGATCACCAAGATATTTGATGTATTGGGATGCTCCGAGGAGCAAAAGGTTCCCTTTGCCACCTTTATGTTGCTAGGAGAGGCAAATTACTGATGAGAATCGGTAAAGTGTGCTCAACTTGCCACACTGAAGATGTCTTGGGAGAATTTTTAAGAATTATTCAACGACAAGTACTTTCCTGAAAGTATTCGTCAAATGAAGGAGGTAAAGTTTATCAAGCTGGAGCAAAACAATATGACCGTGTCACAATACGAAGCTATGTTTGCCGAGTTGTCTCGGTTTGCGTCCCACTTGGTTGATAATGAGGAGAGAATGACGCGGATGTTTCTAAGAGGTTTGAAACCCGAGATACGTCAATACTTAATTTCTCACAAACTGTGTTTATATTTAGATGTTGTAAATAGGGCTCAATTATTAGAGCGCGATAACGAGTCAACCAAACCAAAAGAGAGCAGCCGACAAAATGATAATACCAGTGGTAGCAGTCATCGAAGCGGTGACAACAAACGTGGAGGAAATTAACATGCCAGAAATGGTAACCACTTCGGTGGTAATCATGGCCAAGATAATAGAAGTGGAAATTTTAAGAAGAAGAGATTCAAAAATGATGGAAAGACGTCATCACCAAAGACTGTTGTTAAGGAAGGGGAACGATGACCCAATCGTATGTTACAAATGCGAGGGAGGGACATATCATCCGAATCAGACGAAGAATCCAAAGCATGTTATAATTACGGAAGAGAAGGTCACATTGCCTGATTTTGTCATGCACCGAAGTCAAGTTTAGCTTGGATGGAGGCATCAAAGGCCATCCCAGACAAGACAAAACCAGTAGTTCAAGGGAGAGCATTTGTCGTAACCTCCCAAAAAGCGAGGAATCCGAACGAGGTGATCACGGGTAAGCTAATCATAAACTCTAGCGAAGTCTATACCTTATTTGATACCGGTTCTACCCATTCTTTTATTTCTCCTACTTACGCTCAATGTTTAAATTTAACTACGGAGAAATTAGACTTTGACTTATTTGTTGAAACTCCGTCGGGAGAAACCTTCATTACATCCACTATTTATAAGTCTTGTTTGGTTCAAATTGGTACCCTCACATTACCTGTCGATCTTATTTCCTTAAAAATACTTGCATTTGATGTGATTTTAAGGATTGATTATTTAACTACTCATCAGGCAAAAATTGATTATTTTCGTAAGGTTGTTAGTTTTCATATTCCTAACCAACCTATTATGTGAATTCAAGCAACCAAACCACTAAAGTTAATCACTGTCATATCAAGCCATAAAGCTATCCGTTTATTTAAAAAAGGGATGTCAAGCTTTCTTAGCCCGTGTCACAGATTTAAACAAAAATAAGTCAGATTTGAATGATATTTCTATTGTTAATAAATTTCCTAACGTATTCCCCGAAGAAATTCCTGGCCTACCCCCGGAGCGTGAAATCGAGTTTGGTATCAACCTTGAACCCGGTACAAAACCCATTTCCAAAGCCCCATATCGAATGGCTCCTATTGAACTTCAAGAGTTAAAAACCCAACTACAAGAATTGTTAGACATCGGTTTCATTCGACCTAGTACGTCTTCTTGGGGTGCTCCAGTTCTATTCGTGAAGAAGAAAGATGGAAGTATGCGACTTTGTATTGATTATCGGGAGTTGAATCATGTTACCATCAAAAATAGGTACCTGTTGCCTCGCATTGATGACCTATTTGACCAGTTGCAAGGCGCCAAATTCTTTTCAAAGATCGATCTTCATTCTAGATATCATCAGTTAAAGATTAAAACTGATGACATTCCAAAGACTGCTTTCAGAACTCGGTACGGGCATTACGAATTCCTAGTCATGTCTTTTGGATTGACTAATGCTTCTGCTGCCTTAATGGATATGATGAACCGAGTATTCAATGAATATTTTGATCACTTTGTGGTCGTCTTTATTGATGACATCCTCATTTACTCCAAAAGCCGTGAAGATCATGAGCAACACCTGAGGCTGATACTCCAAAAGCTTTGTGAAAACAAGTTATATGCCAAGTTGAAGAAATGTGAGTTCTGGCTTGAGGAAGTAGTATTCCTTGGGCACGTAATATCAAATCACGGAATATCTGTTGACCTGGCAAAGATTGAAGCAATTCAAAGCTGGGAGCAACCTAAGTCGTTGATCAAGTACGTAGCTTTCGACTTTAGTTTGGTTATTATCTGAGGTTCGTGGAAGGATTTTCTCGAATCGCTACTCCATTAACTCAGCTGACTCGAAAAGATATAAAATTCGGTTGGAGCATGGAATGTGAGAAGAGTTTTCAAGAACTCAAGAGGAGGCTCATTTCAGCACCTGTACAATTAGGGTGTGTTCTCATGTAACATGGGAAAGTCATAGCCTAAGCCTCACGAGAACTCAAAGAATATGAGAGGAATTATCCTACTCATGATCTAGAGTTGGCAGCTGTCGTTTTTACGCTTAAGATTTGGAAGCATTACCTCTATGGAGAGAAGGTGGAGATCTATACGGATCATAAAAGCCTCAAATATTTCTTCACTCAAAAGGAACTCAACATGCAGCAACGATGATGGCTTGAGCTATTGAAAGATTACGATCATACCATTCAATACCATCCTAGAAAAGTAAACGTAGTAGCTGACGCATTGAGTAAAAGATTATATGCGGGTACAGATGCGATATTGTCAATGCAAAGGCCCATTTTTTATGACTTACAAAGGATGGAGATAGAGTAAAAGACTCTAGGGACCCATGTGATGATGGAGAATAGACAAATAGAACCGACTTTAATAGATAAAGTTAAAGTTGCTCAAGCTACAAACCTGGGTCTGATGCGTATGGGAAGAAAATGCAAGAAGGTGCTATTCCAGAAGCAAGAATCGATGAAAAAGGAATACTTCGAGTTAACTCCAAACTTTGTGTTCCTAACAATTTTGACTTGAAGTATAAAATCATGATGGAGGCGCACAACACACCGTTTGCAATCCATCTTGGGAGTACCAAAATGTATCGTGATCTTTGACATACATTTTGGTGGAGCAATATGAAGAGAGAGATAGTGGGGTTTATCTCAAGGTGTCTAACTTGTCAACGAGTCAAGGCGGAGCATCAAGTGCCAAAAGGTCCATTACAACCACTTGAAATTCAAGAATAGAAGTGGGAGCACATTATCGTGTATTTCGTTACTGGTCTTCCCAAGGTTTCTCAAGGCATAGATGCGATTTGGGTCATTATTGATAGATTGACCAAGTCTACTCATTTTTTACCGATACGAGAAACTTATACACTTGAACGTCTTGCTCGTATATACATAAACGAGATTGTAAGATTGCATGGTATACAAGTATCCATAGTTTCTAATCGAGACCCAAGATTCACTTCACAATTTTGGGTTAGTTTGCAAAAAGCTATGGGCACGGATTTACGATTTAGTTTGGCATATCATCCTCAAACGGACGGATAGTCAAAAAAGACTATTCAAACTTTTGAAGATTTATTAAGACTCTGTGTCCTTGACTTCAAAGGAAGTTGGGACAAGTTCTTACCATTGGTGGAGTTTTCCTACAACAACAGTTATCAGGCAAGTATTGGCATTGCTCCATTTGAGGTGTTGTATGGAAGAAAGTGTCGCGTTCAAAGATATCTTTGGGATGAGGTGGGTGAAGCAACGTTGTTGGGATCGGAGTTGGTACGTATGACTACAGAAAAGATTCAAACGATCCGACAACGTATAAAAACCTCACAAGATCGACAAAAGAGTTATGCTGATCTTCATCGAATGGATGTGGAATTCAATATTGGAGATCATGTGTTGTTACGTGTTCCCCTATGAAAAGGAGTTACGAGATTTGGAAATAGGGGAAAGCTCAATTCTCGATCGAGTAGGAACTGTGGCCTATAGACTCGCCTTACCGCCAAGTATGTCTCGTGTTCATAACGTTTTTCACATATTTATGTTACGTAAATATGAGAAAGACCCGAATCACATTATTGAATTAGAACCAGACGTGATGGCAAAAGATTTAATGTATGAAGAGGTACCTGTTAAAATCTTGGACAAGAAGGATCATATTCTACGCTCCAAGGTTATACCTCAAGTCAAAGTTTTGTGGAGAAACCACGATGTTGAGGAAATGACCTGGGAGTTAGAATCTGAAATGAAGTCAAGGTATCCTCACCTCTTCGACATACCAGGTATGCACCCTAATTTTAAGGATGAAATTTCATAAGAATGGGAGGTTGTAAGATCCCCAACTTTTATGAATAAAGATTAATTTTTCTCGAAATATATTTTTGAATATTATGGTGTGGATTTGATATAATTTTATAGTTGTGGGTAATATTTACAAATTTTTCAAAGTAAGCAAGTGGCTATATAATATTCAATTGGTCGGGGAATATTCGTTTTAACAAGGAATATTCGTACGACGGCACAATCATTGGTGGACCCCACAACGAAAGTATTATCGTAGTTAGAAAATGATAGAATTATCTTTTTATAAAAATAACGATGATAGTTTTACCGTTAAACTGTTGAACTACTCGGTGGTAAAAGTACAGTAATACGCGTGGTTGCATAGTAGCACACGGTATTGATTATTGATGCTTACGTGAGAAGTCACTCAGTTATACTCAATTATTGCTATAGTAATTGCTGCATAATATCTTTCATATTATTGATTCAATTATTATCACAGTATCATCTGCATAATATTTTATATTATTAAATCAATAATATAGACGACAAAGTTATTCATATTATTATTTACAATATTGACAATGTCTAGAAAGTTCTGTCAATGAGAGGTTTGGTCACCTAATTGCGTGCCAATAGGGAGAAATCCTTATCGGAAAGCCCCCTTTCCTGGGAATGATCTAGTTGTTAAATATTGTGAGCTATAATATTAATGATGAATAAGTTCGTGTTGATTAAAGATGAAATTGATATTTCTATTATGTTGGGATTTTTAGTGTTAATGGAAATGGACATCTATTTCGATAATAATTGATGTCTAGAGGTTATATTGACCAATCGGGTAATTAATCGGATAAATGAGCAATTAATTGCTATTAATTCATATGCTTATAACTATTTGTTCACATGTGTGTACTATCGATTCACATGCATGTACTATTAGGGGAAGTGGTGCAAGATTGATAATACTTGCATGACTAAATTAAAAATGGAGGTATAGATGAATGTTATATTGTAATATTTCGAGCCCCAAAACGTGTAATTATCGAAACTATATTTTCCTATAAATAGAAGTTCATTCTTCTTTCATTCTCACCAATTCACTAAGACTCACAAGAGCAATTATAAAAAGAGAAGCTATAGAGAGAGAATCTTTAGAGAGAAAGTAGAAGATAAGTCGAATACCTCACAATTCCAGTATCCAGTCTTCTTCTGAAGTAAGGGATATTATTTTGTTCAGTATTCATAGGAATAATATTTCCTTCCATACTCTGTAGTATATGAGTAATATTATTTTCTCTCGTATTCCTGATTATACCCTCATTTTGTTAAAGTATTGCTTCTATACTCCGTGAAATTAGTAGAATATCCTTAAAATTTGCACATCATCTAGTATCGTTTCACAATGATATTTTCTACACATTCTTGTTAAATTTTAAGCTTTTCATGTCGGAGTACTATCCATGAATTGTATTCATTTTTACGGTATTATTCATAAAGTACTATTCACGGGGTACTATTCACAAAGTACTATTCATGGGTACTATTCACAAAGTACTATTCACGGGGTACTATTTCCGAAGTACTATTCATGGGGTACTATTCACCTGGGCACTATTCACCTGGGGAATTATTCATGACAAAAATTGATTTCTTTGTTGTCCAAATCATTTTTGATACAATATTATTCTTGAATTTTACTCCACAAAGAAGTATTATGTTGACAATTTGGACATTATTGAATTCTGGATAAATTAAGTTATAAATCTTTAAAAATTTATCCTTTGTTTTTTTTAATTGAATTTTTATATCACCGTCATCATCCTCATGCTTATATTGTGATAAAAGTCATATGTGGCTTACGTACATAGATGCACTATTGATTGGTATGATTATGACCAGGGATTATTCGGTATAATCATGACCGTAATATTATAAATGATGTGGTAAAAATCCTCATTGGCCTGTAATGCGTTGATGGACAGTTGTTGGTATGATTATGACCAGAGATTATTCGGTATAATCATGACCATTGATGATTACATGTATATCTTTGGCACGTAGTGCAGGGATGATTCGATGATGTGGTTTATTTATTAAGCTGAGTCTCAGTGATAAAATTGATGATAAACTTTTTAAATCATAGAAGATAGTAGATATCATGGTCTACTTGACTCTTCTAATGGATTGCTTGTTCCGCTGCAGTTAAACTTGATGTTTATTATATTTTATCAGTTTAACACTGTTGAAGGCTAACGATAATTTGCTCTGCATTATCTTAGTCATAATATTTGTTACTGGGCTAGTTGAGCTCACCCTTTATTTTCATTGTTCTCTTCAGGAAATGAGAATATAGTTGGAACTAGTCGGGGAACGGAGTGATGGTCCAGCTGTTTGCATTAGTAGTCATCACTATTCAGTGAAATAGTGTGATAATAATTGTAATGAGGACTTTATTTGAGTTTGGATACTCTCTACGAGACATTATCCGTGTTGAAACTCTCAGCTACGTTTTGTCGTACTATATAAAAGAAGTTTGTATTTAAATTTTGAACCATGTATTTGGCGACTCAAGATGGGTGATGTATACCTATTTTGGGGGTGTCACATGTCCCATCTGATTTTCTAAATTCTTGATGGCTATTTCTTGTGATTTCATGGCCATTGCTTGGTTTTTCATAGCTACTTTGTTGTTTGTTATGTACTTAGACAACAACTCCTCTAAATCTGATTTCCTCTCTTGATGTTGAGCTGGTTGTTGTTGTTGATTCTGAAATCCTGGGGTATAAGATGGGCGTGGAGCTTGCTGATGCTGATTATTACTCCACGAAAAGTTAGGATGATTCTTATTCCCCATATTATATGTATTCTGGTACGTATTATGTGGAATTTTGTTGTAGCTACCCATGAATTGCACTGACGTTGGGTTGATTGCACATTGATCTGTAGGATGTTTACCTGCGCATAATTCACAAATAACTGCAACTTGCTGTGTCTGTACCTCTGACCAAGCATCAAACTTTTTAGCGAGCGCTGAAATTTGCGATGTTATTGTCGTCACTCCATCTAACTCTAACACTCTAGCTATCGTAGGTTGTGTCATTCTTGTCGTGGGCCACTGCTAGTTGTTATCTGCCATTATCTCTATCAATTGATATGCCTCCTCATAATTCTTTGCCATGAAACCACCCCCCGACGCTGCATCAATACTAGTCCTGAGATTCCCATGTAGTCCGTTATAAAATGTGTTCATTTGCAACCACTTAGGAAATCCGTGATGTGGGCATTTTTTGAGCAACTCTTTGTATCTCTCCCATGACTCGTACAATGATTCCTCATGTTGCTGATTAAACATAGTAATCTTGTTTCTCATCTTTGCAGTCTTCGCTAGCAGGAAAAATTTAGCTAGAAACTTTTGAGCCAGTTCATCACATGTCGTTATTAAACCCGATAGTAGAGAGTGTAACCAACTCTTCGCCTTGTCCCGCGGAGTGAATGGGAACAAACGAAGTCTGACTGCTTCATCCGACACCCCATTGTATTTGAAAGTGTCGCATATTTCCAAAAAGCTGATCAAATGTTCATTCAGATCATCATTTGCAAGTCCCCCAAACTGAACCGAATTTTGGATCATCTGAATAGTCCCAGGCTTAATCTCGAATGTGTTCGCAGCTATAGCAGGCCTAGTGAAACTCGACTGCAGCTCAGTCACCTTGGGTGTAGCAAAGTCTCTCAACGCTTTCTGGTCTTCGGCAACCATTGCTTCTTCCTTTTCAGACTTTTCGAAGTCGTCCCTTGTTTCCTTAATCCACTTACTTAGCCTTTGAAAGTGTCTTTCAATGTCGTCCTCAAAAGGAAGCAAGTCTGGATTTTTGGATCGAGTTTACATAAACCAACTTAAAAAACCTGAAATAAGACGAACAAAACAAAAACAAAAATGTTTAAGTAAAACTGGACTAATTAAACTGATATCGTAAAATAATAAAATCTATACTAATAGTCCCCGGCAACGGCGCTAAAAACTTGTTGGGTAAAATCTAATTACGCACAACACGCAAGTATACGTGGTCAACAAGTAATAAAGTGAAAGTAGAGTATCGTTCCCTCAGAGACTTTAATAAGAAATTAACCCTCACAATTACCAATTTTCTATTAATCCGAATTTTATTAAACTAACCAATTTCAAGTTTATAACTAAAAGTATTAAAAATATTAAAATCACCAAACAATCAACAAACCCTAAAAACTGAATTTTCAAACAAATAATGGAGAATTAGGCTTTCGACTTCACTCTAAGCATCACTCTGATTATTACACCTTTATTCCAGTTTAATTCATTATCCCGGTTTATTAATCAAGAACACGTATGTAGAACTAGCCACTTCTCGATGTATTAATACCATATTAACTCAAATCCACAAATTAGATAGACTCAAGTTAAACACCTTAATCAATTAACTCACTATATCTCTATAAGAATTACAATTAAAGAAGGTTTAAGTTTAAGTTCTTTATCTGATTACATGCGATGTCAAGCATATCTCTACCCTAACATTCATCAAGATTATGTTCATTCACAAAAGTCAAGAACACATGCTATATTAATTAAGTCTAGACTCATATTTCATCTCTCGAGTTCATATAAGTCCACAAAGAATCGTTGATCAGGCAATTCATAAATTCAAGCTCAAATTAATATAGATAAACTGGATAATAGCTTATTAAACTGAAAATCAAAGTTACATAATCATCGTTCCACTTAAAGATCCATCATAAGCCTAAAAAGTATTTAGTTCATCATCAATGAAATAATAACTGAATAAATTAAAGATATCATCCTCTCAATTACAAATATAAAACTAAAGAAAAAGAATAATGTAGAACACCCTTCACTTTAGCCTTTATCCGCAATCGATATGAAAGTTCCTTCAAAATCTTCACTCCAATGCTTGGTATGAAAATCTGTCCTTAATCTCTTTTAATTGCCTTGAGTGATATCAATATTGTTGTTTTATGTTTAATATATATCCAACACATGAATTCTGGTAACAATCCCATGCTATTTAGAGTCCCAAAGCATTCCAAGTACTAAAGCTCGCGTCCTAGCAGTGTTTCAAACAAGCAAGGACTGCTCAGATTTAAGACACCCCTGGCCTAGTAGGGTCTTGCTTGAAAATGCCCGGCCGTGAACTTCACTCTGTTAGTTAAGATTGAAGACCCAGCCCCAATGGGGTGTAAGGTTTAAATAGGCTACTTCCCCGTGAAAGCTAGGCTCATGTCTTCTAGTTTCCTTAAGCTCCAATACTTGCTAAGTTTTCGCCACAATGCACCTTAAATCCATCTTTATTGATCAATTCCAACACCACCATACCTACACAATAAAATAACACTAAACAAATAAAAACAAGGAATTAATGTCGATTAAGCTTAAATTAGGAACCGATTCGCGAGTATAAAACCTACTTATCAAAAACCCACTATATCTCTATGTGAATTACAATTAAAGCGGGTTGAAGCTCAAGTTTCTCAATTGACTACATGTGGCGTATAGGTATATCTCTATCCTAGGCACGAATCATGAATTCCATCGCCATAGAGAAGTCACAAACACACGGTACTATGATCAGATCTAAACTCATAATCTGTCTCTCAATTTCATGTGGATTATCACGGTAATTGATAGCTAGACAATTAAGAAATTCAACATAAATCATAATAGACAATCCAATAACAATTAATAAGACTAACAAGGAAGTATATTAAAGTAAACTACACAACAAGATCCATAGTAATCTCAAAATAGAGTTTAATTCATGATTGAACTAGAATCCATGATTTACAACTTATTATACATTGAAAGTTACAAATAGAAGTAAAGAGAATTAGGGATTAAGAATAGCAAATCTGCCCAAGGATCTTCAATTGCTTCAAGGATCTTCAATTTCTTCAATCTCCAAATCTTAGCTAATCTAGGGTTCTAATCTAATCTAATCTATTAAGAAAATTAAAGAAAAGAAGAGAGCATATGTAATCTAAATGATGCCCAAGGGTGGAATCCCCTTTACATACTGATATGTCTTCTATATATAACCCCTAATTGACCTCTTGCCCAAGTTACGCTCCAATTGCACTGTTTAATGAAAAAAGTCAACTCTGGTCAACTCCCAAAGTGGCACAGCCGTGCTAGAATAAGCCAGGAGTTGGACGCGACCGCGCTCAAGTAGCAAATAGCATTTTCTTTCACCAGGGAACGACGCAGCCGCGCTCTAAATGTACTAGAAATTGGTGTGCCCGCGCCATAGATTTTTTGTTGCAGTATTCTCTGATAAAATGGCCATAACTTTTGATCCAAGACAAGTGAATGGGCCTGCCAACTATAAAATCGAAGATCTCGACGAGTTCTACAACTTTTATTCTTTGAGAATTGAGAAATAATGGACGGATGAAGGTCGAAATTGGGTTTGAAGTGACTGCAGTGCAAAAGGGCCATCCAAAACATTGAAGTTCAATGTCTGTTGGTACAAAGGTCATAACTCTTGCATCTGAACTCCGATTGGAATGATTCAAGATGTTCCAGAAAGCTAAGAAGAAGCTTTACAATATAGTCCAAGTTCCAAGCCAAGACCATGAAATGAACATGAAAGCCCAAACGATGTTCAGATTGTTTTTCCTTACTTTTTCATACCAATAGTCGCTCACACTGTTCCCAAGCATAAGATCTACAAAATGAACACAAAATGCATGAAAAGTAACTACGAAACATAGGTTCAAGCAACTAATTCAGGTAATAGATACCAGATAAGTAGGTATAAAACCTACTTATCATCAGTCATGTGAACCTTAAATATAGTGTTTTTAGATTTCAATTTGTAATTTCACGCATTCTATCATGGGAATGAACTAAATATCCCTTTTAAATTAATTGACCCACACTAAGTAGGTTATGTGCCAAACCAGGAATTAATTTTAATACCTGAATTAATTTTAATTTTAATTGTTCTTTTGCCTTCAATTTGTACTTTCTTACCATCACCAAGCCCAATCTTTAATTGAACTGATTTATCCATCATCTAAAATAGTACCCTTTCTCCGATCATATGGTTGCTACAATCGCTGTCTAGAAATCAAACATCATTCTTACTTATGTTAGGATTTAAATAAGTAAGAAAAAAGCTACCTTCCTCTTCCTTTTCCTCGACAAAATTGGCTTGTTGTTTGGCTTTCTCAATCTTCTATAGGCAATTTCGTGCTATATGACCGTAGTTTTTACAATTATTGCACTACCTTCCTTTGTTTTCCTGCCTGTCAAAATGCCCCATATCAGACCTTCCACGACCACGGTAGCCACCTCTACCTCGGCCTCTACCAAATTACTTTTGTCCAGAAGAGCATTCACCAAATTTTTCTTTATTTGAGGCCTCCATTTTGATTTGAAAGGCATGTGCGAGATTCTTCTCCATTTACCTGTTAATTTTCTCTCTGTGTGGTAAAAGAGAACCCATTAGTTCATTAAGAGAAAATTTAGACAGGTCCGTATACTCCTCAATGGTTGTAATAATGTGATCATATTTATTCAGAATTGAAGACTCCTTGATATCTTCTCCACAATTTTATGATATGAGATAGTCTCTCCAAAAGCTCTCATTTGATTAACTATACCAGATACTCTAGAAAAAAAAATCTTGAATAGACTCATTACCTTTGATGAAGAGTGTCTCAAATTCCCTTCGAAATGTCTGCAATTTTATCGTTGTTACCTTGTTGTCCCCATGGAACTCCTGCTTCAAAATAGTCCATGCTTCCTTCGACTTTGCGGCACTAGCAATTCGAGAAAATATAGGGTTTGCTCCAGCTTGTTACAAAACAAGCAGAGCTTTCACATCCTTTTTGCGAAGCTCTCTTACATCCGTTGCACTGTGCAAAATCATTCTCAACCAACTCCCAAAGTTCTTGTGCATTAAAAAAAAGTCTTCATTTTAATGCTCCAAAACTCATAATTTTCTTCGTTAAAGACATGAATCAAAGATTGAGAAAGATTTAGAACATTAAAAACTTACTTAGACCTTATGTCGAACACCATGTGTACACAGTAATAAGACTCACTAAGTATGCTACATCAACAATCCAAAAGACTCCAACACCCAACGTCAATCGAACTTGGTTTTGATACCAAAAATGTTGGGAATCTACTGTATTTCTAGTTCCAGTAAACAAGTAACACAATAAGGCAATATTTGACTACCACGGGGAAAAAATATAAACTGCAAGAATTTAAGTCTGTTATAGCAGAAAAATAGAGGAAGAAACTCGAAAAAAATAAAGACTTTATATTATAATAGATGGATCAAGTTCTTAGATACAAATCAATGATTCAATCTAACTATTTAAAGAGAAATGTGAACCAAAACATGCAACTACATAGGTAGAAGTAGTTTCCATTTTGTTCTTGCTCCTAAAGAATATATATGTTAGACACATGATTCCAACAACTACTAATTGACTTATTCAAATAATTGCATACACTAAAACTAAGGACCTATGTACATCATATTTTATCAATTATGAACTTAATGTAATTTTTAGTCGAGTTGATTCTTTGTAAGAAATTCATATCACACACCATTTTTAGTGTAATAGTGATTTTTTCAGCACGATATAAGTTGTATTAACTTATAGTGTGCATATATCAAAAATTGTACTAAATATTTACTTCTTACAATTAAAATAGGTGATTGATATTGCAAGAGTAAAAATATTGTATTTAAAGTTAGGTTCAGAGCAATAAATATCGCGTAAAGTGTTAAATGTTACTAAAATAGCTATAAAAATTATCGTTTAATGTATATTTATTCTGAAAACATAGTGTTTATTCTGACAATATAAACAACTTAAAAATATCATTAATATGATAAAATCATTTAATCGTTGGGAAAAATGAAAAACACATAATGCACAATTATATACGGGGTGCTTCATGTGAAGTGTTTATGCATATGCACAGCTTACTCTTCCTATTTTTTATTTTGATTTTATTCAAAGGAAACAAGCACTTTTCCTTCATATAATTTCATCAGTACAAAAGGGAATCAAAATTTAGATACTTTTCAAGGCCACTTGGCCAAGCAAGCTGACCAATAAAAGTTTGATTAAAAGTATTGTGACACGTGTTCATCTCATAATACTTATTGACCACTGATTCTAACCAAAAATAGAGATGTATGTCTCTTACCTTACACTCTTACACATATATACTAACAAAAGTTGTGATTTGCAATTGTGCACGTTGTAATTGACTGTTGATTCTTTACAATATTTGTGGTAGCGGGAATTTTGTTTGGTTCAATATTGTGTTTGGTGGAGGTAAGATGTATTGATCTTCATCTATAACTTGAGTACTTGAAAATTTTTCTTAACTTGAAATTACGGGATTAAAAGTCCTAAATAAGTTAAATTTAAGTTTTCAGAACAATAATTGTCATTGAAAGTTTAAAACATAGTTCCATGTAATGTTTGTGGGAATACGGAATTTAAATGGCAAAGGAACCTCAATCATCGCACGATCTAACTTCTTTGGGCTTTTCTATCTTCAGTATATCACATTTACTTGTTTCTTTATGTAATTTCATATGTTATTCGTATCAACTCTATAAATATAGGGCGCTAATAACACTTAGTCCCTTGATCGAAATTTCAACCATATTATAATTGAAACCCTAAAGCATCAATCTTCTAGATATGAACACCCCGATTACGTTACCAACACACGCCGAATTATGATATTCCTACTTAGTTAGTTTGTCGAAAACAAATTGTCACGTCATGATTCTGGGGTATAATAGCTATCAGTTACCAATTTGAATCAATCGTGCTTATAACTTAATAGTACTTGGAGGTCTAAATCGAGAGGATTAGTACATTAGGGGCTCAATTATAACACGGTGAAATTTTGAGGGACTAAAGTCCTATTAGCCCATAAATATATGTATGCATATGCAATAATCAAAATCACTATTAATGTCACCAAATTGGTAGTCTAAAATGTTTCTAATGCTTAATTTTTGGGTAATTTTTTTTAAGATTTCAGTGCAAAATGTGAATGTTCTAGTATAATGTACACAATATGAGTTTGTACTTGTGTATCAAAAATTGTATATTTTAATTGGAAAACACTTTATACACTGAAAATACCATTAACTTTTGTCGAGTAATTAACTCCTAACTACACACATAGTATTTGATCCATCAATGTATCTTTGCACTTGCAATCCTATTGGCATTAAAATTGGGAAAACCCCAATTTCTATCTATACAAATTCAGTGCCCAACTTATATCCAGACATATCTAACTCAAAATTAACTCAAAAATGAGCTTATAGTGTAACTAAATGAAGAAGTCATTAACATCTATGGCATACTTCCAAACAATTAGTACCAAACAATATTTGGCAAAAAAATAAAATAGTACCAAACAATTAGATAAAGCAGAAATCTAAGCGAGCTAAAGATTTATACCACAAAAAAGGAAAGTATATAAAGTAATTACTCTGGGTTTACATTATACTGAAAGAACTAAGTAACCCAGTTAAATCTGATGAAATAATCAATCAAAATCACATACCAAGCCTGATAGACTCCATGACATGCTTGCGTGAGGTGGTCGTCGTCCCGATCATTTCTAGCAAAGTTGTTTGCGTGAATTGCTTACAACACCTTAACTCCTCGTCTATATGTAGACGGTAATCTTGGTACAATTGCTCGTGTTCAGAAATATGCGTTGAATGGACACCAGCGACACCATGCCCCCTCGCTTATATCGAAGTAGTAATCTCAGTACAATCGACGATTGATGTGGTAGAAGACGTCACACATAACAATGAATTGTTATATAATAAGTCAAATTGAATCTAAAAGAAAAACTAAGAAAATAACTAAGGAATTTTTCAAAGAACCAAAAGTAGAGAATAGTTTAACAAGAATTTGATAGATCTGAATAATTGAATCATTAATTTTAATTACATCAATAAGCCTTTTAATAGTAGTAATTAAAACCCTAGAATCCCAATAAGGAATTACAAGTGTTTTTGCAATCAAAATCTAATCTAATATCCTAGTTATAATAGAAATCTAATAATAAACAGGAAATAAAAAGTTTAGGAAATAAATTCACGCTCAAAATTTGTTAAAATATGTCTGCCTCGAAAAACACGCTAACCAAATATGGGTCAATCCGTCGGGGCAGATTCGTTTGGCCTGGGAATTCGCCAAGGCGAATCCAGGCAGAAACTATTGCACTGGGGCAAGTTCAGAAGCAGTCAGGGCCAATCCAACAAAGTGGAATCCGCCGGGGTGGATTCATTGGGTCTTCTTAATTCAACGGGGAGAATTCACTTAACTTCTAAATCTGTGAATTTTGTTTTCCAGATTTTCCTAGCTTGGTATATGGCTTGCATTGAGTTCATTGCCTTGGTCCATAACACATATCATAGATATGAACTTAGACTCTATGACACCCCCAAATCCCGGTACTTCATTACCTCAAGATTTGGTGTTCACGTAATCAAAACATTCATTTGTAACTACCCAATCATAAATAAAATTGAATAATAAACATGCCCATACAGGAATTACATAAAATAAAATCTCTCAGGTTATCTAACCTTTACAAACAGTCATTCATGCGGAAAAATAAAATAACTTCATTACAATCTTTAAACCAAAGTCTGATAATAAAACTATTAAACTATTACAAGTCTTGAGACTTGTTCATCTTTCCTTTCCCTCATCGGGTGCTAGTACGTCACCCTTTTCAGCTTTAGCTGTAAGAATTTTACAGGCAAGAGTGAGCAAACAAGACTCACTTGGAATAACAATAAATAAAACTTTAACCTTTACATCACTTGCCAAATACTAGGTTGAATAGAACTGAACAATATGTTCTATTAACATTCCATAAATCATAACATTCACTGAGGGTATAATGACCACGAACCCTGTCCACAGTTATAAGTAATCTTTTAACTTTAACTATAACGATAAATATACATCGCAAGGACTCAAAGGTACTTAGGGGATCGATCATCCTTCGTACATGTATTGTATACAAACATTTCAGCACAAAGTACAAAACTAGGTGCAACCCCTAAAAATAGGGTTGTTCATCTCAGTATTTAGAGTACAAGTCCACACCAAAGTCCGTTTAGTTTAGATACACTTCAAGGTAATTTGGAGTTCAACGGACATCAACTAAGGATTAGTTGAATAAAAGATAATAACACTATGTTATTGAATGATCATAACTGAATAAACATTTCGTTCTAAGTTCATGCTTTAGGAATAATCTAATAGCATAACAATTGAATAATCTATCATACCTTGCTTTGAACAACATTAATCTAAGGTTACAACTTAGAATTTAATATCAAGCATGCATAACAACAATAATTTGAACGATAAACTGATTAAACAGAATAAAGGTACTAGCATGCTGATATAACAAGTTTAGAGTTAAGAAAACTTGCATAACCATAATAACTATCTCGATGAAAGTGTGGAGATGGAAAGCTTGTATCATCATGAATAACTAGATACAATCAAGTTGCTTAATGAAAATACTTTACTCAATAAAGTATAGAATTATGAAATTTGCATAACGACGATTTATGATTTAGAAAAACTCGCTCAACTATTAACAAAGTAGAGTTAGTGAACTTGCATGACAATAAATCGTTAAACAAGATATTAGAAATAGAGAATTTGCAAAAGTATAACATAACAGTGAAAAGTAACCTTGCTGAATAATAAAGTAGCAAAGGTTAGGGAACTTACCTCGTGCGTAGGTTAAACAATCACTACTCACGTTCACCCCAAGTCCTACACATACCATACGTATTGACAATACACATTAGTTACACTAACATTACCTTTATGAGTTGCTTTCTTACTTTTAGTATAGCTACTAACTAAGTGTAAGTTTAAATAACATTGCATCTTTTCATGAACATTACTTTTTAGCTTTATTACAACTACTTAAGTGATCATGTCATTGCACTACATACACATTAATAACTTGATATAACATCCTATTACATGTTCAACATGTTATAATTAGGTTATACTAATACTCAAAGGATTGCACTTGCATTCGCGCATCCTGACGCCCTTTGATTTGCTCCAAATACACAACAGTCCTAACGATGGCCATTTTGACCCTTCATAACGATTTCAAATTGAAAAACGTAAAGAATACAAGTTATAGGCCTATTCTTCCTCTTTCCGAATCATCTTGAATCACCTCAATCGGATTTTGTATGAAAACGTTATAGCCATTTTACTACAGGAGGTCAAAACTGTCTGACCCAGACCACTTTTCCAGCGCTGGGGCGCGAAACAATGGTGCTAGGGCGCGAAACAGTGGCGCCGGGGCGCGAATTCCAGTGTCGCGACGCAAACTTCTGGCCTATACTTGACGTTGGAGCGTGGATTTTGGCGCTGGGACGCCGAAACTCACAGAAACCAACCACGAAGAAACAGAACAACTAAGTTTTCTGTCTATAACTTCAATTCCAACACTAATTAACATTCATAACTTATATAAATTACTCATGCACATTCCTCAACATGCATATACTAATTAACACCACCTAAATCATAATTTAAGAAAAGTTAAATTCCTTGAAAGCACTATTTAAAACCAAACTCCATCGTTGAACTAATTCGACACAATGACACTGTAATTTCGTGTCTATAACCAAATTGATTCCTTTGAAATACAAGCATATCAACATATAAACCAATTAACATGTATAGTTCAATTTCATAGTAGTTCACAATTTGCATAATCACATACCAATTTTGTTATTTTGCAAAACATACGTGCATACATGTTTTTCACTGTAAAATAAATTTTCCTTTTTCTTGTATACGTAATCTAGCATACAATCTCATATATACATATGCTAATATAACAATTACAGTTACACGTACACGTAAAATATCATATGAAATTGTAAAAACATAGTTCTACAGAAACTTTGATAAAAACTTATATACAGTGAAGTTGAGTTTCAAGAAACACAGAGGCTAAATAGTTATACTATAAAACCTATGTTAAGATTATAAAACATACCTTTTTGTTGCTTTTAGAAAACCTTTCACTGAGAATAACTTTTGACGAACACCGAACTTGTTTTTGGAATTCTCTCTCAAACTCTCTCTGAACTTCTTTCTTTTCTTTACTCTGTAAACCTTTTTTAGGCTTAAGTCAAAATACACTATACGTAATATTAACTAAAAACCAACGCTTACCTTTGAAACGTAAAAACTGACCTTAATAAATAATGCTAATAATTTATCGATTATAAAAAATTAATATATATATATATATATATATTATACGTATTTTATTTATATAACAATAATTCAAAAATTAAAACCAAAAGCCATAGGGCTTTATTTGGCAAACCATTTGAAATAAAGGATTAATATACTTAAACCTTGTTTGGAAAAACTAAATTAAAATTACTTTAATTTATTTTAATAACTCTTTATAACATAGTTATTTGTCACACTTTATTTAATAACAATTTATTAAATAATTCACTTAATCACATAACTCAATCCACATAACACATTAATTATTTAACAAATAAATAATTAACTAAATCAAATCAATCAAATTGAATAATTATTTATCCAATAATAAACACATCCAATAAATATTTATATAAATCAATAAATATTTATAATTTACATTAAAAAAACTGGTTAGTTCCAAATTTACACCACAAAGTCTTCCAAAACTGATATTCTTTTTAAGTTTGACCATTGGTTTGTGGGTGACAAGTAGTAGAAAATAAAAGTTTAGTTCCAAATTTACACCACGAAGTCTTCCAAAAATAGCTTTAAAACTTAGCATCTCGATCAGAAACAATTGTTTTAGGCATACCATGCAAACGTACAATTTCCCTAAAGAACAAATCAACTATATGGGATGCATCATCAGTTTTGTGACATGGAATAAAATGTGCCATCTTTGAAAATCTATCCAAAATCACAAATATAAAATCATTACCATGCTTAGACCTAGGTAAACCTAACACAAAATCTATTGACAAATCAATTCAAGGTTCAACAGGTATAGGCAATGGTGTATAAAGTCCATAGGGTTGACACAAGATTTAGCTTGTTTATAGGTAAAATTTGCTCAACATCTCGTTTCATATGAGGCCAATAAAAATGTTCCTTCAAAACGGCCAAGGTTTTATCAACACCAAAGTGTCCCATCAAACCACCCCATGTGATTCCCTAACCAATAACTCACGTAAAGAACTTGCAGAGGTATACACAATTTATTCTCAAGAAATAAAAACCCATAAATTTTGAAGTATTTACCTACAGCATTCTTTTCACAAGTTTTAAACTCTTCACCGAAATCAAGGCCATTAACATACAATTCTTTGATTCGTTCAAAACCAAGTAATTTTATTCAACAACACATACCTACGAGACAAAGCAACTGTAACGACATTCTATTTACCTTGTTTATATCGAATGACATATAGGAAAGTCTAGATAAATTCTATCCATCGCACATGCCGCTTTTTCAACTTGTGCTGACCCTTCAAATATTTTAATTATTCATGATCGGTATAGATCACAAACTCCTTGGACAACAAGTAATGTTGTCACGTCTCCAATGCTCTAACCAATGCATACATCTCCTTATCGAAGGTAGGATAGTTCAAGGATGCCCCACTCAATTTTTCATTAAAATACGCCACTGGTTTCCCTTCTTGCATCAAAACAGCTCTAAACCCTAAACTTGAAGCATTCCACTCAATTTCAAAAGTTTTAGAAAAATTAGGTAAGATAAGTAAAGGAGCATTGGTCAATTTATCTTTGATCAATTGAAATGCTTTTTCCTGTTCATCACCCCACTTAAATCCCACACTTTTCTTAATAACCTAAGTTAATGGTGTTGTAATTTCACTGAAATTCTGAACAAAGCGCCGATAAAAATTGGCAAGTCCATGAAAGTTTCGTATTTGACTCACATTTGTCAGACTCAGCCAATCTCGGATTGCACGTATTTTCTCCTCATCAACTTGGACTTCCTGTGAACTCACAACAAAGCCAAGAAAAATAATTATATCCGAACAAAACATGCATTTTTCTATATGAGCAAACAAATTTTCCTTTCTAAGTACATCCAAAACATATTTTAAATGTAATGTATGCTCACCCAAGTTTTTGCTATATATGAGAATATCATTAAAGTAAGCAACAACGAATTTACCAATGAATAGACAAAAAACATGATTAATTAAACGCATGAAAGTGCTTGTTGCATTAGTTAAACCAAAACGTAACATTAACCACTCATAAAGACCATATTTAGTTTTAAATGTTGTTTTCCACTCATCACCCTCTTGTATTGTTATTTGATGATATCCACTCTTTAAATCAATTTTTGAAAAGATACATGACATATGCAATTCATCTAACATGTCATCTAAATGAGGAATGGGATGTTAATATTTTACCGTAATATTATTTGCCGCTCGACAATCGATGCACTTCCCCTATTTTCTATCCTTTTTAGGTACTGGGATCACCGAAACTACACACAGACTCATGCTTTCCCTCACGAACCCTTTTTCCACCAATTCGTCAACTTGTCTTTGTAACTCCTTCATCTCCTTGGGATTACTCCGATAAGTCAAACGGTTTGGAATGGTCGCATTGAGAACAAAGTTAATTTGATGTTCGATTCCCCAAATAGGTGGTAGTCATTGAGGAAGCTCCTCGGGAAATGCATCTTTGAAATCTTGCAAAAGAGACAAAACAACACTAGGAAAAGAATCATTAGTGTTAGTATTCAAAAGTGCATTCTTATACCGAAGTATAATCATCGGCTGTTTAGAAACCAAAGTTTTTCTCACATCGCTCTTATTTGCAAAAATGTTTCTTTTTCTCTCTTATTTTTTTCTTCTTGAAAGTTCTTTTCTTCACTCTCTTTTCTTCGTACATGATTTTTTTGCAAATGAATTTGAGCCTCATGCACTTGTTGGGGTGACATAGGCTGTAAAATGATTTTTTTTGTCGCAAACAAAGGAATACTCATTAGTAAACCCATCATGCTTAACCCTTCTTTCAAACTGTCATGGTCTTCCCAATAATATATGACCTGCCTGCATAGGAACCATATCAAACAAAATCTCATCAATATATTGACCAATGGTAAATGGAACTAACACATGTTTGGTCACCTTATTGTCTGCATTATCATTGAGCCATTGCAAACGATACGGTTGTGGATGTTTAGTAGTAGACAATCCCAATTTTTCCACCATCATAGTACTTGCCACATTTGTACAACTACCTCCATATATGACTACACAACAGATTTTCCCATTCACAAGACACCAAGTATGAAAAAGGTTTTTCCGATGTTCACTTCTCTCCTCCTTTACCTGCTTACTAAGTGCTCTCTTTCTGACTAGAATTTCACCGTGTATAGCAGTCTCATCTATCTCCTCTAATGGTGGCATAGAGTCCATGTCATTCTCTTCTCCCTCGGTCTCCACCTCCCCATTGTCAAGTAAAAACATAGTTCTTTGATTGGGACATTGACTCGAAATATGTCCCCTACCTTGACATTTAAAGCATACAATATCTCGATTACGACTAAAAGAAGAAGGTTCAGTTTTACCTTGTTTTCCCTGATTAGTCACATCCAGTTTAAACTCCACTTTCGACTTATTCATAGCTAGCATCTCCTCTCGTTTTATAGCATTAGATTTTCATGATGAGTTTGTGGTAGGATTTGAACATTGGTCACCTCTCCTCTTAAGCTACTTCTCAATCTTTATAGACATGTGTACCATATTCCCCAAGTCCACATTATGTTGTCGTTCCACTAAATCAGCTATATCCTAATTTAGCCCTGCTAAAAATTGAGTCATTGTTGCCTCACTATCCTTGTCCATATTAGCTCTAGCCATTAGCATCTCCATCTCCTTGAAGTAATCCTTGACGCTCTTGCTTTCTTGTTTCAAATTCTACAAACTTCAAAACAAGTCGTGGTGGTAGTGGCTCGGTACAAATATCTTTTTCATAATTGCCTTCATCTCTGTCCATGTCTCAATTGGACGTTCACCACATCTTCTTCTACTAGTAATTAACTGATCCCGCTAAATAACTGCGTAATCTAAAAATTCAGTAACAGCTAATCTAACTTTCTTGAGATCTGAGTAGTTGTAATAATCAAATACCCATTTTGTCTTCTTTTCCCATTCTAGGTACGCCTCTGGATCGCTACTCCCTTGGAAAGCTGGAATTTTCATTTTTATGTTACTCACGTTATCATATTCTCTATCCTGACCTCCTCTTTCTCTAGCACCTCCTTGCCTTCAATGTAGGAAATCAGATTCACAATCTTCATCCTCATTGAATCTACCTTCGAAGTAATTTTCATCCGTTTTAGATTCCCGTTGTTGTGTCCTCCCCTTTTTATGTTCTCCATGAGGAATTTGAGATGATTATCCTCGGGTCTCACTTATCTGATTAAGTCATTCATTCATCATCTCCCATCTTCTGTTCCATTCCTTATTCATGGCTTCCAATAAAAATTTCATATCAAATGTTGTGAAAGATTGATCCTCAAAAGTTCCTTTATCTTTGGAGCTAGACATTTCCTACGAAACAAGGGTTAGTAAAAAATAGTTTCTTCACCACTCCATTACGTATTTTGCTCGAATCAATGGTTCACTTGTGTATACACTCAAAATTAGCTTTTACCCTATATTAATCTCACCACTAAGCCTTTTACCTCTAAATATTCTCTCTAATAGGTTCTTCTCGAATTAACCTAGCAAAATCCCCGGTTTTACTAATAAATTCAAAAATAACTTATCATGAAACAAAATATAGAAAGTATAACTTCTCATAATAGAATGCAATAGACGAAAATAAAATTTCTGAAAAATTTTCTATACTTTTTTATTTTTTTTTACTTAACAATTCAAATAGGAACTTAAAAGATAGATAACTTGCTAGAAAACTTAGCTTTAATACCAAATGCTAGACTCCACATAACGTTTGCGTGAGGTGGTCATCGCCCCGATCGTTTCTAGCAAAGTTGTTTGGGTGAATTGCTTGTAACACCTTAACCCCTCGTCTATATGTAGACTGTAATATTGGTTCAATTGTTTACGTTCAAAAATATGTGTTGAATGACACCAACGACACATTGACCCCTCGCTTATATCAAAGTGGTAATTTTGGTATAATCGACGATTGATGAGGTAGAAAACGCCACACATAACTATGAATTGTTGTATGATAAGTCAAATTGAATCTCAAAGAAAAACTAAGAAAATAACTTACGAATTCTTCAAAGAACCAAAATTAGAGAATAGTCTCACAAGAATTTGATAAATCTGAATAATTGCATCATTAATGTTAATTACATCAATAAGCCCTTTAATAGTAGTAATTGAAACCTTAGAATCCCAATAAGGAATTACAAGTGTTTTTTGAATCAAAATCTAATCTAATATCCTAGTTATAATATAAATCTAATAACTGGAAATAATGAGTTTAGGAAACAAATCCACGCTCAAAATATGTCAAAACGTGTCTGCCTCGAAAAACGCGTCAACCAAATATAGGCCAATCCGCTGTGGTGGATTCGTTTGGCCTTGGAATTCACCAGGGCGAATCCAGGAAGAGACTAATGCGTTAGGGCGAGTTCAGAAGCAGTTGGACCGAATCCAATAGAGAGGAATTTGTCGGGGCAGATTCATTGAGCCTTCTGAATTCGACGAGGTGAATTCACTGAACTTCCAAATCTGCGAATTTTGTTTTCCTGATTTTCTTGACTTGTTATATGGCTTGCATTGAGTTCATTGCCTTGGTCCATCACACCTATCATAGATACGAACGTAGATTCCACTTCTATAGCTCCCGAACCCGTTCCTTTCTCATCCCAAGCTTGAATAAAAGCAAGTAGTCCATCTTTAAATCGCTTAGCCCTTACACGTGTAACTGGTCCAACTGGAACTTGCACTGGATCCGATCCACAACCTCCATTTGAGTCCAAGTTAGGCATGTCCTCATCAAAGCCATTCATGAATCAACCGAAAGCAATATTCGGATCAAATCAATCAAAAAATATACATATCACCATATAAACAGAATATTAATATATTTAAAAACACTAACCAGAAGATAATCTAGATATGTTGGTGGGGACTGGTTGGGTGACCTTCTTTGCGATCGTCTACCTCTTTTTGGGGATTCGGCTTATAGTGCAACAAATGGACAATACATTAAACATGTGGTGCACATATATTCAAAATCATTATTGATTGAGCACCAAAATCACCACACATAACCAAAATCAGATTTGATTAAGTACAAATAGATGAATAAAGTGAAGAAATTACAAATAAATAAACTGAGATTAGATGTCTTACCGAATTGAAAGAGAGCAGCAGAAGAAAAAAAATTACCCTAGAAAACGAAAATCAATTTCAGCTGATAAATGGAGACAAAGAAGAGAACAGAAAGGAGAAAAGAGAAATGAGAGAGAAGATGGACCTGTATTTATGGTGGAAGACATGAGAAGGTGCGAAGTTGGGTGATAAAGTTGGGTGAAAAATGAACCAAGCAAAAATAAACCCACCTATTTTGAAATGAATGAAAAAAATAACTATAGGAATAGAATGCTCATTTCAACTGACTAATCAAACATGTTTTAAGTCATTTCCGAAGGAATCGTTATATCTGGTCTGTTTCGCCACAGTGCTTTTTATTTCCTTAGCTTGAATTTTTCTTTTTTTGGCCTTAACACTAATACATCAGATGATTAAATTAACTAGCATATACGCAGCCAAAGAATCAAGATCAATCATTCATTAAATTCAAATTTTGTCATTTATCTATTATATACTGACCAAAAATTGAAGCTAATCATTCATTTTATTTGTAGTTATAGCCTATAGTAGGTCTAATATGAAGTATATATACTCTGCTACATTAGACATAAGGCTGTAAACGAGTTAAACAGTTCGGGATCGACTCAAAAAAATACGAGCGAGACTCAGATTCGTTAATAATATGATCCAAATCTGAGCATTAAAAATAGTTCGAATAAAAATATGAGTAGAATCTGAGTAAGGTTATACTCGACTCGTTTAAAATTCAAACTACTCGAATTCTTGATTGTGATTCGATACATACTCGATTAGTATATATTCGATAAGATGTTCGATACATTCTCTTATAATATATACAAATTTAAATCAAATTAGGATAATTAGTTATTATTTTGTTTTTTTTATTTTAATTGTGATTTTATATTTGTAAAGTGTAATAATAAATATATTTTCTCATTTCTAAGTAAAATAACAAATTCAATTTATAATGGACATTCCTCTTTCAACTCCTTAACCTCTTGGCAATAATGGACATTCCTATCCAATACTGACATAAATAGTGCCTTCATCGATTCTCCCGTAGACAATTCCTCTGTAGGTGGAACATGGTCAAAGGACATCACGTCCACCTCCTCCTCTAGCATGCCATCAAATATAGACATGTAGTCTAAAATCGTCAGGAGTCTCCGGACTCGATTGTCACCACCTCTGGTTCTCTTTGCTCACGGGATTTGGTAGTATCTCTACCCGATTAACCGAATCCTCGCTCACTACATTTATGTCTCTATACATATCATTTTCTCCTGACATCTACAATAAAATAATATAGTTTAATTAGTACACGTCAGTAAAATAATAGAAACACATAACATAATATAATACATTTTTATAGGGTTACTTTCCATCTTTTACTTCTTTATTCTTTCTTAAGGTTATGACTTAAGGTTATACTTTCCCCCTTAAGTTTTATAACCTTGGCTCTAATACCAACTTGTAGCGCCCCCAAATCCGGGTATCTTCCAACCCGACAGATGGTGCTATACTGTACAAACATTCATACATTCATTCAATTGAAAAGTCTCAAAGAACGAAGATAACTTCTATATATTTAAAGTAATATTTACATTTCCCAGGTTCTATACCCATTACAAAGGTTCTTTATCATAATATCAATTACATTACAACAATAGACCTATACTATTACAAGAAAGCTTAATAATCTGCCTTAGCTTTTCCTTTATCCTTATTCGATCCTTCGGGACGTTCAGTCTTAGCTGCATTCATATGGTTCAAGCAAGAGTGAGCATAACTAGCTCAGCAAGTATAACAATTCAATAACAACATGCTTGACACATACGAATCGTATATCTTCAATAACTGAACAATAGTTATGAAGTACTATTGATAATTCAAAATAGCACTTCATTTTTCTTTCAAAATATTTTACAATAATAACAATATTTAGTAAAACATTCACTCCGGTCAAAGACCTCGAGTATTCATTCTTTCTTGGAAAAGGACAACCCGGAACTAAGTTCGTAAGCCCGATATTACTTACGAGCAATTCGAGGCGATCAGCCTATTGTACTCTATGTTGATCAACACTACATCCATTAAACGTATGTACGTTTAATCATTTGGCAACCTCAGGTGCATATCATTTTACCGACAAAACATTTGTTTAACATTTCCAATCTTCTTTTGAAAACCATATCAAGTAGTTGACAAAAGATAACAACATTTGATAATAGATGAATAGATTATCAATAATTCACGCAATATATCAAGTCTAGCCAAAGGAATTGGCTTTAACTTTAACATACCTCAATTCATGCGTAAGGATACATGAATTTCAAAAACTTGTTCAGATTGAACTGAGATAAGAGTTAGAATACTTGCCTTTAGCGTCTGCTACGGTATATTTACTTTATGTTCAAGTCTTTCAAGTCTCTACAATACATGATCACATAATGCCTTACATTAGGTCACATATAATCAAGTATGTATATGACTATATCTTACCATTCATCTAAATCTAATTGTGTATTAGATTCAGTTACTATCTATTCGGGCTTATCATTATCCTTGCATTTATATTCGACTAGGTTATCTCAACCTTTATACAACATCCTTAAGGTTTAACAAAGTTTAAACAATGTTACATTACATTCCTTAGGTTGTGTTTACTTTTAAATCAATTAACTTTCTTTTCTTTGTAATTAAAAACATTCATCACTATCCTTGTTCTGAGGCTGGCTCTGCGGCGCCGGCTTTATACTTACATCTCGCGCTGCGGCGCGCGTTAATAGTGGCATTGTCCCGGACTTGGCTTGCCGCATGAAGTCACATTGGTGGGCAGCTTCTGCGCCACTCTTGAGAAAGGTCTTTGCGGTGTGCATGGTATGCTGCCGTTTTCACCACCATTTGTACTATGGTTCGCACTGCGGCGTGATTTTCAGTGCTCTCTGACACTATTACGCTACTGTGGTATGACCAATTTGGTTTAGGGTTGGCCATGGCGGCTGACTCAGGCACCGAAAAAAATTGATCCTTGAATTTTTTGTGAACTTCCTGGACGCATAACTTCTTTGTTATAAGTCTGAATTGGCTCGTTCAAAAGCCTACAGATCACAAATTACTTAATCTACGCGTTCATGTAAGAATTTTATCCATTTAACTTCGTTTGCTAAAAATTCACCTATTGGTTCATTTTTAACAAAAACGATAAACGTTCGTGAACGTTCAACGCTCGTTTCTTCGTTCTAAGTCGGAATCTGGTCATTTTCGAGTTCGCAACTCTTAAATGCCAAATATGACTTGTCTCCATCAAAAAACAATGGTTCTGAGTTCAAACACAAAATTTCACTTCTCTTCCGAGAATTTTACGAATTCGACGATTATCGTCAAATCGTGCAATTTCTGACAAATCTTCATTCTTATGATTTGTTCAACATTACAAATAAATTCCATTCATCATGTGAACATTTCAACATACTTATTACTACAACTTATATTCATTGTTGGATTTTAGACTTATTTCTTCATGAGCTTATAACTTGTCAAATTATAAACAACTTAAGATTTTATTGTTCATGACTTATGACAATTAAAGTTTCTTAATCATCATACATTATATGTTCTTAACATATAACTTTACTTATGTATACATGATACATATGATCATATAAGTTCTTTTACATCCATATCACTTCTCTTAATAAACTCATTACAAGTTCATAATACTTTCACATAAGTTTATAACTTATGCTAGCTTAAATGACTTATTACCAACTTATGTGACTTAAGTTCATTGCTTACTCATTCTTCTTACTTTTTAACATTCATGTTCCTTAATCCAAACTTTTCTTATCAAACTATCATGGTAGAGATAGAAGATAATTGGAGAAGAGATCTTACTTTTGAAGTCTTGGTAAGTAGCTTCTTCTTCTTCTTCTTACTTATGGAAGTAACTTATTTGTAACTTAATCTCTCTAACAATTAAGCACTTTGTAATAGCTAGATTGTTTGAACAAGTGTTAAATGGCTAGCAAGCCTTCTCTATTTATAGAAATTGCAAAGCTAGGGTAGTTTAGTCATTAATTCAACCCACCTCTTTAAGCTACCTCCTTACTATTCATTACTTGATTAACACAAAACTTATCCTTTACTTGATCATTACTCTTATTACTTGGTCATTACATTAACTTGGTCACCACATTAACTTGGTCATCATATTAACCATATTAATATAGTTTGCCCCATGGGTCAAACAACTTATGGATTCTAGATTGGGATTGGATCAACTTAATCTTTGGGCTTTGCATTAATAAACACTAACTTGTTTATTAATCAATAATTGGGCCTCAACCTTAATTCACATGGGCTTGTACTAATTCCAACCAACCTTTCCAAGTCCATTAACATTACTTAATACATTTACATATAGTTTATGTATCATTTTTCGTATTATACTTCGTATACAACTTCATTATATACGATATTCCTTCCTTCATACAAACTCGTATAATACTTTGTATTATACTCATTTTCATTACTTTGCACAATACCAAAGTATCATACAATTATTACTTACTCGTTACTACTTTGCCCTTCTTAACGTTTATAAATTAAGTCCGCAAGCGAAATATTACATTTTCCATAACTAGATTTTTATTACATAATCCATCTTACCTTGTCATTTTATTATTACGTATTTCTCGAAAATTCAAAAATAAATCCCGAGCAAATATCGATGAATAGTCTTTTTCGAAAAATTTCTCGAAAAACTTTTATTTTCATCTTGGAAATTCAAACACTTTAATTCCATTACGTAGCTCAAATACTACGACATTCTAACATCAATAGGTTATACAATGACAACCATCTTGATATCACATCGAATATAATTTTATTATTATTTAATTTAATAAAATCATTTTACAATAAGATCCGAATTTCTCGGTCGTTACATACGGTCCGGATCTTAAGCTGACCCCTTATCTAACATACCTTGCTCACCCCCTTTAGCTACGGACCGGGCGACGATTCGATCCGTCGCTATATATAGAACCGTCGTTATATGTTGTCCGCCGCTATATGTTGTCCGTCGCTAAAAGCTAAGACGACGGTTTTATATATAGCAACGAACCAAATCGTCACCCCGTCCGTCGCTAAAGGGGGTGAGCAATGCATGTTAGATAAGGAGTGAGCTTAAAATCCGGACCGTATATATATATATATATATAGAGAGAGAGAGAGAGATGAAAAAAGACATGGGAGTAGCCAGGGCCGTGTATAGTATAGTTATTCCTTAATTTATTTGTAATCTTTTCTTTTGCGGTAGTAGAGCCGGTCTTGCCTAAGGGCAACCAGGGCAACAACTCGAGGCCCACGGTTGGGAGGGGCTCAAATTTTTTTACAAACTTATGTATATATATGTGTATAAAAAACAAAAATAAAACAAAAAAAGTTACAGCCTGTACCTGTTAATGAAAAGGGAAGTCTGTCCGGAATAAACATATGAATGATATTCCTATATACATATAATTTGATTATGATATATATATAAATGAATATGCAAGTATGATTGCATTAAGAAAAGCTATAAAGTCCTTTGATAGATAATAGAAATACATGTACAAGGACTTAGAATGAATTGATCAAGAATGTTAGGTTGATCCTACATAAGCAAAAAAGCTTTGTAAAGTCCTTAAAAAGAAATGATGTACAAGGACTATAAACATAGAAAGATCAAGCATGTTAGGTTGATCTTATGATGTAATAGATAGCTCATGCGATCGTGATTCATCGCACTGATCGTAGTGCGCCGGAGAGTCGAGGATAACTCGAGAGCTATCGAGGCAGAATCGTAGTCTGTAAGATAGTAGATCTCGGAGTTCGTAGACTGCCAGGAGAAATGATGAAGGATCGTGGTATATCAAGAAGAGCTTCCTCGAGATCGTAGTGTGATGAGGAAGTCATGTTCAAAATCGTAGAGACAACACGCTTTCTGGAGCCGAATCGATCATCTACTTAAAGCCAAGTCAGAAACGTAGACTACACTCGGAGTCGTAGAGTCTACCGATGTCGAAGCCAAGTCAAGGATCGTAGATCACACTCTGAGTTCGTAGAGTCTATTGATTACAGGCAGAGATCGTAGTCGAGCAAGATCAGATGAAGACAATAAGCCACAAGGCGAAACCAGTAGAGTGTCAAGATCGATCTCGGGATCGTAGTGTTCGCATGTGACCAAAGTGAATCGTAGAGTGCAGAACTACGACCTCAACAGAAGTACTCACAATGCAGAGGCAGAATCGTAGAGTAAGTACGATTCTCAACTAATGAGCACTCCCAGAATATCCAAAGGAACAAAGCCTCTGGTTGGCACTGCAAAGATACATCCCACTTGAAAGGAACCAGAAAGCACTCAACGAATGGCATGCAAACTAAACAGAAGATCTAAGCACCAACCCAATCAGCATCAAGATTGAGTTATGAAGCCATTCGAGATGAAGTCTTCCACAAGGAGATCAGAAGAAGACTTCAGTAACTGACTACGGAAAGTCAGCAAGTGCAGTAGCTATCAAGAAGACAGAAGACAACGATCTTGGAAGCTACCAGGATCGTAGTATTTGCCAAACAAAGAAAGAACTGATGGAACGTGCACTGTGAGATCCCGAATTTTATGAAATAAAAGCATTAAATTTTTTTTCTATTTTGGTAAATAGTTAAATTGATAAAAGTTTAAAGTTAAGGGTAATATGTGAAATTTTTTGCAAAGTAAGCAAGTTGATATAAAATATTCTTTTTGTCGGGGAATGTCCGTACGACGGTACAATCATTGGTGGACCCCGCAATGGAATTATTATCAAATGAAGAAAATGACAAAAATATTTTTATGAGAATAACGGCGGAAGTTTTACCGTTAAAACTGTTGAACTACTCGATAGTAAAAGTACAGTAATACGTGTGGTTACATAGTAGCACACGGTATTGATTATTGATTTTTACGTGATAAGTCACTCAATTTTGTTTTATTAGTATTATTAATGTAATAAAACAGAAAAACTTTTTATATAAAACAGAATACTTTTATAAAGTTATTCTATAAATAGAATATATTATATTCTATTATGCATAGTATTTTGCATAGTAAAATCTTTTTATATAAAACAGAATACTTTAATAAAGTTATTCTATAAATAGAATATATTATATTTTATTATGCATAGTGTTGCATAGTGCCTGCATAGTATTTTGTATAGTAAAATCTTTTTATATAAAACAGAATACTTTTATAAAGTTATTCGTTTTATTAAATTATAAATAGAATATATTATATTTTATTTAAAAGATTTTACTTTAAATATGAATTTGTCCAGATTAAAAGTAAATCAATCGGATCGTTCATGAATTAGTTACTATGCAGTCCATTCTTCTATAAATAGAAGCTCATTCCTTCATTATTTCTTACGAATTCACTGAAAATCTAGAGAGAGAAACTATAGAGAGAGTTCTTCTTCTATAATCTTGAGCGTATTTCTTTAGAGTTTAAGAAAGCTTTGAGCGTAGTGCAAGTTTTCTTCAAGTATATTCCCGCCCTACCAGTCAAAATACTTTTCTTTTTAAGGTAGGGGATATTATTTGTTGTAATCGTAGGGGATATAATTGTCGTACTCGTAAAGGATATTATTATTATTATTATAGTAAGGGGTATTATTTCGTTCGTATTCATGAAGAGAACTTCTGTTATTCCATTCTTTACTATTCTGTTGGAATAACCTGTATACGCGGACTACCGTATACATGGTGAAATTCTTCTGTTATTACATTCTTTATTATTATGTTGGAATAACTTCATACATGCAAAATCGCATGCATACGTGGTGAAATTCTTCTATTATTCCATTTTTTATTATTCTATTGGAACATCACGTACACATGCGTTTTCTGGACGGACACAGTTAAAATCTTTATTATTTTGTTAGAATATCCGTCATGCATGCGTTTTTACCGGACTGGTTAAATCTTTATTATTATGTTGGAACATCCTGCCGGTGCAAATTTACTTTGACACGGTTCCATTATTTATTATTTTGTTGGGAATAACATGTTCATGCGATCTATCGCATGGTGAATCCTCCTGATATTCCATTCTTTATTATTCTGTTGGAATAACCTATCTATGTGGATTACCACATGCATGGTGAATGATCCTTTGTATTCATTCCTTATTAAATTGTGGAAATGATCTGTCTAAATGGATTACCGCATGGCGACGAAAAATCTATTTGCAGTTTCATATATTCTATTATACTCAGTTGGTTAAGGTTTTGGCTTCTATACTCCATGAAATTAGTGGAATATCCTTGATATTTGCACTTCATCCAATATCTTTTCATGGAAATATTCTTCTGAGCATTCTTGAATTTTACTCTACAAAGAAGTATCATGTTGACAATTTGGACATTATTGGTTCCTGGATAAATTAATTCTTGAACTTGTTTTATTGAATTATTATGTCATTGTTATCATCCTCATGTTTATATTATGTTGAAATTCATATGTGGCCTGTAGTGCATAGATGGACTTGGTATGATTATGACCAGGGATTATTTGGTATAATCATGACCGTAATGTTACAAATGATGTGGAAAAAGTCCTCATTGGCCCGTAGTGCATTGATGGACAGTTTTTGGTATGATTATGGCTATGGATTCTCTTCGGCCAAGGGTGCAAAGATGAATTGTTTTATGGCATGATCAGGACCGTTGATGAAAACACGATTATCTTTGGCCCGTAGTGCATGGATAATTCGTGGTCGTGATACTAATGAATATCATTGGCCGTAGTGCAGGGGTGATTCGATGATGTGGATTAATTATTGAGCTGAGTCTCAGCGATGAAATATTAATTCATGGATGTGATAATAATGAATATCCTTGGCCGTAGTGCAGGGGTGATTCGATGATGTGGATTAATTATTGAGCTGAGTCTCAGCGATGAAATATTAATTCATGGATGTGATAATAATAAATATCTTTGGTCGTAGTGCATGGATAATTCATGGATGTGATACTAACAAATATCTTTGGCCGTAGTGCATGGATAATTCGTTGATGTGGATTATTTATTAAGCTGAGTCTCAGTGATAAAATATTTATTATACACTTTTAATTCGTAGAAGATAGTAGATATCATGCTATACTTGACTCTTCTAAAATACAGTTGTATGTCTTTGGCATGTAGTGCAAAGATGAATTGTTAATGAATATCTTTGGCTGTAGTGCAAAGATGAATTTATTAGTATGATTATGAGAAGGAATTCTGATTTGGTATAACCATGATTTTTGATGTTTCAAGTGAAGATAGGTGATGAAAATTATCTTCGTCCTGGTTGCGAAGAGGAATTTAGAACCACAATTATAATTATGAGTTATTCATATGATTGTGGGATGAGGCTGTTGATTTATTTTACATGGATAAAACATTATTGGTGGACTTTTAACATAGAGAAAATAATAGACCTTATGGTCTATTTGACTCTTCTAATGGATTGCTCGTTCCGCTGCAACTATGGTTGAAAAGTTTTATCATCTACCATATGTTCTAAATCTCTGATTTATTATTGATGAAAGCTATTGATAATTTAATTATCTTTAGTCATGATATTCTTTACTGGGCTAGTTGTGCTCACCCTTTCTGCTTCACAATTCCTTTCAGGTAATAAGAGTGTTGCCGGGTCGAGCGGGGATAATAGGGAATAGAACGGTGGTCTCTAGCTGTGGAGGTTCTCCCTAAATAGTATAGAAAAGTGTGTTGTATTCTATACATCACTTAGTAGTTATATTTGGTGAATCAAATAGGGTGAGGCGAACCCAACTTTGGAAGGGTGATTTGCCACTATCATATAAGATGTCTAATAACATACAACCTCGTGTTATCATAAGACAGGGTTGTGCGCATCCATTTGCTGAGTATATCTACGGGCACTACCTATATGATCTTGGAGTTTATTTGAAATATAATGCTCACTTGGAGACATTGGAGATAGTTATATGTCAAGAGAAGACTCACCATTGGAAAGAAGATGATAGTAATCTTCTCGTTTTTCTTTGGGGTCTATTGGGTCAACCAAGGATAATTCTGTGTCCATATGATATCTATTATAACCTAGACGCATGGCCTCCCATGTACGAAGGTTTCCTTGAGCACTTCCCAAAGATTTTAATTTCTAAAACAGTTTTTGACTATACTTTTATGTAAAGTACCATTCTAAGGTTGTGGTCGAGGCACCATGAGAGTTACATACATTTGTATTAAAACTCACGATTAATCGTGGTCGTATTATATATGACAATACTCAACAGATTAGTATAAATGAAGTTATATTTGAATTTTGTACCATGTATCTGGCGACTCGAATGGGTGATGTATACCTAATTTTGGGGCGTCACATGCATGAGATCTTGGCGACCACCAAGAACAAGGCTAAAATGATTAAGTGTAGGGTCAGTCTATTGATGATAAGTGAACGGGAGATCAGCAGGAGAAAGCGAGCTGAATGCGCCACAAATCTGAAGTGTCTTGCTATTCAGTAGGGACCAGATCAAAGGAGTTAAGCCATCAGTCTCTGAGAACAGTCGAAACAAACAGAAGTGTTGAAAAACTATACAATAGTAGGAAGAGGTGTTCCAAATTGGAGATCTAATCAACACTCTTCGAGATCGTAGTCTTAACTCTACTAGTCAATGAGCAACACTCAACATGAAACTACGATCAGGTCCTCGAAGACATGCATCAGAATCGTAGAGTTCGAATAGCTGAAGACTGAAGCATTGGCAACGGTTCAATCTGAAGGGTAATATTCGAACAAGAGCTTATTAAGAGCATCGATGCAAAAGGACAACCTCTGATCGAGAAATCAGAAGGAGGAAATAAAGTCTTCGACCTGCCCAAGACATTAAACTGACAACTCTGACGGGGTAGGTGAAACAGTAGACTGCAATGTCAGATAAAGTATGACATGTCACATCAGCAGTCTACCTCTGTCAACTCGAGATCTGTGAAGATATTTGACTAGCCTTCAACGGCTACTTTCCAACGGAAGGATTGGGAAGGAGTATAAATAAGGAAGAACTTCAAAGATCGAGGGTTACTGGAGTTGCCGAGTTTGGAGAGAAGGTGAACTGTTCCAACCATGTGAAATAGTGAGTCCAAAGGCTCACTCTACGATCCACCAAGAACACTCAAATACATGCAAAGGAAGAAGTAGAAGTGAGAGTTCTACTATGTAGAAGTGAGAGTTCTACTACAAGAAGGGTGTTCTGAACTGCCGAGAGAAAGAAGAGCATCATGTCATCTTAGTGTCCATCATGGGAAGACTCTAAGTACAATAGAGAAGAGCTCACAGTCATCTTAGCAAGTCCATCATGAGAAGACATCAAGTATCAAGAAGGGAGATCACAAACGTCAACATGGTGGCAAGCATGAGAAAGTTTCTAAGTACCTAGCAGAAGAGCTTACAGTCATCGTGGAAACCTATCATGTGCAGCCATCATGTATCAAGAGGAAAGATCTTCAAGGCAGTCATCAAGGGATCATCCGAAGTGGTTGAGTGGCGAAGAAGTTTGAACATCATGCAACACTCTGTTGCACTTCAAGGATGATCACGCAAAGTCGCTAAGTATAGAAGATGTTCAGAGCATGAAGACATCTTAGCAGCTCAGCACCAACTCCAACAAACCAACAAACAAACAACAAAAGTCAGGGCCTGAAGGGTCCTTGTCCGAAGGGACTAAATGAAGTCGGGCCAGAAAGGTCCTTGTCCGGAGGGACTAAACGAAGTTCTAAGCCTGGTGGGCTTGAAGAGTTCCTAGGGAACTAGAGGAGTCCCAAGGTCTGGCTGCCTCAAGAGTTCTTGGTGAATGAAGTCCCAAGGATCTTTGGCCTTGAAGGAATCTTAGTGATTGTGGGCCGCCATTCCTTAGTGGGAATTACGCTAGTTGAAAGCGAGAAGAGTGGATTAGGAGCTTGAGTCTACGAACCACTTAAAACCCCTTTTGTCTTTTACATTATGTCATTTACATTATGTCTTATAACTACTATAAGCATGCTATGTATGTGTTTTAAGCGCTTACAATCAAACTAACTCTACGAACAATGTATGTATGATTATGAATATATCAATGAAAGGGATCTTTTACTTATTCCGCTGTGCTTGAAAAGATTCTTATGTTTGTCATCTGCTAATGTAATAGCAATACAAAATAAAAGAGAAAAGTATTTGAAATAAAAATGATTTATTCAACCCCCCCCCCCCCTTCTAGATCTATTGTGCCTACTGGAAACTAACAAAGTCGATCAATCCAGTCAATCTAATCAATCTTTATATACTCAATTTCAAGAAGAAATGTACTGAGTAAGGAAGTCTCATATTAATTATAAAATATAATATAAAATAAATCAATAAATATGGGGGCAACTTCTTTAAATGATGTTTTGTGGTTCAAATTTCATTGTTATTTTTATTTTGTAGGTACATGTGATGATTCTTTGCTTCAATTAATTGTGGAGGATGAAAAGAAGATTTATCAAATCAAGAAATGCTTATGGAGATTCGAGAGGAAGCATGTAGACTCAAATATGTAGTTTTTGTTTTTTAATGCAATGTTTACAATCAGAGATACTCTTTTTCTTTCGTTTGGGGTTTTGTCCCATTGGGTTTTTCCCAACCAAGGTTTTAATGAGTCCCCAAAGTGTTCTTCCTTATCTTTTATAAATTTTTATAATTTTAATAAAATTAATTAGTTGATAATTAATTAGTGGGGGTGGGGGGTGGGGGGTGGGGGTAAGGGGTGGGGTGGGGTGGGGTGGGGGAGTGGGCGGGGTTGGGGTGGGGTAAGGAGTGTATACATAATCACATAATATTATTTTTTGGGGGTGGGAGTGGGAGGTGATGGGGTGGGGGGGTGGGGGTGGGGGGTAAGAGGTGTATGCATAATCACATAATATTTTTTTTTTTTTGGGTGGGGTGAGGTGGAGGGTGGGGTGGTGGTAAGGGGTGTATACATAATCACATAATATTATTTTTTTGGGGTGTGGTATGGGGGGTGGGTGGGGCGGGGGTAAGAGGTGTATATATAATCACATAATATATTTTTGGTTTGGTGGGGGGGGTGGGGTGGGGTGGGTGCGTGGCGTGGGGTGGGTGGTTGAGCTTCTTGAATATGTAAATATGGATGGAAAGAACTTTTGATTTGGATTTGGAATAAAATATGGGTCGAAAAATGGTTAACCAGGTTAGAATTATATTTCTTTTTAAAAATATGGTTCCAAACTTTAACCAACTCAAATAAATAAAAACAGTTAACCAACCCATTTGGTTCCAGTTAATATGAATTGACCCGACAGTTAATCAACTATATTGCCAGGTCTAAATCAAGATAACTTTACAGACTTAAATATACAAGTGAGTTTTTAGCTTTTACATTTTTAGCAAGTTGATATTATATTTTGGCACTTAGGATGTATATCAAGAAAATTCTGATGATCAAAGTTCAAACTGAAAAAGTAAATAGTTGGGGAAAAAGAAATGAAGCATTTCGAATGTGACCATGCATTAGAATCGGCATTATTTTTCTTTCTGCATAATTGCACAAGTAGACAAGCTATATAAATATACAAGCAAATTTTTTCCTATATTTTCCTCCATAGGAAAAAATTTGGGAGACTCGACCTACAGTTGCAACATGGAATCTGTAATCTCGACCTGCCTTGAGAATATTTTCCTCAGTGTGCAGAAAACTACTACAAGATCAACAAAAAGGGGTGACCATGCGGCCAAAAGCATGGCACCCTTCAATATTTGTAAATTTTGTAAAACCTTTATTTATTGTTCTTCCTTTCCGACTTTATAGCCTCATAAGATGTCATAACCTCCTTGAATTTTGCTTCAGCAGCCACTGCAACAAAATCACCAAAGTGCAAAACAAGGAATGGGATAATTAGACATTAGAACAATAAGAATATACAATAGTTTAGTTAAATGGTTAATCAAGGTCAACCTTTATTATCCTGATTCTGATCTGGATGGAACTGTTTTGCTTTTTCTCTGAAAGCTGTCTGCAACACAAAAATATATTAGATTTTCTTTTCTTTCTTCTTTTTTTACTTTAAAATAAGATTCTTAGCCAAGTTTTTAGAGAAATAGAGCGCAGAAACTATAGAACAAACACCCCAGCTCAGTGAGTGTGTCATGGTTCTCTTAGGCTATGTTCGTTTGCTATATGATGGACGGGTTAGGAGTATAGGGCTACTTGTGCTAATTTAATACATTTAGGATATTTTTGTTTGTAAAAATGAAGGGTGGGATAGAACTATTTGCACTAATTTATTATCACTTTGGATAATTTTATCCCATGGTTAGTCTTAACTAAAAAAATCATGTGTTTGGTTGTCCCTAATGATTAAATAAACCAAGATTTTACCACGACTCCAATTTTAGAGAGACGCAAAAATGAAAGCCTATGGGATCATTTGATACCTCAAAAGGGGAAAATATAGTACCCACCTTTCCACTTGGGAATATAATTTATCATCAAATGGCCTTAGAAATGACAAAATATAGTACATGGGATTATATAATAGACTAATCATTGGATAAAATAATCCAAAGTGATTATAAATTAGTGCAAATTGGTCCTATTGGACCTATCATTTTTACAAACAAACATAGCCTTCGGTACTATTTTATCCCATGATTAGTCCATTATTTATTACGTAGATTATGTGCTCTTTTCATTTAAAATGTGATTAAATCAATGACGTGTACCTTAATCTCATCTTCGGTGTAAGGTTTTGTCCGCAACCTGTCAGACAAGGGAAAGAAAATTTAAAATACAATAAGTTCAAGCATACAAGTCTTCACATAAAAATCATTATTAATGTTCGTTGCACAAGTTTTCTTTATTTACTCAACAAACATAATCTGAAGTAAAAATGACGTGATTTGATGGACATTGATTGCCACTAGCAGTACAAAGAAACATACTATACCCAAATGATACAAAAAAGATATCATTTCACACTTGATAAGAATCAACAAACAGACAGTATCAAAAGTACCTGCTTTGACCCCAATAGGGCTTCTTTATATTTTCCTTTTTCATTTCCAAAAAGGTGCTACTGATTCTTAACACATTGCCTTATTCGAGGCACGGGATTTAATAGTGATAAACTCACAAGGTTATATAGTTTTTTCTTTATAATTGTTCGGGTATCACAACTTATCAACTTCAGAACAAATATACTAGAACTATAGATAGTGGTTTTAGCTTTTCTTAGTATTTAGCTTTTATAGTTAAATTGAAAAATTCCATTCAAACTTTCAAAGAAAATAAAAATAAAAAATACCATCGTCTTAGTTGTTATATTATTATTCAACCATTAAACTGATGGAGCAAAATGATTTACAAGATCCAAAAGGGCATAAGTTTCTCTTCATTTTTAGTTTTCAATTAATAGAACATATGTTAACTTAGTTCTTTTGAATTTTTTTTAAAGAAATGGCTAATTGTCTAAATCTTTAGATTTTTAGAGGTAATGTTACGTACATCTGACCTCCCCACCTCCCCATACGACCCACTTAGAAAGAATGAACCAATTCTTATTTTTTTCCTAGTGCTTAATTGATCTTATATTAATCTGATCAAAAAATTACTCATGAACCAAAGCAGTGATGCAGACATACTTTCCTGTTTCATACGTGTGTATGTGTGTGCGCACTCATGGGCCGTATTGAGCTAATATCAATATTATAATTAATTACCTGTCAAGACCCAAAACTGTATAGTGGTGGGATAATGGGTAGCTTAAATTATCCTGTGGAGTGCCGCCCAAGTTGGTCCTTCGATCTCTATTTGATGTCTCAGTCTTCCAATACCAATCCTCGCGCTGGAAATGTTGATGATATTGACCCTGGCTATTTTCCCTCCAGCTCTCATAGCTCCTTTTGTATTTATTTCTCTCTCTGTTGAAAACACTTTGCATACGCCTTATACGTTCCTATTAAGCACAAGAGAGTGAAATAAATAATTTAAAAAAATCAAAGGTAGCAACAAATGGTACATAGGAAACCGGGAATCTTACTTACCAGAAAAAAGAAAAAACTGGAAATCAAACAAATATCTAAAATTAATTGCAAAGCAGGGTATGAAACTATTTTCATTACCAGCATATTCTATTTCCTATGGTCGTATATTTATGATCCAGAATACAAATTATTTAATATCAAGATATTGTGATTCTAATATTTGAATAGATAAAAGATATAAACTCTTGAGATTAGCTCAGATAAAGTTATATATCTACTCCAGCATAATAAGCTAACCAGAAAACAATAAATTTAAAAGCATGATTGCAACTCTCTCCATCCCAAAATATATGTCATATTTAAATTGCCATAAATATGAACGAGAAAAATGTTCACCAATTTATTAATACCCATTCATTAATACCTGTCCTTTAGTTTCACAAATTAAATCCAATAGTGGCCTCCACAAACTATTTCTTTAATTTGTAGAAGGGTAATATAGTTCATTCACATTACAACTGTATTAAAATTCTAAAAGTTACAAACACTGGGACATCTGAAGTGAAAAGTATGCATCTTGCGGGGATGGATTCTTTTTTCTTTTAGAAAGTAAAAAGATTACTGATACTCATCAGAAAATGATAAGATAGCTGGCTGCTATTACCATCCCAACAGTTAGTTCTATTATGCAGCATAACCTAATAAAAATTAAAAAGTGGTACGTATCCTGCATCTGTGAATTCATGTATAAGCATAAAAGACATCCTATACCATCTTCAGTCACAGGAGTTTCCAAAATTTGAAGATATTTGGATATCTAGATTTCAGAGAATTGTAAACATGGGCGACAAGAAAGACGAAAGAACTATTGTGTAATTATAATTTAAAATAAAAATGATTCAAAATGCAAAGGTTTAAACAGAGTTTCTGCAACCCAGATGATTGATATAATAGCAGAAAGACGGAAAACATAAAAGACAGAATTATAAGGCTCTCACCACTCTCTCCATTTCTTCTTCATACTCTTCCTGCATTCGTCGATTATATTTCTTCCATGCTTCCTCCTGAAAACTTGTGCGGAAAGAACCACCTGTTGTTCCTTTCCACGATGACTGTGATCTGGTCAACTTTTTTGCGGTGGAATGACATGCATAATACGTTAAAACTAGTAAATCAAGCAATTAACGAGAATGATTTCAACACTTAAAGAACAAACAAAAAAATAACTAGCTTATATTGTATGTAGTTTTAATTCATTTCTAATATCAATGTTAAGGAAAGACTTACTTTAATTAAAAATAGACAACAAATCTTAGAGTGGCAAAAGTACTGATAGAAAAATGGGAAAACGTAATACCCCCTTGTTGTATTTTGATACGTTCATTTTCTTCTTAAAATTTTTTTACAGCCCTTAAAATTAATTTATAATTAATATTACTCTAGATAATATAAATGGCACGAGGAAAGGTAGTTTGGTACTCAAATATTGTACCATGAGCTCAATCATAGAAGCTATAGATCTTTTGCTGGATGGTAATCATATTGCCTCAGAAAGTTAGAAATCCAAACTTTACAAGGCTAGTATAAAAAGGAAGCTCATTGAATGTGCCAGCAAAGCCTAAATCATGGTGCACATATATAAAATAGTACCCATATTATGTATTGACTCCTTAATAGCTCCACATCTTCCACTTAAGAATTCATTCTTCCAAGTACAGCAGACTGTGTACAATGGTCTTTAATCTAAAAAGATTTCAAATTTGTTATTATCAACTTAGATATGTGTTACATGGACTCTTCAGTTATGGTGAGGCACCCATGTTGGCACAAGCGGATGCGCGCACGGGAGTGGGCGCTGGCGCGGGGTGTGGGTCAGATTCTTCACTTGGTCATACAATTCAAGTTACAAATGATCGATTGTGTACCCCATAAAATTTTATAGCATTTCCAAATTGAACCCATAAACTTGATGCTTTTTCAACTAAAACTCGTGTAAATCTTCACACAAATATACCTCACTAAGTATCTTTTATATTCAAATTAACCCAAAAAGTTTTAGATATTTTTTCACTTAATCTCACATAACATTAACTTTAAACGGCATTACTTGTCGTATACATGCCACTTATCAAAAATTTGTATCCTCTTACGCGGTGCCCTTACATGCCAAATACCTAGACACTATCAACTTCCAATTCCCGTAAATTCAGAGTGCTTCCTTCATAGAATCAAAGCTAGTGTCTCTAATGAACCAAAAGAAAACAACTGAGCAAGCAAGGAATAACACAAGCTACTGATGGTATCTGACCTTATTTTAGGCAATATTTCCAATTGCCTACCAAAACATTCTTAGCTTTGCTCAGTAACATCATCTAATTATGGTTTCACGTAACAGATTTGAAGAGCTTCAGGAACACAACTTCGTCTTAGTATCTATTTCCATGGGTATTGGTCATCCACAGCACAGGTAAAAAGATTGTACATGTTGCAAATACAAATATGAGCAGCAGCGTAGGAAAATTCACTGCTTATCTTTCACTTTTTATTTTAACAAAGACAAGTAACCACTACCTGACCAAAGAGCCAATCAACTGTTCTCCGCAACCGCCCGACCTGCAAGATGGTTCCAACTGTCACATAGTTTCTATGTAATACAACATAATGATAAAAAAAGAGGGTAATAAAATAGATATCCTAAACACAGTGGAAGCAGTGTCCTCGTAGGGACCCATTCATTATTATTATATTGATATGTTTATATTGATATGTTTGTAGGATATAATCAAAATCAATCATAAGGTCCCCAATTAGACATTGGAATTTTGTCAACTCTATATTATTCACAATATAGTGCTCCTTGTTAGGAACATTAATATATGCAAAAAAAAAAAAGAAGGAATAATTTATAATTTACCAACCACTTTGATTTAGGTGAACTCTTTCAGCTGTCAGTTAGGCTCACATAGGCAAACAATAGATTATGATCTATTTTTGAGGTGCTTTTCTATCAATGGTTAATTGGACCAATTTGTCACGTCCGTCAAGTTTGTTTTCTTTTCCTTTTTTAATATTTGATAAGGATCTGGAATGATCATTTACAAAGTATAAGGGAATGTTCTTTACTCAGGTAAATAGATCCAGAGGACGAAAAATAATACTCCCTCCGTCCCATAGTTATAGGCTGATTTCTTTTGGCACATAGTTTAAGAAAATCAATTTAAGTGGCAATTTTTAACATAAATTTTCCATATATACCCCTTAATATAGAATTAATGAATAAGTTAATTACTCCTTACTTATCACACTGGAACTCCTTCCAACTTCATTGATTGACGTGTTAAAGTCCATAACCATAGAACTTTAACCATAGAGAATACAACAACATTAAATGTGGTGATAAAAATAATGACATTGAATGTTGTTTCTTCAAAAAAAGAGTAATGGTTGAATATTTATTATAAGGGCATAAAAGTAAAACAATGAACCAACTAAATTTTATAAATAGTAAATAGCCTATATATTGGGACATTTCAAAATGGAAAATCAGCCTATACCTATGGGACGGAGGGAGTAACATAAGAAATTTAGAAGATGATAATAGAGATTATAATTGCATGACCCTAAGGTGGGGTTTGGTTCGTGGAATAGGATTTGGTGTGATGCGATGAATTCCGTAACGCAATAGCTATGTAACGCACCAACAGCCTATTACAATTTCTTTGTTTGGTCCAATATTGAGTTCCATGCAAAATATATAATCCTCTTTCATTACATTATTGTCTTGTTTGGTTCATTGAAGTTGAACATGTGTACTGCAGTGAATATTAATATTTAAAGACCATATTACCCTTGTTATGAAACAAATAAAACTAATAAAAGAAACATGAGACAATTGTGGTAATTTCGACACTCTCAGTACTTTTTGACTTGTATGAAGAACATTTTTTTGTTTCAACCAACAAGTCATAAATTTGTGTTAAAACTTGTATAAATAATAACAAAAATGTACAACTATTTTATAATGTAACATAGTTTTTGACAACAACTCGTTATAATACAACCCATCATTTCTAAAGTGATTCTAATAAATATTATACATCCTATAAATGACGTAATAAATAAAAACTTGTTTACCAAAAGTATTACACCACCACCAAAAATTATTATGCCATCACAGGAGTTAGAGGGGGATACTAGAAAGGTACTATTAAAGAGAGTTTTATTTTCATTTGTAATATAAGGGTATTTTCGGGTAAAATGTGCACAAAAAGAGTGATAACAATTGAGCTGACATGTTTTGTCTTTTATTAGCTATTGCAATACATAATGTAATGAATAGCATTACCCATGTAATGAGCTAATACATGAATTGGTGAACCAAACACAATAAATGTCACATCAATGTAATAGTCTTTTGCATTACAGAGCAACTACATTGATCTAAAACGAACCAAACACTATCCAAAGAAGAATAGGATCCTATTGCAATCAATATAGATTAAGGGCGGGGGTCCTGCCCCAACTAAATATTTGAAAGTTTAACACTTTAAACCTGTATAGATTTAATTTTTAAAGCCTTATCTTCTTCATTTTTGGTGCTAATTACTTTAAAAAGTCCCTTTTTTCTAGAATATTTACTGTGGCATGGCCACATGGTTGTCATTGAAATAGAAGAGTAAATTTAAATCCTAAAGTCCTAGCAAATTACAACTCATGTGTATATCGTGAAAGTTTCCTAGTCAATCAGACTTGCCAAATTTCAGAATAGGAGCATATTCCCTTGATATGAAAGACTAGTTCCATGTGATCTACTTGAATTCTGTCTCTTAAACTTCTCTTTTTAATTGAAAAGAGATGATTTTATTACAAAAGAAAGAGATTTGTCTATATATATCTTTATTGTTGGGGTATGGAGTACAAGACAAAGCAATATCAAGGCATGCTACCATCTTCAATGTATCTCAACTCAAGGCCTTCTATCTCAAACTAGTTGGGGTAGAACCCCGTAAGCAAATAAATAATAAAGTCATCAAATTGAATAAGAGAATAGGAATAGATATAACAAAAAAAATATGTAAATACATACATACAATACATATATAAAAGAATAATATAAAAATAAGGGGGAAAATAAAAGGGGAGGGGGAAAAAATAAAAGGGAAAGAAAAAATGATGGAACATCCTCCTCTGTCCCCCAAATATGGGAATTGTACTCCTTTACTCACTCTTATCAAAGATCATGTCCTCTCAGACTGAGAAATCAAAGTTGGCAGAAAAATAAGCAGTATCAAGAAAGGAAGAATACATCCGAAAAAAATAATATTCATAAGTAACTGAACCATTTATCTTAAAATATAAAGTCCCATAACAACGGGTAACTTAGTATGTTTTGCACACGCAAATATATAAAGATGGTGCTGAAAGGCCAACCAAGTACACACCTACCAAGTAAAGGTGGTATGCAGATACTAGCAAGCTAGAAGCCTATAAGCATCTAAAGTAAAAAAATTAAAAACATAAAAAACATAAGCTTTTCACAAAACCAAAATATCAAAAGCAAGTGCAGCCAATTGAACTTCCTTAGTTGACGAAGTTTATTTCCCAGTTCCATCCCAGGTCAACTTTTGTACAGATTAATAACAACAATCTTTCATCAAATTTTTATTCATGGTAAAACTTTTAATATTTTTTTTAAAAAATGGACCTAGATTTATTACACTCGATCTAAACTATCAGAATATTGTCAAAATACTAATGATACAAAAGTCTAACTTAAAAATTGGCAGATAAGAACTGCTCGTATAGTTCCACTATTTTAGCAAGTTGTAAAAATATATGATACAGCTGACCTTCAATGTACTCATTGAGAATACGCTTCACACAAGTATGACCACTGTTGCTGAGGATTCCACTACTATTCATTTGGCATAGCAATACAAATTCTCTGTTGAATGCTTAAACTATCAGGCAGTAAATGCGAGCGTATTCATTTTGAAGACCTTAGAGTCATGAGCCTCTTCCTGTTTCATTACTCTCAAACAACTCTTGAAAGGACTAAGATGGGAAAATTAAGCGGTAAGATTCCAATTTAACCTTGGACATTTTTTAATATGAATTTTTCTTACAAGTAATTTTGGTCCAAATATGACCTTGAGATTATTCCGCAACGCCTTCGCCATTTCTCCCACCTCTTGGCCATCTTAATCGGAATTAGCGCTTACTAAAGATATATTTAACATCAATTACTTCTTCTCAATAGCTTGGGATATGTGCTGGCATAAAATTTCACTTTCCAAACACATTACGGTGACATATATATCAAACAAGATTGAAGATTTGTCATGTTAATGTTACTAGGCCATCAAACTCTAACAAATTGAATGGAGTGAAAGTCAACCCTATTCAAGAAGGAACCTAAACCCTCATGCATCACAGAGAGAGGGAGAGAGAGATGGAAGAAAAAGAACTATTTCAAGTTTTAATTTGAATCAACTGTTGAACTAGGTCAAGACAATATGGTATAATATTATATTTAAGTTACAAATATGTCAGGTATCTTAAAATGACGTCGTAATCTTTAGTACTAAGCCCACCCCAAATGAGAAACCACATTTGTAATTCAAATTTCATATTTCAGATGGGATGTTTATTCCAGTTATGCACCTTTATTATGTTAAAACTGGCAATGTAAAGCCACAAAAACATTTTCTTGTTGAACAAAACTAAAAACTTGGTATTCACTGGGAAAGGTTCTACAAGTAGCACCACAGTAAACATGTCAGATAAGCACTGATCCTTCAATGTTACAAAGTTTGTTCAATGTTCATTATTCTTTTTCTTTGTCTTCCAATACTCGGCAATTATTTTTAATCTTGTAAACTTATGAACTTTAATGTTATTTTATTTTTTTCAGTGAAGTTCCGGCCCAAGTATGGGACTTGGAATACAGTTATGAAATTTATTCATATAGAAGACTGCATAGATCACTATCTACACTCATCAAAAGATTCAACCAGTTGGGATTGTTTATCTTAGCTCCTATGATTAATTAAGCTGCAAAATGGTATAGCTTTTGCAACAACTTTCCATTTTAATTTGATACCAAATAACTACAAGCAAGCAAATACATCTAAACTAATTAACACAATTTTACAAATTACCAAAATATTTACTCAAACTAATCCTATTTAACATAGAAAAACTAAATGAATTAAAATTTACAAATCAAAAGCCTTTTAAAATGACAAAAATGAAGAGAACTCACAGCCAAAGTAGTAGCAGTAGCTCCAATCAAACCGAATACTAAAATTCCCCATAACTTCATGTCCTCTTCTTCATTTTTAGGTTTATTACTATTATTTTCATACGCTCTGTTTGGTTGCGGCCATGGATTGTCTTTTTGATTCTCCCGTTTATCTTCATCCTCGCTTTTCATCGTCGGAAAATCTCGTCGGGATCAAAATTTAGGGGTTCGTTGTCATACAAACCGTAAAATAATTATATCAGTTCCAACAAATCCTAAGGATTAATATTTTCTAGGAATTGGGAATCTCTTTTCTCCCCCAACAAGGACCGATGATGATTTTTACTAGTACTACTGGTTAGAGAGTTTTGAGAAAATAATTTGTTGGACTTTCCTCTCTGTTCTCCGTTATTTTATCTATTTACACATTTTTTGTCAAAATAATAATAATAATAATAATAATATTAATTATAATACTCCAATAAATAAAACCTTAGAAAAGAATAAAAATATAGGCAACATGATCATACACAATTGTGTATATTTTATTTGTGTAAAAACTACGTCATTTTAATATATATTTTTTTAAAAAAAATAACTTCTCAGTTTCCAAATCAAAAATCAAAAGTAAATATGTCAAAACGATGTAATTTTGACATACTGTTGTGTATGGTCATTATTTCTTAAATATATATATTTGTTGTTGTTGAATTTATAAACCAAAAAAAATTAAAATTATATTATATTGTATCCCTACATTAATTTTTTTAGTCGGCATGTTAGGGATTATAAAATATTCATTTATTTATTGACTAAAAATTTTGATAAGAAAAGTGACTTACTTTTTCATAATTTATTCTTCTTCTCTTTTTAAATAAAATTCAAAATAATAGATTTAGCCAGAAAACTTTAAGGCCAAACCAAACAGTTCGGATTCAACTCGAAAAATACGATCGAAACTCAGATTCGTTAATAATATGATCCAAATTCGAGCATAAAAAATATTTTGAATAAAAATATAAGTAGAATTTTAGCAATATTATACTCGACTCATTTAAGATTTAAATTATTTGAATTATCGATTGTGATTCGATACATACTCGATTAATACATATTCGATTATATATTCGATACATTCTCTTATAATATATAAAAAAATAAATTAAATTAGAATAATTAATTATTATTAGTGTGACGCCCCCAAAATAAGTATACATCACTCATTCTGAGTCGCCAAATCTATGGTACAAAATACAAATACAAACTTAATTAGACAACTGTCGTGTAACATAAGCTGAGAGTTTTAACACGAATATTATCTCATAGACAATATCTAAACTCAAATGAAGTGCTCATTACAATTATTATTATACTATTTCACATAATAGTGAGGACTACTAAAGCAACCATCTGGACCGTCACTCCATTCTCCGACTAGTCCCAACTATATTCTCATTTTCTGAAAAGAACAGTGAAAGCAAAGGGTGAGCTCAACTAGCCCAGTAAAGAATATTATGACTAAGATAATGCAGAATAAATTATCGTTAGTCTTCAACAATGTTAAACTTATAGAATACAATAGACAACAAGTTTAACTGCAGCAGAACAAACAACTCATTAGAAGATTCAAGTAGAGCATGATATCTATTATCTTCTTGTTAGAGTTTATGCCCTAGAGGCCAATTATTTGATATAATTGCTTAACATTTTGATATTATATTTGATTGAATAAATGAATGTGTTAGTTCTCAGTAGGCACACAATAGATTTAGAAGGGGGGTTGGATAGATCCTTTTTATTTCAAATACTTTTCTCGTTTATTTTGTAATGCTAATGATTTAGCATATGACAAACATAAGAATCTTTTCAAGCACAGCGGAATAAGTAAAAGATCCCCTTCATTGATATATTCATAATCATACGTACACTGTTCTTAGAGTTAGTTAAGTTGTAAGCAGTCACTACTACAAAACAGTAATTAGATAACGCGGAAAAAATGATGTGGTTTTAATCAAAAAAACGTCGTGGTTAAGGGTGTCATCTATTTGACACCCTTACACAACGTTTTTAAAACGTTGTAGTTAGACACATTATACAACATTTTTTAAGAAAAAAATGTTGTAGATTTGTTTTTTATAAATTAGTAGATGCTTGAAAACGTTGTAGAAAGTATGATTCCACAACGTTTTTTGGCTAAAAATGTTGTAGTTTAATATATCATACAACGTTTAGGCATATTTACACAACATTTATAATGTGTCATCTATTTAGAAAATGTGACAACCCGAGAATTTGAATTTTTTTTCAAATTTTTATTAATTGATTTAAGGTTCAATATTAGAACCTAGACAGAAAATTAGTGTATGTGTTTGATATTTTTAAGATAGAATTTTGAGGATTTCAAAATTCTGTGAAAGATTTAGGAGAATTATTCAGGATTAATGGAATATGTGTGTGACGCCCCCAAAATAGGTCCATACCATCCAACCCATTCTGAGTCGCCAAATACATGGTACAGAAAATAACTACATCTTTATTACAACAATTGTCGTGCAAAATACAACAACACATATGCTGTAAGTTTGGATACAAATATATACCAACTGTAGCACGTCACAATAACACCTTACATAAAGGTATAGTCAAAAACTGTTTTAGAAATTAGAATCTTTGGGAAGTGCTCAGGAAACCTTCATATACATGGGAGGCCATGCTTTTAGGTTATGGTAGATATCATATGGCCACAGAATTATCCTTGGTTGACCCAATAGACCCCAAAGAAAAACGAGAAGATTACTATCATATTCTTCCCAATGGTGAGTCTTCTCTTGACATATCATTATCTCCACTGTCTCTAATTGGGTATTATACTCCAAACAAACACCAAGATTATATAGGTAGTGCTTGTAAATATACTCAGCAAGTGGATGAGCACATCCATGTCTTATGATAACACGAGGTTGTATGTCATTAGACATCTTGTATGATAGTGACAAAACACCCTTCCAAGTTAAATTCACCTCACCCTCAACATCTATAGACCACCACTCTATTCTCTCGCTATCCCCCGCTCGACCCAGCTACACTTTTATTACCTGAAAGGAATTGTGAAACAAAAGGGTGAGCACAACTAGCTCAGTAAAGAATATTATTACTAAAGATAAATAAATTATCAATAGTCTTCATCAGTAATAAATCAGAGATTTAGAACATATGGTAGATGATAAAACTTTTCAACCATAGTTGCAGCGGAATGAGCAATCCATTAAAAGAGTCAAATAGACTATAAAGTCTATTGTCTTCTCCACGTTAAAAGTCCACCAACAATATTTTATCCTCAGTAACATCAATCAGCAGTTCCTTTCCACAATCATATGAATAACTCATAATCATAATTGTGATTCTAAATTCCTCTTCTCATCCGGGACGAAGATAATTTTCATCACTGTCTTTACGAAACATCAAATATCATGGTTATACCAAATCACAGTTCACATTCATAATCATACTAATAAATTCATCTTTGCACCACGGGCCAAAGATATTCATCAACAGATTCATCTTTACACTACAAAGCTAAAAGATATTCAACAACAGTCATCTTTGCATTACGAGCCAAAGATATTCATCAATAATTCATCTTTGCACACTACAAAGCTAAAGATATTCAACAACAAGTCATCTTTGCATTACCAAAGAAAAGATATTCATCAATAATTCATCTTTGCACTCTGAGCTAAGATATTCAACAACAGTCATCTTTGCATTACGAGCCAAAGATATTCATCAATAATTCATCTTTGCACTACAATTTAAAGATATTCAACAACAGTCATCTTTGCATTACCAAAGAAAAAGATATTCATCAATAATTCATCTTTGCACTACAGGCTAAGATATTCAACAACAGGTCATCTTTGCATTAAGAGCAAAAGATATTCATCAATAATTCATCTTTGACCACTGAAGCTAAGATATTCATCAACAAGTCATCTTTGCATTACGAGCAAAAGATATTCATCAATAATTCATCTTTGCACTACAGGCTAAGATATTCATCAACAAGTCATCTTTTCACTACTAGCCAAAGATATTCATATATCAAAGAAATACATAATCATTTCAGAAATTATATAACAATAATTATAACCATGTTGATCAATTCACCTTTGCACTTAAGCTAAAAATATTCAATTGTAAATTCAATGGTCATGATCATACCAGTCAACAATTCAACTTTTGCACTACTGGCCAAAGAGAACCTATAGTCACGATCATACCAATAATCTACCCATCTTTACACTTAAGTCAAAGAGAAATATCATCATTAGGGTTATAAGAATGTTATATAAAAATAATATAATCAAAACATGGTTTTAATTTCAAGAGTAAGATTCATAAATCAACGATAATTTGGTCAGAGAAGAAACCAATTTGTCGTGAATAGTACCCGTATTAAATACATAGTACCGTGAGTATCGTGCGTATAGTAACTTCTCGACACTAAAAGATAAAGTTTCATAATAAAATTCATATCCATATTTATAACACTTTAATCCAAATGTTATAAATCACTTAGAAATCTCATAATCTAATATTATTAATATTATAATAATATTTTAATCATTTCTTAAACTTATAAACAATTTAATTAAATTGTTTACACTTTACTAATTAATGCATTTAATCATCATAAAATGCCAAACTCATAAGATTTCATCACCAATAACCAAAACCCTCATCAAAAATCTGCATATACCTCATATATGGTTCTCAAGCCATAAAATCATATTTTTCAATTTTCTTCCTTCACATAACATATTTAACTCATTTATTCATAACTAGTCCATTTTCATGAAAAATACCAAATCAGTTCCAAAAATATTTCTTTTCTGGGATTGATCAAAATATAGTCTCATATTGAACATATATTTTTCTCAGAATTTTTAAAAATCATTTACTATTTTTCATATGGCCAAAATCGCTTGAATATTTAAACATTTATCATAAATTGTACTTTTATCCAAAAATTCCAAAATTCACAGAGTACACTGATATTATATAGATGTACTCCCAATAAAAATTTCATCAATTTTAGAGTTAACCACAAGAAGTTATAAGCGGTTACTTTTAAAATAGTCTTTTCCGTAAAATTCATAACTCTTAATCTATACATCCAAAAATCACCATTTTGGACATAATCAATAAAACTCATCAAAATATCATTTCAAATTTTTCCAGAATTTTTGAAGGTACGAAAAATTTCGAAACTAAAACATAATAACCCTTAAAATCCCTTACTATCCCTTACCTCAAAAAAGCGAGATACTTACATTTGGAATAACGTTGAGCGAACTTGCACCGTAGATAGCAATACTCAAAGTATACTCACAAGAATACACTCAATATATCGAGAGAAATAGAGAGAAACTTGGGTTTACGGTGTGATTTTCAATTCTAACCTAAGCACCCTATTTATAGGAAAATGCTTGTAACACCAAAGCAGAAAATTTATTAAATATTATTATTAATAACCAAAGTCATACGCCTCCTTTGAATTCAGATTCCATCAATTCTCACATGCAAAAAGTACACTTATGGGGCCAACTAACATGAGAAACATGTTTTAGCATTTTTTGTAATAAAATTAATTCGGACTCCAATATTCGGAACTTCAATAATTCATAATAAATAGCCCTTTTATCGGAAAATTCAAATCTCGTAAGTTTTATAGGAAATTCAATTCTCTACAACTGCGGAAGAAAGTTTTTCAAATTCCAAATGCGAAATTGACCAAATCCACAAACAGACGATTTTGTGCTATAATCAAATTTCGATCAAGAAATGGGGTCCACCGACATGTTTAACATGTTTTAAACATTTATTGTAATAAAAATATTCTTCCTCCTCATATACTCATATATTCCACATTCTTTGTAAAAATATCACCGTTAATATATTATTAAAATAATATATTTAAATGAATTATTTTATCGAAAAAGATAAAATATTAATTTTCAACAATTGTCACTTTAAAAATTTTCTCCATCTATATCCACATAAAATAAATATTTTTCTCATCATAAAAATCAATAATTAATTATTCACAAATAATATTACATAATCACAATATTAACAACTGTGCAGCGGTTCGAGGAAGGGGGCTTTCAATAAGAATTTCTCTTCTTGGCGGCGTGATTAGGTGACCAAACCTCTCCTTAGACAGAACTTTCTAGGCATTGCCAATAATGTTATCCAATAATATTATTAGGATAATATGAATTATTGCTCAGATAATGGAAAATATTGTGCGTGACAATTATTGAAACAACAATAATATAAAATATCAACGTAGCAATTATTGAATCAATAAAATAAAATATTGAGCAAAGTAATTCATTTGTAACAATTATTGAGTAATGCCTTCTCACGAAAAAAAAATTATCATGCTTCATGAATAGTACTCGTGAATAGTAACTCGTGAATAGTAACTCATGAATAGTAACTCATGAATAGTAACTCGTGAATAGTAACTCGTGAATAGTAACTCATGAATAGTAACTCATGAATAGTAATTAAAAAAAATTGAATACTTTTATTTCATAAAATTGAAGGGGTCTTACAATCTCCCCTCCTTATGAAATTTCGTCCCCGAAATTTACGTACCTGGTATTTCAAAGAGTTGATAATACCTTGCTTTTATTTCAGATTCTATCTCCCCTGTCATCATGATTTCTCCATTGCTCATCTCTTGTATTTCAGATATCATTCTAGAATCGACTTCAAAACAAGGGTTAATTTAACAAATTAACATATTACATAATATCCCGATATTATGTGACGACCAACAAATAAGCTTAGGTAGGACACTTTAGCGAAGGATTTACTCATCTCTCCTCCTAGTTCTAATCCAGATCTCCATGGAGATCATATCCTAAGCTCGATACCAACTGCGGCCCCCCAAAATAGGTCCATTCCATCCAACCCATTACGAGTCGCCAAATACATGGTGTACGTAAAATAACTACATCTTTATTACAACAATTGTCGCGCAAAATACAACAACACATATGCTATAAGTTTGGATACAAATATATACCAAATCTAAGTACGTCACAATAACACCTTACATAAAGGTATAGTCAAAAAACTGTTTTAGAAATTAGAATCTTTGGGAAGTGCTCAAGGAAACCTTCATACATGGGAGGCCGTGCTTTTAGGTTATGGTAGATATCATATGGCCACGCAGTAATTATCTTGGTTGACCCAATAGACCCTTAAAGAAAAACGAGAAGATTACTATCATATTCTTCCCAATGGTGAGTCTTCTCTTGACATATCATTATCTCCACTGTCTCTAATTGGGTATTATACTCCAAACAAACACCAAGATTATATAGGTAGTGCTTGTAAATATACTCAACAAGTGGATGAGCACATCCATGTCTTATGATAACACGAGTTTGTATGTCATTAGACATCTTGTATGATAGTGACAAAACACCCTTCCAAGTTAAATTCACCTCACCCTCAACATCTATAGACCACCACTCTATTCTCTCGCTATCCCCGCTCGACCCAAACTACACTTTTATTACGAAAGGAATTGTGAAACAAAAGGGTGAGCACAACTAGCTCGATAAAGAATATTATGACTAAAGATAAATAAATTATCAATAGTCTTCATCAAGAATAAATCGGAGATTTAGAACATATGGTAGATGATAAAACTTTTCAAACCATAGTTGCGTTGAATGAGCAATCCATTAAAAGAGTCAAATAGACTATAAAGTCTATTGTCTTCTCCACGTTAAAAGTCCACCAACAATATTTTATCCCTGTAACATCAATCAACAGTTCCTTTCCACAATCATATGAATAACTCATAATCATAATTGTGATTCTAAATTCCTCTTCTCATCCAGGACGAAGATAATTTTCATCACCTGTCTTTACCTGAAACATCAAATATCATGGTTATACCAAATCACAGTTCCTATTCATAATCATACTAATAAATTCATCTTTGCACCACGGGCCAAAGATATTCATCAACAGTTCATCTTTACACTACATGCTAAAGATATTCAACAACAGGTCATCTTTGCATTACGAGCCAAAGATATTCATCAATAATTCATCTTTGCACTACAAAAGCAAAGATATTCAACAACAGTCGACTTTGCATTACCAAAGAAAAGATATTCATCAATAATTCATCTTTGCACTCTGTGCTAAGATATTCAACAACAGTCATCTTTGCATTAAGAGCAAAAGATATTCATCAATAATTCATCTTTGCACCACAAAGTGCTAAGATATTCATCAACAAGTCATCTTTGCATTACGAGCAAAAGATATTCATCAATAATTCATCTTTGCACTCTGAGGCTAAGATATTCATCAACAAGTCATCTTTTCACTACTAGCCAAAGATATTCATATATCAAAGAAATACATAATCATTTGAAATTATATAACAATAATTATAACCATGTTGATCGATTCACCTTTGCACTTAAGCTAAAAATATTCAATTGTAAATTCAATGGTCATGATCATACCGATCAACAATTCAACTTTTTTGCACTTCTTGGCCAAAGAGAACCTATAGTCACGATCATACCAATAATCTACCCATCTTTACACTTAAGTCAAAGAGAAATATCATCATTAGGGTTATAAGAATGTTATATAAAAATAATATAATCAAAACATGGTTTTAATTTCAAGAGTAAGATTCATAAATCAACGATAATTTGGTCGGAGAAGAAACCAATTTGTGTCGTGAATAGTACCCCGTGATTAAATACATAGAATCGCAGTATCGTGCATAAGTAACCTCGATACGAAAAGATAAAGTTTCATAATAAAATTCATATCCATATTTATAACACTTTAATCCAAATGTTATAAATCACTTAGAAATCTCATAATCTAATATTATTAATATTATAATAATATTTTAATCATTTCTTAAACTTATAAACAATTTAATTAAATTGTTTACACTTTACTAATTAATGCATTTAATCATCATAAAATGCCAAACTCATAAGATTTCATCACCAATAACCAAAACCCTCATCAAAAATCTGCATATACCTCATATATGGTTCTCAAGCCATAAAATCATATTTTTCAATTTTCTTCCTTCACATAACATATTTAACTCATTTATTCATAACTAGTCCATTTTCATGAAAAATACCAAATCAGTTCAAAAATAATTTCTTTTCTGGGATTGATCAAAATATAGTCTCATATTGAACATATATTTTTCTCAGAATTTTAAAAATCATTTACTATTTTTCATATGGCCAAAACCTTGAATATTTAAACATTTATCATAAATTGTACTTTTATCCAAAATTCCAAAATTCACAGAGTACACTGATATTATATAGATGTACTCCCAATAAAATTTCATCAATTTTAGAGTTAACCACAAGAAGTTATAAGCGGTTACTTTTAAAATAGTCTTTTCCCGTAAAATTCATAACTCTTAATCTATACATCCAAAAATCACCATTTTTGGACATAATCAATAAAACTCATCAAAATATCATTTCAAATTTTTCCAGAATTTTTGAAGGTACAGAAAAATTTCGAAACTAAAAACATAATAACCCTTAAAATCCCTTACTATCCCTTACCTCAAAAGAGCAGTACTTCTGACTGGAATAACGTTGAACGAACTTGCACCGTATAGCAATACTCAAAGTATACTCACAAGAATACACTCAATATATCGAGAGAGAAATAGAGAGAAACTTCAGTTTTTGGTGTGATTTTCAATTCTAACCTAAGCACCCTATTTATAGGAAAATGCTTAGAACACCAAAGCAGAAAATTTATTAAATATTATTATTAATAACCAAAGTCATACGCCTCCTTTGAATTCAGATTCCATCAATTCTCACATGCAAAAGTACACTTATGGGGCCAACTAACATGAGAAACATGTTTTTAGCATTTTTTTGTAATAAAATTAATTGGACTCCAATATTCGGAACTTCAATAATTCATAATAAATAGCCCTTTTATCAGAAAATTCAAATCTCGCGTGTTTTATAGGAAATTCAATTCTCTACAACTTTGCGGAAGAAAGTTTTTCAAATTCCAAAGCGAAATTGACCAAAATCTACAAACGAACGATTTTTTGTGTTATAATCAAATTTCGATCAAGAAATGGGGTCCACCAGACATGTTTAACATGTTTTAAACATTTATTGTAATAAAATATTCTTCCTCCTCATATACTCATATATTCCACATTCCTTTGTAAAAATATCACCAATTAATATATTATTAAAATAATATATTTAAATGAATTATTTTATCGAAAAAGATAAAATATTAATTTTCAACAATTGTCACTTTAAAATTTTCTCCATCTATATCCACATAAAATAAATATTTTCTCATCATAAAAATCAATAATTAATTATTCACAAATAATATTACATAATCACAATATTAACAACTGAGCGGTTCTCGGAAAGAGGGGCTTTCAATAAAATTTCTCCTCTTCGACGCCTTGATTAGGTGACCAAACTCTCCTTAGACAGAACTTTCTAGGCATTGCCAATAATGTTATCCAATAATATTATTCAGATAATATGAATTATTGTTCAGATAATGGAAAAATCATGTGTCGTGACAATTATTGAAACAACAATAATATAAAATATCAACGTAGCAATTATTGAATCAATAAAATAAAATATTGAGCAAGTAATTATCGTAACAATTATTGAGTAATGCCTTCTTACGAAAAAAAAATTATCATGCTTCATGAATAGTACTCGTGAATAGTAACTCATGAATAGTAACTCATGAATAGTAACTCATGAATAGTAACTCGTGAATAGTAACTCGTGAATAGTAACTCATGAATATTAACTCATGAATAGTAATTAAAAAAAAATTGAATACTTTTATTTCATAAAATTCGGGGTCTTACAATGTGAATATGTTCTGTGTATATGTGTACAGTATGTGGTTAAGGGTCAAGGGTTGTCCAGATAAACGATATCTGTAACAAACCCTAGGTATATATTAAGAACTTCAACATTCAGTTAGAAAACCTTAACGATTAACAAGAAACCCTAGAAATCGGTTCTGGAAACCCTAATTTTAGTTCCGGGAATTTGAAACCCTAATTTGGAAATTTAAAACCCTAATCTGGGAACTTAAAGGATAATTATAATTCTTAAATGATATTAATTATAATCTTAATTAGGGTAAAGCTTAATTATTTAGTAAACCCTAATTCCAAATTTATAAAACCCTAATTTTGGGATTTGAAACCCTAATTTATAATTGGGGAAAATCTAAGTGTTAATTTAATAATTTTAATGTTAATTAAGGAATATTAATCCTAATTTTCAAGTTATGAGTAATTAGAAAACCCTAATCTAATTACAAAATCTAATTTCTAATTTAGAAAAAAAAATTATTTTCTATTAGAAACCCTAATTCGTGGGTTATAAACCCTAATGACCAATTACGACCTTAATTGCTAAATTAACGATTTTAATTAAGAAATGTTAATCCTAATTAGCAGTATTTAAAGTATGATTAAGAAATTTTAATATAATTAGAAAATTCTAGTTATAATTTAGAAATATTAATTTTCTATTTTTAAAACCTAAATTAGAAATTTTAGAAAAATTAAATTGCAAACCCTAAGGGTTTCAAACCCTAAACCCTAAGGTTTTCCAAACCCAAACTCAAACCCTAAATCCTAAGGGTTTGGACCATTTCCATTATTGGCATTAAATTTAATAGTCGAATGACCATTTTGCCTTTTGTTGAATAATTGAAGGAAACTTGCAAATCTAGCTAAAGGGGAGTTGGTAAACTACTTGCAAATCATGAAAAATAATCTTATGGTATAATAAAATATTTTAAGTTATTTTAGTGACTTTTAATATTTTGGGATGAATTTCATTAATTAATTAATATTAATGATAATTAGTTTATTTAATAAATATATTAAATAAATTATGGAAAAAATAGAATAAATGATTTAAAAATCATATAAAAATGATTTAAGTGTTATAAAAATATTTTAAGTTATAAACTATAACTTTTGATATTTTGTCATGAAAATATTAATATTTTAATATTAAAAGAAATAATTGGATAATGGATTTAATGGTTTAAAATCATATAAAAGGTGATTTTAAAGTATTAAAATACTTTGATATATTATAAATATATTATAATATTATGTTGAGTATTTCATTAATATTTGATAATAAATAAATATTAATGATAAAGGAATTAAGTGATATTTAATTTGTATAAATACGTTATTAATGATTGAAAATTATGATAAATGATATTAATTATCTGAAAATGAATACAAGCCTATGAAAAATAATTTGACTGATAATAAATTTTCTTAGATAATGGTTAAGTGTTTAGACAGATTTTAATTGAACTTAAACTCGAAGTTTTGTCCGACTAGACCGTCGGGACGTTAGAATTTTGTCGGATTCAAGTTTAACTGAAATAGTTTGACCCTATACTGATTCTTAAGTGTGTTATAGACTGATAGGGTTATGTGTTATGTGCTATGTGTTTAGGTTATTCTGTATATATATATATATTATAGTATTATATTGTGATGATATTATTCTAATATTGAAGATCTATATTACTAATATTAGGTCTTCGGATAAAACGTTATAAATTGTGTAGCGGTAATCAACGGTTCAGGCAAGTTTGCTTTTACTTAACTCTACTAAGAGTTGTTTCATTCGGATAAGCTTATGGCTAATCATTGCTGGTTGCCATGAATTGTACTCTGTACATATTGCATGTATAAGTCAGGTATGAAAGGTTGATCACCTTCATTACCAGTTGGTTCAGATATATTTGTTCATGTATAATACTTGTTCAGTCATAAATTTGTTCCTGCTAGTTCACAATTATATTGTTGAATTATAGCCAGCTTATTATTCAGACTCTTTCAATCATGATATATCGTTATATTATTGAACTTAAACTTGCTGGGCAATCCTTATGCTCACCCTTGCTATATCATAATAAAACATTACAGATTAAGACGAACGCGTCGGATATAAGGAAAGGATAAAGACAGTTATATCTTAAAGTTAATGTGCGCGATTAATGTTGTAATAGTTGTATAATAATAATGTTATGTGTTAGAAAATTTATGAATTGTGTATTAAGTTAAGGTTACTCGACCTTGGGGAAAAGTATGTAAGTTTAATGTATAAACAATTTATGTTTATATCTTCCGCAAATAGTAATAGTAGTTATAGAATGATCGAACCGGATCCGCGGTGATTCGGGACCTCGGATTCGGGAGCCGTCATAGAAAATGTCATTTATTTATACAAATATACAACATTTTTAAAATGTTGTAGATAAAAAAGAAAAAAAAAGGTTATGGTTCTCCTATATTACCAATGCACCTGCAATATGCTAATGCCATGATATATAACTAAAAGGTCTAAATTCTCATTTAAATTTAAAACCAAAATGTATCAACCATTCAAAATACATCCCAATAATACCATTCGTTTACAGTTTCAAATTACTATATCCACAAAATATATACCAAACTATCCATATATACATCTCAAATTCACTTTTCAATCCACAAAATAAACCAAACTATCCATAAAATTAAGCTACTACCTAAGTATGTGCAAAAAAACCTAGGTTCACCGCATATTATATATTCAAATATTAGGAAGAATGCATAAAGGCGGACTTTTCCATTGGCTTAAATCAAACGATATAGTACTCTCTATACAAATTGTTAGGAAGAATGCAGAAAGGCGGACTTATCCTTCAATGATATTGGCAGCAACCTATACTTCAACAAATAAACTACAGTGTTATAAAATTATTGCAGTTATAAAAAAATGTAGTACTCTCTATACATTACTCTGTCAAACCTTCACATGATCAAAGCTTCTATCCAAGATCTCCACTAGACATGGGAAGAGTCCTAACAAATTGAGAAACCCATTTGAAGGGAATGAGATATTGTGGCTTCCCATAACTGCATGAACTAGAATTAGTAAGACATAAAGGGAGTGACTTTAAGGAAGTTCTGGCTTGAATTAGTATGTGATGGTCTTGATATTGAAGCCCAGGGTAGGACTGATAAATACAATTCACACGTTACTCACAGGAGCTAGCTCTTTTGCACTTCCTTCCCGAAATACAGACAAAGCATCTTCACAATCTTGCAACGTCTATCAGTCACATAACAATGCAATGTCTTCATTAGAAAGTGTTATTTTCTTCAATAATCAGACTAGAATCTAATAAACTTATTAACTGAAATTTGTTCAGATTGGAAGCACAAACTCCAAGAAATAACTGATGTATATAGATCATACTTTGGTTCCATTTTATTTTTATTAAAATATAATTGCATAGCCCTCGAAAAATCAATAAACCATAATCTATCTAGCTATCAATCAATAATTCTCATAGTTCATATATGAAAATACATATGAGGGTCAGTGAATTTCAATATAACCAATTTTAGGACTCAACAAACATAAAAAAGCAAAAAATATTAACCGACATAATTACACACATCAAATCTATTAAAGCAATAAAGAAGAGATATGCATCAAAAAATAAGCATCCTTCTGAAAAATAATATATGATATCATGTATATGTATACATTAGGTACAAAGAAACTTACAAACTTCAAGATCGCTGCTGCAGAACTCATCGTTGAGGCAACTCTTGATTCTTATCTACATATCTCTTCAAGATTCTTCTTTGAATCTTCTTGTTTATTTAACAATTCTTCCTTTAAGAATTTCTAACTTCAATTATATTGCTCAACATTTCATTCGGGTTCCACATTTTCATCATACGTATCCATTTTCTATACTTGGTACACATCGAGTCTCTAACAGTTTCAATATGGTACGCTGAGTGGTTTCCCATAAACAACCAATAAACTAGGTTCCGAGTTGCTAGTTCATATATACCTCTGCTCTATGTAGGAATCGTTCAGATATAACTTTCTATTCTTAACTTCTTTATCATTCTCTTTTTATAGACATTGTCTATTTATTATCACCTTACATCCTTATTTTTGGAGTTAGGTAACCCCACATTCATATTCCTTATAACTCTGCGAGATTCTTCTTTGAATCCTTTTACGCATGTTTTAATCACTTCTTTATAAATTTCTTAAATTACTTCTTATTGTTCAAACTCTATTTGAGATTATTCTTTCATTATCTTTACCTCTCTTCTCTAAGGTTATAGCCTAAGGTACTCCTACCTAAGGTTTATAACCTACAGCTCTAATACCAACTGTAACGACCCCAAAATTCATACATTAATATTCTTCTTCTCGATCATTAACAATACAACTTTAATCTATCTTTACATCATTATTCGATATTAAAATCATTAAAAATACGAAATATTTAAAACTTTTATACATTTCCTTTTTTATTGCCCTAGATCGCAACCTTTACATTACATCTCTTCAATTCAAATTTATATCATGAATCGTTATAACAAAATGACTATACAAAGTCTTACATCATCAATAGATATCCATATACACCGGATAACTCAACTTACAATTCAACAACATGTTACATTCAAAATATTAAATACATTTCCCATAAAACATAAGTAATCTTCGTGAATATGGATCTCTATAATTCACGTAGCACATATCCTTACCTTATCTTTAACCTACAAAAATGGTTATTGTTAGGTTTGTTATATTCTAGAACGCAATCAAATTGCAAAAAGTGAGGAAGCGTGTAAAATCAGAGTTTAAAAATTTACAAACCATATACCCGGATCACCCTTTATGCATAATTATTAATTAAACGAAAAGATAAAGAATAAAATCATACCCTTGAAGATCGAGCTTCCTCATGTACAAGTTCACCTCCAATCCTTTTCGCGTTCAACTTGAATCCACCGGGTTTGGTTCCTTCCTTAGATCAACATTAGCCACCCATATGTTTGGCCTCTAGAGGTGATCCACCAAGGAAAAATAAAGAATTCAAGAAGATGGTGTGGTTGGCTAAACCCTAGTTTTTCTATCTCTATAGAAAAGGCGTACTCTCCCACAAATTAGAATTATTACGTATATCTTGATATCTGATATAAGACTCCTCTTATAAAGATATCAGATAACCTTATTTAATAAAAATAAGGTATTATTTAATTAAACTCTTTTAATTAAATGGGCTCCCTAATCTTATTATGGATAATTAATTAAACTCCTTTAACTAATTTTCCCTCCTAATCCTATTAGGAATAAATGAGAGTACTTATATTAAATTAATTCCTAAACTCTTTTAGAAATTAAAATAATAATAATTGTAATAATATTAATAAGACTCCTCTTATTAATTTATATTTAATATTTCTAAAATATTAAATAATAAATATTAAGCTATTTAATTTATTCTATCACCATAGATTAAATTAAATATACATAACTTATATTATTACGATTATGCCATTAACTTCTTAAATAATTATTCTTCCTTTTATGGTGTGACCCTTTAGGTTCTCCATATTAAACCAGGTTGTGAATAAATCAATTAGAACAATTCTAATCTTATTTAAATAAATAAATTAAACAATTAATTTATTTAAATAAATAATATTTATTCTACAATAGGGATAAGCCTCCCTAGCGATCAACGACTTTCCGGATAATATAGATTTCAACATTAATCATAAAAGAACCTTTGAGTAAATAGTTACCGTACAATTCAATCCTTCCACCATCTGATGTCCCAATTAAATATAAGACATGGAATTCTTGTCAAGTCTTATTTTATTTAATTATATGTATTTCGACTCTTAAATGCATGACTCCAAATAATGCAAATTAGAAACTCCTTTCTAATTTCATTACGCCTTGCCAAGGACTACTTTGGGTTGTCATTTATCGAATCACATAGGACATTTCTCTTCTTTTATTGAAGTGGTAGATTCTTTATTGATCATACATTATCTCCATGTACAACTTATTATACCCAAGCATACCCTTTGATATACCCTAAGGGTCTTAAGGAATAAGTCAAAGTATAACTCATCATACACAAGATACTATGATGATCTCAAGTCCAAGGATCACTAGATTACTATCACTACTGAGAATTCCTATTGACAGCAAGTAAAACTCTATTAGGTATTCCTTAGCGAGCCATGTTCGATGAACTTATTCTCTAATAAGCACCTACATACTTGCTTTAGTGTCTCCACACAAATGATCATGAGATCAATCATCCTCATCCAATGAGCAAGCAACGTATGTACCAATCTATCCGGATTCACTAATCCCCAATTTAGTAATCCAATGATTGGGAACTATTTTAGTTTTAAGCTTTCTAAGAATTTAGATCTCATTAGAATGATCATCATCATTATTCTAAAAGCATTGCTTAAAACTATGGGTTTATCACATATTATAAAACGACATCATGTAGATAATTAAAAGCCTTTAATAAATTAATACTTTTATTAATAAATGAATAAGATTGTTACAAAGTATATGCTTTATCATCAAACATGATTGGCTTGTGTGCATACTACTTTCAGGTCTCCCACTTGCACTAAAGCCGATCGTCATGGTATCTTATACTCTTCTTCTCTAAGTGACGATTATCCTGCTTTGTTGAATAAGCTTTAGTTAATGGATATGTAATGTTGTTCTTGAGAGTCCACTATCTCTATAGTGATTTCTCATCTTTCAATGATTCTAATAATCAAATGAAAGTGCCACTGACATGTTTAGATCCAAGATGAGACTTAGGAACTATTCTAGTTACGTAATGAACTTTTAATCCAAACAATCAACTTGCGACTTCATTTATAGCTATATACTTTGTCTTTATCACTAAACCAAAGAACTCTTTCTTTGTTTGGAACCTTTCAATTCAACGCACCAATTATTCAAGGTAACCCTTTACCTTAAAGTGGATTTTTACATCATCTGGTTAGTGCATCGAAAAACTTGAGTGCATTAAGCCCTCTAGTTTTAATTTAGACCCACCATGAATATGATCACATCCTTAGTCTTGGGTTAAGCACTTTAAGATGTTTTTCAACGACTCATAGTAAACTTCTCCATAATATGGTGATCAACATCGGTCTCGTACATTTCATTGCATTCATGATTGTCACTCATGCGATCTCTCTTTTAGGAGTCTGTGGGGACTATTAAGAGATACACTCCATAGCTCATCGACATGAGACATCTCTTGGAGTTTGCCATGCTAAGCGACTTTAGCATCAAATGAATATCGTTCCTTGGGTTAAGTCGAGCATCCTCTTAAATCTATCTATATAGATTTATATCCCCAATTAAGATACTCTTCCCAAATCATTCATGGAGGAATATTTAGATAACTTTATCATTTACTGATTGTAGCATTGGTATGTCATTCCTTATCCGTAGTATATCAACATATAGTACTAGGAATGTCACGACGCTCCCCACCGACCTTTTGTACACACTAGAACTCTTACCTCATCGTATGTAACTCTCGCATCATCATCTTACATGATGCGTACCTCATCATCATCATCCATGATGAATCCATACCTCCTAGGTATCTTGGTACTATTCGATTTATGATTGGTTGTGGTACAATGGAATTACATCTCTGAGTTCCTCTTATTTGACTTATAGTGTTTTGTGGTTCGTGAACTCTTCAAGATCTATTATCCTCCCACTAGTCCTTCAATGATAAACACCTTTATCTTAGAAGGAAGCGTGTTTCGTAACAAACACCTTTTTGCTAAGTGGGATTATAGAACATATACCCTAAACTTACTTTAGGATGTCCCACAAATTTGTACTTGTCAAATCTTGTCCCAAGTTTATTCTTTGAAACCTTTTCACATAAGTTGGACAACCCCTTATCTTAACATACTTAAGATTAGGAATCCTCCCTGTCCATAACTTTTATGGAGTCTTGGGGCCGGATTTTGAGGTTACCTTTTCGTAGATATGCAACCATTTCTAGGACATTATCCCAGAAGGATACTGGAATGTCGGTAAAATCATTATGGACCGTACCATGTCCAACAAGGTATGATTTTTCCTTTCAGATACATCAATCAATTATTGCGTATCTGGAGGCGTCCATTGTGAGAAAACCATTTGAGATGATCTAAAAACTTATTGCACAAATATTTATTCCTTGATCTAATCAATGAATCTTAATACTTTGCCAATTTGTTTCACTTCTGAATTCTTTGAACCTTTCAAATAATTCACACTTGTATTTTAGCAAATACACACATTCAACTCTTTGAATGATCATCTCCTTTTCTTATACTAGTTTGTTCAATTTACAAAATAATTTTTTTTACGTAAGTCAAGTATACAAAATTTATTAAGTAATATTCGATTCTATACAAAACATTATTATTATAAATAGAACAACAATTGTTCTTAATTATAATACCAAAGTTTTCATTGTCCAACAATAAAATGGAAATAATATTTTAACAAAGCTGGAATACAATAACAACTTATTGACTTAATAGATTTGCGGTAGTGGCGAGTGCTAAACTATAAGTTTCTATAGCTAATGCAACAACCTTTGCTTCATTTTCCACACATAGGATTACTTATCTTTGTTTAACTTTACTTACCTTGATCCCTTCATAAATCTATATTTATGATAACCAAAGTCGGTATCCAATACCCAAGTAGAACCTTGACTTAAAGAAAATTTTATTTTAAATCATGAACAAATTTGTATTTGTAACCGAAACTTCACTAAGCTTCTTTTGGTTAGCCTCTGCAAGATGCTTCTCGTAGTTTCTTTCTAGTGTCCAGGCTTATTGCAGTGGAAGCAAACTCCTTTGCTATCTGTATCAGTTTTGTTCTTATTATCCTTTGTTTTTGCCTTTCTACATACCTTCTTTGAATCATTCTTCTTTTCAGAAGATCCTTTGGCCCCTACCAGTAAGACTTGATCTTTCTTGGTTGGAAAGTGACTCACAACATTTTTCAATATGTTAAGCAAATCAGCAAGGCTGATATCTAACTTGTTCATATGAAAAATTCACAACAATTGTGAAAGGAGTCCGGGAGTGAGTGCAAGATCAAATCTTGGCTCAACTCTCCATCCATGACAAAACCTGTTGTCCTAATTGATCAATCAAAATGATTATGTTAAGAAATTTTTGTCTGTACTATAGTGCCATTGGCCATTCTAGATCGGAAGAGCTCCTTAGATATGTCGATATCTATCGGTCCTACTTTCCTCACCATCAACTACTTGATGTGCGGGAATATAGTAGGAGCATCCATAGTTTCATCTTGACGTGAAGCTCGTTACTCATAGATCTTGAGCATGATGCATTGAGCCAATCATGCATCATCTTGCCACTTTCTAAAAGTAGCAATCTCTTCCTCGAGGCATTATGCGCAACCATTGCGAGGATAGGCGTATTAAGGACATAAGATTGTTTTTTGACTATGAGAACTATTCTCAAATTCCTTAACCAATCCGATTTAATTTGATTAGGTTAAATAACATCTAATATGTTTCGCATTGATAGTAATTTAGACATTGTAAAAATACGTAAATGAATATGTAATTAACAACATTTTAACATACATTCTTTTATTAATTACCAAAATAATTTAGGTCTTGTTTTAAATTGGTATCTCCCACTATTTTCTTCAGACTATATTACCTCACTTATATAGTTCGGCAAAATCTAATTAAAGATCTTGCTAGTGAGAATAAGGATCCCATTTTAAATGTATATAGCCTTGTGGTGACACAACAAACTATATATAAATAAATAGGTAGACAACTTTTGTCAATTACATCAACTATGCAACTCCTTTTCTTTTGCCTCTTAGATTATTTTGATCAGTGGTGGCACATCCAGAATCAAAATTATCCAAGTTAAGTCCAACCTAGCACTCCATATATTCAAAAAAGAAAAATATCATCCTTGTGGTGACACAACAAAACAATATTGTTCAATTTTCTTTATAAGCATCAAATGTGATAAATTAACATCTTAAATACTTAATACTTGCCTTGTGGTGACACAACAAACTCATATTAAATATTTAATACTCTATTAATTTTATCATGCTAGAGAAGGCTGACGTTCGATATTCCAAATATCTTTGAATGCTTAGGACTTAATATAAAAAATTGAGGGGTTTGTTATTAATTTGTCTCATCTTGTTTAGCGTCATGCATTATATATATATATAAAATACGCGTCATATTAATGAACATGCGAAGCATGTTTGCATAATATATAATATATATAGTATAAGCATGCACATATAGAATACTATATTCTACGGATTGATTATGGACTTTTATTCTAGTTTGGTTCACTAGAGCCACCAAGTGAACCAAAAGGTCGAACTCCCCTGGGGTGCAAGAAATAATATTTAAATATAACTATTACATTTAAACCAGGGCTCCATTACAAAGCGGGTCTTCAAGCTTCTTGCTCCTTGATCTCCAATTTTTAAAATTAATTCTAACTATTCCTATTACAAAACTATTTAAAATAAATAGAAACCTTGATCGTGATCGAGGGAAATACATAGGAGGAGATAGAATTTACATTGAGAAAAAATTAGAGAAAGGCAGTCTGTGAGACCCCATTTAATAAAACCCATACATTCATGCATCCAACTAAAATAAAATCCAATCACATTGGTTGATAGTCCATAATCAATCCCATTTATTATCATCATACACATCACCATATGCATCGATAAATAACATTCATCTCATGAATAATAAACATTTAATATATATATTGATATCATTTAATGGGAAAAATTAGTTAGTATAAAATCTAATTTTGAATAAAAATAAACTCCTTTATTTAAATCCAAATTTAAATCAAAATAAAACTATTTTATTTTAATTTATCCTATTTTGAATAAAATAAACTATTTTATTTTAATCAAAATCTTTAATCAAAATAAACTCCTTTATTTTAATTAATTATGGAATCGATTCCATGTATATAAAAAAATCTTTAATTAAAATAAACTCTTTTATTTTAATTAATTATGGAATCCATTCCATAAAAAAAAATTATTAAAGGAAACACGGATATTCTTTCCTATTCACAAATAAACTCCTTTATTTTGAATAATATGAAATCTTATTCCATATTTAAATAAACTCCTTTATTTAAGGAAATTCGGATTTTCTTTCCTATTCACAAATAAACTCTTTTATTTTGAATAATATGAAATCCTATTTCATATCTAAATAAACTCCTTTATTTAAGGAAAGATGGATTTACTTCCCTATTCACAAATAAACTCCTTTATTTTAGGAAAAATAAAATCCAATTTCAACTCCAATTATTTATCATGGAATCCAATTCCAACTCTAATTAGTTAGCATGAAATTCTAATTTTAAAATTAAAATAAACTTTTTTATTTTAAAATTAAAATAAACTTTTTATTTAAGATTAAAATAAAATTTTATTTTAATAATAAAATTATTAAGAATATATATATATATAACCATAATATATATATATATATATATATATCCGTTCCTTTAATTGTCAACCTTTTTAGTATCTAATATATGTACATTATGCTAACCAACCACGTGGGAGTGGGAGCAATGAGAACCAATTTTTTCAAAAAAAAAAAAAATAATCCATGAATCAGCTTTAAAAAAAAAAAAATGACCGGATCACATGCTTCCAAAAAAAAATTCTCTGCCCGCCACTTGATTTCCGATGTATTTGGAATCTCAAAAAAAAACGGCTTTTTTTTTTTTTTCGTCGTATCTTATTGATTAATGACATTTTTTTTTTTTTTTTAATTTAAATTTTATACAATTAAATTATGCCCAATTAAATTATTCTAAACACATATCAACATACATATCAAATATGAGCAATTAATAATTCGTATAAAGGTTTGGCTCTGATACCACTGTAAGGTTTGTAATATTCAAGTGCGCAATCAAATTGCATAAATAAGCGGAAGCGAGTAAAATCAGAGTTTAAAAATTTACAAACCATATACCCGGATCACCCTTTATGCATAATTATTAATTAAACGAAAAGATAAAGAATAAAATCATACCCTTGAAGATCGAGCTTCCTCATGTACAAGTTCACCTCCAATCCTTTTCGCGTTCAACTTGAATCCACCGGGTTTGGTTCCTTCCTTAGATCAACATTAGCCACCCATATGTTTGGCCTCTAGAGGTGATCCACCAAGGAAAAATAAAGAATTCAAGAAGATGGTGTGGTTGGCTAAACCCTAGTTTTTCTATCTCTATAAAAAGGCGTCTCTCCCACAAATTGGAATTATTACGTATATCTTGATATACGATATAAGACTCCTCTTATAAAGATATCGAGATAACCTTATTTAATAAAAATAAGGTATTATTTAATTAAACTCTTTTAATTAAATGGGCTCCCTAATCTTATTAGGGATAATTAATTAAACTCCTTTAACTAATTTTCCTCCTAATCCTATTAGGAATAAATGAGAGTACTTATATTAAATTAATTCCTAAACTCTTTTAGAAATTAAAATAATAATAATTGTAATAATATTAATAAGACTCCTCTTATTAATTTATATTTAATATTTCTAAAATATTAAATAATAAATATTAAGCTATTTAATTTATTCTATCACCATAGATTAAATTAAATATACATAACATATTATTACGATTATGCCATTAACTTCTTAAATAATTATTCTTCCTTTTATGGTGTGACCCTTTAGGTTCTCCATATTAAACCTAGGTTGTGAATAAATCAATTAGAACAATTCTAATCTTATTTAAATAAATAAATTAAACAATTAATTTATTTAAATAAATAATATTTATTCTCTGATAGGGATAAGCCTCCCTAGCGATCAGCGACTTTCCGGATAATATAGATTTCAACATTAATCATAAAAGAACCTTTGAGTAAATAGTTCTGTACAATTCAATCCTTCCACCATCTGATGTCCCGATTAAATATAAGGCATGGAATTCTTTGTCAAGTCTTATTTTATTTAATTATATGTATTTCGACTCTTAAATGCACAACTCAAATAATGCAAATTAGAAACTCCTTTCTAATTTCATTACGCTTAACAAGGACTCTTCTTGGGTTGTCATTTATCGAATCACATAGGACATTTCTCTTCTTTTATTAGAAGTGGTAGATTCTTTATTGATCATACATTATCTCTCATGTACAACTTATTATACCCAAGCATACCCTTTGATATACCCTAAGGGTCTTAAGGAATAAGTCAAAGTATAACTCATCATACACAAGAATACTATGATGATCTCAAGTCAAGGATCACTTGTCTTACTATCACTACTGAGAATTCCTATTGACGAGCAAGTAAAACTCTATTAGGTATTCCTTAGCGAGCCACGTTCGATGAACTTATTCTCTAATAAGCACCTACATACTTGCTTTAGTGTCTCCACACAAATGATCGTGAGATCAATCATCCTCATCCAATGAAGCAAGCAACGTATGTACCAATCTATCCAGGATTCACTAATCCCCAATTTAGTAATCCAATGATTGGGAACTATTTTAGTTTTAAGCTTTCTAAGAATTTAGATCTCATTAGAATGATCATCATCATTATTCTAAAAGCATTGCTTAAAACTATGGGTTTATCACATATTATAAAAACGACATCGTGTAGATAATTAAAAGCCTTTAATAAATTAATACTTTTTATTAATAAATGAATAAGATTGTTACAAAGTATATGCTATATCATCAAACATGATTGGCTTGTGTGCATACTACTTTCAGTTATTTGCAAGGTTGAGCTCGATAGCCCAGCAAAATCTAACAGTTTTCATGCATCACATAGCACATAATAACATACTCAACATGTGACAACCCCAAAATAGGTCCAATCCATCCAACCTATTCTGAGTCGCCAAATACATGGTACATAAAACAACTACAACTGTATTACAACAATTGTCATGCAAAATACAACAACACATATGCTGTGAGTTTTGATACAAATATATACCAACTGTGACTCTCATCCCAACCTTGGATAGCACGTCACAATGGCACCTTACATAAAGGTATAGTCAAAAACTGTTTTAGAAATTAGAATCTTTGGGAAGTGCTCAAGGAAACCTTCGTACATGGGAGGCCATGCGTTTAGGTTATTATAGATATCATATGTCCACAGAATTATCCTTGGTTGACCCAATAGACCCCAAAGAAAAATGAGAAGATTACTATCATATTCTTTCAAATGGTGAATCTTCTCTTGACATATCATTATCTCCACTGTCTCTAATTGAGAATTATACTTCAAACAAACACCAAGATTATAAAGGTAGTGCTCGTAGATATACTCAGCAAGTGGATGTGCACAACCCTGTCTTATGATGACACGAGGTTGTATGTCATTAGACATCTTGTATGATAGTGGCAAAACACCCTTCCAACGTTGGGTTTGCCTCACCCTATTTGATTCACCAAATATAACTACTAAATGATGACCACATAGATTCTATTCCCATGTTACCCCGCTCGACCCGGCTACACTCTTATTATTACGAAGGAATTGTGAAAGCAGAAAGGTGACCTGACTAACTAGCCTAGTAAAGAATATCATGACTAAAGATAATTAAATTATCAATAGCCTTCATCAAAAATAAATCAAAGATTTAGAACTTATGGTAGATGATAAAACTTTTCAACCATAGTTGCAGCGGAACGAGAAATCCATTAGAAGAGTCAAATAGACCATAAAGTCTATTATCTTCTCCATGTTAAAAATCCACCAACAATATTTTATCCCTGTAACATCAATCAATAGTTCTGGTCCACAATCATATGAATAACTCATAATCATAATTGTGGTTCTAAATTCCTCTTCTCATCCAGGACGAAGATAATTTTCATCACCTATCTTTACCTGAAACATTGAAGCTCATGGTTATACCAAATCACAATTCATGTTCATAATCATACTAATAAATTCATCTTTGCCCTACGGGCCAAAGATATTAAATCAACAGATTCATCTTTGCACTCTTGGCCAAAGATATTCAACCTGAGATCATCTTTTGCACTACTGAGCAAAATATTATTCAACAATCATCTTTTGCACTACTACAGCCAAAGATATTAATATCTCAAAGAAATATATAATCATTTGAGAATTTATATAAACAATAATTATAACCATGTTGATCATTTCACTTTGCACTTAAGCTAAAGATATTCAATTATAAATTGATGGTCATGATCATACGGTCAACAATTCAACTTTGCACTACTAGCCAAAGGAAACCCATAGTCATGATCATACCAAAAATCTACCCATCTTTACACTCAAGTCAAAGAGAAATATCATCATTAGGGTTATAAAAATGTTATATATGATAATAAAAATAATATAATCAACATATAGATTTAATCTCAAGAGTAATATTCATAAATCAACTATAATTTGGTTAGAAAAAGAAACCAATTTTGTCGTGAATAGTAACTCGTGAATAGTAACTCATGAATAGTAAATCCGACATGAAAAAGGTAGAAATTCTACAATAAAATTCATACCAATATTTCGGTATAATGATATTGAAAGAATAATATTTCTTAAACTTATAAATAATTTATTTTAATTGTTTACACTTTACTAACTAATGCATTTAATCATCCTAAAATGCCAAACTCATAAGATTTCATCACCAATAACCAAAACCCTCATCAAAAATCTGCATATACCTCATATAGGATTCTCAAACCATAAAATCTTATTTTCCAATTTTCTTACTTCACATAACATATTTAATTCATTTACTAATAACTAGTCTATTTTCATAAAAAATACCAAATCAGTCCCAAAAATATTTCTTTTCTAAGATTTAGCAGAATATAGTCCCATATTAAACATATATTTTTCTCAAAATTTTTAAAATTCATTTACTATTTTTCATATGGCCAAAATCGCTGAATATTTAAACATTTATCATAAATTGTACTTTTATCCAAAAATTCCGAAATTCACAGAGTACACTGATATTATATAGATGTACTCCCAATAAAAATTTCATCAATTTTGGAGTTAACCACAAGGAGTTATAAGGGTTTTCTTTTAAAATAGTCTTTTCCCGTAAAATTCATAACTCTTAATCTATACATCCAAAAATCACCATTTTCGGACACAATCAATAAAACTCATCAAAATATCATTTTAAAATTTTTCAGAATTTTTGAGAGTCGGAAAAACTATGAAACTGAAAAACATAATAACCCTTAAAATCTCTTACCTCAAAAGAGCAGTACTTCTGACTGGAATATCGGATGTAAAGCCGAAGGAAATTTGCACCGAATAGCAACTCTCAAAGTATCTAAATACTCACAAAAATATGCTTGATAATATAGAGAGAGAAAACACTTATGTTTCTGGTGTGATTTTCAATTCTAACTTAAGCACCTATTTATAGGAAAATGCTTTAAGCATGAAAAGGAGACTAAAATAATAAAATATATTATTTCTTTCTTATTATTCCTCGCATGCCATCCTTGAATCCACCAATTCTCGAAAATTTTTTGACCCATGTGCATTCAACACCAACCAAAAAGTGGGTCCCACCCATAATTTAATAAAATTATTTTATTTTCTGAAACTTCAATAATTCATAGAAAATAGGCCATTTATCAGAAAAATATGAATTTTATGTCCATTCCACACGAAATCGAATTCTCCACAACTTTGTAGCTTTAAGTTTTTCCAAATTCCAGACAGAAAATATCCGAAATCCACAAACGGATGATTTTTAATACCTCTTAAAATTCATAACAAATCATACATTAATTTTTAACGGTTCAAAATTTGTAGACATATACTTAACTTATATATGTATAACATATCCAAAAATCACAACGATTCCAACGGTCGGATCAAAATTATAACTCACACAATAGAGCTTTAATAACACCGATTTGATCTTTTAATACCTCAAATCTGACAAAATACTGATAAAACACCTCAACATTAATTCTTTCATTTATAACCACATAAATAAATCCATCATTTATATCCACATCAAATAAATATTTTCTTATCATATAAATCAATAATTAATTATTCACAAATAATATTACAGAATCACAATTTTGACAACTAGGTCGTTCTCAGGAAAGATGGGGCTATCTAGTAAGGATTTCTCCTTACTGGCGTGCAATCAGGTGACCAAACCTCTCCTTGACAGAACTTTCTAGACATTGCCAATAATGCTATCTAATAATATTATTCAAATAATATGAATTATTGATATGATAATGGAAAATACTGTGCAGTGACAATTATTGAAACAACAATAATATAAAATATCAACGCAGTAATTATTGAATCAATAAAATAAAATATTGAAAAGTAACTCTCGTAACAATTATTGAGTAGTGCCTTCTTACGTAAGGATCAATAATTCAACAATCTGTGCAATACCATGTCTTCTTTGTGCAATGACCGCGCGTACATCGTATTTTAACCATAGGGTATTCCAACAGTGTTAATGGTAACAACTACGCCGTTATTTGTAAAAACTCAAATTTGTCATTTTCTTCATCCGACCGTTATCCGTTATGGGGCCCATAAATGGCTGCGCCGTCGTACGAATATTCCTCGACAGAAAGAATATTCCCTGACAAATGAATATTTTATAACCACTTGCGTATTTTGAAAAAAAAATTCATATATCACCCTTAACTTTAACCTTTTATCAATTTAACCATTTACTGAATAGTAATTATAAGAAAAATTGAATACTTTTATTTCATAAAATTCGGGGTCTTACACAACATATATCTTAGAAACATTGGACTAACACAACATACATGCTGCATTTCATATAACAAGTATAAAGATTGAGTTCCTTACTCAATCAACATTCATTATTCAATCAACGTAGTCATAAATTGACTTTAACGTTTCATACTTTCAATATATATAGAACACATCATGCTCTTTGCAACAAATATTTAAAATATTTCATTATCAAGTTCAAATAACAAATAGGAACTGAAAGACTTGCCTTGATCGTTGTTTACCAATAACAGATTAACAACTTACAGCTATCTGCACTTCACGTGCCCTACGCAATTATATAATCATACACATCAACTATTAGTCACATAACAACACATATTAATTGTAATGTAAACTCTACTCCACATCTCACAATCTTTCCTATTAATTAGCACACAATGTTCAATTAGATTGTGTTAACTTTTTGACTTATGTAATATTCGAAATTCATTCAAGTGTTTAAATCTTGCTAGGAATCATTATTGATTTTATATTAAACCCATTTCATATTTTATAATATTCATTTTATTTGACTTAAAACACTTTTTACGTTCATTAACACTTGGTATGGCGTTTCGACGTTCATTCGTTGCACGCCTGATTCGTCTATCTTGTGTGTACTTAGTATGCTTATACAACTTATCTAATACATCATTTATTAATGTTAAGCATCATTATATTTACTAATATTCATGTTTTATAACTTAGGACAACATCATTTATCGTCAGGAGCACTACATTTGCATATGTGCATTCCCGACGCCCTTCGATTGCCTCCTAATACATATCAGTCCCACAAATGACCATTTTGACCCCTGTTCCTGACCTCAAATTAAAAAACTTAAAGAACGAAAGTTGTAGGTCTATTCGTCCTCGTTCCGGATCATCTTGAATAACCTCAATCGAAGTTCGTATGAAATGTTATGGCCGTTTTACTATAGGAGGTCAAAAGCGTTTCTACGAACTACTACTATTAAAGCGTCGTGACACGAGAACTAAGCTAACCGTTGGTATTGTGGGCGAAATTGTAATTGGTATGGATTTTTATTTATGTAAGCGTGGAGATTCAATTGCGTGACTGATTTTAGTCTTGGTAGCCAGAAACTTAGAGAAACCGCACACGCAGAACATAACACATCAATTCTTAACGGTTTAATGGCTTCTAGCAGCTAAATTAACATATATAATTTATGTAAATCACACATAACATTAATAAGCATACATATACTAATTTTAGCACAACTTAAACAACTATTTTTGAAAACTTAAATCTTTGAAAACTATATTTTCAACCCAAAAATCCCATCTTTGATATTTCTTGCCACAATGAATACTGTAATCATTATGATACCCCAATTTGATTCCTTTGAACTAAGTTCTCTTTATTTCATACCCAATTAACATAATCACACTTCAATTTTACAATTAGCATACAATCAATTAACAATTTTGTTATCCTACAAAATATGTTCATGCATATATTTTTACTATAAAAACTCTTTTCTTTCTTTTTGACCGTAATTCATACAATCACATACATGTATATGCTCATCATACAATCACCTATATATATCTATATATATAGTTATGACATTACATATACATATAATTTCATAATTTCATATTCAACTATAAAAATACAAATTACTGAGATTATACTATAAAACATAGTGAATCTCAAGAACAAGAACACAGAGACTAAGAAATTATACTATAAAACATATATGTTAAGATTATGTAACATACCTTTAATTTGCTCAGACAATCCTTGTTAATCACTGAGAATAACTTGAAGAACTCAGAACTTTCTCTTGCTTTTCTCTCTCAGACTCTCTCTCAAACCTCTGACAATCTTTTCTTTCTTAGGCCAATTGCATTATACGTAAACTAAAACAAACGCACGTCTTTTTCAAACATTTTAAAACCGTCCTCTACTAATTGCCCCTATTCAATTTATCAGTTACCAAATATTATTATATATTATTTATATTTTGTTTATTTAATTTATATTATTATAATTCAAAATTCAAAAGAAATCCAAAAGCCATAAGGCTCCGTTTGGCAAAACTCTTTAAATTAAATATTTAATATATTTAAGCTTTGTTTGGCAAAACTAAATTAAACTCCTTTAATTTATTTTAATAACTCTTTTATAGTATCGTTATTTGTCACACTTTCATTTAATTAAGTTTTCATACTTATTTTAATTAATTCTAATAACCATTCATTTGCATCATATAATAATTTATTTAATCATTATAAACTCTCTAACTTAATTATTAAATTAAATTAGATTACTATTTCAAAATAATTACTTCTTTTTAACTCATTAATTATTTATTAAATAAATAATTAACCAAATCAAATCAAATCAATTAAACAAATATTTATTCAATGATAAACACATCCATTAAATATTTATACAATTCAATAAATATTTAAATATTATAATTAAAAATCTGGATTGTTACATCATTCCCTCCTTACAAGGATTCTGTCCTCAGAATCACAACTCAAACCACTCATTCGTTACAATCTTTTCCACTTACAAAGATTCTGTCCCCATAATCGAATACACAAATTAAACAAATAACTTAGAGTAATCTTTCATCATTTTATCTAAATATAGGTTTTATATTTCCTACTACATTCATTACTTTAACAAATTATAGGTTTTATTTCATAACTTTCACTTGAACTCAATTATATTTTGAGTTTTATATATTCTTTAACTCATTCATTTTTTTTCTAAGGATCGTTATCATCAACACTCGAGATATTACATTCCCCCTTTCTTCTAAGAATTTCTTCCTCAAAATTTTATTTATTAATCTTCATTCATTCAATCTATCAAAATAAATTTTACGTTAATACTTTATTCATTCATTGAGTTCTATAACCACTTTTTTTTCACAAAGATCTTTCTACAATTATTAACTTTTCTATTAAAAGTTTTACATTATTCTTTGATAACTCATCTCCTTCTCATTTCAACATTTCTTTTCTCACTTATTCAATATATTCATCATTTAGTGTCGCATTCTACGACTTACTTCTTTTTAAGGAATATCATCATTACCACATTCGCCTTTTAGAATAGCAAGAATCTTCCACAATTGCTCAATAATTGGGAAGCAGTATGAATAACTCAGGAAAAAGATTCCAAATCATGCTGAGGGGTCATAAGACCATGAACTCATGTAACGATCGAGAAATTTGTAATTTAATTTAAATATTTATTGAATTAAATAAATATTTTAAATAATTTATTTATTAAGGAAAATAAATAATTGATGAATTATGGTGAATTAATTTAGTAACTAAATTAATTAATTAATGTTAATTGAATTGAATAATGATAATGTTATTTGAAGGATTTAATTTAAGAAAATAATTAAATTAAATCAATTGCTTAATATTTAAGAAGATAATTAAATTAAATGAATTGTTTGATTTAAAGGAAATAAATAAATTAAATAAAGTGTTTTGTATAATTTATTAATTAAATTAGATATATAATTATTTATTAATTATAAGTATAGTGATAAAAAGATTTTTATTATTATTATATAAGTTATTTAAATCAATTAAATTAAGTTATTTAAATTATCTAAAGTGTGACAATTGGAAACTATATAATATAAATAATATAAAAATAATTTAGTTTATAAAGTTTGGTAGTCAAACAAGGCCTTATGGCCTTTGACATTATTCACCTGACGTCTTTTGTTTTTCTTTAACGGATGAATACGTGGGAGAGTTAAGCCATATTAGTTTTATCTCACGTATTATTTTTCTAAGGCTTACTTGATAGCATAGAGACACAGAGAGGAGAAACACAGAGGGTTAGAGAGAACTTGAGTGTGATCTCTGCGAATTGTTAAGGGTTGAGGAAGGATTCTACCATCTTTTGCTAGCATATAATCAAGGTATAAACTATTTCTATTTTTATTGTTAGTTTGGTGGTATATATATGTATATTTGATACAAGTTGAAAATCACGTGAATTGTGATGTATATATGTTCAAATAGAATTGAAAAACTCTGTTAATTATCATGTAAACTTGTTAATTATTATCAAATTCATGAGAAATTGGGTTTGAGGAATAAAATGAAATCACAGTGTTTATGTTCATATAAAGTAGCTTAGAAAGTACCAAATTTCTTGTCCAATATGTGATGTAATCTGTAATTTATGGGTGGATTGTGATAATATATTAAGAAATAAAAGCGGTGTAGTTCGAATCGTGTCAAATGATTAAGAAACGAATTCGTGGTGATCAAATTCATTAAAAGTATAAAAATAAGGAAATTCGGTAAAAATATAGTGTTGATTCTTCACAATGATGTTTATATAATGTTTTTGTATATACAATGGTGTTTAGCATGTATAACTATAATATGACAAAGTGTTAGATGTTGAAGTTGGGAGATATTCTGTAAAATTAGGATTTTTGGCCAAAGCAGAGTCTTTTTCGAGGTTACGCAAAAGCAGTCACGCTTTATACCTTGGTATTTGCTTGGCCATGCCATTGTAATTCTGGAGCTTAAGCAATGGACTATGACGGTGCCAGAATATGCTGCGAAGTTTAACGAGTTGGCAAGGTTTTCCACTTATCAAGTCAATACGGATGAGCGTAAGGCAAGAAGGTTCGAGCAAGGATTGAAACCCTGGCTCTATAGCAAGGTTTCAATGTTCTAGTTAAATACATTTGCGGCTGTACTGGAAAAGGCAATTATCGCAGAAGGTGGAAGCGAGGCCTTGACCAAGTACAATCAAGATCAAAAGAAGAGGAAGAATGATAGTGAAAATAAGGTTGGTGGAAGTAATGTTGGAAGCAACAATCAGAAGAGGAAGTGGAACGAGAATTCGACTACGAGAGGACAACAGGGAAGTCAGCAGAAGAAAAAGTTTGAAGCTTGTGCTACTTGCGGGAAGAACCATACTGGGGTATGTTTGAAGGGGAAGAGGGTGTGTTTCATGATGTGGTCAGGAGGGACACATTGCACCGAATTGTTTTAGTTCGAAGAAAGGAGCATGTTTTACCTGCGGTTCGAAAGATCACATGGCTCGTGATTGTCCCAAGAAGCCAGCAGGAAGTGCAAGTGGTGGAAAAGGAAACACCAACGGTGGTGGCGCATTGACTATCACTAGACCAGCTCAGTCAAGCCGACCTACTGCGAGAACTTTCAATATTCGCATGCGGGATCTTTATTGATCCTAAGGATGTGGTGTCAGGTATCATTCTGATTAATGGTATTAATGCTTATGTACTGTTTGATTCGGGTGCTACTTATTCATTTATATCCGATAAATTTACTCAAAACTTAGATTTGCCTCAGGAAGAATTAGATTATCCTTTGAGCATAGAGATTGCAAATAAGGAAGTAATTTCTGTTAGGTTCATATATAAGAATTGTAAAGTGGTTATAAAGGGTCAAGAGATGAGGGTAGACTTGATACCAATTAGACTGGGGGAGTTTGATGTTATACTGGGAATGGATTTGTTATTCAATTACGGAGCAGTAATTGATTGCCAAAGAAAGTGTGTTAACCTTATGACTCCATCAAAGGTTGTGTTCTATGGTAGCAAATCACCTCGACAAGCGAGTTGTCTGACAGTGATGCAAGCTAAGAAGTTGTTAAGACAAGGATGTGTAGGATACTTACATAGTTGATACACAAAAGAAAAGTGCGAAGCTAGAAGAGATACCGATCATAAGAGATTTTGCAGACGTATTTCCAGACGATTTGTCGGGTCTTCTGCCAGATCGACAAATTGAGTTCGTGATTGATTTAGTACCAGGAATAGGCCCGATATCTAAGGCACCATACAGAATAATCCCGGTGGAGATGAAAGAGTTGATGGTGCAACTGCAAGAATTACTCGACAAGAAGTATATTCAGCCGAGCGTATCGTCGTGGGGAGCACCAGTGTTATTTATTAAGAAAAAGGATGGATCGATGAAACTCTGCATTGACTATCGATAATTAAATAAGGTTACGATTAAAAATAAGTATCCGTTACCAAGAATCGACGACCTGTTTGATCAACTGAAGGGTGCGAGATATTTTTCAAAGATAGACTTGAGGATTGGTTATCATCAATTGAAGGTGAGGCCAGAAGACATAGCGAAGACAGCATTCAGAACTCGGTATGGTCATTACGAGTTTCTAGTTATGTCATTTGGTTTAACCAATGCACTTGCAGCGTTCATGGACTTGATGAACAGGGTGTTTAAACCATTCCTAGATAAATTTGTGGTGGTGTTTATTGATGATATCCTGGTGTATTCTAAGACCAAGGAAGAACATGTTGAACACTTAAGAGTGACGTTGGAGACATTGAGAAATGAGAAGTTGTACGCAAAATTTTCAAAATGTGAGTTTTGGATGGAATGTGTACAGTTTCTCGAGCATGTTATTGATAAAGACAGAATTTCGGTAGATCCATCAAAAGTTGAAGCTGTAGTAAACTGGGATCAGCCAAAGACACCGTTAGAAGTAGGGAGTTTCTTAGGATTGGCGGGTTACTACAAGCGTTTTATTCAAGACTTTTCCAAAATCGCAACTCTGTTAACGAATTTAACTAGAAAAGTGGTTAAGTTTGTTTGGATAGAGAAGTGTAAGGAAAGTTTTCGAGAATTAAAGAAGAGGTTGAGTTCAACACCTGTGTTGTCATTGCCTGATGATACAAATTTTTTGTTGGTGTATAGTGACGCATCGCATAAAGGACTAGGCTATGTGCTTATGTAGAATGACAGAGTTATTGCGTATGCATCACGTCAGTTGAAAGATTATGAGAAGGGGTATCCGACTCATGACTTAGAGTTGGTGGAAGTGGTGTTTGCCCTGAAGATTTGGAGACATTATCTTTATGGAGAGAGGTGTGAGATATATACCGACCATAAAAGTCTGAAGTATATATTTACACAAAAAGATTTGAACATGCGACAAAGAAGATGGTTGGAACTAATCAAAGATTATGATTGCGAGATTTTCTATCATCCTAGAAAGGAAAATGTTGTTGCTGACGCCTTAAGTAGGAAGGGACGTGAGAAGTTAAAGATGTTAACTGCTCAAGAGAAACTAGTGTCGAAAATGGCTAAGATGGAGTTGGAAATTAAATGTCCGACAAAAGCTGATGAAAAGTTGTTCCAGATGGGTAATAGTTCAACGTTGGTAGATAAGGTGAAGAATGCACAAATTTAGGATGAAGACTTCAACAAGATAAAATGGAAAATAGCTGAAGGTGAGGAAAACAAATTTAAAATTGATTCGGAAGGGTTACTTCGATTCGAAGGGAGAATTTGGGTTCCGCAAGTACTAGAAATTAAAGAAGAACTTCTGAATGAAGCTCACAACTCACGATATTCAATTCACCCTGGGAGTACAAAGATGTACAAAGATCTTAGACATCATTTTTGGTGGCCGAATATGAAGAGGGAAGTGGCTGAGTGTGTGGCGAAATGCTTAACGAGTCAGAAAGTTAAAGCTGAGCATCAAAGACCAAGCGGATTGTTACAACCGTTGGAGATACCAGAATGGAAATGGGAGCATATCATAATGGATTTTGTGGTAGGTCTTCCAACGACCCAACAAGGTTACGATGCCATCTGGGTGATTGTCGATCGATTGACGAAGTCGGCACACTTTTTGCCAATCAAGATTTGATTTACCCTAGATCGGTTAACAAAACTGTACGTGAAGGAATTTGTTTCACAACACGGAGTACCCGTGTCCATTGTATCAGATAGGGATCCACGTTTCACATCTAATTTCTGGAAGCGTTGACAAGAGTGTTTGGGAACACAGCTGAGAATGAGTACAACGTACCATCCTCAAATAGACGGACAAAGCGAGAGAACTATCCAAACACTAGAAGATATGCTCAGAGCATGTATAATGGATTTTAAAGGAAATTGGGATGACCATCTGCCATTGGTGGAATTTGCTTATAATAATAGTTATCATGGGAGTATTGGCATGCCGCCTTATGAAGCGTTATAAGGCAGAAAATACAGAACTCCGTTGTGCTGGGATGATGTAGGTGAACGTCAGCTACTGGGTCTAGAATTGGTACATCAGACTGTCGAGATCATCAAAATGATTCGAGCGAGATTAATAGTTGCACAAGATAGATATAAGAAATATGCCGATCAACACCGACAAAATCGAGAATTCGATGTTGGTAGTTATGTTTTCTTAAAAGTATCTCCCTGGAAGGGGAAAATTCGGTTTGGCAAGAAGGGGAAATTAAGCCCTAGATTTATAGGACCTTTTGAAGTGCTTCGACGAGTTGGCGAAGTGGCGTACGAGGTAGCTTTACCTCCGGAGTTGGAACATATTCATAATAGTTTCTATGTCTCGGTATTGAGACCATATAAGCCTGATTATAAGCATGTTATAGAATATGAACCCTTACAGTTTGAGAAAGATTTGTCCTATGAAGAAGTCCTTGTTCAAATTGTTGACAGAAAAAAGCAAGTACTGAGGAATAAAGTGATACCTTCTGTTAAGGTAATCTGGAGGAACCACAATGCTGAGGAAGCTACGTGGGAACTTGAAAGCATTATGATGAAGAATTATCCTCAGTTGTTTACTTGATTTTGTATAACGATTCTGGGGACAGAATCTTGTTAAGGAGGGAAAACTGTAATGAATAAATTTTTCGAGTTGTGATTCCGGGGACAGAATCCTTTTAAGGAGGGAAGGATGTAACGATCTAGAAATTTGTAATCTAATTTAAATATTTATTGAATTAAATAAATATTTTAAATAATTTTTTTATTAAGGAAAATAAATAATTAATGAATTATGGTGAATTTATTTAGTAACTAAATTAATTAATGTTAATTGAATTGAATAATGATAATGTTATTTGAAGGATTTAATTTAAGAAAATAATTAAATTAAATCAATTGCTTAATATTTAAGAAGATAATTAAATTAAATGAATTATTTGATTTAAAGGAAATAATAAATTAAATAAAGTGTCGTGTCTAATTTATTAATTAAATTAGATATATAATTATTTATTAATTATAAGTATAGTGATAAAAAGAATATTATTATTATTATATAAGTTATTTAAATCAATTAAACTAAGTTATTTAAATTATCGAAAGTGTGACAATTGGAAACTATATAATATAAATAATATAAAAATAATTTAGTTTATAAAGTTTGGTAGCCAAACAAGGCCTTATGGCCTTTGGCATTATTCAACTGACGTCTTTTGTTTTTCTTTAACGGATGAATACGTGGGAGAGTTAAGCCATATTAGTTTTATCTCACGTATTATTTTTCTAAGGCTTACTTGATAACATAGAGACACAGAGAGGAGAACACACAGAGGGTTAGAGAGAACTTGAGTGTGATCTCTGCGAATTGTCAAGGGTTGAGGAAGGATTCTACCATCTTTTGCTAGCATATAATCAAGGTATAAACTATTTCTATTTTTATTGTTAGTTTGGTGGTATATATATGTATATTTGATACAAGTTGAAAATCACGTGAATTGTGATGTATATATGTTTCATATAGAATTGAAAAACTCTGTTAATTATCATGTAAACTTGTTAATTATTATCAAATTCATGAGAAATTGGGTTTGAGGAAGAAAATGAAATCACAGTGTTTATATTCATATAAAGTAGCTTAGAAAGTACCAAATTTCTTGTCTAATATGTGATGTAATCTGTAATTTGTGGGTGGATTGGGATAATATATTAAGAAACAAAAGCGGCGTAGTTCGAATCATGTCAAATGATTAAGAAACGAATTCGTGGTGATCGAATTCGTTAAAAGTATAAAAATAAGGAAATTTAGGAAAAATATAGTGTTGATTCTTCACAATGATGTTTATATAATATTTTTGTATATAAAATGGTGTTTAACATGTATAACTATAATATGACAAAGTGTTAGATGTTGAAGTTGGGAGATATTCTGTAAAATTAGGATTTTTGGCTAAAAGCAGTCTACATTTTTGAGGTTACGCAAAAGCGAGTGCAGTGCATCGCATGAGTGCGTTATTGGCGCCTGGTTGTTCTTGTGACGCTTATGACAAGACAAGTACGCAGTGGCATGTGCGTCATGCAAGCGCCGTTAATAGCTCAGTATATTACTCGCACGGTCGTGCGAGTAGCCAGTCACAAACAGTGAAGTCTGCTTAATTGCAGGTCATGTGTAACAGACTTGTGTTAGTTTAGCATGCATGTTAATGATGTTAAAACATGATATAAACTATAATAACAGATGTCAATGTGTTGTAATGAAAAGTGTAAAGATTTGAAATAATTATTTAAATAAGTTATAAAATGAAACTAAAAGTGATGTTTTCAAAAGTTGTAGATAAACGATAAGGTTTAAATGATTAATGTGTGATTTCAGAGGCGTTAAATATGTTAACCTAAATGATTAAGTTTTTGGTTAGGGTTATGACCTAAATGATGGTTTAATACCCCTAGTGTTGATATTCATACAACTAATTGTTGTTGCGATTGTAATGATGTATGTAGGGTAATTGAAGATTATATTACATTTGTGTAGCTTACATTCAAGGCAAGTTCTCCAACTCTACTTTCATAATTGTGCAAGTTTCTAAACTTGAACTCTTTACATTGAGCAATCTTTCAAACTTCATTCATTTATTAATGAGTGCAAGTTCCTAAAATCCATTGAGCAATATTATTGATTCTATTCTTATATACATTTGATTAAGCTCTTGTAACCTAATTCGTTACATCGAGCAAGTTTCACTTTTCTAACTATTATACAAAGCATAGATTATTCTAATTCTTTTGAACATAGTACTTTGCATGTGTATTATGTGTATTCAGTTATATATTGTTAATATCCTATCTTTGACTTTGATAGCCTTGTTTAGTTATACATTCTTGTGTTAAACCTTTATTGACGAAAATTGAATAAGTGTTCTAAAATTCTAGAAACACTGATAAGCTAGTTCCAAACTAAACTTTCTTTAGTGCGAAAATTCTAAATTCAAATCGAGACGAACAACCCTAACATAGGGGATTTTATGCGATGTAACGTTTAGATGTTTGTGCACAATACATGGTATAAAGGGTTTGATCCCCCTTAATACGTTAAGAAGAGTCACTTGCGATCCTAATGGTCATTAAGGTTAAGGTAATAATACCTAAACATCGTGGACATAGTTCGTGGTCTTAAGACCCTCAAATAATTAAAGTTCAAACTTGTTTTCTATTTTGATTCGTAGAACAAGTTCTTTATTATTCAGTATTCGTTGTTCACTCTCATGTTGTTGTTATACTATCTTTATGTCAATGAGCAATTGTTTGCTCACTCTTGTAATTAAACAATGCAACTAAAGTCGAAAGAGGTGATGAGCCATCTACTAGCAAGGGAAAGGGCAAGATGTCTAAGTGATGAAGAATTAGTTAAAGTTTATTTAAATGCTTGAAGTTATAAGACTTGTTTTATTTTATAATGTATTCATAAACCCGATGTAATAATTTTAAGGTTAGATTACGAGATTGTTTTGAGATGATGATGTAACCCTTTAATGGGAAAGATTATTGTTTAAAGTTATTTAATGTTTTATCCTTTATTATGGGTAGTTAGATGTAATTATTTTAATAGTGAGCACCAAATTCGGTGGAAATGAAGTACCCGGATTTGGGGGTGTCACAACTCATCTCTAGGTTTAATAGTGCTTCACCCCCGGTTCTTCTCACTTTAAACCCTTTTAACAGAATGTTTATCAATCACAAAGACTGAAAACCCTCTGCAAGTACTGTAGGTGATCAGCCTATCGTACCACTACGTCGTGCACAACGTAGTACATCTTAACAACTATATGCGTTACTTTCAGAACCATTGTCTCCGGTAACATGACCCCTTTTTATAGGGTTGTTCTCCTCAGTTTCTTAATATCTGAATCTGCACCAACACAATTTGGTTTGACATAACTTCTCAAGAAACACTTGAATTTCATGAACATCTTTCAATATTCGTCTAGCTGAATCAAATAGCATAGACTTCTACAACAATTAGGACATCAATCGAAATATATATATACATATATATATATATATATACATATATATATATATATATTCTCATATCTTTAAAGAAGTCTCAAAAAACATTTTTATGACGTCATGATATCACACAGTATTTACAGTCCGTTTGAGGATTCTGTCATTTTGTGACTTTGTCATACTACATCATACCATAGTGGGTGGGCTGACGATCCTTAGATCACATCCAACACTAAGTAATACTGCATTGATGACTCCATCATTTTTTATCATCTTTGCACTAGGTTACATGATGCATTAATGATATAAAAACATTTTGATATTTTCAAATCATTTTCGTCTAGTCGAAACAATTAGCATAGACTATTCTTTAAACAGTTCAAAAATCTTTGAAAATCAGTTTTAGTGATATCATATCTCAACAGGTAATGATGTGTTAGTGTCCCGAAGTCCACCCATACACATTTGTCACCATGCGTTGCGAGTAAAAATTCATTTTTAAAAGGCACATAGTGCGAATTTAGCTTGATGTCAAAAATTTTGAAGTCTAGCATAACTAGAAGATTTGGAATACCTATGCTTCCACCATGAACTCCTCTTTCTATAATGATCCATTGCTTAATAGGTCTATCTATTCCTATCATCCTCAATACTCCATTCACACTTAATTATACCCAAGTTAATCAAACTTACCGCACATTAGAAGTTCAGGAACTTGCCACAATAATATGAGTTTAAGAACTTATCCTAGTCAGACCATAGGTGTCCATTCGCTGATGGGTTCAAAACATACCATATTATTATGAGTCACGAACTTACCATATGCATTAGTTTTAAGAACCGCACCTAATCCTTATAATATCTGACTAATCTTAATAGTTTCCAACTATCAAATATACACATGAGAAAAGAATCATCTTTTCACCACACATACATTGATAGCGCGACACCAACATTCCAATGACTATCAATGTGATAAACTAAGTGCAAGCACAAAACCCTCGCCCATACAAAGATTTGTACAACTCAGCCATCACATGAGTCCTCAATTGAAAATTCCACCTAACTATATCTTACTCTTAACTTGATCTTTGCTCGATACGAATTCCTCGTATCACATTATCTATAACTCCTCGCGAGTTTATCTCGTACTATATCATAGTACATTATCTTCATAGCATCAAGCTATAATCATTCAAACATTACAGACCATCTTTCTTTTATAACTTAAACATATCACGTCGTGATCTTATTCTATAATCATCTCCCTTAAAATTCTTTTCTTAACTCGTGATCGTTTTTGTTTTACAATCCTCTTTCTTTCCCTTTTTCATCATTTACGACATTATTCGTTATCTTGGCTATTAGAGTTAGGAAACTCTTGATTCTTATCTACATATCTCTTCAAGATTCTTCTTTGAATCTTCTTTTTTATTTAACAATTCATCCTTTAAGAATTTCTAACTTCAATTATATTACTCAACATTTCAATCGGGTTCCACATTTTCATCATACGTATCTATTTTCTATACTTGGTACACATCGAGTCTCTAACAGTTTCAATATGGTATGCTGAGTGGTTTCCCACAAACAACCAACAAACTAGGTTCCGAGTTGCTAGTTCGTATATACCTCCGCTCTATGAAAGAATCATTTTGCCCAGATACCATACATCAACTATTAAAGAGTACAATTGTATCACACTTAGATATAACTTTTTATTCTTAACTTCTTTATCATTCACTTTTTATAGACATTGTCTATTTATTATCACCTTACATCCTTATTATTGGAGTTAGGTAACCCCACATTCATATTCGTTATAACTCTACGAGATTCTTCTTTGAATCCTCTTATGCATGTTTTAATCCCTTCTTTATAAATTTCTTAAATTACTTCTTATTGTTCAAACTCTATTTGAGATTATTCTTTCATTATCTTTACCTCTCTTCTCTAAGGTTATAGCATAAGGTACTCTTACCTAAGGTTTATAACCTACAACTCTGATACCAACTGTAACGACCCCAAAATTTATACAATAATATTCTCCTTCTCGATCGTTAATAATACAACTTTAATCTATCTTTACATCATTATTCGATATTAAAATCACTAAAAACGCAGAATATTTATAACTTTTATACATTTCCTTCTTTATTGCCCTAGATCGTAACCTTTACATTACATCTCTTTAATTCAAATTTATATCATGAATCGTTACAACAAAATGACTATACAAAGTCTTACATCATTAATAGATATCCATATACACCGGATAACTCAACTTACAATTCAACAACATGTTACATTCAAATTATTAAATACATTTCCCATAAAATATAAGTAATCTTTGTGAATATGGATCTCTATAATTCACGTAGCACATATCCTTACCTTAAATCTTTAACTTGCAAAAATAGTTATTTGCAAGGTTGAGCTCGACAGCCTAGCAAAATCTAACAGTTTTCATACATCACATAACATATAATAACATACTCAACATATATCTCATAAACATTGGACTAACACAACATACATGCTGCATTTCATATAACAAGTATAAAGATTGAGTTCCTTACTCAATCAACATTCAGTATTCAATTAACGTAGTCATAAATTGACTTTAACGTTTCATACTTTCAATATATATAGAACACATCATGCTCTTTGCAACAAATATTTAAAACATTTCATTATCAAGTTCAAATAACAAATAAGAACTGAAAGACTTGCCTTGATCGTTGTTTACCAATAACAGATTAACAACGTACAGCTATCTGCACTTCACGTGCCCTACGCAATTATATAATCATACACATCAACTATTAGTCATATAACACCACATATTAATTGTAATGTAAACTCTACTCCACATCTCATAATCTTTCCTATTAATTAGCACACAATGTTCAATTAGATTGTGTTAACTTTTTGACTTATGTAATATTCGAAATTCATTCAAGTGTTTAAATCTTGCTAGGAATCATTGGTTTTATATTAAACCCATTTCATATTTTATAATATTCATTTTATTTGACTTAAAACACTTTTTACGTTCATTAACACTTGGTACGGCGTTTCGACGTTCATTCGTTACACGCCTGATTCGTCTTTCTGGTGTGTACTTATTATGCTTATACAACTTATGTAATACAACATTTATTAATGTTAAGCATCATTATATTTACTAATATTCATGTTTATAACTTAGGACAACATCATTTATCGTCAGGAGCACTACATTTGCGTGTTTGCATTCCCGACGCCCTTCGATTGCCTCTTAATACATATCAGTCCCATAAATGACCATTTTGACCCTTGTTCCAGACCCCAAATTAAACAACTTAAAGAATGAAAGTTGTAGGTCTATTCATCCTCGTTCCGGATCATCTTGAATAACCTCAATCGGAGTTTGTATGAAAACTGTATGGCCGTTTTACTACAGGAGGTCAAACCGTATCACCCATACTACTATTATTCCGTGGCCATGGCATGAGAACTAAACTAACGGTGTTATATATGCAAAGACAAAATTGGAGTAGGCGCGGATTTGGCCTTCTGATTGTGGATTTTTGGTCAAGCAACGTGGCGATTTTTGCAATCGAGGGCTTAGAAACTTACAGAAACCGCACACGTAAAACATATCACATCAATTCTTAACGGTTTAATGGCTTCTAACAGCTAAATTAACATATATAATTTATGTAAATCACACATTACATTAACAAGCATACATATACTAATTTTAGCACAACTTAAACAACTATTTTTGAAAACTTAAATCTTTGAAAACTATATTTTCAACCCAAAAATCTCATCTTTGATATTTCTTGACACAGTGAACACTGTAATCATTATGATACCACAATTTGATTCCTTTGAACTAAGTTCTCTTTATTTCATACCTAATTAACATAATCACACTTCAATTTTACAATTAGCATATAATCAATTACCAATTTTGTTATCCTACAAACATGTTCATGCATATATTTTTACTATAAAAACTCTTTTCTTTCTTTTTGACCGTAATTCATACAATCACATACATGTATATGCTCATCATACAATCACCTATATATATAGTTATGACATTACATATACACATAATTTCATAATTTCATATTCAACTATAAAAATACGAATTACTGAGATTATTCTATAAAACATAGTGAATCTCAAGAACAAGAACACAGAGACTAAGGAATTATACTATAAAACATATATGTTAAGATTATGTAACATACCTTTAATTTGCTCAGACAATCCTTGTTAATCACTGAGAATAACTTGAAGAACTCAGAACTTTCTCTTGATTTTCTCTTTCAGACTCTCCCTCAAACCTCTGACAATCTTTTCTTTCTTAGGCTTAAGCCAATTGCATTATACGTAAACTAAAACAAGCACACGTCTTTTTCAAACGTTTTAAAATCGTCCTCTACTAATTGCCCCTATTCAATTTATCAGTTACCAAATATTATTATATATTATTTTTATTTTGTTTATTTAATTTATATTATTATAATTCAAAATTCAAAAGAAATCCAAAAGCCATAATGCTCCGTTTGGCAAAACTCTTTAAATTAAAGACTTAATATATTTAAGCTTTGTTTGGTAAAACTAAATTAATCTTCTTTAATTTATTTTAATAACTCTTTTATAGTATAGTTATTTGTCACACTTTCATTTAATTAAGTTTTCATACTTAATTTAATTAATTCTAATTACCATTCATTGTATAATATAATAATTTATTTAATCATTATAAAATCTCTAACTTAATTACTCCTCCTTTTCAGATTAAATGTCATTTTAGAGATAAGCACACTTATTAAGAAATAACACAAAATATCTTTTGTGTCCCTAATTAATTATTTCTCTCTCCACAATTGCATTTACTAATCATATTAAATAGAGGGGTAAATTAGGAAAAAATAGTGCAATATTGCATAGAGATTCCAAAATGACACTTATATAGAATAAAATTAAACTCCCTAAAACGTCATTTAATCTGAATAGGAGGGAGTATTAAATTAGATTAGATTACTATTTCAAAATAATTACTTTCCTTAACTCATTAATTATTTATTAAATAAATAATTAACCAAATCAAATCAAATCAATTAAACAAATATTTATTCAACGATAAACACATCCATTAAATATTTATATAATTCAATTAATATTTAAATATTATAATTAAAAATCTTGATTGTTACAGGTATAGATGAATGTACTATACCGTAACAATTTTTTTCACATTTATAGAACTATTGATTCGCATGAATGTACTATTGATTCACATTCATGTACTATTAGGGGAGGTGGTGCAAGTTTGATAATACTTGCATGACTGAATTAAAAATGAAGGAAAAGATGAAGGCATTATATTGTAATATTTCGAGCCTCAAAACGTGAAATTATCGAAACTATATTTTCCTATAAATAGAAGCTCATTCTTCTTTCATTTTCACCAATTCACTAAGACTCACAAGAGCAATTATAGAGAGAGAAAGAATAAGAGAAGTCTGCTACTTCACTATTCCAGTATCTAGTCTTCTTTTTGAGGTAAGGGATATTATTTATTTAGTATTCGTAAGAAATAATATTTTCTTCCATACTAAGTAATATTATTTCGTTTCGTATTCCTAATTCTACATTCATTCTGTTAAAGTATTGCTTCTATACTCCGTGAAATTAGTAGAATATCCTTGAAATTTGCGCTTCATCCAGTATCGTTTTACAAGGATATTTTTCTGAACATTCTTGTTAAATTTTAAGCTTTTCATGCCGGAATACTATTAACGGGGTACTATTCACAAAGTACTATTTATGGGGTACTATTCACAAAGTACTATTCACGGGGTACTATTCATGGGGTACTATTCATGGGGTACTATTCCCGAAGTACTATTTACAGAGTACTATTCACTTGGGTACTATTCACCTGGGGTACTATTCATGACAAAAATTGATTTCTTTTCGGTCCAAATCATTTTTGATACAATATTTGTGACACCCCCAAATCCGGTACTTCCATTTCCACAGGATTTGGTGTTCATTGTACAGACATCATCCATCTATCTACCCATAAATAAATGCAACCCATGCAATAGATAGAAATAATAAAAAATCTCCCCTTATGGGGTTACATCAACTACATAATAAATAAATCTTAGGTTACTCTGACCTTAAATCATCTGTTCGAAAATATAGACAAATAAGTCTTAGTAACATCAATTCTAATTACATCACATAAATAATCAGTCTTCATTACTTGCTAAGCTTGCCCTTGCCTTTACTAGTGGAAGGTTCGTCTACTCTTTCGTTCTTAACTGCAATGTTATTATTACGCAAGAGTGAGCACGATTGCCCACAAGTATAACAATATAACAATGAATAATAATATGCGAGAGAAATAATAACTTCGAATATAAAAGCTCAACTTTTGAATCAAGAATGAATAACAAGAATCAAAAGAAATTCTGAGGGTCGTAAGACCTTGAACTATGTCCTAGGTTGTCAAGTGTTTATTCTTGAAACCTTTAACAGTCATAAGACTATGGACTCTTCTTCTCGTACTTAGGGGATCACCCTTAGTACCATACTGTGCACAATATCTAAACGATAACGCATAAGTAATCCCCTATACAGGGTTGTTCATCTCAGTTTGACATTCGAGTCCGCAGCAAAGGAAGTTTGGTTTGGATAATTCATCAAGGGTTCTGAAGTTTAGAATGCTCATCAACTATGGACTAGTGGAATCATAAAGGGTTCGTTAGTCTAACAAGGTTTAACAATAATTGATAACTTAACCTGAATAGAATCTCAAAAGGTATACAATAGAATAAGTATTGTATAACAACATCATGCTTGAAAGATTAATAACTTTAATATATAAGACATACTTGATCAATAATAATGAGAACTTGCTCAATGTAGAAAGGTGAATTAATCAACTTTGTGAAACCCCAGATTTTCTGAATAAAGATTTAAATTTATCAAAATATTTTTTTGAATATTATGGTGTGGATTTGATATAATGTTATAGTTGTGGGTAGTATTTATAAATTTTTCAAAGTATGCAAGTTGTTATAAAATATTCGATTGGTCGGGGAATATTCTTTTTGTCGGGAAATATTAAATGCGGCGGCACAATTATTAAGTGGACCCCTAGCGGAAGTATTGTCGTAGTTAGAAAGCAGCGTAATTATCTTTTATAAAAATAACGGCGGAAGTGTTACTGGTTTAAAAGCTGTTTAACTACTCGGTAGTAAAAGAAAAGATGTCTGGCGTGGTTGCTTTGTAGCACACGGTATTGATTATTGATGCTTACGTGAGAAGTCACTCGGTTATACTCAATTATTATTTCTACGATAATTCTTTGCATCATATCTCTCTATATTATTGATTCAATTATTGTCACATTATCATCCGCATAATATGTTATATTATTAAATCAATAATTGAGGACGACAAAGTTATTCATATTATTATTTGCAATATTGACAATGTCTAGAAGTTACATCGAGGAGAGGTTTGGTCACCTAATTGCGGCGATAAGGAGAAATCCTTATCGGAAAGCCCCTCTTTTCCGGGAACGACACAGGTACATTAAATATTGTGAGTTATAATATTAATGATGAATAAGTTGTGTTGATTAAAGATGAAATTGATTGTTCCATTGTATTGGGATTATTAGTGTTAGTGGAAATTGACATTTATTTCGATGATAATTGATGTCTGGAGGTTATATTGTCCACTCGGGTATTCGGAGCACTTTTTGTGTCGGAGTACTATTCACGAGTTACTATTCACGGGGTACTATTGATTCACATTCTAATACTATTAGGGGTGGTGGTGCAAGATTGATAATACTTACATGACTAAGTTAAAAATAGAGGTATAGATGGAGGTACTATACTGTAATTGTTTTTATAACATGATTAGAACTATTGAGTCACATGATTTACTATTGATTCACATTATTTACTATTAGGGGAGTTGGTGCAAGTTTGATAATACTTGCAGGACTAAATTAAAAGTGAAGAAAAAGAGGAAGATATTATACTGTAATATTTCGAGCCCCAAAACGTGCAATTATCGAAACTATATTTTCCTATAAATAGAAACTCATTCTTCCTTCATTTCTCACCAATTCACTAAAGCTATAGAGCATTTATTATAGAGAGAAATTATAGAGAGAAAGAAGAAAAGTATTCTGCTACTTTACCACTTCTATATCCAGTTTCTTCTAAGGTAGGGGATATTATTTGTTGTACTCGTAAGGGGTATTATTTTTTTTGTATTCATGAAGAGAACTTCTGTTATTCCATTCTTTATTATTCTATTGGAATAACTCGTATATCAAGTGGGCTACCCTATACTTGGTTAAATTCTTACATTATTCCATTCTTTATTATTATGTTGGAATAACTTTATACAAAATAATCGCATATACATGGTGAAATTCTTCTAATATTCCATTATTTATTATTACATTGGAATTTCACACATGCATGCGTTCTCTGCAGGACTTGGTTCCGTCTTTATTATTACATTGGAATATCACGTATGCATGCGTTCTACTTGGGACTGGTTCGCGTCTTTATTATTACATTGGAATATCTTATATCATGCTTTTTCTTACCGAACACGATTCCGTCTTTATTATTACATTTGGAATATCACATGCATGCGTTTTCTGTGGGACTGATTCCGTTATTTATTATTTCGTTGGAATAACTTTTATGCATGCGGTTTATCGCATGCATGGTGATTTTTTTGTTATTCCATTCTTTATTATACTCAGCTGGTTAAAGTTTTGACTTCTATAATCCATGAAATTAGTGGAATATCCTTGATATTTGCGCTTCATTCAGTATCTTTTCATGGAAATATTCTTCTGAGCATTCTTAAATTTTACTCCACAAAGAAATATCATGTTGACAATTTGGACGTTATTGGTTCCTGGACAAATTAATTCTTGAACTTGTTTTATTGAATTCTTTTATCATTGTCATCATCCTCATGTTTATATTTTGTTGAAAGTCATCTGTGGCCTGTAGTGCATAGATGGACTTGGTATGATTATGACCAGGGATTATTCGCTGTAATCATGACCGTAATGTTACAAATGATGTGGTAAAAGTCCTTATTGGCCCGTAGTGCATTGATGGATAGTTTTTGGTATGATTATGGTTATGGATTCTCTTCGGCCAAGGGTGCAAAGATGAATTATTTTATGACCTGATCAAGACCGTTGATGAAAACATGATTATCTTTGGCCCTTAGTGCATGGATAATTCGTGGTCGTGATACTAAAAATATCCTTGGCCTGTAGTGCAGGGATGAGTTAATGATGTGGATTATTTATTAAGCCGAGTCTTAGTAATAAAATTGATGATAAACTTTTTAAATCATAGAAGATAGTAGATTTTATATTTTACTTGATTCTTCTAATGGATTGTTTATTCCACTGCAGTTTTTGATCTAAAACTTGTTGTCTATTATATTCTATCAGTTGTTATACTGTTGAAGGCTAATGATAATTTATTCTGCATTATCTTAGTCATAATATTTCTTCTTGGGCTAGTTGAGCTCACCCTTTTCTTTTCTTGTTCTCTTGAAGAAAATGAGAGCGTAATTTGGGACTAGTCGGGGAACGAGTGATGGTCCTAGATGTTTGCATTAGTAGTTCTCACTATTCTGTGAAATAGTGTGATAATAATAGTAATGAGGACTCCTTTTGAGTTTGTATACTCTCTAGTAAACAATATTTGTATTCAAACTCACAGCTCATGTTGTATATTTAAGATTGTATTTGTATTCTGTACCATGTATTTGGCGACTCAAAATAGGTGATGTATACCTGTTTTGGGGGTGTCACAAACTTATATAACGATAACAAGTAGGGTTAAGAAACTTGCCTCGTGCGTAGATTACACTTTAACTAAACTCGTTCTTTGATTTAAATCCTACATATCAATTACGTTCACAATACCAGTCAATTACAACGTACTAAACATCATAAGTTTATTCTTTTGTCTAACTCGAATTCATGACTATGCTTAGTCAATTACTACACTTATTGTCAAAAATTCGATTTCACGAACAATAAGCTAACTATGCATTCGATCATTCAATTCACACGTAATTGTGTTATGGACGTGTTAAGAATTTATTTTAACACCTCATTATATGTCTAACAAGTTTTCATGATCAATAGACTAAGTTAATAACACATTGCTAGACTTAAACATTTTTAAAACTCATTTCATTTAATCGCTAGCTAAGTGCTTGGCGCCCACTATTGTCTTATGTCTTGGCCTTCTGTTGTGCGTGGCTTTCTTGTTTGGAGACTTGGTATCATGTACGGGACTTCGATTACGGAGTTAGCGGCCATGACACGAAACTCCAGATTTTGATTCTCAGTTCGTGAAGAACACAAAGTTCAGCGAAATAAACACTACATGATCATTAATTCTCCAAATTAAACATACCCACATGTTAGAATTCATATATAATCAATACCCAACATATATAGAGTGATTGTAACCCATTAAAACACATAATCACAGAATTAAATTATTCAAATTGTACTGTTCTTTGATGTTCTTGAAGGTTTTTGAACAAAAACATAGAATTTAATACCACAGATTCGTTATAAGACCAAATCCAACCATTCAAGTTTCGTTTTGTTCGTTTTAGCATGCATAATTATATACAAGTGGAAATTTTACAGAACAATTTATGTTTGACATATTAAAGTCACGTATAAGGCCATATGGCCATATAACATATTCTATAACTTTTGAAGCCATAATCATACGTTATAATATTATGAAACTGATAATATGGAACCATATACAATATATATAAAACATGTTATGTTACTCGTATTATTACATATATCCATATAACAACACAATTTCCCAATTACAGAGACTTTACAGGATGAATGAAAGCCATTTTCATAAAAACTAAATGACGTAAAATATGAGAATTGGGTTGGAGAGAATTACCCAAAGCGTAGATGAACAAGGATAACAATTTCTCTCTATTTCAATCACAGTACTCACAATCTCTCTCAAAAATTTCTCAAACTCTCTCTGTTTTTATTTCCAGAATTAGCCAATTAAGGAAAAAGAAGGCGTATACTAATAAATAAGGTGAACTGATGCGCATGATGGAGGTCAGTTACCTAACATGGGTTACTGCTCCCAACCTCCCTTAGTGCCATGTTTGGCTAGCCTTAAAGGCTTATAACAAATTAATTTAGTAAAACCTTTATAATATAGTTTGAAAATGTCACACCCTTTATAAAATAATCAAATATCTAGTTTAATTTATTTAAAATAAAATATAATAATTTTTCATTAATTCACATAGTCACATAATTGAATTTCTCATTCATTAATAATGTTAAATTATTAAATCTCTAATTAATTATTAAATTAATTAAAATACCAATAGGCTTATTAAATATTTCTTTTAATACAATAAGCTCACATAATCACATACTTCGATAATAAAAATTCTCCACATTAATTTAATAAATATAACACATATAATTAAATTAATCTACCACAATTTCATCAATTAATTATTTAGTCTAATAATTAATTCATCGATAAATATTTATTCAATCCAATAAAAATTAAAATTAATTACAAAATCTTGGTTGTCACATCTTTCCCCTCTTAAAAGGATTTAGTCCTCAGAATCACAACTCAAACAATTCGTCCCGTTACATTCTCCCCCCTTACAAAGATTATGTCCCCAGAATCGCTTATAACAATCTAAGTAAATAAATGAGGATAATTCTTCATCATATTCTCTTCGAGTTCCCATGTAGCTTCTTCAGCGTTGTGGTTCCTCTAAATTACCTTAACAGAAGGTATTACTTTATTTCTCAGAACTTGTTCTTTTCGGTCGACAATTTGAACATGAATTTCTTCGTAAGATAAGTCTTTGTCGAAATGTAGGGGTTCATATTCAATGACGTGCTTGTAATCGGGTTTGTAGGGTCGTAGGACTGAGACATGAAAAACGTTGTGGACATTCTCTAGAGCTGGAGGTAGGGCTACCTCATAAGCAACTTCTACGACCCTTCTCAGAACTTCAAAGTGTCCAATGAATCTTGGGCTTAATTTCCCTTTCTTTCCAAACCTGATCTTTCCCTTCCAGGGAGAGACCTTTAAGAACACATAACTACCTGATTCGAACTCAACATTTTTACGGTGTGGATCTTACATTACTTCTTACATCTATCTTGAGGTCTTTGTCAATCTTGTTCGGATCACTTTGACTATTTTCTTTATTTGTTGTACCAATTCGGGCCTAGTAATTGTCTTTTCGCCAACTTCATCCCAATATAGCGGAGTTACGCACTTTCTCGCCATATAACGCTTCATAAGGTGGCATTCCAATACTAAGCGTGGTGATTTGTTGTTATAACTTAGAACTCTCTGAGCGGTAGATGATCATCCCAATTTCCTTTAAAGTCCATTATACAAGCTCTTAACATATCTTTCAATGTCTGAATTGTTCTTTCACTCTGTCTATCCATTTGAGGGTGATATGCCATACTCATTCGCAACTATGTACCCATACATTCTTGTAGACGTTTCCCGAAGTTTGACGCAAAATGCAGATCTCTGTCAGAAACAATTGACACCGGAACTCCGTGCCTTGAAACAATCTCTTTCACATATAACCTTGCCAACTGATCTAAGTTGAATCTGATTTTGATCGGAAGGAAGTGTGCAGATTTCGTCAATCGGTCAATAATAACCCATACTGCGTCGTAGCCTTTCTGAGTTATCGGTAGGCCAACCACGAAATCCATCGTAATATGTTCCCATTTCCATTCTGGAATCTTTAAAGGTTGTAGTAACCGACTCGGCCTCTGATGTTCTGCTTTCACTTTCTGACATGTCAGGCACTTGGCAACACATTCTGCAACCTCTCGCCTCAAATTTGGCCACCAAAAGTGTTGTCGAAGATCTTGGTACATCTTGATGCTACCAGGGTGAATCGAATATCTTGAGTTGTGAGCCTCGCTCAAAATTTCTTCCTTAATCTCTTGTACTGGCGGTACCCAAATTCTGCTCTCAAATCTCAGTATTCCTTCCTTATCCATCTTAAATCTTTGTTCGGTTCCTTCAGATATCTTCCTTATCACATTTTTGTATTCCTCGTCCTGAAGTTGAGCCTCCTTAACCTTGTCTAGTAGAGTTGTACCAGATTGTATCTGAAATAGCTTCTCATCAATTTCCATAGGATACTTCACTTCCAATTCCAGCTTTTCCATTGCTGAAATTAACTCCTCTCGTTTGGTCAACATCATCAGTTTCTCCCGACCCTTTCTACTTAAGGCATCAACAACCACATTTGCTTTACTCGGATGGTATAGAATCTCACAATCGTAGTCCTTAATTAACTCCAACCACCTACTTTGGCGCATATTCAAATCCTTCTGTGTAAAAATATATTTCAGACTCTTGTGGTCTATATATATTTCACACTTCTCCCCATAGAGATAGTGCCTCTAAATTTTCAAAGCAAAAACCACTGCAGCTAACTCCAAGTCATGGGTCGGATACCCCTTCTCATAATCTTTCAGTTGTCGTGACGCGTACGCAATAACTCTGCCATTTTGCATAAGCACACAGCCAAGTCCTTTGTGCGACGCATCGCTATATACCACAAAATTTCCCGTGTCATCTGAAAGAGATAACACAGGTGTTGAACTTAACCTCTTCTTTAATTCTTGAAAGCTTTCCTCACACTTCTCCGTCCAAACAAATTTCACCGATTTCTTAGTCAAATTCGTCAACGGAGTTGCGATCTTGGAAAAATCCTGAATAAATCTTCTGTAATAACCTGCTAATCCAAAAAAAATTCTTACTTCTGATGGCATCTTCGGCTGATCCCAGTTAATCACAGCTTCGACCTTGGAGGGATCCACCGAAATTCCGTCCTTATCAATCACATGTCCTAGAAATTGTACCCTTTTGATCCAGAATTCACATTTTGAAAACTTGGCATACAACTTCTCCCTTCTCAGTATTTCTAATATTAATCTCAAATGCTCTTCGTGTTCTTCTTTGGTTTTCGAATATACCAAAATGTTATCTATAAATACCACTACGAATTTGTCCAAAAACGGCTTGAACACACCATTCATTAGTCCCATAAATGCTACAGGAGCATTCGTTAGACCAAATGACATTACCAAAAATTCGTAGTGACCATATCATGTTCTGAACGCTGTCTTCGGTACATCCTCTGGTCTTACCTTCAGTTGGTGATAACCACTTCTCAAATCTATCTTTGAAAAGTATCTTGCTCCCTTTATCTGATCGAACAAGTCGTCGATTCGCGGTAATGGATATCTATTCTTGATCGTGACCTTATTCAGTTCTCTTTAGTCTATGCAGAGCCGCATTGTCCCATCCTTCTTCTTTACAAATAAAACCGGCGCTCCCCACGGCGATACGCTAGGTTGAATATACTTCTTGTCTAGTAATTCTTGTAGTTGGACCATCAGTTCTTTCATCTCTACCGGTGCCATTCGGTACGGTGCCTTCAATATTGAAGCCGTTCCTGGAGCCAAATCGATCACGAATTTAACTGCTCTATCTGGAGGAAGTCCCGGCAAATCATCCGGAAATACGTCTGCGAAATCTCTCTCTACTGGTATCTCATCTATTTTTGGATTCTCTTTACGACTATCGACTATGTAAGCTAGATATCCTAGACAGCCTTGCCTTAACAACCTCCTGGCCTGCATCATCGTCAGATAACTCTCTTGTCTAGGTGACTTGCTACCATAAAACACAACCTTTGACGGAGTCATAAGGTTAATACGCTTCTTCTGGCAGTCAATTACCGCCCCATAATTGGATAACCAATTCATACCCAAAATAACGTCAAATTCCCCAAGTCGAATATGGATAAGATCTACGTTCATGATATTACCCTTAATATCCACTCTACAGTTCTTATGCACGTACTTAACAGGGATTATTTCTCTATTCGCAATTTCTATGTTCATGGGGTATTATAACTCATCCTTAAGCAATTCTAAGTTTTTAGCACAGTCATCGGATATAAATGAACAAGTAGCACCCGAATTAAATAATACATACGCATTAATTTTATTGATCAGAATGATACCTGACACCACATCGCGAGACTGCACTGCATCCTGCACTGTCATATTGAATGTTCTACCAGTCAGTCGGTTGGTTGCGGTTGGTGCTGCGATAGTCAGAGTGCTTCCACCGGTATTTCCTCTATTTCCTCCCGAACTCGTTCCCACAGATCCCTTCTTAGGACAATCCCTTGCAAGATGATCCTTTGAACCACAAGTGAAGCATGCACCCTTCTTTGGGTTTGGACAGTTTGGTGCTATGTGGCCTTCCTGACCACAATTGTAGCACACTCGCTTCCCTTTCATGCAAACCCCCAAATGAGCTTTTTTCGCAGCTTGAGCACGCTTCGATCTTCTTCTTATGTCCTCCTTGTTAACTTCCAGCTGACGAGTTATCCATCCACTTCCTCTTCTGATTATGACTACCCCCAGTGCTACTCCCACCAGTCTTGTTATTACCTTCATTCTCACTCTTCTTCTTCTTCTGCTATTGATTATACTTCGTTACTGCATCGCTTCCACCCTCAGCGAGTATGGCCTTCTCTAACACTCCAGCAAAAGTGTTCAATTGGAACATTGACACCTTGCTATACAACCAGGGCTTCAGTCCCTATTCAAAACGTCTTGCATTCCTCTCATCGGTATGTACTTGGTATGTGGCAAACCTAGCCAAGTCATTGAACCTTGCCGCATAATCAGCTACTGACATATTCCCCTGTTTCAACTCTAGAAACTAAACCTCCATCTAATTTTGTGAACTGGTTGGAAAGTACATCTCGAAGAACATTTCTTTGAATCTCTCCTAGGTTATTACACCTTCACCTCCCCGTACTTTATTTGCCTGCCACCAGTAGCTGGCTTCGGACTTCAGCATGAATGTCGCATACGTAGTTTTCTGGTCCTCCCTTACCTTAGCCACATCGAACACATTCTCCATCTCCATCACCCAGGTCTGAGCTTCGATTGGGTTTATGGAACCCTTAAACTCTGGCGGTCCCACCGCCTTGAAGTCCTTAAATGAGGTATTTGGTGGAGCTTGTGGTTGATTGTTAAGTGCTCCAGCTAAAAGGTTCACCAATTGCTGAACAGGGTTAACATTGGCGTCAATGTTGTTATTCACTGACTCTTCTTGCGCCTGACGGTTTTGTCTTCTTCTAGGCGGTATATTTCTGTTAAGAATATTTGCTTATTAGGTCTTTATTCAATTCCTCAAACACTTCAGGCTTAGCTAGAACATTTAATCATAATTCACTTAACACATTAAATTAAATAAACTTTGACATTTCATTCAATTCAAAAGTTTTAACATCATAAGATAGCGTCACTGCTATTTATATCAACTATCCCGAGATAAAGAATCTACATGATTTAAAACATTAAAATATTCCTTTGTTTATAAACACATCAGAATTTACATCATTAACTACCAAATAGTTTTCATATAATTAAACTAATACTATCACTGTCTGTCAAGACGCTGAATAGCCTTGCTACGCTCCTCTTCCATGGTGCGAGACATCGTCCTGCGATCCAGCATGTACGATGGAAGTCCTTCAAACTGGATGGGGTACCTCAAAACTCGATCCTGGGCCTCATCCATTGCATGATTAAGTGTAGAGTATGTCTCCCCAAGCTTCGCCTTCTTTGCATGACCATCCTCTTCCTCAAGATCAGCACGACGTGACTCTCTCACCCAACCTTCCTCTGCTATGATCAGCCTTTCAGAGTTTTCCTTCAGTTCCTTCTTCAACTTTTCTATCTCTGCGGTCTTATCTTCGGTTTGACCCTTCTCGTGGACCAAATCCCATTCTACATTTCCCAGTCGTGAGTGAAGAGTCAAAATCTCCCTCTCCTTCTACTCGAGAGTAATCTGCTGAATAATCGCCCACTCAGTCAGATCCTGTACCTCATCCTGTAACTCTACGTTACGATCGTATAATGTGTCGTACATCTCAACATCAATGGAGTACTGTGGAAACTCCTCTTCTTCCTCTCCCTCTTTCTCGTCAAATTCCTCCTCAGGATCAGTCTCAGGTTCATGCTCCTGACCAACAACGGTGATCAATGGAGATGACTCCCTCTGTACCAACTGTTCCCTAACGACATGAATGTCTCTGGGCTCCTCCTCTGTACGTACTGTAGGTACTCAGGGTTCCTCCTCCCTAGTTTGACTAGCTCCTCCAACATCCGACATCCTGATAACAAAATTTTTAAGTTTTAGTTACTAATCCGTGCTAGCGAACACATATATTAACACATAAGCACATAAAGTCTTTTATTATCTTCAATGAATTACTGAAATTCATTTCTTAGAACTCGATAAGAGTTTTCCATCACTATGTTCTTCCTATAAGGCTACTACCTAAGGTTGTTCCCCCACCTAAGGTTCATAACCTGCAGCTTTTATACCAACCTATGACACCCCCAAATCCGGTACTTCCATTTCCACAGGATTTGGTGTTCACTGTACAGACATCATCCATCTATCTACCCATAAATAAATGCAACCCATGCAATAAATAGAAATAATAATAAATCTCTCCTTATGGGGTTACATCAACTACATAATAAATAAATCCCAGGTTACTCTAACCTTAAATCATCTGTGCGAAAATATAAACAAATAAGTCTTAGTAACATCAATTCTAATTACATCACATAAATAATCAGTCTTCATTACTTGCTAAGCTTGCCCTTGCCTTTAATAGTGGAAGGTTAAATCACTCTTTCGTTCTTAACTGCAATGTTATTATTACGCAAGAGTGAGCACGATTGCCCACAAGTATAACAATATAACAATGAATAATAACATGCGGGAGAAATAATAACTTCGAATATAAAAGCTCAACTTTTGAATCAAGAATGAATAACAAGAATCAAAAGAAATTCTGAGGGTCGTAAGACCTTGAACTATGTCCTAGGTTGTCAAGTGTTTATTCTTGAAACCTTTAACAGTCATAAGACTATGGACTCTTCTTCTCGTACTTAGGAATATCATCCCTTAGTACCATACTGTGCACAATATCTTAACGCTAACGCATAAGTAATCCCCCTATACAGGGTTGTTCATCTCAGTTTGACATTCGAGTCCGCACCAAAGGAAGTTTGGTTTGGATAATTCATCAAGGGTTATAAAGTTTAGAACACTCATCAACTATGGACTAGTCAAATCATAAAGGGTTCGCTAGTCTAACAAGGTTTAACAATAATTGATAACTTAACTTGAATAGAATCTCAAAAGGTATACAATAGAATAAGTATTGTATAATAATGACATGCTTGAAAGATTAATAACTTTAATATACAAGTCAGACTTGATCAATAATAATGAGAACTTGCTCAATGTAGAAAGGTGAATTAATCAACTTATATAACGATAACAAGTAGGGTTAGGAAACTTGCCTCGTGCGTAGATTCCACTTTAACTAAACTCGTTCTTTGATTTAAATCCTACATATCAATTACGTTCACAATACCAGTCAATTACAATGTACTAAACATCATAAGTTTATTCTTTTGTCTAACTCGAATTCATGACTATACTTAGTCAATTACTACACTTATTGTCAAAAATTAGATTTCACGTACAATAAGCTAACTATGCATTCGATCATTTAATTCACACGTAATTATGTTATGGACGTGTTAAGAATTTATTTTAACACCTCATTATATGTCTAACAAGTTTTCATGATTAATAGACTAAGTTAATAACACATTGCTAGACTTAGACATTTTTAAAACTCATTTCGGCGATATGCTAAGTAGTACTGCATATTTCAACATTATCTATATCTTGGCTCTCTTGGCATGCAAGTAGTATTCTTTATGAGACTTCATGCATTTGACATGGCAGTGGTCTTTGCTTGACGTGAGACTTGAGTTCGAGTTTAGCTGCATGACACTGAAACTCAGATTTTAATTCTCTGTTCGCGAAGAACACAGAGTTCAGCGAAATAAACACTACATGATAATTAATTCTCCAAATTAAACATACCCACATGTTAGAATTCATATATAATAAATACCCAACATTTATAGAGTGATTTTAACCCATTAAAACACATAATCACAGAATTAAATTATGCAAATTGTACTGTTCTTGATGTTCTTGAAGGTTTTTGAACAAAAACGTAGAATTTAATACTACAGATTCATTATAAGACCAAATCCAACCATTCAAGTTTTGTTTTGTTCGTTTTAGCATGCATAATCATATACAAGTGGAAATTTTAGAGAACAATTTACGTTTGACATATTAAAGTCACGTATAAGGCCATATGGCCATATAACATATTTTCTGTAACTTTTGAAGCCATAATCATACGTTATAATATTATGAAACTGATGATATGGAACCATATACAATATATATAAAACATGTTATGCTACTCGTATTATTACATATATCCATATAACAACACAATTTCCCAATTACAAAGACTTTACAGAATGAATGAAAGCCATTTTCATAAAAACTAAATGACGTAAAATATGAGAATTGGGTTGGAGAGAATTACCCAAAGCGTAGATGAACAAGGATAACAATATCTCTCTACTTCAATCACAGTACTCACAATCTCTCTCAAAAATTTCTCAAACTCTCTCTGTTTTTATTTCCAGAATTAGCCAATTAAGGAAAAAGAAGGCGTATACTAATAAATAAGGTGAATGATCGGCAAGATGATGGAGGTCAGTTACCTAACATGGGTAACTGCTCCCAACCTCCCTTGGTGCCATGTTTGGCTAGCCTTAAAGGCTTATAACAAATTAATTTAATAAAACCTTTATAATATAGTTTGAAAATGTCACACCCTTTATAAAATAATCAAATATCTAGTTTAATTTATTTAAAATAAAATATAATAATTTTTCATTAATTCACATAGTCACATAATTGAATTTCTCATTCATTAATAATGTTAAATTATTAAATCTCTAATTAATTATTAAATTAATTAAAATACCAATAGGCTTATTAAATATTTCTTTTAATATAATAAGTCACATAATCACATACTTCGATAATAAAAATTCTCCACATTATTTAATAAATATAACACACATAATTAAATTAATCTACCATAATTTCATCAATTAATTATTTAGTCTAATAATTAATTCATCGATAAATATTTATTCAATCCAATAAATATTAAAATTAATTATAAAATCTCGGTTGTCACAATATTATTCTTGAATTTTACTCCACAAAGCAGTATCATGTTGTCAATTTGGACATTATTGAATTTTGGATAAATTAAATTATAAATCTTTAAAATTTATCCTTTGCTTTCTTTTAATTGAATTCTTATATAATTGTCATCATCTTCATGCTTATATTGTGATAAAAGGCATATGTGGCTTATGTGCATAGATGTACTATTGATTGGTATGATTATGACAACGGATTATTCGGTATAATCATGACCGTAATGTTACAAATGATGTGGTAAAAGCCCTCATTGGCCCGTAGTGCATTGATGGACAGGTGTTGGTATGATCATGACCATTAATGATTACGTAAATATCTTTGGCCCATAGTGCAGGGATGATTCGATGATGTGGTTTATTTATTAAGCTGAGTCTCAGTGATAAATTTGATGAAAAACTTTTTAAATCATAGAAGATAGTAGATATCATGCTCTACTTGACTCTTCTAATGGATTGCTTATTCCGTTGCAGTTAAACTTGATGTTTATTGTATTTTTATCAGTTTAACATTATTGAAGGCTAATGATAATTTATTATGCATTATCTTAGTCATAATATTTCTTATTGGGCTAGTTGAGCTCACCCTTTTTGCTTTCATTGTTCTCTTCAGGAAATGAGAACATAGCCGGGACTAGTCGGAGAACAGAGTGACGGTCCGAGATGGTGGCTATAGTAATCCTCACTATTTTATGAAATAATGTGATAATAAATGCACCGACGACTTTCCAAAGATGTATGTTGGCCATCTTTTCAAACATGGTGGAGAGGAATGTTGAAGTCTTCATGGATGACTTCTCCGTTTATGGGAACACTTTTGATAAGTGTCTTGAAAATATGGTCATGGTTTTAAAGTGATGTGTGGACTTGGTGCTAAACTGGGAGAATTGCCACTTTATGGTTGGAGAATTGCCACTTTATGCAATTTTTAAGTTTGATGAAGAATGCAAGTCAGCATTTGAGCAATTGAAGAAGAAATTGACTACAACACCCGTTATCATAGCACCGGATTGGACGATGCCGTTTGAGTTAATGTGCGATGCTAGCGACTATGCGGTAGGGGCTGTTTTGGGTCAACGCTGAGAGAAGATATTCTATGCCATATACTACACAAGCAAAACACTCACGGATGCCCAGTTAAATTATACAACCATCGAGAAGGAACTACTTGCAGTAGTATACGCCTTTGACAAATTCTGAGATTATTTGATAGGAACAAAGGTGGTGGTATACCCGGATCACTCGGCGATTCGTTATCTAATTACAAAGAAAGATGCTAAGTTTAGGCTCATCAGATGGATCCTTCTCCTTCAAGAATTTGATTTAGAAATAAAGGATAGAAAGGGGATAGAAAAACAAGTGGCGGATCATCTTCCAAGACTGGAAAATCTGGATAAAGATGGGGCAGATAAGTGTTTAATCAATGAGTCATTTTTGGATGAGCAGCTAGTTGGAGTAAACTCTGAGTTTCAATGGTATGCAGACTTTTCCAATTACTTGGTGAGAAAAATCCTTCCCCCTGATCTAACACGTCAATAGAAAAAGAAGTTCCTACATGACGTCAAACATGTGGAACGAGCCCTATCTCTTCAGACAATGTGCAGATAAAATGATCCGTAGATGCGTGCCTTACAGTGAAGTGAAGAATATCTTGCACGAATGTCATTCATCTGCATATCGGGGACATTATGGGAGTAAGCGGACAACGGCCAAAATACTTCAGGCAAGATTCTATTGGCCTACTGTGTTCAAGGATGCCCACCAATTCATGAAAAATTGTGATAGATGCCAAAGGGTGGGCAATATCTCAAAAAGGAATGAGATGCCGCTCAACACGATTATGGAAGTTATGGTTTTTGATGCATGGGGAATGGATTTCATGGGACCTTTTCCACCTTCATTCAACAACTTGTATATTCTACTAGTTATGGATTACATGTCAAAGTGGGTTGAAGACGTAGCACTCCCTACCAATGATGCCAAGGTAGTTTTGAAATTTCTACAGAAGAACATTTTTACAAGATTTGGCACGCCAAAAGCAATCATAGCTGACAAGGGAAGTCACTTCTGTAATAGGTCATTTACAGCTCTCTTGGCGAAATATGGAGTCAATCATAGGGTTGCCACAACTTATCATCCCTAAACTAGTGGTCAAGTAGAGGTTTCCAACCGAGAGGTGAAGAAAATTATAGAGAAGGTGGTGAATCCGACCAGAAAAGATTGGTCTCTAAAGTTAGATGACGCGTTATAGGCTTATAGGATAGCATACAAGACACCAATAGGGATGTCTCCATACCAGTTGGTCTACGAGAAAGCGTGTCACCTCCTAGTGGAATTACATCATAAGGCATATTGGGTCATTCAAAAACTCAACTTTGATCAAACAGATGCAAGAGAGAAGAGATTACTCCAATTAAATGAACTCGATGAATTCCAACTACAAGCCTATGAGAATTCAAAATTGTACAAAGAAAAGGTTAAGAAGTGGCACGATCAAAAGATTATGCAAAGAAAGTTCGAATCGGGACAATCTTTGTTACTATTTAATTCAAGATTGAGGTTGTTCCTCGGGAAGCTCAAATCTCGATGGTCAGGGCCATTTACGATCAAGACTGTTTTCCCACATGGCGCCGTTAAACTGTACAGCAGAAATCCGCTCAAAACATTCAAAGTCAACGGGCAACGGTTAAAGGCACTACTGGGGTGGCGACATCGACAACAAAACCATTGCAATCACACTTGCCGATGCACCATGAAACAAGAGGCACCATCAGGCTGACGACGTTAAAACAAGCATTACTTGAGAGGCAACCCAAGCTCTAAACCTTTTATTTTTCATTTGTTCAGTAAATTTTAGTTCATATCATATAGTAGATAGTTATTTTTCAATAATATAGTAGTAGTAATGACGTAATGTTGGTTTATTAGTAGGGCATCAAGGAAAAAGTCCACCAACTCAGACACTGCCTTTATAGCGCGGGCTACGCCAGGAACCTATGTAAGACGGCGTGAGGCGCACTGCCTCAATATTTAGGTACTGCCATACCAGTGCGGGGTGCGTTAGAGAACACTGTGATAGGATGCGGGATGCGCTATCTTGGGCTTATTCATTGTATATATAGCGCGGGGCGCGCCAAGTTACATTTTCATCGGTAGTAAGGGCGCCATCCGGCCTTACTTTACCTAAGTAAGCTAGGAAGGCGCTACCTTTCATTAAGATACGGTCTTGAAGGTAGTTTCGTAAATGTCAGTTTTTAAAAACCAAGTTGTCATTTCCCTTTCCCATCATAAACCCACATAAACCACTCCTTCCCGAATTTATGCCCAATTCAAAGTATCCCACTCACCCACAACCAATATAACTCCCTCATACACGTTCCTTTCATATTCCTCCATTATTCCTCTTCTATATCTACGTCTACTTCCTTCTCTCCGCCATATGCCATCTACTTGCAGATTCCCAACTCTACTTACCTCAATCATCCATAACCCTTCTAAGAGATAATCACCAAAATTACATTCCCAGTCCATCTATTTCCAATTCCTCCTCCCGAATACATTCACACACATTCTCAACCACTACAAAGGATTGTTCTCACAAGTTAGGCATCACTCTAAGGTGTGGAGACTGATTTTCTTCTATAAGGTATTTCCCAAGTGGTGCAATCTAATTCTCTTCTGAAGCATTCTTTCCTTTTCAACATATTGGTTGGAAATCCTTGGGATACTGTTGCCCAAGGAGTGTATTGGATTGTCTCTTATTGTGGCCTAGTGTAAGTCCTAAGGAGTCAAGTTTCGGGGTGTTAGCCTTGACTCTCACCAAATGTTTGACAATTTTCTTAAACAAAGTTTACACACTCTATTACTCCCAACGAACCATGTCTTCCCACAAGAGATTTCGTGCATCCACCTCTACTGCTCGGGCCCAATTCGACAGGACCAAATTCGTCAGTGAGGGTGCCGAGGCTAAGTTAAAAATGATCATTGATAAGAAGACTTTGGTATTAGAATGGGGGTTGAAGCCAGATGCAAATTTAGACGGGGATATGGTACTAATGATTGTGGAACGCAATTGGTTTCAACTAGTCGAGCAGCCACTACTCACGATGATCAACATCGTAAAGGAGTTTATGCCAACACAATTGAGCATGTTGGTCACACAGTCATGGTATGGGGTAAACCGGTGTCATTCCATGCCAATGCCATCAACGAGTACTTAGGACTAGAAACACGACAGATACACGCTATGAAGATGGCTTGCCTGATCTGGATGAACTGATTGTAAGATTGTGCAAACCAGGAACACAATGGGTTACCCGAGCCGAAACTAATGAAAAAAATAAGCTTTCTCCACTCAGTCTTAAGTCGTTAGGGAAAATCATGGTACGCCTTCATTTGTTCCCGGTTGATGCCTACACGCCATCAGAATGATGTTACTAAGGAACGGGTGCGGCTGCTATAAGGCATTATCCACCACCACTTTCGGGTGAACAATGCAGTTGTGTTCTACAATGTGAATGTGGGTGAACACATTCAAGAGTCGATCGACAGTCAAGCAGGGGGTAGTACCACCGGGGAGGGGGCTTTCTATGGATTTCTCATCACCGATTTGTTGTAGTAAAATTTCGAGTGTAATGGCATTCCTCCGAACCGATTCAGCAACCAATGGCTATAATCGACCAAGCTACCATTAAAAAGTAAAAAGCATGGGATGGGGCCCGATCGCATCCAAGAGGAGAAGGTTATATCATGATTCGACCACCCTCACCCCCGGTCGTGGCTGATCCAATGGAAGGAAAACCTGAGCCTGCTACCTCTTCGCGAATTCCATGGAATGAATTCTTATGGTTGGCTCAGCGTCAGTATTTGATGCTTCAGTACATTGTCAACGCATTCAATACTCTTGCTGAAGCTTTTTCTCGCTGCAATCCAAGTGTCGGTTGGTGGCATATACATTCTCATGTTCTCCCAAAGATACCCTCCTTGGATGATGACGAAAGCGTTGACTAGTCTTTCAGGGACACACTTTTATTTTCTTTATATTGTCTTAATGGGAACATTACTTATGTTAAGTTTGGGGGGGTTGTGCTTTATTAATTCTGTTGGTGATTACATATTCATGTTAGTTTTTAGTTTTTGATAAATTATTAATATAGTTGTTTTGTTGATGTTTTGTTAGTGATGACATTTAGATTCATTCATTCATAAAAAAATAAAAAAAATATTTCATACTTGCATGTTTATTTTGCAATTGCATTTAGTTTATACATTTGTATGAATCCAATTGTTAGATAGTAAGAGTCTAGTTTGCCAATGATGAGGTTGGAATTGTTTAGACAAGTATAGTATTGATTGTTAAGACTTTGATATAATTTCTTGTCTTGATTTGAATCTTGTTCTGTTTGAAACTAATATAATCAGGATAACTCCTTAGAAATAACTATGTTGACAGATTGTGTTTAAATGGACACATAATGGAGCTCTTGTGACAACCTGAATTTTTATAAGTTATTAAAATAGTAATTTAATAATTAAAATTCTTATTATGAGATGTTTTGAGTTTGAGTATGTACATATACATGCTATATATTTTTAAATATGTGATCTCGGTGTGAAGAAAAATATATATTCATATATTGGGAAAGTGAGGTTCAATAGTTAAGTTAACTATCGAAGAAATTAAACGAATTTGGTAATTAATTTTAAATATTTATTGAATTATATAAATATTTTAAATAACTCATTTATTCGTAGAAAAATAAATAATTTATGAAATTGTGGTATAATAATTTAGTTACGTGTGTATGATAATTAAATTAAAGCAAAGGTAAATTTTATTCTTTGAAAATTTAATTTAATTAATTAAATTAAATGAGATGTTTAATGTTAAAAAATAAGTAAATTAAATAAAGTGATGTTTAAATCTAATTTATTAATTAAATTAGATATATGATTATTTAGTAATCATCAGAAGAGTTATAATAAAAAATTATAATTATTATAATTATTATTGTAAGTTATGTAAATTGGTTACAGGTGTGACGAATAAAAATTATATATATAAAATGATTAAAATAATCTAGTATGGGGGGATATTGTGTGTAACCAAACACAGCCTTATGGATTTTGGTTTATTGTAACTGACGCCTTTTTATTTTCTTCACCTGACGTACGTGGGTTATATCACGTATTCTCCTAATAAGCTAAGAACAAAGAAAAGGAGAAACACGGAGAACTTTTAGAGGGAATCAAATGAAGAATTTCTAAACTTTGTTAACATCATCTTGCTAGTAGGAGATTCAAGGTATAATCCATTCTTAAATTTTCAAGTTTTAGTTTCGTAATCTTATTCTCTAAAATTATTGAATTTTGTTGGGTTAGGGTTTGAGGTGTTGATTATGTACATGTGTAATTTGATAATTGTTATATAAAAGTTGTATTGAGTAATCAAATTCATGGAAACGTGGTTTGTAGAAGAAAATTAAGATAACAATGTATTGTATATGAAAATGGATTAGTAAGTCCAAAATTTGATGTTCAATCTTTGCTATAATCTGTTAATTGGTTATATATTGTGTTAGTATATTAAGAAACGAAAACAACGAAAGTTGAATGAATTGAAATGGTTGAGAAACAAATTCGTAGTGAATGAATTCGCTAAAATGTCAAAACTTGAACAATTAGTATGATCATAAGTTGTAAATTCATATTTGGGTTAGTTAATGTTTATGTTAATTGTTGGGTATTTGGTATGTTGTAGTTTTATGAGTTATAAACCCATAGAATCGAGAATGAACCAATTTGGATGAGTATAACTCATGTTATGAAAATCGGAAGGGCTAAGGGTCTGTAAAATCACGAAGAACAAAGCCTGGGGGGCTGTACTACCTCCAGTAGCGCAATTGCGTCGGCGAGCATCGATGATCGGTGGATCGCTTCCGACCGGTGTAGTAAATTAAGCATAACCTTTTCATACGAACTCTGATTGAGGTGATTCAAGATGATCCGAAACGAGGACGAATAGACCTACAACTTTAGTTCTTTACGTGTTTCAGTTTGAGGTTGTTAGGAAGGGTCCAAATAGTCATCTAGGTGACTGTTACATATTCAGAGGCGATCGGAGGCCGTCAAACGAGTACATACGCAAGTATAGTGCTCCCAACAATGGAATATGTCATTCTAAGTGATGTAACATGAAAATTCATGATATTATACATGACATATAAGATTTCCTTGCTCATAATAGAAAGTATTGGCATGACTTAGTATGTGTTTTGAAAAGAAACTTAAAGATTTTGAAAATAAACCTTGTGGAAACTTATGTTCTATAAGTTCTGAACTTAGTGGTTTATAAAGATGATTGAGTTCAAATATAAATGAGCATGATATGGTGTTTATAGTGTCTTTGTTCATGATTAAACTTGTTAGACCTTGTGATTAGAGAAATTTCAAGAAAAGCTTAGTATAATAAGCTAATGAACATGAATGCTATATGATATAGTTTCTGAACTTGAAAAGATGTTAACATGACTTAGTTACTTATGGTAAGAGTTTCAAAGTTGATTTATATACGCTATATTGCATCATTCATGTAAAAGGATTACATATGAGTATTTAGATTCTAAAGGCTTGAGATGCCATGTTACGTTTTATTATGTCTCTAAACATGATTCGTAGGTAATGTACATAAAGATGATTTAATCAAACATGAGTTAAAGCATATTTCAAAGTGTTAAAGAATGCTAGTTGTGAATGAATGATATGAACATCATGATCATATGTATTAACAGATTCTGAGACCTCTATATGTAGAAATATGACCAAAGTTATAAAGTATGATAAATACATAACCTTTTATGCTTTAATTTCATGGAATTCATGAACTAAAACTTGTAAAAATGAACTCAAGAATGGTCATATGCTTATGTAAGAACCTCTAACATGTATGTATGTTAAAGTATAAGTGAATAGGTGTGTTAGAGTCGGACTGAAACAGGAAGTGCAAGCTCAACCCTGATCTGGCCAGGGGACAGCGCAGCTGTGCTGTACCTAAGCCTAACCAGGGCATAGCTGTGCCACAGGGCAATGATGCCTTATTATTTTAACTGTGAATCTAGACCTTAAAGCATGTAGGTATGAATGTCTAAAGCTATAATACTTGACATAGATGATGTTTTAAGCATAAGAGCATGTAATGGTTATATAAAACACAGAGTTGTTAAATTTTGCAAAATGCAAGAACTTTGTGAATCATGCATCTATGAGTTTGAAATGTGTAACGAACACATAGCGAGTCAAGTGTGTAATAGATATATATGAACGTTGATGTAAAGTACGAATGGTTAAGGTATACCTATACATACATAGCTATTCTAAGAGTATGATGAGAAAGTGAAATGTAGGTTTTACAAACCTAGTTAGGAAATAATGTAACATTATTATTATATTAAGAATGTATGAAATATATGACTAATGGATGTGAATCCATGATTATATAACTGTGTAGGAATACACGAAGTGCAGATACGCATTAAGCCGTTAAGTCGTAGTTCATAAACTACGAATCAGACAAGTCTTTCAATTCCTATTTGCTATGTGAACTTGATGATTAACTATTTTAAATCTTTATTGCATAGAGCATGATGTGTTATATATATGTTGAAAGTATGTAATGTTAAAGTCAATTTATGACTACGTTGATTGATTAAAGCATGATGATTGAGTAAGAAACTCAATCTTTATACTTGTTATATGAATTGCAACATGTATGTTATATATTGAGCATGTTATTATGTGTTATGTGATACATGAAAACTGTTAGATTTTGCTGGGCCGTCGAGCTCAACCTTGCAAATAACCACTTTTGCAGGTTCAAGATTCAAGGTAAAGTTATGTGTTACTTGAAAGACATGAATCAGATGTGATACTTGAAGATTTATACACTTTGGTTGTGTTATTATTATTTGAACCATGTTTAAGGTTCCGAATAATGTATTAATGTTGAATTGTAATATCATTTTGTGATGTAAACTTTTGTAGTATTAAAATGATTCTAAAATAGTTAGATGTAAAGGTTGAAGGTTTTGAGAACGAGAATAGTTTGTAATAGAAAATTTTAATTATTCCGCAAATTTCAATGGTTGTATTATCATTTAATGATGTAAAATTAGAGGTTGAATGTATTGTTAACGACCGAAGTTGAGAATTAAATTGTATGAATTTTGGGGTCGTTACAGTTCTTAAAGATAATGCTAGTTTAAATGAAAGAAAGACATGATAGGCAGATTAGGGGTGTTCAAAATTTTTGATTTTTTTTGGTTTTTTACCGAACCTGTTGATACCGGTACAGACGAAATCGATTTTTTTTATACCAGCTTTTTTGGTACCGATTTTTTGGTATTTTAACACTTTTCGGTACCGGTAGCGGTAATGACTTTTTTGAATTCGGTAAAAACTGAAATACCAAAATTTAATAATTTGATAATTAATAGTTAATGTTTTGTAATTTTATATATTAAATATTTTTTTATATATTAATAAATTTTATATAATAGTAGTTTTATTAATTTTTTTTATATATATTAATAATATTTTGTAGTTTTATTTTATATATTAATTATTATTAATAGTTAATGATTTCTTAGTTTTTTAAAAATTATTAATATATAAAAAAATTATTTAATTATTATTAATAATTATATATATTACTTGCAGATATATAATAGAAAAGCTGAACCAAAAAACCGCAAGATCGATTTTTTATCTTAACCAAGTCATCAAACTTGTAATTGATCTCGGTTTCGATTCTTGCTTTTCCGATAATTCGGATCGATCTTTGGTTTGGTATTTTCGATGCCGATTCAGTTTTTTACCGATGAGCACCCCTAGCAGTGATGGCTAAAATTAGACAAGAGCCTAAGTTTGAGGGAAATCTTGGGATATATAAGCTTTAATATATAAAAAATATGAATAAACATCGTGGTTAGTCTAGTTCTGTGGCCTTTGTTACTTGAGTAAGTACACCCGGGGGGATTGTCTCTACACCTAGCGCCCTAAAGCCTTAACGGTTTGAGAGTCGTTGGCTGAAAGCTCGCTAAGGGGTAGCACTGAAAAGCCTAAGAGAACTAGACATTGCACAACCATGAGTATAAAAAAATGATGAAAAATGGGAATTAAGAGCAAAGAGCCCCATGAATAAAAATATATAAATATATATATAAATAATAAATAAAGCATAAGTATCTCGTTTGGACTCTTGAATGTGGTAAATGTTTGACTTTAGTTTGATCTAGCTTGTTCTTGGATTTCGTGAGTTTACAATGTATGATGCCTTTAAAGAAGCCTATTATGTGTTGTATTTGACTTTATATGAGTTAGCATGGTTGCTCAGCATACACACACACACACACAATACCAGTAATAACATTTTAAGATTTGATGAATGATTGGTCTTGATATGATATATTATCATGTTTGCTTGATTTCTCCGAGGTCGTGTGATTAGACTATGTTCTGTCTTACTGCTAGAATCGTAGGCGTATAATAGATGTATTTGCATTGCATATCATTTTACTTGAGGACAAACAATGTTTCAAGTTTGGGGGAATTTGTGACACCCCCAAATCCCGATACTTTATTACCTCAAGATTTGGTGTTCACGTAATCAAAACATTCATATCTAACTACCCAATCATAATATAATTGAATAATAAAACATGCCCATACTGGATTACGTTAATAAAAACATTATCTCCCAAGTTATCTAACCTTTAATTATAATCATTCAAATGCGGAAATTAAATTATTACATCACATCATTATTTAAAGTCTATCATCATAACGATAATACAAAATTACAAGTCTTCATCACTTGTACATTTTCCCCTTTCCTTTGCTAGCTGTAGGTTTATCTACCTTCTCAACCATAGTTGCAATAAGTGTATAAATATGCAAGAGTGAGCAAACAAAGCTCACTTGAAATAAGAATAAATATCGTTACAATATTTGCCAAATAATAGGCTCAATAGAACTGAATGATATGTTCTATTAACATTACAACATTTGCCAAATCATAGGCTCAATAGAACTGAATGATATGTTCTATTAACATTCTTAAATTTACTACTGAGGGTCAAATGACCACAAACCATGTCCACGGTTATAATTAATCTTTCAACTTTAACTTTAACAGTCATATGACTATAAGGACTCTACGTACTTAGGGGGGTCAATCCTTCATACAATGTATTGTGCACAACCATTTTAACGCTAAACGTAAACCCCTAAACATAGGGTTGTTCATCTCAGTATTTAAAGTACAAGTCCACACCAAAGAAAGTTTGGTTTGGATAAGCTTTCAAGGGTAATTGAAGTTTAATGATCATCAACTAGGGAACTAGTTGAATCAACAATGCTTGATAACATAATAGTTGTTTAATAACAACATAACTTAGAACATTTGAGAATCATAAATGAACTAATTATACATATCAAACTCATGCTTGAAATAACTATAGAGCATAAGCATTCAGTAAAAAGAATAAAATGGTTAACCTTTGCTTGAACAGTAAAATAAGCTAAGGTTCAAGTCTTACACCATTAGAAATGAAATTCCTGAACGTACATTTAATTGATAGCAAGCTGGAAACTAAAAACTTGCCCAACAAGGTATTAACTCATGCAAAGAATTAAAACAGTTCAATAATAGAGACGAGAGCTCAAAAACTACGTTCATTATACCATAATAGAACTTTAGAAACTTGCTTAACTGTAAACAAGTTAGAATAAATCAATCGAATGAGAATTTCCAATAACATTAGAGTTAGAGTTTGCTCGAATGAATTTTAGGAACAATTGACTTATTCAATAACAGTTAAGATAAAGAGCTTGCTCAATCACAAGAATGAAGTTACACAATATAATAATAGAACTAATTCAACGAAAGTGTAGAGTTAGAAAACTTGCCTCGAGCATAAGCTAAAATATTAAAACTCACATTCACCTATACACAGTATTAAAACCACAACATCTATTAGACATACTAATATTCACTTTTCAATATAAAACGCATTACTAGCTAAACTTGTTATTTTAGCACAAGTCTTATGCTACCATTTACATTTCAGAATTCCCAAGTGTTAATCATCACAACACTTAACTAACGTTCATTGTATAAACTAAGTTATCACATAATGCGTTTTCAATTTACTAATCATTTTTGCAACTTTGATCTTACTAACCACAATTCACTATGTTATGTTAACCTTAACATTACACATTTAACATGCTAACATAATTTCAGACCATGTTATGATGCTTTCCCAAATCTGCAGAAACATCAGAAACCAGAATCTCAAACCAAGGTATGGCGCAGCTGCGCCATACAAAGGTTTTAGGACAGAATCTTATTGCTTATTTTTTTGCCTTTGGCACTTAACAGTAATGCTCTTGTGGGTGTTGATTAAACGCAGAGAGAAGGCTAATGAACGATGGCAAACTTTAGCCCAACAAACACAAATTTCACCTAATATACAGTAATATTAACACGTAAAATAAATATACAACTATCATAAACATGATTGCTCACATTTACAACCAATTAGAACAATTTAACACAAACTAAAACAATTTTAATTTCTCAAAATTCATATTTTCATACAAAAGCTCATTTTTTTATATTCATTCTAAAAATCATCACTGTGAATTCAATAGTTGGCCAAATCACCTCATTCAAATTACATTATACTCGTATCTCATTGAACTAACATATACAAGCTTCAATTTATAATTTAACATAAGAATTGACCATCTAAATTGGTACTTACCTAAGCCATACAAAGAATACATATACTGACAAATTTTCTTCCTACTGTCAAACGAATTTAGCATCCAATTCTCTTCTTTAAACATAAACTCTATCATTATAGCATGTATAACTACCATAACTAAATTACATAACAAAATTCGGAAGAAATATAATTCACAGAGCATAGAAAAACTTTGTCGTAGTTCACATATGTAGACATATATATATATATATATATATATATATATATATATATAAAGTCCCGATCCTGTCCGGACTCTCGGACAGGACTAAAATTCGGACCCCAATTTTTTTTTTTTTTGCTTTTTTTAATACAACTAAAAAAAATATTTAATATTTTATGGAATTGAAATTTTTTCATAATACAGTATTTTGGACGTGATTTGGGTACATATAACAAAATATGTCTGTACAGTCTGTGCAGTTTGTACCACTATTTTTTGGTATAGGTATTCAAATCACCCCCAAAATATTGTATTATGGAAAAATTCGAGCCCATAAATATTAAATATTTTTAGTTATTTTTTGAAAAAAAAAAAAAAAATAAATTTTGGGGTCCAGCATTTTAATCTGTCTCGAGTCCAACAGATCGCTCGTATATATATATATATATATTAGGGTTGCATAAGAAATACCTTCAAATTGCTTGCAAACCTTTTTGATAAACACTGCAAAACGCTCTTAAATCCTTCTCTCTCAAATTCTCTCAACTCACACAAAAAAAACTCAGCCACTAGAATGCGTATAGAAAACAAAAGCTAAGCCAAAATCAATTGATAGCCAGCGTAGGAAATAACTGATAGTCTTAATACGCTGACTTAATTCTAATGGCAGTTACACACTAACGTATATAATATAAATATATTATATTTATTATTTTAATTATATTTTATTTATTCTATTTATTTTATTTAAATTTCAAAAACTAGAAATCCCAAAAGCCATAAGGCTTGTTTGGCAAAACTCCTTTAAATATTAAAGAATTAATATATTAAGCCTTATTTGTTAAAAACTAAATTAAACTACTTTAATTTATTTTAATAACTCATTATAATATAGTTATTTGTCACACTATATTTAATCAAGCTTTTATATTTAATTTAATTAATTCAAATCACAATTAATTAAATAAATCCTTTAATCACATAACACAATACAAATAGTTAACCATTAAATTGAAATTTCAATATAATAATCATTTCCTTAATTCATCAATTATTTATTTAACAAATAATTCTTCAAATAAAATTAAATCACTTAAACAAATATTTATTCAACGATAAACATATCCATTAAATGTTTATATAATTCAATAAATATTTAATATTACAATTAAAATTCTGGAATGTTCCATCATTCCCTCCTTAAAAGGATTCTGTCCTCAGAATAACAATTCAAACAATCGAATCATCACATTCTTCCCTACTTACAAAGATTCTGTCCCCAGGATCAAAGACATAGATTAAACAAATAACTCTGGGTAACTTTTCATCATTTCAGCTTCGAGTTCCCACGTTGCCTCTTCGACATTGTGGTTTCTCCATATCACCTTCATAGAAGGTATCACTTTATTTCTGAGCACTTGTTCTTTCCTGTCGACTATCTGGATAGGAACCTCTCCATAAGAAAAATCTTTACTGGACTACAATGGTTCGTACTCGATCACGTACTTGTAATCGGGTTTATACAGGTGTAACACCAAAATGTGAAAAACATTATGAATGTTTTCCAACTCTAGAGGTAGAGCTACCTCATAAGCCACTTCCCCCACTCTTCATAGTATTTCAAACGATCCAATAAATCTTGGGCTGAGCTTTCCTTTCTTGCCAAAACGAATTTTCCCCTTCCAAGGAGAAACTTTTAGAAAAACGAAATTTCCTACTTCAAATTCGCGATTCTGCCTGTGTTGATCGGCATACTTTTTTTGTCTGTCTTGGGCTGCTACCAATCTTGTCATGATGTGTGACGCCCCCAAAATAGGTATACATCACCCATCTTGGGTCTCCAGATACATGGTACTGAATACAAATACAAACTTAATTATACAACTGTCGTGTAAAATATGACAAAACATAGGCTGTGAGTTTTAATACAAATATTGTCATCTAGACAATATCCACACTCAATGGAGTCCTCATTACATTTATTATCACACTATTTTATAGAATAGTGAGGACTACTAAAACAACCATCTGGACCGTCAATCTGTTCCCCGACTCATCCCAGCTATATTCTCATTTTCTGAAGAGAACAGTGAAAGAAAGGATGAGCTCAACTAGCCCAGTAAGAAATACTATGACTAAGATAATGTAGAATAATTTATCGTTAGCCTTCAACATTGTTAAACTGATAAAATATAACAAACATCAAGTTTAACTACAGTGGAACAAGCAATCCATTAGAAGAGTCAAGTAGAGAATAAAATCTACTATCTTCTATGATTTAAAAAGTTTTTCATCAACTTTATTGCTGAGACACAGCTTAATAAATAAAACTGAATCATCCCTGCACCACGGCCAAGGATATTCATGTAATCATCAATGGCCATGACTATACCGAATAATCCTTGGTCATAATCATACCAACAACTATCCACCAATGAATTACAGGCCAATGAGGATTTTTACCACATCATTCGTCACATTATGGTCATGATTATACTGAATAATCCATGGTCATAATCATACCAAGTCCATCTATGCACGTAAGCCAAAGATGACTTTCAACATAATATAATCATGAGGATGATGACAATTCAATAAAACAAGTTCAAGAATAAATTTTAAAGATTTATAAGTTAATTTATCCTGAACTCAATAACGTCCAAATTGTCAACATGATACTGCTTTGTAGAGTAAAATTCAAGAATGCTCAGAAGAATATTTTCATGAAAAGATACTGGATGAAGCGCAAATATGAAGGATATTCCACTAATTTCATGGAGTATAGAAGCCAAAGCTTTAACCAACTGAGTATAATAGAATATATGAAACTGTAAATGGATTTTCGCCCGCCATGCGGTAATCCACGTAGACAAGTTATTTCCATAATTTAATAAGGAATGAATACGAAGGATCATTCACTATGCATGTGGTAATCCACATAGACAGGTTATTCCAACAGAATAATAAAGAATGGAATAACAGAAGAATTCACCATGCATGCGATAGACCGCACAGACAAGTTATTCCAGCGTAATAATAAAGAATGGAACCGTGTCATGTGTAATCCGCACTAACGAGGATATTCCAATGAATAATCCAATGTAATAATAAAGAATGGAACTGTGTCATGCGTAATCCGCATTGACAGGATATTCAAATGAATAATAAAGAATGTAATATCAACAGAAATTCACGTGCATGCGATAGACCGCATGCATGAGTTATTCCAATGTAATAATAAAGAATGGAATAACAGAAGAATTTCACCAGGTATGCGGTACTTTGCATAAACAGGTTATTCCAACATAATAATAAAGAATGAAATAACAACCCTTACGAGTATTGAAAGAAAATATCTCTCTTCATGAATACGAAAGAATAATATCCCTTACGAGTACAACAAATAATATCCCTTACGAGTACAACAAATAATATCCCTTACTTTAGAAAAAACTGGATATTAGAAAAGTGAAGTAGCAGAATACTTTTCTTCTTTGTCTCTATAGTTTCTCTCTCTAGAGTTTCAGTGAATTCGTAAGAAATAATGAAGGAATGAGCTTCTATTTATAGGAGAATGGACTGAATAGTAACTAATTCATGAACGGTCCATATTGATTTACTTTTAAATGGACGGTCCATATTGATTTACTATTAAAACTTAAAGCAAAGGTCCATACTGATTTACTATTAAAACTTTAAACCATCGATCCATATTGATTTACTATTATAACTTTCCACCAGCGGTCCATATTGATTTACTATTATATCTTCAACCAACAATCCATATTGATTTACTATTATAACTTCAACCAACGTTCTGAAAAATTATCACATCTCCTCATGAAATAATATTGTACCCAAAATGATTTGGACCGAAAAGAAATATATTTTTTGGGTGAATAGTACCCTGTGAATAGTACCCCAAGAATAGTACCCCGACACAAAAAGTGTCCCAAATACCCGAGTGAACAATACTAGAGTGAATAGTAACCCGTGAATAGTATTCCGACACAAAAAGTGTCCTAAATACCCGAGTGAACAATACTAGAGTGAATAGTAACCGGGTGAATAGTAATCCGTGAATAGTACTCCGACACGAAAAGTGCACCGAATACTCGATTGGTCAATATAACCTCCAGACATCAATTACTATCGAAATAAATGTCGATTTCCACTAACACTAATAATCCCAACACAATGGAACTATCAATTTCATCTTTAATCAACACGAACTTATTCATCATTAATATTATAACGCACAATATTTAACAACCAGGTCGTTCCCAGGAAAGAGGGGGCTTTTTGATAAGGATTTCTCCTTATTGGCGCGCAATTAGGTGACTAAACCTCTCCTTGACAGAACTTCTAAACATTGTCAATATTGCAAATAAAAATATGAATAACTTTGTCGTCTCAATTATTGATTTAATAATAATAAATATTATGCAGATGATAATGTGACAATAATTGAATCAATAATATGAGAGATATGATGCAACAATTACTGTAGCAATAATTGAGTATAACTGAGTGACTTCTTACGTAAGCATCAATAATCAATACTGTAAGACCCCAATTTTATGAAATAAAAGTATTCAATTTTTTCTTATAATTACTATTCAGTAAATGGTTAAATTGATAAAAAGTTAAAGTTAAGGGTGATATATGAATTTTTTTCAAAATACGCAAGTGATTATAAAATATTCATTGTTGTCGGGGAATATTCGTTTGGTCAGGGAATATTCTTCCTGTCGGGGAATATTCATACGAGGGCGCAGCCTTTTATGGCCCCATAACGGAAAGCGATTGGATGAAGAAAATGACAAGTATATGTTGTTTACAAATAATGGCATAGTTGTTACCGTTAATACTGTTGGAATACCCGGTGGTTCAAACATAGTAATACGCATTGTTGCACAGTAGCACACGGTATTGCACCAATTATTGATTCTTACATAAGAAGGCACTACTCAATAATTGTTACAGTAATTACTGTTAAGTATTTTATTGATTCAATAATTGTTGCGTTGATATTTTATATTATTGTTATTTTAATAATTGTCACTACACAGTATTTTCCATTATCGAAGTAATAATTCATATTATCTGAATAATATTATTAGATAATATTATTGGTAATGTCTAGAAAGTTCTGTCTAAGGAGAGGTTTGGTCACCTAAATTCAAGCGCAAAGTGAGGAGAAATTCTTATTGAAAGCCCCTCTTTCACAGGAACCGCTATTCAAGTTGTCATTATTGTGATTACGTAATATTATTTGTGAATAATTAATTATTAATTTATATGATAAGAAAAATATTCATTTTATGTGGATATAGATGGAGAAATTTTTTTAAAGTGACAATTGTTGAAAATTGATATTTTATCTTTTCTGATAAAATAATATTTTATTATATTATTATAATATAATACTGATGATATTTTTACAATGAATGTGGGATATATGAGTATATGAGGGGGAAGAGTATTTTTATTGTAAAAGTTATTTAAAACATGTTAAACATGTTGGTGGACCCATTTCTTGACTGAAATTTGATTATAGCCTATAAAATCGTCCGTATGTGGATTTCGGTCAATTTTTGTTTGGAATTTGGAAAAACTTTCTTCTGTAAAGTTGTAGAGAATTGAATTTCCTATAAAAATTCGTACGATTCGAATTTTCTAATAAAAGGGATATTTATTATGAATTATTGAGGTTCCGTAGTTCCGAAATAATTGATTTTTGAAAGTTTTAATTATTTTTAATAACAAAAATGTTTTTTTTTGTTTTTGTTATTCTTTGTTGGCTGAATTCAGATCTGAGAAGTGGGCGTAAGAATTTTTGATATATATATATATATATATTATATTAAATTTTCTACTTTGGTGTTCTAAGCAATTTCCTATAAATAGGTGCTTAGGTTAGAATTGAAAAATCACACCAGAAACTGAAGTTTTCTCTCTATTTCTCTCTCTATATTATCAAGTGGATTCTTGTGAGTATTTTGATATCTTGAGTGTTGCTATACGGTGCAAGTTCGTTCAGCGTTATTCCAGTCAGAAGTATTGTTCTTTGAGGTAAGGGGTAGTAAGGGAGATTATTTTCTTCATAAATGATATTATTTCTTCAATATCATTATGCCAAAATATTGGTTTGAACTTTTTTATCAAATTTGGAACTTATTCATGTCGGGGTTACTATTCATGAGTTACTATTCACGAGTTATTATTTATGAGTTACTATTCATGAGTTACTATTCACGAGTTACTATTCACGAGTACTATTCACGAAGCATGATGATATTTTTTTGTGAAATTTCTATCTTTTGGTGTCGGAGTAACTATTCATGTATACGACACTATTCACGTATACAGCACTATTCACAAATACGACATTATTCACAGAAAAATTAAGTGTTCTTCTCTATGTCCAAGATTGTCTGTTATGATTCCTATCTTTGATTGGATCTATGTTTTGATCATTCTTGAATTTTACTCCACTCTGGTTATTTATGAAGTATTTTTGAACTTGGGTTGTGTAAAGTACGAATCCTTAATATTTGTTCTTTTGTTTCACTGGATTCGTTTTCTTTAAAAATTTTTGCATCATCCTCAGTGATATAACTGAATATCTTTGGCCTGTAGTGCAAAGATGAATGATTTCTGATGAATATCTTTGGCTCGTAATGCAAAGATGACCTGTTCCTGTTGATGAATATCTTTGGCCTATAGTGCAAAGATGACTTGTTGATGAATATCTTTGGCCTGTAGTGCAAAGATGACTTGTTGATGAATATCTTTGGCCTGTAGTGCAAATATGACTTGTTGATGAATATCTTTGGCCTGTAGTGCAAAGATGACTTGTTGATGAATATCTTTGGCCGTAGTGCAAAGATGAATTTATTACTAGGATTATGAACATGAACTGTGATTTGGTATAACCACGATCTTTGATGTTTCAGGTGATGAAAATTAACTTTGTCCTGGATGAGGAAAGGAATTTAGAACTACAATTACGATTATGAGTTATACACGTGATTGTGGACAGGAATTGTTGATTAATGTTACAGGGATAAAACATTGTTGATGGACTTTTAACATGGAGAAGATAAATTTTATGGTCTATTTGACTCTTCTAATGGATTGCTCGTTCCGCTGCAACTATGGTTGAAAAGTTTTATCATCTACCATATGTTCTACATCTCTGATTTATTATTGTTGAAGGCTATTGATAATTTATTTATCTTTAGTCATGATATTCTTTACTGAGCTAGTTGTGCTCACCCTTTTGCTTCACAATTCCTTTCAGGTAATAAAAGTGTAGTATTTGGGTTGAGCGGGGATATGAGGGAATAGAGCGGTGGTCTATATAGTTGTTGAGGGTGAGGTGAACTTAACTTGGAAGGGTGTTTTGCCACTATCATACAAGATGTCTAATGACATATAACCTCGTGTCATCATAAGACAGGGTTGTGCTCATCCACTTGCTGAGTATATTTACAAGCACTTCCTATATAATCTTGGTGTTTGTTTGGAGTATAATACCCAATTAGAGACGGTGGAGATAATGATATGTCAAGAGAAGACTCACCATTGGGAAGAATATGATAGTAATCTTTTCATTTTTCTTTGGGGTCTATTGGGTCAACCAAGGATAATTTTGTGGGCATATGATATCTATAATAACCTAGACGCATGGCCTCCCATGTACGAAGGTTTCCTTGAGCACTTCCCAAAGATTTTAATTTCTACCCAAAGATTTTAATTTCTAAAACAGTTTTCGACTATACCTTTATGTAAGGTGCCATTATGAGGTGTTGTCCACGGTTGGGACATGAGTCACAATTGGTATATATTTGTATTTAAACTCACAGTTTAAGTGTTGTCGTATCTTGCACGACAATTATATTAATAAAGTTGTAATTGTTTTCTGTACCATGTATTTGGCGACTCAGAATGGGTTGGATGGAATAGACCTATTTTGGGGGTGTCACAAATACCGTGTGCTACTATGCAACCACGCGTATTACTGTATTTTTACTACCAGGTAGTTCAACAGTTTTAACAGTAACACTTTCGCCGTTATTTTTATAAAAAGATATTTCTATCGTTTTTTAACTCTGACAATAATTTTGTTGTGGGGTCCACCAATGATTGTACCGTCGTACAAATATTCCTTGTTAAAATGAATATTTCCTAACCAAACGAATATTTTATAACAACTTGCATACTTTACAAAATTTATAAATATTACCCACAACTATAACATTATATAAATCCACACCATAATATTTAAAAAAAAATTCAAGAAATTTAAATCTTTATTCATAAAATTTATCCCTCCTTATGAAATTTTGCCCTGAAAATTTATGTACGTACCTGGTATGCCGAAGAGATGAGGATACCTTGACTTCATTTCAGATTCTAACTCTTGAGGTATAACCTTTGTGTGTTGAATACGATCCTTCTTATCCAAGATTTTAACACGTATCTAATCATACATTAAATCTTCTGCTATCTCGCCTAGTTCTAATTCCATAATGTGGTTCGGTTCGTCCACATAATTACGTAACATCGATATGTGAAAAACATTATGAACACGCGACATACTTGGTGGTAAAACGAGTCTATAGGCCACAGTTCCTACTCGATCAAGGATTTCAAATGGGCCAATTAAATCAAGGGTTGAGATAACGCCTTCTTGAACCTTTTCTTCAAATTCATCAGATTCGGGTGTGTAGCTTGAGCGGCTTTAACTTTATCGATTAAAGTCTATTCTAATCGTATATTCGTTATCTGCATATGGGTCCCTAGAGTCTTTAACTCTATCTCCATCATTTGTAAGTTATACGAAATGGGTCTTTGTGTTAACAACATCACACTCGTAAACGCATACGATCTTCTACTCAACGCGTCAGCTACCACGTTCGCTTTTCCCACGATGATATGAATGGTACGATCGTAATCTTCAACAGCTCGAGCCAACATCTTTGGCACATTACACGTTCATTTTGGGTGAAAAAAATATTTGAGGGTTTTAGAAATGGGTTTTGTACTGGGGTCAATACAAAATTCAATTTCACGCTCTAGGGGTAGGCTAAGAAGTCTTCAAGAATACGTTAGGAGATTTATTAACAATAGAAAATCATTCAAAACTGTGACTCTCATCCAAGACTTGGATATCACGTCACATTGATACCTATTAACTTGCCACCGTTATTCACAACTTCCCCTATGGAAAGTTCGGCTTCGGTGCATTCCACACAAGGAAGTTACCAGCGAAAGGCTCAGGGCTCTTTACTTATGGCTTAATATAACAGTGATTGACTTTAGTGGTTTAGTTGCTTGAATTCGTATAACAGGTTGGTTAGGAATATGAAAGCTAACAACCTTACAAAAAGCTTGATGAGTAGTTAACCAATCGATTCCTAAAATCACATCAAAGGCAAGTATTTTCAAAGAGATAAGATCGACAGGTAATGTGAAAGTGTCGATTTGAATCAACAAGATTTATAAACAGTGGACGTAATGAAGGTTTCTAATATCAAAGTTTCAACCAATAAGTCAAAGTCTAATTTCTCCGAAGTCAAATTTAAACGTTGAGCACAAGCAAAAGAGATAAAAGAATGGGTAAAACCGGTATCTAATAAGGTATAGACTTCGCAAGAATTTATAATTAACTAACCCGTGCTAACTTCGTTCGGGTTACTCGCTTTTTGAGAAGTCACAAAAAACGCTCTTTCTGAAACCACCGACTTTTGTTTTTTGTCCAGATCCGCCTTTTGGTGCCACCGTCCCCACTGGACTTGACTTTGGTGCACGAAATAATCAAAGCTAAGTGACCTTCTTTTCCATTAATTATAACATGCTTTTGATCGCATCACACAGCTTTAGATCGATGTGTCCTCCCTCCGCATTTGTAACATACGATCGACGATTGTTTCGCCTTCCTAAACAACAGTCTTTGGTCCGACGTCTTTCCATTATTATTGAATCTCCTCTTCTTGAAATTTCCACTCCTATTATCTTCGCCATGATTACCACCAAGTGGTTACCATTCTTGGCATGATAATTTCCCCACGATGGTTATCATTGTTCGATGGTCGCCGCCATCGGTATGATTATTATCGTGTTGTTGGTTGTTACCTTTTGGTTGAGCTGACTCAACGGTCTCATGTGCTTCATTGCTTATCCCAACATTTTCGGATGCCATTTTCAAACACTGTCATAAAACAAGGGTTAATTAACATATCACATATTATCCCTATACTCTGACCAACCAATTAAATACGAAATAAACTTAGGTAAGTCATACTAGCGAAGGAATTCCCCGCCTCTCCCCTCCTAGTTCTTGTCTCACATCTCAGCCAGGGATCATATCCCTAAGCTTTGATACCAACTGTGACTCCCCCAAAATAGGTATACATCACCCATCTTGGGTCGCCAGATACATGGTACTGAATACAAATACAAACTTAATTATACAACTGTCGTGTAAAATATGACAAAACATAGGCTGTGAGTTTTAATACAAATATTTTCATCTAGACAATATCCACACTCAATGGAATCCTCATTACATTTATTATCACACTATTTTATAGAATAGTGAGGACTACTAAAACAACCATCTGGACCGTCAATCTGTTCCCCGACTCATCCCAGCTATATTCTCATTTTTTAAAGAGAACAGTGAAAGAAAGGGTGAGCTCAACTAGCCCAGTAAGAAATACTATGACTAAGATAATGCAGAATAATTTATCGTTAGCCTTCAACATTGTTAAACTGATAAAATATAACAAACATCAAGTTTAACTGCAGCGGAACAAACAATCCATTAGAAGAGTCAAGTAGAGAATAAAATCTACTATCTTCTATGATTTAAAAAGTTTTTCATCAACTTTATTGCTGAGACACAACTTAATAAATAAAATCGAATCATCCCTGCACCACGGCCAAGGATATTCATGTAATCATCAATGGTCATGACTATACCGAATAATCCTTGGTCATAATCATAAACAACTGTCCACCAATGAATTACAGGCCAATGAGGACTTTTACCACATCATTCTTCACATTACGGTCATGATTATACCGAATAATCCCTGGTCATAATCATACCAAGTCCATCTATGCACGTAAGCCAAAGATGACTTTCAACATAATATAATCATGAGGATGATGACAATTCAATAAAACAAGTTCAAGAATAAATTTTAAAGATTTATAAGTAAATTTATCCTGAACTCAATAACGTCCAAATTGTCAACATGATACTGCTTTGTAGAGTAAAATTCAAGAATGCTCAGAAGAATATTTTCATGAAAAGATATTGGATGAAGCGCAAATATGAAGGATATTCCACTAATTTCATGGAGTATAGAAGCCAAAGCTTTAACCAACTGAGTATAATAGAATATATGAAACTGCAAATGGATTTTCGCCCGCCATGCGGTAATCCACGTAGACAAGTTATTTCCATAATTTAATAAGGAATGAATATGAAGGATCATTCACTATGCATGTGGTAATCCACATGATGCGAGTTATTCCAATGTAATAATAAAGAATGGAATAATGAAGAATTCACCATGCATGCGATAGTATCGCTGAGACAAGTTATTCCAATGTAATAATAAAGAATGGAACCAGTCGTGTGTAATCTCAGACTAACAGGATATTCCAATGAGAATAATAAAGAATGGAACAAAGTCATGCGTAATCAGACCGACAGGATATTCCAATGTAATAATAAAGAATGTAATATCAACAGAATTTACTGTGCATGCGATAGACCGCATGCAGAAAAGTTATTCCAATGTAATAATAAAGAATGGAATAATGGAAGAATTTCACCGGTATGCACAGTACCAGCGATAAACAAAAGTTATTCCAACATAATAATAAAGAATGAAATAACAACCCTTACGAGTATTGAAAGAAAATAACTCTCTTCATGAATACGAAAGAATAATATCCCTTACGAGTACAACAAATAATATCCCTTACGAGTACAACAAATAATTTCCCTTACTTTAGAAGAAACTGGATATTAGAAAAGTGAAGTAGCAGAATACTTTTCTTCTTTGTCTCTATAGTTTCTCTCTCTAGAGTTTCAGTGAATTCGTAAGAAATAATGAAGGAATGAGCTTCTATTTATAGGAGAATGGACTGGATAGTAACTAATTCATGAACGATCCAGATTGATTTACTTTTAAACGAACGGTCCATATTGATTTACTATTAAAACTTAAAGCAACGGTCCATACTGATTTACTATTAAAACTTTAAACTAGCGATCCATATTGATTTAATATTATAACTTTCCACCAGCAGTCTATATTGATTTACTATTATATCTTCAACCAACGATCCCTATTGATTTACTATTATAACTTCAACCAACAGTCTGAAAATTTATCACATCTCCACATGGAATAATATTGTACCTAAAATGATTTCGACTGAAAAGAAATATATTTTATGGGTAAATAGTACCCCGTGAATAGTACTTTGGGAATAGTACCCCGTAAATAGTACCCCGACACAAAAAGTGTCCCAAATACCCAAGTGAACAATACTAGAGTGAATAGTAACTGGGTGAATAGTAATCCGTGAATAATACTCCGACACGAAAAGTGTCCCAAATACCCGAGTGAATGTGACACCCCCAAATCCGGCACTTCCATTTCCACAGGATTTGGTGTTCACTGTACAAACATCATCCATCTATCTACCCATAAATAAATGCAAACCATGCAATAGATAGAAATAATAATAAATCTCCCCTTATGGGTTACATCAACTACATAATAAATAAATCCCAGGTTACTCTAACCTTAAATCATCTGTGCGGAAACATAAACAAATAAGTCTTAAGTAACATCAATTCTAATTACATCAAATAAATAATCAGTCTTCATTACTTGCTAAGCTTGCCCTTGCCTTTACTAGTGGAAGGTTCGTCTGCTCTTTCGTTCTTAACTGCAATGTTATTATTACGCAAGAGTGAGCACGATTGCCCACAAGTATAACAATATAACAATGAATAATAACATGCGAGAGAAATAATAACTTCTAAAATAAAAGCTCAACTTTTGAATCAAGAATGAATAACAAGAATCAAAAGATTTCTGAGGGTCATAAGACCTTGAACTATGTCCTAGGTTAGCAAGGGTTATACTTGAAACCTTTAACAGTCATAAGACTATGGACCTTTCTACTGCGATTTTGGGGGGATCACCATTAGTACCATCACATCGCTGCATAATATCTTAACGCTAACGATAAGTAAATCCCCTCGCAGGGTTGTTCATCTCAGTTTGACATTCGAGTCCGCACCAAAGGAAGTTTGGTTTGGATAATTCAATAAGGGTTCTAAAATTTAGAACATCCATCAACTAAGGACTAGTTGAATCAATAAAGTTCACTAGTCTAATAAGGTTCAACAATAATGATATTCGATTTGAATAATAATCTCAAGAAGTATACAATAGGATAATTATTGTATAACTGAATCATACTTGAAAAGATAATTAATCTTTAATATAACATTTGAACTTGATTAATAGTAATGATAATTTACTCGAGGTAAATAATAAACTTGAACAATAATGACAAGTAGGGTTAGGAAACTTGCCTCGTGCGTAGATTACACTTTAACTAAGCACGTTCTTTGAATTTAATCCTACATACCATTCACATTCACAATACCAGTTAATTATAACTTAACTAATCATCATAAACTCATTCTTTTTATCTACTTTGATTATTGACTATACTTAGTCAAATTATCACTTTGTCACATAATTTGTACTTCATGAATTATCAAGCTAATTATATATTCAATAATTCAATCCACATGCAATTATGTTATTTACATGTTAAACAACTATTTTAACACCTCATTATACTTCTAACATGTTTACATGTTCATTAAATTAATTTACTAACACATTGCTAGACTTAAACATTTTAAAATTTTCATTTCTGGAGCATTCTCAGAGAGTAAAGGCATACGCCACGCTTATACTTAGGTCTTGTGTCATATGGCTTAGGACACTCGGCATCGTGGAGCTAGTGGTGTATGCCATGGACTTAAGGCACTGGACAGCGTAGCAATACGATTTGATGAAGCTGTAAACTGCTCGTAATTCATAAAATGGCGTAACACAAACCCAAAAACTCCAATTAAATTACTACTACTAAATTAATCATACCCACATGTTATAATTCATGCATAAACATAACCCAACATTTATAGAATGGTTTTAACCCATTAAAACACATAATCACAGAGTTAAAATCTATTATTTCACTGACTTTGATGTTCTTGAAGGTTTTGAAAATAAAACATGAAAATTGTCACTACGGATTCGTTATAACACCGAATCCGTTTATTTAAACTTTGGTCTCTTCGTATTAAAATGCATAACAATATACGAATGTAAACTTTAGGGATAATATACGATCAACACATAAAATATCGCGTATAAGGCCATATGGCCAAAACCCAAACTCTGTAATTTTGAAAAACATATACGACATGTATTTTAATGAAATAGATGATATGGTTTGTGATATATATATATATATATATATATATATATATATATATATATATAATTAAATACAATGTAGTAACATTTACCACATATACAACACATAATCCACACCCTTTATAAATACAGAGACTTTACAGAAAACTGTGAAAACCATTTTTGTAAAACTCAAATAACGTAAATTAGAAATTAGGAAGGAGGAGATTACCCTATAAAGTATAAATTAGAGGATGATCAATGATGATCCTTTTATAGGTATTTGATTGATTACACACTCACAATCTTTTCTCAATCTAAATTCTTTTCTCTCTGTGAACTCTAAGAAAATATGCTCGCTTTGTTTTCTAGACTTAGAATAATAAGAAAGAAAAGAAGACGTCAGATTCAAATGAATCGACGTTGTTGTGGGTGGGCTACTCCATCATGGGTAATCGCCTCTAACTCCTCTAAGGCCATGTTTGCTTAGCAAGAGTAGATTATAAAACCACTTAATTTAATAAAGCTTTATCATATAGTTTGAAAATGTCACACTCCTTATAAAATAAATCCAATATTTTATTTAATTTATTTTAAATAAAATATAATAATTTCTCATAAATTCACATAGTCACATAATTAAATTTTCATTCATTAATTATAAAATAATAATTAGGCTTATTAAATATTTGCTTTTTAATTTAATAAACTCACATAATTACATACTTGAATAATAATTATTCTCCACATTAATTTAATAAATATAACACAAATCATTAAATTAATCTATCACAATTGCATCAATTAATTATTTAATCTAATAATTAAATCATCGAAAATATTTATTTAATTCAATAAATATTAAAATTAATTTACAAAATCTCGCTCATCACATCTTTTCCCCTTAAAAGGATTCTCATCCCTCGTAATCACGACTCAATAAATTCGACCCATTACATTCTCCCCCCTTACAAAGATTCTCATCCCCCTTAATCGCTTTTACACATAATTAAGAAAATAAATGAGGGTAATTCTTCATCATATTCTCTTCGAGTTCCCACGTAGTTTCTTCAGCGTTGTGGTTTCTCCAAATTACCTTAACAGAAGGTATAACTTTATTTCTGAGAACTTGTTCTTTTCGGTCGACAATTTGGACAGGAATTTCTTCGTAAGATAAGTCTTTCTCAAAATGTAGGGGTTCGTATTCAATTACATGCTTGTAATCGGCTTTGTAAGGTCGTAACACAGAAACATGGAAGATGTTGTGCACATTCTCGAGTGCTGGAGGTAAGGCTACCTCGTACGCAACTTCTTCGATTCTTCTCAGTACTTCAAAGGGTTCAATAAATCTTGGGCTCAATTTTCCTTTCTTTCCAAACCTGATCTTCCTCTTCTAGGGAGAGACCTTCAAGAAAACATAACTACCTGATTCAAACTCGATATTTTTATGATGTGGATCAGCGTATTTCTGCTGTCGATCTTGAGCCGCTACCACCGTGTTTCGGATCACTTTGACTATTTCATTATTCTCATTGTACCAATTTCGCCCTATCAATTGTCTCTCACCAATTTCATCCTAGTAAAGCGGAGTTCTGCACTTTTTGCCATATAACGCTTCGTAAGGCAGCATGCCAATACTAGCGTGGTAACTATTGTTGTAGCCGAACTCTACTAACGATAGGTGATCATCCCAATTTCCTTTGAAATCCATCACACAAGCTCTTAGCATATCTTCTAATGTCTGAATCGTTCTTTCGCTATGTTCGTCTGTTTGAGGGTGGTATGTTGTACTCATTCACGTACCCATGCATTCCTGTAGACGTTTCCAGAAGTTCTATGTAAAATGCGGATCTCTATCAGAAACAATTGACACCGGCATTCCATGTCTCGAAATGATTTCTTTCACATATAACCTCGCTTAACCGATCTAAGTTGAATCTGATTTTGATCGGAAGGAAGTGTGCGGATTTCGTCAGTCGATCAACGATAACTCATACTGCGTCGTAGCCTTTCTGAGTCGTCGGAAGGCCAACCACGAAATCCATTGTAATATGTTCCCATTTCCATTCGGGATCTCTAACGGTTGTAGCAATCCACTCTGGCCTCTCGATGTTCTACTTTCACTTTCGACATGTAAGACACTTGGCAACACATTCTCGCAACATCACGCTTCAAATTCGCCACCCAAAATGTTGTCTCAAGATCTTCGTACATCTTGGTACTACTGTGGTGAATCGAATATAGTGAGCTATGAGCCTCGCTCAAAATGTCTTCTTAAATCTCAGATCAAGTGGTATCCAAATTCTACTCTCAAATCTTTATTCCTTCCTTATCCATCTTAAATCTGGTTCGGTTCCTTCATATATCTTCTTTGTCACCTTTTTATATTCTTCGTCCTGAAGCTGAACCTCCTTAACTTTATCCAGTAAGGTTGTACCAGATTGTATCTGAAATAGCTTCTCATCAATTTCTATAGGATACTTTACCTCTAACTCCAGTTTCTCCATTTCTGAAATTAGCTCCTCCTGAGCAGTTAACATCATCAATTTCTCACGACCCTTTCTACTTAAGGCGTCGACAACCACATTTGCCTTTACCGGATGGTATAAAATCTCACAAATGTAATCCTTAATTTACTCCAACCACCTTCTTTGATGCATATTCAAATCCTTCTGCGTGAAAATATATTTCAGACTCTTATGGTCCGTATATATTTCACACTTCTCCCCGTAGAGGTAGTGCCTCCAAATCTTCAAAGCAAAAACAACTGCAGCTAATTCCAAGTCATGGGTCGGATACCCCTTCTCGTAATCCTTCAATTGTCGTGATGCATACGCAATGACTTTGCCATTTTGCATCAGCACATAGCCAAGTCCTTTATGCGACGCATAACTATAAACAACAAAATTTCCTGTATCATCCGGGAGAGATAACACAGGTGCCGTACTCAATCTCTTCTTCAATTCTTGGAAACTTTCCTCACACTTATCCGTCCAAACAAATTTCACAGCTTTTCGAGTTAAATTTGTTAACGGAGTCGCAATCTTAGAAAAATTCTAAATAAATCTTCTATAATATCTTGCCAACCCAAGAAAACTTCTTACTTTCGATGGCATTCTCGGCTGATCCCAGTTAATCACAGCTTCGACTTTTGATGGATCTACCGAAATTCCATTTTTATCGATCACGTGCCAAAGAAATTGTACTCGTTCAATCCAAAATTCGCATTTCAAAAACTTGGCATACAAATTTTCCTTTCTCAATACTTCCAATGTTAATCTCAAATGCTCTTCATGTTCTTCCTTGGTTTTCGAATAGACCAAAATGTCATCTATAAATACCACTACGAACTTATCCAAAAATGGCTTGAACACACCATTCATTAGTCCCATAAATGCTGCAGGAGCATTCGTGAGACCAAACGACATTACTAAAAATTCATAGTGACCATATTGCGTTCTGAACGCTGTCTTCGGTACATCCTCTGGCCTCACCTTCAGTTGATGATAACCGCTTCTCAGGTCTATCTTGGAAAAGTATCTCGCTCCCTTCAATTGATCAAATAGGTCGTCGATCCTCGATAATGGATATCTGTTTTAATCGTGACCTTATTCGGTTCTTCTCGTAGTCAATGCAGAGTCGCATCGATCCCATCCTTCTTTTTTCAAAAACAACACCGGCGCTCCCCCACGGCGATACGCTTCTATTGAATGTACTTCTTGTCCAATAATTCTTGTAGTTGTACCATTAATTCCTTCATCTCTCATGGTGCCATTCGGTATGGTGCCTTCGATATTGGAGCGATTCCGGCGCCAAATCGATTATGAAATCTACCTCTCTATCGTGGAAGTCCCGTAAATCGTCTGAAATACGTCGACGAAGTCCTCACAATCGGTATTTCTTCTACCTTGGATTCTCTTTTCGATCGTCGACTATGTCAGCTTAAGTATCCTACACAACCTTTGTCTTAACAACTTCCCCGGCTACATCATCATCGCCAGACAACTCGCTTGTCTCAGGCGATTTGCTACCATAAAACACAACCTTCGATTTGAGTCATAAGGTTAACGCGCTTCTTTTGACAATCAATTACAAAGACCGTAATTGAATAACCAATCCATTCCCAAAATAATATCAAACTCCCCAAGTCGAATAGGATAAGATCTACGCTCATGATATTACCCTTAATATCCACTCTACGCTTCTTATGTACATACTTAATGTGGATTATTTTTCTATTTGCAATTTCTATGTTCATGGGGTAATCCAATTCATTCTTAGGCAAATCTAAATTCTTGGCAAAATCATCGGATATAAAGGAACAAGTAGCACCCGAATCAAATAAAACATAAGCATTAATTTTATTGATCGGAATGATACCTGACACCACATCACGGGATTAAACTGCATCTTGCACCGTCATGTTGAAAGTCCTGGCAGTCGGTCGGTTTGTTGCGGATGGTTCGGTGATGGTTAAGGAATTTCCACTGTTGTTTCCCCGATTTCCTTCTGATCCTGACCCTCCCAATCCCTTTTTGGGACAATCTCTTGCTAGATGGTCCTTCGAACCACAAGTAAAACAAGCACCCTTCTTTGGGTTTGGACAGTTTGGTGCTATGTGGCCTTCCTAACCACAATTGTAGCACACATTTTTTTCTTTCATACAAACTCGTAGATGGGCTTTCCCGTAAGTTGGGCATGCTTAGATTCTTTTCTTCTGATTACCTTGCTGATTTCACGATGATGAGCTGTCGTTCCACCTTTTCTTCTGATTGAAATTTCCACCTCCTGTGCCACTTCCACTGGGCTTGTTATTAATTTCACCTTCACTCTTCTTCTTCTTCTAATCTTGATTATGCTTGGTCACCGCATCGCTTCCTCCTTCAGCGAGGATGGCCTTTTCCAGTACTCCAGCAAATGTGTTTAGCTGAAACGTTGATACCTTGCTGTACACCCAAGGCTTTAGTCCTTGTTCGAATCTTCTGGCTTTTCTTTCGTCCATGTGTACTTGATACGGAGAAACCTCGCTAACTCGTTGAATTTAGCCACGTAGTCAGGTACGCTCATGTTTCCCTACTTCAGTTCCAGAAATTGAACTTCCATCTGATTCTGCAAACTAGTTGGGAAATACATTTTGAAAAACATTTCTTTAAATCTCTCCCACGTAATTACACCTTCACCTCCTCGCACTTTGTTTACTTGCCACCAGAGCTAGCCTCAGACTTCAAAGATAAACGTTGCAAAAAGTGGTATTCGGTCTTCTAACCCTAGCAACGCCGAAAACCTTCTCCATTTCCATAACCCACGTTTGAGCCTCGATTGGGTTCATGGAACCTTTGAACTCTGGCGGTCCCACCGCCTTGAAATCTTTAAACGTTGTGGTTGGTGGAGCTTGAGGTTGATTATTCATGGCTCTAGTCAGTAAGTTAACCAATCGCCGAACGGATTAGCGCTGGCATTATTGTTATTATTGGTTGACTCTTCCTGAGCCGGTTGACGTTGTTGTCTTCTCCTTGGCGGCATTTTTCTATTAAATAAACTCTTATTAGAACTTTATTTATTTCTCTAAATAGTTAAGTCATTACTTAACAATTTAACATACTCATTTAACACATCATCTCAAACAACTTGATATATATTCATTCAAATCAAAAGTTTTAACATTAAACGATAGCATAACTGCTATTTACATCAACTATTCTGGAATAAAGAATCCACATGATTTAAAACATTCAAATATTCTTTCATTCATAAACACGTCATAATTTACATCTAAAAACTAATTAAGTTCTTCACATAATTAAACAAATCATATCACTGTCGGTCAAGGTACTGATTAGCCTTGCTACGTTCCTCTTCTAAGATGTGATACATCGTTCTGCGATCCATCATGTACAATGGTAGTCCTTCGAATTGGATCGGGTACCTCAAAACTCGATCTTGGTCTCATTCATTGCCTTGTTAAGTGTAGAGTACGTTTCCCCAATCTTCGCTTTCTTTGCACGACTATCATCCTCTGCACGATCAGCTCGACGTGATTCTCTTACCCAGCCTTCCTCTGCTATGTTCAACCTTTCAGAGGTTTCCTTCAGTTCCTTCTTCAGCTTCTCTATCTCCTCGGTCTTATCTTCAGTTTGACCCTTCTCATGGATCAAATCCCATTCTACATTTCCCAGTCGAGAGTGAAGAGTCGAAATCTCCCTCTCCTTCTGCTCTAGAGTAATCTGTTGAATAATAGCTCGCTTTCAACAGATCCTCGACCTCATCTCAGAAACTCCATATTACTATCGTATAATGTGTCATACATCTCAAAGATCAATCGGTGTACCGTGGTAACTCCTCTTCTTCCTCTTCCTCTTCCTCAACAAATTCCTCCTCGGGATCCTCCTCAGATCGGGCCTCGTGCTCATGCTCCCCGACCAACAACGGTGATCAATGGAGATGACTCCTCTCGCACCATTTGCTCCCTAACGACATGAATGTCTCGGGGAAACTCCTCTGTTGGTACTATAGGTACACGGGGTTCCTCCTCAGTAGGTACTATAGGTACCCAGGGTTCTTCCTCCCCAGCTTGACTAGCTTCTCCAACATTCGACATCCTGACAACAAAATTTTAAGTTTTAGTTACTAAGTCGTATCATCTAACGCATACATTAACACATAAACACATAAGGTCTTTTATTATCTTCAATGAATTACATAAATTCATTTTTAATAACTCGATATGAGTTTTCCATCACTATCTTCTTTCTATAAGGCTACTACCTAAGGTTGTTCCCCCACCTTAGGTTCATAACCTATAGCTTTGATACCAACTTGTGACACCCCCAAATCCTGCACTTCCATTTCCATAGGATTTGGTGTTCACTGTACAAACATCATCCATCTATCTACCCATAAATAAATGCAAACCATGCAATAGATAGAAATAATAATAAATCTCCCCTTATGGGTTACATCAACTACATAATAAATAAATCCCAAAGTTAAACTAACCTTAAATCATCTGTATGGAAACATAAACAAATAAGTCTTTAAGTAACATCAATTCTAATTACATCACATAAATAATCAGTCTTCATTACTTGTTAAGCTTGCCCTTGCCTTTACTAGTGGAAGGTTCGTCTGCTCTTTCGTTCTTAACTGCAATGTTATTATTACGCAAGAGTGAGCATGATTGCCCATAAGTATAACAATATAACAATGAATAATAACATGCGAGAGAAATAATAACTTCTGAAATAAAAGCTCAACTTTTGAATCAAGAATGAATAACAAGAATCAAAAGATTTCTGAGGGTCATAAGAGCATGAACTATGTCCTAGGTTAGCAAGGGTTATACTTGAAACCTTTAACAGTCATAAGACTATGGACCTTTCTACTCGTACTTAGGGGGATCAACCCTTAGTACCATACTATGCACAATATCTTAACGCTAACGCATAAGTAAATCCCCTTGCAGGGTCGTTCATCTCAGTTTGACATTCGAGTCCGCACCAAAGGAAGTTTGGTTTGGATAATTCAATAAGGGTTATGAAATTTAGAACATCCATCAACTAAGGACTAGTTGAATCAATAAAGTTCACTAGTCTAATAAGGTTCAACAATAATGATATTCGATTTGAATAATAATCTCAAGAAGTATACAATAGGATAATTATTGTATAACTGAATCATACTTGAAAAGATAATTAATCTTTAATATAACATTTGAACTTGAATAATAGTAATGATAATTTACTCGAGGTAAATAATAAACTTGAACAATAATGACAAGTAGGGTTAGGAAACTTGCCTCGTGCGTAGATTACATTTTAACTAAGCACGTTCTTTGAATTTAATCCTACATACCATTCACATTCACAATACCAGTTAATTATAACTTAACTAATCATCATAAACTCATTCTCTTTGTCTACTTTGATTATTGACTATACTTAGTCAAATTATCACTTTGTCACATAATTTGTACTTCATAAATAATCAAGCTAATTATGTATTCAATAATTCAATCCACATGCAATATGTTATTTACATGTTAAACAACTATTTTAACACCTCATTATACTTCTAACATGTTTACATGTTCATTAAATTAATTTACTAACACATTGCTAGACTTAAACATTTTAAAATTTTCATTTTCGAGCATTTCTGAGAGTGAAGCCATGCTTTACGCCATGCGTTTATACTAGGTCTTCATGTTCATTGTTATTGGTAGTTTGTGTCTTAGGTACAGTACATACGACACTGCACATCATGATGGCATGGCCTGTATGGGCAGGACTTATAAGGCTGGATGGAGCATGCACATGGCATGAAGTTAGAACTGCTCGCAATTCGCGAAAATTGCGCAACACACATAAAAAACTCCAATTAAATTACTACTATACGAAATTAATCATACCCACATGTTATAATTCATGCATAAACATAACCCAACATTTATAGAATGGTTTTAACCCATTAAAACACATAATCACAGAGTTAAAATCTATAATTTCACTGACTTAGATGTTCTTGAAGGTTTTGAAAATAAAACATGAAAATTGTCACTACGGATTCGTTATAACACCGAATCCGTTTATTTAAACTTTGGTCTCTTCGTATTAACATGCATAACAACATACGAATGTAAAATTTAGGGATAATATACGATCAACACATGAAATATCGCGTATAAGGCCATATGGCCAAAACCCAAACTCTATAATTTTGAAAAATATATACGACATGTATTTTAATGAAACAGATGATATGGTTTGTGAAATATATATAATTAAATACAATGTAGTAACATTTACCACATAGACAACACATAATCCACACCCTTTATAAATACATAGACTTTATAGAAAACTGTGAAAGCCATTTTTGTAAAACTCAAACAACGTAAATTAGAAATTGGGAAGGAGGAGATTACCCTGTAAAGTATAAATTAGAAGATGATCAATGATAATCCTTTTACATGTATTTGATTGATTGCACACTCTCAATCTTTTCTCAATCTAAATTCTTTTCTCTCTGTGAACTCTAAGAAAATATGCTCTGCTTGTTTTCTAGACTTAGGAATAATAAGAAAGAAAAGAAGACGTCGTATTCAAATGAATCGACGTTAGGGTGGTCATTACCCATCATGGGTAACTGCTCTCAACTCCCTCTAAGGCCATGTTTGGCTAGCAAGAGTAGATTATAAAACCACTTAATTTAATAAAGCTTTATCTTATAGTTTGAAAATGTCACACTCCTTATAAAATAAATCCAATATTTTATTTAATTTATTTTAAATAAAATATAATAATTTCTCATAAATTCACAGTCACATAATTAAATTTTTTCATTAATTATAAAATAATATTAGGCTTATTAAATATTTCTTTTAATTTAATAAACTCACATAATTACATACTTGAATAATAATTATTCTCCACATTAATTTAATAAATATAACACATATCATTAAATTAATCTATCACAATTGCATCAATTAATTATTTAATCTAATAATTAAATCATCGAAAATATTTATTTAATTCAATAAATATTAAAATTAATTTACAAAATCTCGTTCGTCACATCTTTCCCCCCTTAAAAGGATTCTGTCCCCAGAATCACGACTCAATAAATTCGATCCGTTACATTGAACAATACTAGAGTGAATAGTAACTGGGTGAATAGTAACCCATGAATAGTACTCCGACACGAAAAGTGCCTCGAATACCCGATTGGTCAATATAATCTCCAGCATCAATTCTTATCGAAATAAATGTCGATTTTCACTAACACTAATAATCCCAACACAATGGAACTATCAATTTCATCTTTAATCAACACGAACTTATTCATCATTAATATTATAACGCATAATATTTAACAACCGTGTCGTCTCCTCTGAAAGAGGGGCTTTTCCGATAAGGATTTCTCCTTATTGGCAGTAATTAGGTGACCAAACTCTCCTCGATGTAACTTCTAGACATTGTCAATATTGCAAATAATAATATGAATAACTTTGTCATCTTAATTATTGATTTAATAATAATAAATATTATGCGAGATGATATTGTGACAATAATTGAATCAATAATATGAGAGATATGATGCAAAGAATTACTTTAGCAATAATTGAGTATAATCGAAAGTGACTTTTACGTAAGCATCAATAATCAATATTGTGTGCTACTATACAACCACGCCAGACATCAGTATTTTTACTACCGGGTAGTTCAATGCTTTTAATTGTAACACTTTCACCGTTATTTTTTATAAAAGATAATTTTGTCATTTTCTAACTACGACAATACTTTCGTTGTGGGGTCCACCAATGATTGTGCCGTCGTACAGATATTCCCCGACAAAAAGAATATTCCCCGACCAAACGAATATTTTTTAACAACTTGCAAACTTTGCAAAATTTATAAATATTACCCACAATTATAACATTATATCAAATCCACACCATAATATTTAAAAAAATATTTCGAGAAATTTAAATCTTTATTCATAACATTTGGGGTCTCACATAATGAGTTTGACAACTTCAGCAGTTTGTTGTACCAGTTCTGGTCCTAACAGGCATCGTTCACCGACTTCATCCCAAAGATGGTGGAGTTCTCAGATTTCACAGATAATGCCTCATAAGGTGGCATGCCAATGCTCGTGTGGTAACTGTTGTTGTAGGCAGATTCTACCAACGGTAAATGTTCATCCCAGATTCCTTTGAAATCCATGATGCATGCTCTCAGCATATCTTCCAACGTTCGGATTGTTCGTTCGCTTTGCTTGTCGGTTTGCGAATGGTATGCTGTACTAGTTTGCAATTGTGTTCCCATACATTCTTGCTGTCTTTTCCAGAAGTTTGATATGAACCTTGGATCTCTATCTGACACAATTGACACTGGAACTCCATGTCTTGACACGATCTCTTTAACGTACAGTTTCGCTAGCTGATCAAGATTAAATCTAATCTTTATTGGAAAAAAGTATGCAGATTTTGTTAGTCTGTCCACTATCACCCATATCGCATCGTATCCTTTCTGAGTCGTTGGAAGACCTACCACAAAATCCATTGTGATATGCTCCCATTTCCATTCCAGTATTTCCAACGGTTAAAGTAATCCGCTTGGTCCTTGATGTTCAGCTTTCACCTTCTGACACGTCAAGCATTTTACAACGCATTTTGTAACGTCATTTTTCATATTCGGCCACCAAAAATGTCGCCACAAATCTTGATACATCTTTGTACTTCCTGGATGAATCGAATATCTTGTGTTGTGTGCTTCAGTCAAGATTTCGTCTTTAAGCTCTAGCACTGCTGGAACCCAAATTCTTTCCTCAAACCGTAGTAGTCCTTCGGTATCGATCTTGTATTTTACATCACTACCCTCAACCACTTTCTCTTTGATCGTTTCACATTCTTTATCTTGTAGATGAGCACTCTTCACTTTGTCCACCAAAGTTGGACTAGCATCTATCTGGAATAGTCGTTCACCGGATTCCTTTAGAAATTTGATTTCCAACTCTAGCTTTGTCATTGCTGAAATAAGCTCCTCCTGAGTAGTTATCAGCATCAACTTCTCCCGACCTTTCCTGCTCAAAGCATCTGCAACCACATTCGCTTTGCCCGGGTGATAAAAGATCTCACAATCGTAATCCTTTATCAATTCCATCCATCTTCTTTGTCGTATATTCAGGTCCTTTTGTGTGAAAATATACTTCAGACTTTTATGGTCTGTGTAGATTTCACATTTCTCTCTATAGAGATAGTGTCTCCATTTCTTGAGAGCAAATACTACTGCAGCCAATTCCAGATCATGAGTCGGATAACCTTTCTCATAATCCTTCTGTTGTCTTGATGCATACATAATTAATTTGCCGTTCTACATAGAACACAACCCAATCCTTTATGTGAGGCATCACTATACACCACAAAGTTACCTGTACTATCTGGTAATGATGACACAGGTGCCATGATTAATTTCTTCTTCAAGTCCTGGAAACTTTCTTCACATTTCTCCGTCCAAACAAATTTCACAGTTTTCCTTGTCAAATTTATTAATGGAGTGGCTATCTTAGAAAATCTTGAATAAACCGTCTGTAATAAGCGGCCAGTCCCAAGAAACTCCTCACCTCCGACGGTGTTCTTGGTTGTTCCCAATTGATTACAGCTTCCACTTTTGATGGATCCACTGAAATCCCATCTTTGTCAATCACGTGCCCAAGAAATTACAAACGATCTAGCCAAAATTCGCACTTAGAGAATTTCGCGTACAACTTTTCCTTTCTTAGTGTTTCCAATGTCAAACGTAAGTGTTCCACGTGTTCTTCTTGAGTTTTGGAATACACCAGAATGTCGTCGATGAATACCACTACGAACTTGTCTAAGAATGGTTTAAACACCCTATTCATCAAATCCATGAATGCAGCAGGTGCATTGGTTAAACCAAAAGACATCACCAAAAACTCGTAATGTCCATACCGAGTTCTGAATGCCATTCTAGGTATATCCTCCTTCCTCACTTTCAATTGGTGATACCCACTTCTCAAATCTATTTTCGAGAACTATTTAGCACCCTTCAACTGATCAAACAAGTCATCTATTCTTGGTAATGGATATTTGTTTTTAATAGTGACTTTATTTAATTCTCTATAATTAATGCAAAGACGCATTGACCCTTCCTTCTTCTTCACGAATAACACCGGTGCTCCCCACGGTGATACGCTTGGTTGAATATATTTCTTGTCTAGCAACTCTTGCAACAGTACCATCAGTTCCTTCATTTCTACTGGAGCCATTCTATACAAGGCCTTTGATATTGGTGTTGTTCCCGGCGCTAAATCGATCACGAACTCAATCTCTCTGTCAGGCAGAAGTCCTGGCAAATCCTCTGGAAACACATCCTCAAATACCCTCACTACTGGCATCTCTTCCAGTTTCACATTCTTCTTCTGAGTATCGACAATGTAAGCTAAATAGCCCACACAGCCTTGACTCAACAATTTCTTGGCCTGCATAATCGTCAGACATTTCATTTGTCTAGGCGACTTGCTACCATAGAATACTACCTTTGACGGGGTCATAAGGTTTACACACTTCTTTTGGCAATCAATTACCGCTCCATATTTGAACAGCCAATCCATTCCTAAAATAACATCAAACTCTCCAAATCTAATCGGAATCAAATCTACCATCAAGATATTCTCCTTAATGTTCACCCTACAGTTCTTGTATATGAATCTAACAGGGATTACCTCCTTATTCGTAATTTCTATGTTCAAAGGGAAATTCAGTTCTTCTCTAGGCAATTCTAACTTCTTAACAAATTCATCAGAGATAAACGAGCAAGTAGCACCCGAATCAAATAATACATAATCATTTATATCATTAATTGGGATAATACCTGACACCACATCTTTTGATTGCACAACATCTTGCATGGTCATGTTGAAGGTTCTAGCTGTGGGTTTGTTTGATGTTGTAGATCCAGCAATGGCCTATGTTCCTCCACTGTTACTTCCATTGCTTCTGGTTGTCACTCCATCCTTCTTCTTAGGGCATTCACGAGCAAAGTGATCCTTGGATCCGCGTGAAACACACGTTCTTCTTAGGTTGAGTGCAATTTTGGGCGATGTGACCATCCTGGCCACAATTGAAGCATACTCGTTTCCCCATCAAGCACACACCCTTGTGAAACTTCCCGCATGTAGCACATGCTTCAAACTTCTTGTTTTGCTCGTTACCCTGTTGGTTTCCAGCACCCACGTTTCCATTCCACTTCCTCTTCAAGTTGTTGTTGTTTCCACCACTACCACCTCCATTCTTAATCTCCACCTCGTTCTTCTTCTTCTTCTTCTTCTTCTTCTTCTGTTCTTGATTAAACTTTGTCACTGCCTCATCCCCACCTTCAGCGAGTATTGTTTTCTCCATCACTTTTGCGAAAGTCTTCAATTGGAATAGGGAAACCTCATTTGTATAAACCGTGGCTTTAGTCCTGTTCAAACCTCTTTGCCTTGCGTTCATCGTCAGGCACGACTTGATATGTATATAAACCTTGCCAACTCGTTGAATTTAGCAGTATACTCAAATATCGTCATCGTTCCCTGCTTCATTTCCAGAAATTGCACTTCCAGCTGACCCTTCGAACTCTCGGGAAAATAGGTCTCAGAATATCTCCTTAAACCTATCCCATGTCATCATCCCTGGTCCTTCTCGAGTTTTATTGGCCTGCCACCAATAACTAGCCTCTGCTTTCAACATGAATGTTGAAAAAGCAGTCTTTTGGTCATCCCCTACCCTAGCAACATCGAACACCTTTTCTATCTCCATAATCCAAGTCTGTGCCTCGACTAGATTCACGGACCCACGAAGTTCAGGTTGTCCAACGGCCTTGAACTCCTTAAACGTTGTTCCTTGGTTCTGTGGTTGATTCTGCAACGCTCCTGTCAGTAACATCACTAATTGTTGAACGGGGTTAGCATCAACATTGTCGTTATTGTTGGTTCCTTTAGTAGTTCTCTGTCGTGGTGGTTGACGTCTGGGAGGCATTTTCTGTTAAAAATACACTCATTAGATTATTATTCAATTTTTAAAGTAATTTCTACTTAACTTGCCTCCACAAAAGAAATAACCACATAATCACGTAACACTTTAAATAAAGTAACAACTTTTATTTATTCATAACCTCTTTGAAAATACAAAACATTAGCATCACTGCTATTTATATTACTTTCCTGAACTGCAAAAGTTTCAGGTCAACATCATCGTCATATCCCATAGGTCACATAACACTTGGGATTTATAATTTATTTAACATTTATTACTCGCATCACAACTACGATGTTCTACTAAGACACTGCTTAGCCTTACTACGTTCTTCCTCTATAATCTGGAACATTATTCTGCGATCTAATACGTACAATGGCAGCGTCTCGAACTGAATTGGATAACCCATAACCCGATCTTGAGCTCGATTAATCACGATGTTGAATACTCTATTCATCTCTTCCATCTTTATTCTCTTTGCATGTGTGTCTTTCACTGCTATCCCGGCTCGTTGAAACACTTCCTCGTATGCGTCTTCGGCTCTTACCCTCTTAGTACCTTCTTCCTTCAGCTTGTTCTTCAGTTCTGTGACCTCCTCGATCAGTTGTTCTTTCTCTCCTTCAGTCTGTTCTAGCTTCTCCTCGACATTAGTCAGTCGTTCCTCATGATCCTAGATCTCGTCGTCTTTCTATGTCATTGCAGTCTTTTGTTCAGCTACTATCTCTTGCAATTCCTCGACTGTATCCTGAAGTTCCACGTTACGGTCGTAGACTTCATCGTACATTCGAGCAGCTATCGAGGTTAATGTAGTCTCTACCTCCTCGTCCTCGTCATCCTCATCCTCCTGTGGCAACTCAACGGGATCCTCCTCATCCGTCTCCACATCATCATCCTCATCTTCAACCACTGTGACCAACGGGGCTGACTCCTGTGGCAGTAGTTGTTCCCAAATAACCTGAGTGTCGCGAGGCTCCTCCTCTATAGGCATCTGAGGTCCCTCCTCTCTAGTCTGACTGGATTCTCCGACATTAGTCATCCTGACAACAAAATTTTAAGTTTTAATTACTAATCATTACTACTAGAAACTCACGAGCACATAAGTTATAAACACATAATCACATAAGTGTTTTATTACTACTTCCTTAAAACTCGATAAGAGTTAATCATCACTATCTTTTCAAAGGTTACTTCCTAAAGCTTTCCCCCGCCTAAGGTTCATAACCTAAAGGCTCGATACTAACTTCAGGACACCCCAAATCCCTTGCACTTCATTACCTCAAGATTTAGTGTTCACGTAATCAAAACATTCATATCTAACTACCCAATCATAATATAATTGAATAATAAAACATGCCCATATAGGATTACGTTAATAAAAAACATTATCTCCCAGGTTATCTAACCTTTAATTACAATCATTCAAATACAAAAATTAAATTATTACATCACATCATTATTTAAAGTCTATCATCATAACGATAAAACAAAATTACAAGTCTTCATCACTTGTATATTTTTTCCTTTCCTTTGCTAGTTGTAGGTTTATCTACCTTCTCAACCATAGCTGCAATAAGTGTATAAATATGCAAGAGTGAGCAAACAAAGCTCACTTGAAATAAGAATAAATATATTTACAACATTTGCCAAATAATAGGCTCAATAGAACTGAATGATATATTCTATTAACATTACAACATTTGCCAAATTATAGGCTCAATAGAACTAAATGATATGTTCTATTAACATTCTTAAATTTACTACTAAGGGTCAAATGACCACGAACCATGTCCACAGTTATAAGTAATCTTTCAACTTTAACTTTAACAGTCATATGACTATAAGGACTCCACGTACTTAGGGGGATCAATCCTTCGTACAATATATTGTGCACAACCATTTCAATGCTAAGCGTAAACCCCTAAACATAGGGTTGTTCATATCAATATTTAGAGTACAAGTGCGCACCAAAGAAAGTTTGGTTTGGATAAACTTTCAAGGGTAATTGAAGTTTAATGAGTGTCAACTAGGGAACTAGTTGAATCAACAATGCTTGATAACACAATAGTTGTTTAATAACAACATAACTTAGAACATTTGAGAATCATAAATAAACTGATTATAAATATCAAACTCATGCTTGAAATAACTATAGAGCATAAGCATTCAATAAAATGAATAAAAAGGTTAACCTTTGCTTGAACAGTAAAATAAGCTAAGGTTCGAGTCTTACAACATTAGAAATGAAATTCCTGAACGTACATTTAATTGATAGCAAGCTGGAAACTAAAAACTTGCCCAACAAGGTATTAACTCATGAAAAGAATTAAAATAGTTCAATAATAGAGACGAGAGCTCAAAAACTACGTCCATTATACAATAATAGAACTTAAGAAACTTGCTTAACTGTAAAAAAGTTAGAATAAATCAATCAAATGAGAATTTCCAATAACATTAGAGTTAGAGTTTGCTTGAATGAATTTTAGGAACAATTGACTTATTCAATAACAGTTAAGATAAATAGTTTGCTCAATCACAAGAATGAAGTTACACAATATAGTAATAGAACTAACTCAACGAAAGTGTAGAGTTTGAAAATTTACCTCGAGCATAAGCTAAAATATTAAAACTCACGTTCACCTATACACAGTATTAAAACCACAACATCTATTAGACATACTAATATTCACTTTTCAATATAAAACGCATTACTAGCTAAACTTGTTATTTTAGCACAAGTCTTATGCTACCATTTACATTTCAGAATTTCCAAGTGTTAATCATCACAACACTTAACTAATGTTCATTGTATAAACTAAGTTATCATACTTAACTAACGTTCATTGTATAAACTAAGTTATCACATAAAGCGTTTTCGATTTATTACTCATTTTTGCAACTTTGATCTTACTAACCACAATTCACTATGTTATGTTAACCTTAATATTACACATTTAACATGCTAACATAATTTCAGACCATGTTATGATGCTTTCCCAAATCTGCAGAAACATCAGAAACTAGAATCTCAAACTGGGGGTATGGCGCAATTTGTACATACAAAGGCTTGGGACCGTAGCGATTCTTGCTATTTTTTTTTTATGACTTAACAAGCAAATGCTACGGTGTTCAGACAGACGCAGAGAAGGCTAATGAACAATAGCCGACTTTAGCCCAACAAACACAAATTTCACCCAATATACAGTAATATTAACACGTAAAATAAATATACAACTAGCATAAACATGATTGCTCACATTTACAACCAATTAGAACAATTTAACACCAACTAAAACTATTTTAATTTCTCAAAATTCATATTTTCATACACAAACTCAATTTTTTTGATATTCATTCTAAAAATCATCACTGTGAATTCAATAGTTGGCCAAATCACCTCATTAAAATTATGTTATACTCGTATCTCATTGAACTAATATATACAAGCTTCAATTTATAATTTAACATAAGAATTGACCATCGAAATTGGTACTTACCTAAGCCATACAAAGAATACATATACTGACAAATTTTCTTCCTACTGTCAAATGAATTTAGCATCCAATTCTCTTGTTTAAACATAAACTCTATCATTATAGCATGTATAACCACCATAACTAAATTACATAACAAAATTCGGAAGAAATATAATTCACAGAGAATAGAAAAACTTTGCCGTAGTTCACATATGTAGACATATACATATATATATTAGGGTTGCATAAGAAATACCTTCAAATTGCTTGCAATCCTTTTTGATAAACACTGCAAAACGCTCTGAAATTCATCTCTCTCAAATTCTCTCAACTCACACAAAAAAAACTCAGCCACTAGAATGCGTATAGAAAACAAAAGCTAAGCTTTAAAATCAAATCGATAGCAAATAGAGAAATAAATCGATAGTCTTAATAATACGACTTAATTCTAATGGCAAATACATTACTAACGTATATAATATAAATATATTATATTTATTATTTTAATTATATTTTATTTATTCTATTTAAATTTATAAAAAACTAGAAATCCTAAAAGCCATAAGGCTTGTTTGGTAAAAACCCTTTAAATATTATAGAATTAATATATTAAGCCTTATTTGTTAAAAACTAAATTAAACTACTTTAATTTATTTTAATAACTCCTTATAATATAGTTATTTGTCACACTACATTTAATCAAGCTTTTATATTTAATTTAATTAATTCAAATCATAATTAATTAAATAAATCCTTTAATCACATAACACAATACAAATAATTAACCATTAAATTGAAATTTCAATATAATAATCATTTCCTTAATTCATCAATTATTTATTTATCAAATAATTTTTCAAATAAAATTAAATCACTTAAACAAATATTTATTCAACGATAAACACATCCATTAAATGTTTATATAATTCAATAAATATTTAATATTACAATTAAAATTCCGGAATATTACAGAATTTGATGAGTAGGTTTTTAATCTACGATTTGACCTTATTTAGCTTGGTATGTTGCTAGTTTTTGAGTATATCATGTTACTTTTGATGGGTTTTAGCTCTTTTTACAGGTTAATGGGGTGAGGGCGTCTAAGAGTTAACATTTGAAGAAATCACAAGAAGTTTGCACATTATGTTCACCTAGCGCGGGGTGCGTTGCATGAGGATGAGATTATGTTTGCTTAGCGCGGGTCGTGCTGCATAAAGGAAGGAGCCGACGCGGGGGGCGCTGGTCGGTCGGAGCTAACTGCAGATTTTTGTTTCTCAAGTATGGAGGTTGTGTTCTAACTGGATTGATGATTTCTTTATGTAATATAATTAAGTTAAGAGTATAAGGAAGAAGGAATTTATGAGGAATTGGGATTTTTGGGACTGATAACTTGTTGGGTACAAAAAGGAGTTTGATTTTGATTAAAAGTCTCATGAGGCTTGGATTGGATGACTTTAAGATGGATTGGGATTGGATTTGGTACAGCTATTTTGTAATAATTTATGTCAATTAGAAGAGAAACTGAACTAACACATAATCAATTACACTTTTGGGAGCCCTAATTGACAGAAGATCATTGGAGGAACAAAGCAAGGAAGGTGATTTCACGAAGATTGCAGAATTGAAAGCCAAGAAGGGTGGTGTATTACTATTCTTCTTTTTAAATTCAGTTCTTGTAATTAGGATGATGATTTCTTTACTTTATACAGTTTTGAATTCATTAATTATGAACTAAATTACTTTTTAGGCTTGCAATGGATCTTTAGTGTTGAACGATAATTGTCATGCTTTAATTTCAGTTTAATAAAACTATCAATTCAATTTATCTATTGTGATTTATACTTAATTTATGAATTGCTTGATCGCCAATTTTATGGGGATTTGTATGGATTCGAGAGATGATGTATGAATCTAGATCTAATCATAATAGCATGTGTTTTTGAATTATGTGTTTAAATGAAATTTTGATGAATGTTTAGGATAGAGATATACCTAACATCGCATGTAATCCTTAAAGAACTTGGAAATTAAATCTTATTTGATTTTAATTCATATAGAGATATAGTGAATTAGTTAATTAGGGTGTTTGGCATAATTCTATCAATTTGTGGATTTAAGTTAATATGGTGTTAGTGCATCGAGAGATGGCTAATTCTACTTGAGTGTTCTTGATTAATAAACTGAGATAGTAAATTAACTGGAAAAAGGTGTGATAATTTAAGTGAGACTTAAGTGAAATTGTAAGTCTAAATCTCTATTATCTGATTGAAACTACGGTTAATAATTTGTGTTGATTAATTTGGATTTTTAATTTATTAGTCTTTATTAATTATAATCATTAATTCGAATAGTTTAATAAAATTGGAATAATATTAAACTGGTAATTGTTAGATTAAAATTTATACTAGTCTATGTGGGAACGATACTCTATTTCATCATTATATTACTTGTTGACAACGTATACTTGCGTGTGAGCGTATCTAGAAATTACACTAATAGTAACTTCCCAAAGGTGAGGTACCCGGATAAATTTCAAGTCCCGAAATTTGAAAAGTATAATGGATTGGGCAATCCTTACACCCATCTGAAGGTTTACATATACGAACTTGGATCATATATCGAGGATGAGAATCTCTTAATGTAATTATTCTAGAAGAGCCTCACTGGTGAAGCTAGCTCAAACTTGGTGTGACTGGATTGATAAGTCCAAGGTCCATGGTTGGGAAGATTTAGCCCACGCATTCCTCAATCAATATTGTGACAACCTGAAAATTCATAAGATCTTGAATGATTAATTTAAAGGTTAAAGAATAAAACCTAGAGTGAAAATAGAGGAATGATTTAAATTTTTAAAAAGAAAGAAATAGATTATAAATGTGGAAAATTTTATTTAAGGAAATAAAATTCAAGTGAAGAGATATTATAAGGATAAAGCTAATGTGTATATATATATATGTGTGTGTGTGTGTGTGTGTATATATATATATATATATATATATATATATATATATATATATTTAGTGATGTGCTATATATTTTAGCAAGAGAAATGATAATGATAAATACTTTGTGAATATGTGAGTAAATGAATATGAATATTATGTGTTTGTTTTTATTTGTTTATTATATAAACAAATAAAAGAAACTAAGGTAACCTAATTATATATTAGGAATGAAAAATAGAATAACTTAAGGGTTATGGTATGGGAGAATAATAGTATATAAAATGTATACTAATTCTAAGGGATTTATTTTATACATCTTAATTAATTAATTTTATAACTTAATTATAGCAAGTCTAATTGGGTTAATAAATCTAGGGCATGTAAGTAAGGAATTAAATTACAATTGAGTGAATGAAAACCCTAAATAAATTATTAGGGTAGGATAAAAATAAAAGTGTTGGACTATGATAATTTTCCATAGCCCAAAGAATTAAATTAAAAACCCAAGAGATTAAATATGGTGGCCCAAGTTTAGCCCAAATTGAAGGAGGACCATTTTAGACATTTTGTATATTAGATATTACAATAAAGGAAAACCAAACTTGGTGAAAATTAGGCCACTTGGCCGGCCAACTTGTGGAGGGAAAAAGTGAGCATGTCATCATGTTAAGCACCACACTTTTTTAAAGATATTTCACCAAACATAATTAGTCATGTGCCAATTTATTTATGAAGCTACATTACTTAATAATCTTCCATACATCTAAGTGATGATTATTGAGAGAGAGAAAGAGATGAGATGTTGGTGAAATGTATTTAAACATACATATTTTATCTATACATTTTTAATACAACAAAAATCTAGTTAATATCTCTTTCATCAATTTCTCTCAAGCTAAACTAAGAAACTTGAGAAAGAGATAAGAGGTAAGGTAGGAGGAGGAAGAGAAGAGGAAGGAGGTTTTGATCTTCAAGCTACCCAAGATCACCATCTACTTTGAAGGATTAAGAAATGTTAGCAAAATATCAAGGTATAAATACCTTTTGTTTATGTATTTTTTATTATTGTAAATCGAAACTTGAATATATGATTCAAAACATTAAAACTCTAGATTTACATGTTAATAAGTGTTTTATATTTAGATATACCCATATTGGGTGTTAATTTGTTTGGAAATCAAAAGAAAAGAAACGAAAATTTTCTAGTTTTTAAACCATAAATTTTTATGTACTTTGGATTTCCACCGTTTTTGATCTGCACCTTTTTTTGCAATCAGTCAAAGAGAGGTGCTAGATATGTAAGTTAGCTATCAAACCCAAGTGGTAGCACTAAAAAATATTGAGTACACAATCTGTAGTGCTTGTTTTAGATAAAATAGTGTCGTTTCTTTTAAAGAGAAACATATTGTTTTGGTCTAGTCAGTGTCAGGGGTAGTTTTGTTATTTTTCTGACATTCAAAAATTCTGGAAAACTTTTGAATGATAATATGATGAGTTTTCTAACATCTCCAGGTGGAAACACTGAAAAAGGAGATGTAGATTTCCGTATGGACTGTTTTTAGCAAAGTATGAAAAATTATTTTTACCAAAAAACTATTGTTCCAGATTTTGCAAGGGACGTTTTGGCCACTTAATTTATGAAATAAATTCCGGTCTTTTGGGACATGAAAATATATGATATAAAGTAGCTCATATCCAAAAATGAGCTCATTCTGACTTAAAATGACCAAGTTATGACCATTTCAATTTTTAGGATTTTTCGACAAAAACGGCTATAACCGGAGTTCTATAACTCCGATGGTCACGAAATTTAAACTGGAGGTTCAAGTTAACATGTATAAGATTATTTCAAGAGATGGGAATTTCTGGAGTTGAGCATGATAGGGCTAATTTCTTAAGCTACGAACTAAAAATAATTTTTGAAAAATACTAAAGGGAGTTGAAAAATTATGAAAAACTTCTTTTTGTGTATGAAATATATGTATATATGTTTGGGAAAAGGATAGAAATATAATAAATTGATTTGGTATTTTCATGTAAAGAGATAATGAATCCAGCTTGCTAGATTGAAGAATTATTGAATCCAGCTTGTTGGATTGAAAATATGTTAAATCCAGTTTGCTGGATTGGAAAGCAGTTTACTGAATTGAAAATCTGTTGAATCCAACTTGTTGGATTGTAATCTGATTGATAGAATTGGAATCCAGTTTGCTGGATTGCAATTTTGTTTGTTGGATTGGCCATCTGGTTGCTGGATTTGGAATTCAGTTTGTTGGATTGCAATCTGGTTTGCTGGATTGTAATCTGGGTTGCTAGATTAGTATGTTTGGATAATCCAGGTTGTTGAATTAGTATTTGACTTATTAGATTTTAAAGAAAACTTATAATATATTAGATTAAAGTGTTAAATCATAATGTATATGATATAGTAATTAAAGAATTATCAAAGGACGATAATAATAATGATGTTTTGAGGAGTAATCTAATATTTGATTATGTGATAAGTGTTTAAGTTGTATAATGTCTATAATTAACAGTAGTGTATGTGATGATATTATTCTAATTGAGAGATCGATATTATCAATAATAGGTCTTTCAACTAAAGCTAAAATAGGCTGTGTAACAATAATCGACGGTGCAGGCAAGTTCCTATACTTTTATTGTGCAAGTTCTCTAACTCGAACTCGAGTTGTTATTATAAAGAATGTTTGTGGTCAATCATTGTTAATTATACCACATCTATTATTTATTGATTCACACGTTGTGCATGTTGTATATGTTCATTGGGTATGAAAGGCTGGTCACCTTCATTACCATTTGGTTCAGTTATAGTTGTTCGTGTTTATTTTTGGCTATTCATTGTTGACTCAGTCAATCAGTTATGAAAATTGATTCATGTTTTTTCACAATTATTATATTGTTGAAAGTTTGTGAGCCAATTTTTATTCTTTTCAATCATGATATATCTTTCTTTGAACTTAAACTTGTTGGGCAAACTTGTTGCCCACCCTTACTATATCGTGATAAAAATTTCAGATTAAGATAAATACTTCGGACACAGGCAAAGGCAAAGACCAATTACATGAATGGATTACTGTACAGTTAAAATTGTAAATAGTATTGAAGGCAAATAACATTGTAAGTCCTATAGTGTATGAATATATGTATTAAGTTAAGGTTATCGAACTTGGGGATTATGTGTAAAGGTTAATGTATAAACAAATTATGTTTATATCTTCCGCAATAGTTATAGAATTGGTGTACCAGGTTCATGGTGATTAGTACCCGGATTTGGGGATGTGACAGTTGGTATCAAAGATGTAGGTTATAAACCTTAGGTAGGGTTACCTTAGGCTATAACCGCAGGGATGAGGATAAGAACTAACTCAAACGGAGTTAGTAAGTCATTAAGATTCAAAGACGAATCTCGATAAGTTATAAAGATCCAGAGTTACCTAACTCTGATAATAAAGATGAACATTAATAATGAATAGATAGAGTCTAAAAGACTAAAAGCATAAAGGGAAAGGAGATCGTAAAACAAAATGATCATAACATAGAAACGAATCGTAATATAATACGATTATAATATGAGATCACTACGTGATCTGATAAGGTCGTAGCAGGGATGAGGATCAATCAAATGATTGAAAATTTTATAGCAAGATTGATGTACGTAAGTTGTATTATGAATTGGTAATATGCACACTCATAAAAGAGTTGTGGATGATGCAATACGGATTAAACAAAATTCTTATGGAGTAAAGGAAAACTAGGATTATGTGGGATTTCAAATGAGGACTCATGTCCGTAGCTAAGTTATATGATTCTTTGCATGGGCGGGGAATTGTACTTGGTGTAACAACCACTTAGTTTCTTACACTGATAATCATTGAAATGTTTGTGTCGTGCTATTTGCTATATACATATTGAGAAGGTGATTCTTGTCTCATGTGTATAACAGATAGGTAGAGAATATAAGATTAGGTGCGAGCTCTTAAAACTCATACTTATGGTAAGTTTGTGATAATCGTATGGTGTGTTTTTGAACGCCTAAGCGTATGGGCATTTCTTGATTGGTTCTTGAATTACGTATTGCTAGGATAAGTTCTTAAACTCTTATTATTGTGGAAAGTTCTTGAACTCATAATTAATGTGTGGTAAGTTTGATGAACTGGGGTATAACTAAGTTGTGAATGGAGAATTGAGGATGATAAGAATAGATAGAATTATTAAGCAATGCTCATTATAGAAAGTGGAGTTGATAGTGGAAGCATATGTATTCCAAATCTTCTAGTTATGCTAGACTTCAAAAATTTTGACATCAAACTAAATACGCACTGATGTGCCTTTTAAAAATAAATTTTTATTCTCAACATATGGTAACAATTGTGTATGTGTGGACTTCGGGACACTGACACATCGTTACCTGTTGAGGCATAATAACACTAAAATGATTTGCAATGGTTTTGAACTGTTTAAAGAATAGTCTATGCTAATTATTTCGTCTAGACGAAAATGATTTAAAAATATCAAAATGTATTTTATATCATTAATGCATCATGTACCTGGTGCACAGATGATAAAAATTGATGGAGTTATAAATACAGAATTACCTAGTGTTGGATGTGATCGAAAGATCGTCAGCCCACTATAGAATGATGTGTTATAATAAAGTCACACAATGATGGAATCCTCAAACGGCTGTATATACAGTACGGTATCGTGACGTCATAAAACTATTTTTAGAATTTTAAAGATAAATTATTGCCAACGGGGTTTGGCCAAACATGTTTCGATTGGAATTGAATTATTGGTATGAGTCTAAGCTATTTGATTCAGCTAGACCAATATTTATGAAAATTCAAAGTATTTTTTGAGAATTATCCCGAACCAAATTATTTTGGTGTGGAATCATATGATAAGACTGAGGTGAACATCCCAAAAATTGGGAAACTTTTGTGCGCCCAAGGCAGATATAATGAACGTTAATATCGTTCCAGCATGTAGTGCCTGATCAGTATAGGGCATAATGGGCTTATCACCCTCCGTGTCCGTAACTCATAATGGTTTGCAAATGAATTTTTGTATAAACCTTTTCAAAAATTGAAAATGAAACTTCATTGTTTATATGACTCCTCAGCATGATTTGAAAATTTTTACTCTTTAGAGTGATGTTTTAGGTAGTTTATGATGATGGGTATGAAATAGTATGAACTCGTTGCGTACGGGTAGAATCTGATATGATTGGACAAAGGTAATTCTGAAAACCTAGTTTTGGTGAATGAAAGGAGTAGGGTGTAGTAGACTAAAATATCAAGGATGAAATTCTCAGAAGAAGAGGTTAAATATATGTACTTTTGGTGCAATAGTGATTCCGGGGACGGAATCCTTATAAGGGGGGAAGAATGTGACAACCCGAAAATTCATAAGATCTTGAATGATTAAATTAAAGGTTAAAGAATAAAACCTAGAGTGAAAATAGAGGAATGATTTAAATTTTTAAAAAGAAAGAAATAGATTATAAATGTGGAAAATTTTATTAAGGAAATAAAATTCAAGTGAAGAGATATTATAAGGATAAAGCGAATGTGTATATGTATATGTGTGTGTGTGTCTATATATATATATATATATATATATATATATATATATGTGTGTGTGTGTGTGTGTGTGTGTGTGTGTGGAAAATGATCCATGGAATACGTTAACCAGAGTAACTTTTTCAACTAACGTTTATCGGTAGTCTCCAAAATTAGAGTGAACGGGCGAAGATGAGGGAATTGCCGCTACTCCTCTAAGCGACCACCAAAATTTTTTATTGGCGCTACTCCCTCAATGGCCGGTCAAAAACGCACTGTTGTTTTGATCTGGGCCTGAGAGGGAGTAGTAGCTAATAAAATTTTTTGCTTAATTATATCTGATTATTCCTAATTATCTTTATAGTTATACTTATTAACAAATTATCCTTATACATATTACTTATTAATCATCAGTAAAATAAAATAATAAAAAATTATAGGATAATCAATAATTATCTTTATATTTATCCTTATACTAATTAACAAAATAAGTATATATGAGAAGAATATATAATATAAACTCAATCACTATTTCTTATTTATAATTAAAAATCATAAGAGTTGATAATTAGTAATTATTCTTATACATACTTATTTTGTTAATAAGTATAAGGATAAGTATAACGAGAATTATTGATTATCCTTATAATTTTTATTATTTTATTTTACTAATTAATAAGTAATATGATAAGGATAATTTGTTAATAAGTATAAGGATAAGTATAAAGATAATTAGGAATAATCAGATAATGTAATTGTTAAAATTTTGTTGTTGTTAAGATTTCTCTGGCTACCAAATCAAAAACACTACTGCTTGTTGACCGGCCGCCAGAGGAGAATAATGACCAACAACAAAATTTTTTTTGGCCGCTAGAGGGAGTAATACTGGGCCCTCATCTTAGCCATTCACTCTAATTTTGGACTACTGGATGAGCTAGTTGAAAAGGTCCTCCGCTAACGTATTCCACGGATCATTTCTATATATATATATATATATATATATATATATATATATATATATATATATATATATATATATATTTAGTGATGTGCTATATATTTTAGCAAGAGAAATGATAATGATAAATACTTTGTGAATATGTGAGTAAGTTTATATGAATATTATGTGTTTATTTTTATTTGTTTATTATATAAACAAATAAAAGAAACTAAGGTAACCTAATTATATATTAGCAATGAAAAATAGAATAAATTAAGGGTTATGGTATGCGGAGAATAATAGTATATAATATATATACTAATTCTAAGGGATTTATTTTATACATCTCAATTAATTAATTTTATAACCTAATTATAGCAAGCCTAATTGGGTTAAGAAATTCAGGGCATATAAGTAAGGAAATAAATTACAATCGAGTGAATGGAAACCCTAATTAAATGATTAGGGTAGGATAAAAATAAATGTGTTGGACTATGATAATTTTCCATAGCCCAAAGATATAAATTAAAAGCCCAAGAGATTAAATATGGTGGCCCAAATTGAAGGATGGGCATTTTAGACATTTTGTAGATTAGATATTACATTAAAGGAAAACCAAACTTGGTGAAAATAAGGCCACTTGGACGGCCAACATGTGGAGAGATAAAGGGTGCATGTCATCATGTTAACCACCGCACTTTTTTAAAGATATTTCACCAAACTTAATTAGCCATGTGTCAATTTATTTATGAAGCCACATTACTTAATAATTTTCCATACATCTAAGTGATGATTATTGAGAGAGAAATAGATGAGATGTTGGTGAAATGTATTTAAACATACATATTATATCCATACATTTTTAATACAACAAAAATCTAGTTAATATCTCTTTTATCAATTTCTCTCGAGCAAAACTAAGAAACTTGAGAAAGAGGAGAAGGACGGTAGGAGGAGGAAGAGAAGAGGAATGAGGTTTTGATCTTCAAGCTACCCAAGATCATCATTTACTTTGAAGGATTAAGAAAGGCTAGCAAAAGATCAATGTATAAATACATTTTGTTTATGTATTTTTTATTATTGTAAATCAAAACTTGAATCTATGATTCAAAACTTTAAGACTCTAGATTTACATATTAATAAGTGTTTTATGTTTTGATATACCCATATTGGGTGTTAATTTGTTTGGAAATCAAAATAAAAGAAAAGAAATTTTTCTAGTTTATAAACCATAAATTTTTATGTACTTTGTATTTCTATCGTTTTTTATCTACACCTTCTTTTTGCGATCCGTTAAAGAGAGTTGCTAGATATGTAAGTTAGCTACTAAAACCAAGTGGTAGCACTAAAAAATGTTAGTACACAATTCTTAGTGGTTGTTTTAGCCAAAACAGTTTTATTTCTTTTAAAGAGAAACAAACTGCTTTGGTCCAGTTTGTGCCAGGGGTAGTTTTGTCATTTTTCTGACATTCAAAAATTTAGAAAATTTGGGATGATAATATGATGATTTTTCTAACATATCCAAGTGGAATCACTGAAAAAAGAGTTGTAAATTTCCGTATAGACTGTTTTTAGCAAAGTACAAAAAAATTATTTTTTCCAAAAAGCTACTGTTTCAGATTTTGAAAGGGCAGTTTCGGCCACTTAGTTTGTGAAATAAATTTCAGAATTTTGGGACATGAAAATATATGATATAAAGTAGCTCCTGTCTAAAAAATGAGCTCATTCCGACTTAAAATGACCAAGTTATGACCATTTCAATTTTTAGGATTTTCTGACAAAAACGGCTATGACAGGAGATCTATAACTCCGATGGTCATGAAATTTAAACTGGAGGTTCATGTTAACATGTATAAGATTATATCAAGAGATGAGAATTTCTGGAGTTGAGCACGATAGGGCTAATTTCTTAAGCTACGAACTAAAAATAATTTTTGAAAAATACTAAAGGGAGTTGAAAAATTATGAAAAGAAATTCTTTTTGTGTATGAAATATATGTATATATGTTTGGGCAAAGGATTGAAAAATAATAAATTAATTTGGTATTTTCGTGTAAAGAGATAATGAATCCATCTTGCTGGATTGAAGAATTATTGAATCCAGCTTGCTAGATTGAAAATTTGTTAAATCTAGCTTGTTGGATTGGAAAGTAGTTTACTGAATTGAAAATTTGTTGAATCCAGCTTGCTGGATTGCAATCTGGTTGCTGAAATTGGAATCCAGTTTGCTAGATTGCAATTTGTTTTGTTGGATTGGCCATCTGGTTGCTGGATTTGGAATCCAATTTATTGGATTGTAATTTGGTTTAATGGATTGCAATCTGGGTTGCTAGATTGGTATGTTTAGATAATCCAGGTTGCTGGATTAGTATTTAATTTATTAGATTTTTAACAAAACTTATAATATATAAGATTAAAGTGTTAAATCATAATGTATATGATATAGTGATTAAAAAATTATCAAATGATGATAATAATAATGATGTTTTGAGGAGTAATCAAATATTTGATTGTGTGATAAGTGTTTAAGTTGTATAATGACTGTAATTAACAGTAGTGTATGTGATGATATTATTCTAATTGAAAAATTGATATTATCAATAATAGGTCTTTCAACTGAAGCTAAAATAGGTTACAGAATAAACAAAGCGAAAATTCATAGATTTTAATAAATCAATCGAATTCATTGAAAAAAAAATTGCTTTATAATGTATGATAAATTTTAAAATTTTTAAGTATTATATATAAATTGACCCCACTAAAATTTTATAAATTTCCTATTATGCGGGGTCAAATTGAAAATTTATAACTTTGTCAATCAAATTTTAACCACATATGACTCATATACTCTCAATATATGTATCTCTCTCTCTATAATATTTTAAACTAAATAATAATCTAATTTATATTATTTTTAAAAAAATAATAAATTACTTACTTATGAACAATTGTGATTAAAAAAGTCTATTATGAGTCAATATAGTGTATATATACCATATATTATTACTCATTATATTTTCATTGTAATATAGTATATATATATATATATATATATATATATATATATATATATATATATATACTCAAAAGTATAAAGTATTAAAAAAAATTAGCTTAGGTACACGCTTCTCAACCCCCCGCCAAATTATTTGTAATTCAATAATAATTTCGACCCCACTCACCGAAAAGTTTCATCTTACATCGGTAACAAAGAATCGGCGGTCATGCGAGCAAGTTGCTATACTTTTATTTTGTAAGTTCTCTAACTCGAACTCGAGTTGTTATTGTAAAGAATGTTCGTGGTCAATCATTGTTGATTATACCACATCTATTATTTATTGATTCACACGTTGTGCATGTTGTATATGTTCATCGGGTATGAAAGGCTGATCACCTTCATTACCATTTGGTTCAGTTATAGTTGGTCATGTTCATTGTTATTGACTCGATCATTCAGTTGTGAAAATTGATTCATGTTCTTTCACAATTATTATATTGTTGAAAGTTTTCCAGCCAGCTTGTATTCTTTTCAATCATGATATATCTTTCTTTGAACTTAAACTTGTTGGGCAAACTTGTTGCTCACCCTTGCTATATCATGATAAATATTTCAGATTAAGACGAATACTTCGGACACAGGCAAAGGCAAAGACCAATTACCGGAATGGATTACTGTACAGTTAAAATTGTAAATAGTATTGAAGGCAAATAACATTGTAAGTCCTGTAGTATATGAATATGTGTATTAAGTTAAGGTTATCGACCTTGGGGATTATGTGTAAAGGTTAATTTATAAACAAATTATGTTTATATCTTCCGCAATAGTTATAGAATTGGTGTACCAGGTTCATGGTGATTAGTACCCGGATTTGGGGATGTCACAAGTATAGCTTACAATCCCAAATGGCTCATGATCACTACCAACTGACCAAGGTTAAAAAATTGAGCAATGAATCGTTCATGGAGTACGCGCAGAGGTGGAGGTGTATGGCAACCCAAGTGAGCCCGCCCATGGATTAGGCGGAAATGGTCATGACTTTCATCAATATCCAGGAAGCCCCTTACTATTAGAGAGTCCTGACAGGAATAGGCAAACCATTTTTTGAATTGATAAAATATGGTGAAATGGTAGAGATGGACTTAAAGGCTAAAAAGATCAATACTTCTCAGCTTTAGAGGTTGTAATCGAGCAACTCCAAGCTGGAAATTATGATAGCGATATCGAAAGCAGCCGAAAGAAGAGCGATGAAGATGTATCTATCGTTTTACTGGGGCAATTTAGGAGACCCAACAATAGTCCCCCTATCTGGATGAAGGGAGGCGATCTGTCACAGCAACAATAGGCCGTATTTAACCAAAGGTAGGATAGATAGAGAAAATTTGAAATAATGGAAAATCGATTGTTCACACCACTAAGCGATTCCCTCGAGAACGTATTGGCGTTATTAATGAACCACGAGAAGATTAATGAATTGGCTCCACCTCTGGATCCAAAAAGCAAAAGATACGATCCAAGCAAGAGATATGCTTACCACTCAGGGTCTCTAGGACACGATACACAATATTGTTGGTCTTTAAAGCATAAAATCCAAAATCTGATCGAGAGTGGTGATATTGTGGTTGAATAACCTTGCTAGCTAGATGTCAACACTAACCTTCTGCCGCAACACAATACGGAGGAAGTTAACATGATCGGGTCAGGAAGCATCGTAATGGATCTAAATCATACGGAGGATTAGAAAATCCTCAAGCAATGTAGAAGCAAGAACTCCACATGAAGGCCTAACCCCCATAACCATATTCAACTCTCCACCCACCAACAAGGATGTGGTATCCCGAGATGAGTTCGACGAGTTAAAAAGGCAGATGATCAGATTGTTAAATCTGGTAAAGGAACAGTATAACTTAATTTGAGGAATTATGTTAACAAATCAAGGCGTACTCACTTCAAGTTCAAGTCAAATAACTTCATTAAGTCACCAATTGATTTTGAACAAAAATCCTAGAAATAAGTCACTCGGTGATAAGATTAGACGTCTCCACATGACCTTAGCTCAAATTAATGAAAACCTGGTAGTCATTGGAAATCAAGATTCAGATATGGATAGATTTTTGGGATGTTTATTTGAAGATATACCTGGGACAACTAGGTGTCAAGCGGAGGATGAGGTCTATCGTGTGCAAATGTTTTGGAGAAGTCTCACTTATAATGCAACAACCTGGTTTGCTACATTGGATAAATCAAAGATTAACACATACGAAGAGCTTGTACATGCCTTTTTATCCTAATATAGTTACCAGATAAAAATGGCACCACATCATTGTAGGCTGATGAAGGTAGCTAAGGAGATAAATGAATCTTTCAAGGATTATGCCCGAAGATGGAGGTCATTAGCAGATCGGAAAATTCCACCCCTAGAGGAACAAGAAATGGTCAAAATCTATGTCGAAACATTAGAATATCCTTATTACGAAAGTATCTTGTCCATGAAAGATATGTCGTTTGATAAAATTATCATCAAAGGAGGTAGGGTGGATAAGAAAATTTGAGCTGCAAAACTAAAGGGTAGGGAACGTTGAAGGAAGAGATCATTGTCAATACCATACGACAAGAAAAGAAGCTTCCAACAAGTGGGAGGGAAAACTCCAATAATTCTACATGGGAGTAATAATGATGAGACCCTCGAAGAGTACGACCTTTGTGACCCTGAAAATCAGGGAGAAACAAACACGAAGAAGAGTTCAAAGATAAGATTCCCCCAATTATAGAGTCCATGGAAGAAGTCTTGATGAAGTTAACAGAGCAAAAGAAAATTTCGGACCTTCCCTCTCCAATGGGTATATGGGAATAGAATTACAACCCCTCACAGCACTGTACTTATCATTCGGGAGGTTCAGGGCATTCCACAGAGCAATGTTGGTCACTTAAACACTTAGTGAAAGATCTGATCAAAGTAGGGGAAATTGTGATAGTACCTACAACTCAAGACAAAGACCCAACTCAGATAACACCCATTACGTGGAAGCTTGACTCCATCAATCAACAAAGCTGCAAAAATGTGGCAAGTTACGAAGAAGAAAATCTTGAAACCAGAGCTGGAGGGGAAGGCAAAAAGAGGCTCCTTATGTCAATAATAGTCAATTGCGGTTGCTCTGACTCTTAGTTGTGGGGTATGAAACTATGGCGACAGTGATGACAACTAATGCGAAGATAGAAGATAATTAATGGTCAACCTAATTTCTAGAATCGTGGACACCCTTACTCGAGTAATTAAGTCTGAGGGGTGTCTTTACACCTAGTGCCCTAAAGTCGTCTGGTTTGGGAGTCACCGGCCTAACACTCGTTACATGGGTAACTTAGAGCCTAAGAAAACGAGAATTGCGAGGGAGAAGAAGGCGAGACCTTACCAGATCCAAATCGTGGACTGGGTTACTCAAGTAATTAAGCTTAAGGGGTGTCTTTACACCTGGTGCCCTAAAGCCGTATGGTTTGGGAGTTATCGGCCTAACACTCGTTACATGGGTAACTTAGAACCTAAGAAAAAGGACCCCGCACAAGGTCAGGAAAGGATCAAATAGAGTAGATCGTCTAACTGGTCTCGAAGTGGGGCCTTTGTTACTCGAGCAAGTAAACCTGAAGGGGTGTCTTTATACCTAGTAACCTAAAGCCATTTGGTTTGGGAGTCATTGGTCAAAAACTCGTTAAATGGGTAACCCTGAATAGCCTAAGAAAAAGAGATAAGTTAAGCGAAAGGGAAAAGGAAAAAAAAATGGAATCAAGAAAATTTGAAAGATGGAAATGAGATCATCTAAAGTCATAGAAGAGAAACCCCTGCTAAGAGTTGCGTTAGTCATAGTACACATGTCATATGATATTAATTTTGCGAAGAACTGTGTCTATATCTAAGAAAAAGTATCTTTAATAAAGGGAGATAAGTCTTTTGAATTTTATCTTACTTATGAACAATGACCATGGATGCTTAAAAGTTTTCTTGCGATTTCATAACTTGTTAAATAAAAAATTGCTTAAAAGGGGAAGAAATAAAAAAATAACTTTAAAGTTAGCAATTCACAACTTGCTTAGAAAATTCATTTTCATACTCAATTTCAAGATCTTTAGCAATAAGATAAAAACTCAGTGAACAGGAGTTAAGTGGAAGACTCAATGAGCATCCAATTTCATGAACTTTAACTTCATATGCCTCATTGACAAGATTACACTAATCTTGAAGGTCCAAGCCGTCAAGATTTTGCGCATTCTGTTATTCATCTGACATGCAAGATATTGCTCACCATTGGTAACTTGACGTGGTCAACGAAGCGAGTCTCTTATATGAATCCCTTGTAACAACATGCTAAAGGGCTGAGGAATTTTTTACGATTCAATGAAATGGAAGAAGTCTAAGGCGGGACCAAGATTCTCATCAAAAGAAATGAGAGGACTCCTGAAAGAAATTACGACGACATAACATTGTGATGACAAAAGAATGGAAACTTTCCCAAGAGAATCCTTAACTCAAAAATAAGTGCCTCATCGGTAAAGCAATATCATAAGACCACACAGGGGTCAGTTCTAGCCAACAATTTCAAATTCAAAATGATGATATACAAAGCATGCATAATGATGGACAGTAGTAGAACATATGCGATAAATACCTAAGCAACATCATATATATCTGTGAATAGTAAATCAGTTTTCATATCAATATCACTATATACATGTGAAAAGATGAAAAGAAAAAATTTAGGAAAAGGGACACAAGTGCCCAACAACTAACAAAAGGTCTAGCAAATAAAATCTATATCATCAAACATGTCAACCTGCGCCAAGTCATCAAAAGTCGAAACCTCTGCATCGAAGTTCAAATCAGAGCAGTGAAAGGATGAGCCGCATCCTCCAAGGACGTCAGCAGCATCCAAGTCATCAGTTAAGCCAGTATCTAATCTAGCAGGGTCGCAAGTAAAAAAAATAAGCTCGCCCTTGTTTAATCAATGATGAAATTCGTTGGAGACAATACCCATCGAAGGCATCAAAGCCAATACCCGGTGGGTTGGAGACAATACCCATCGAAGGCATCAGAGACGATACCCGGTGGTATAATCTGTTGGAGACAATACCCATCGAAGGCGTCAGAGATAATACCCATTAAAGGTATCAGCACAACCCCGATGGTGTAATCCGTTGGCAATAACACAACAAAGGCATCGACATAACCCCGACGGTGTAATCCATTGGCAACAACTTAACGCAGACATCGACAGTACCCGGTGGTAGCAACATGATTTGCGAAATGCGATTTGATATAAGACTTGATAAAAAGTTATCATGTGAAGTGCGATTTGCGATAAGATCAGTGAAGACATCAGCAATACTCGATGAAGTAGTCCGTTGGCATTTACCCCAACGAAGGCATCGGTAGGACCCGATGGTGCAATCTGTTAGCATTGACCCTAACAAAGGGGTCAGCAATACCCAATGACATCAATATAATCATCATCCTCCCTAGTAGATAGGAGTACTCTTTTTAAAATATAACATTTACATAACATTGCATACTTTATACATGACATTGCATGATTAGATATACCTTGTCATGCATTGAGTGTCTAGTAATCTTTGTCATGTTCATTTCATTACATTGCAAAAACATGACAAAGAGGGGCATCTGTAGACACTCAAAACTTCGTTATCCCTAGACTAACCTTACAGAAGGGTAAAAAGCATAATTTCACCCCAATAACAACCCCACGGGATGGTAGAAGTGTAATTTTGCCCTAACAACAACATCTTCAAGAAAGAATAGTAGACCTGAGGATTAGGTCATAAGAAGATACCAAAGTGATCCCCGAGTCACAGACAAACTAGTCAACTGTCATGCTGACTCCGGAAGATACCCCTCTGCCTTTTGCTTTATTTTCTTGGATCCAGAAATGGTTAAGCTAGATGACATTACACAACCCTAGGAAAGATTTTTCCAGAATGGTATGGCACGTCTCCTAATTATTACCTGATTGAAAGGAACGAACAACCGATTATAAAACAAGGCGAATGACTAGCTAACATCTACCGAGGGATGGTTTTTACCCTTTTTACATATCTTCCTGAACTCAAAATTAGACAGATAATATACCATTGTGAAGCTATCGGAAAGAGATTTCCGGATTGGTATGACACGTTTCCTAACTCCTCCCAGATTGAAAGTTATGGATGTTTCAGTGGACAACTCAAAACATTGACTAATCAACACGAAAACTGAGAAAGTGGGGCCCACCTTAAGCCAGCCGCATGTGTACCTATGACTGCCTCCATTGTACCTACGGGTGCCCCTTTTCCTCTTCAAATAGACGGATTTCATCAAATCTAAAAAAAGTTAGAGCAGTTGGAGAAAGAGAAGCTCGGATCTAGAGAGAAAGGCTTGGGTTTAGCATTCTAACACTAGATTTAGCTCAAATCTTCCACATATATCATAGATCTCATACAGTTGGAGTTTTAGAGCTTAGATTTGTGTCCCGGGAGGCTTGTTCACACATCCCCCAAGGTGAAAAAGGCTAACTTTTGTTCATTTCATTTGTAAACCTTCTTCAGGATATTAAATCTACGTTACATATTGTTTGAATCTAGTTAAGCTTGTTGTTTTACATATATTTTGCGTAGTAGTTGGTAGATCTAGAGATTCTACCGATTATTTTGTGCATATATTGTTAGAAATCAAGTTCTAGGACTAGTTCTATCTAGATCTAGCCGGAGCTAGCCCTTTAACCGGTTATGGAGCTTGAAACCCCAACCCATATGCTAGATCGGCTTGGATCTATGGTAGATCTAGTCATTTTAATGCTCTTGGTCAATCCCGGTCACTCCGTAGAGCCCTAGATAAATATCTAGAGGTGAGGGGGTCTTAATGGCTCGAGATGAGGATTTCAACCGATGAAATCACCTAATATCAAGTATATGATGTTGTATATATCCGTTTAAATATAATAATGTGATCCTAGGAATCCCAGGGTTGAGATCTAACAATCGGATCTCGACTAGATTCCCACAATGGACTTTTAATTTATTATGTAATGTTTAAATATTGCAAAATCGTTGTACATGTAATATTGGATCTTAAAACGAGTTTGAGGGGTTTGTCCCGAGAAGTCGGATCTAAGATCTCGTGATAGTGAAAATTATATGTGTGGGTGCTCCGGGTTCATTGAGATGACTTTCATGCCCGATGATGATCCGACCCTTTTTGGCCTTTCTTGAATGCATTATCACCAAAAATGATTTCCAAATCAAAATAGCGAAGAGCTTTCATAATAATAATAAAGCGTTTCAGGGATAGATATTTAGGTCAAATAAATGGAAGTATCAAAAGACCTCAATTCCTATTTGACGAAGGATTCAAAAACCTTGTTTTCCAAAATGTCATTTCTATATATCTGTTCGAAAAATGAACTTTTATCTAAATCGAATCCTTGGTGCATAAGTTCAAAGAGGTACAACACAACTTTCAGAAAAATTTCATTGACTTAACGATTAATAATTGGAAGTATCAAAGGACCTCGATTCCTATTTGACAAAGGATTTGAAAATCATGTTTTCTAAAACGGCATCGATATATATCTATTCTAAAAATGAAATTTTCATTAAATCAAATCCTTCGTGCATAGGTTCAAAGAGGTACATCACTACTTTCAAATAACTCAAAATGAGGCTTAAAATAAACTTTAAAATCAAAACACACACACACACTAACACACACTTTATACTTAGAAAATCAATAAGATGCGATAACCGTGTTTTCACGAAAGTCGGGGGTGCCTAACACCTTCCTTTCGCTTAAGCAAGCCCCCGAATTCCTCGAACCTCGGGTTTTAGACCAATTCTATAGAGTCACATATTGAGTCATATTGCGAAAACCTATAAAATACGGATGAGTTGGTACACCCCTTTAAACACCATACCAACTGGCGACTCTATCTAAATCGGGTCAAACTTTAAAATCAATATTTTCAAATTCATCAGCATTCATGTCAGTCTTTTCCTAAAATCTCATCGTTTAAATAAATTAACTAACACAGGAAAATAAAAAAGGAAACAACATTTAGGAACGAAAATTCCCCGGCGTAGATACCTACTAACTCAAATATACATTTTTGATTCAACTTCTAGGAGTTTTTTTTCTTCTCGCCAAAGCTTTTAACACTCCCAAATGTGTAGAGAGAACTTTAGGAATCAATTCTTCATACAAACTTTTTAATGTGATTTGTTGGGAAATTTTATTAAATTTATTTCCATTACAATAAACTCGCCCAAAATATGACAACTAAAAGGCTAGATACATTTTCTTGAAAGAGCTTTCCCTATTGTGCATAGCATTTTCTTGGGCAAGAGACCATAATCTTTCCCCAAGTTAAACTTAAGGTGTAAACTAAATTATGGTCCAACTGTGGAGGCTAAATTCAGAAGTCTCTCACCCGTATTTATCTTCTCCTTCTCCCATAATTTAAATGGGGTTAAATACTTTCTAAGTCACTGTACTTTACGTCAACTTACAAATGGGTCACTGAACTTTTTTTTCTTACAGTCAACTCACTGAACTACATTTTACTAACAAAACGTTTGCAATTTTGTTAACTATTTTGACTTTAGATGGAATTGAATAAATAAGTTGCAGACGTGTAAAATAATTCTGATATGGCACGGATCAGTCCATATAGCCAACATTATGTCGATATGGAGGGAAATTCTCCCACCAAATTACTAGTGGATGGACCCACATGTGTATTAGGAGCAATTGAATTGTCATTTGTCCCAAATTTATTCCAGATTGTTCAACCGAGCCCTGACCCAACCCAACATAACCCAACCCTTCGAAAGTGATCGATGAATTGAAAAACTCAGCAAAAAATTAGTAGTTGTTCGATCGATCAATTTGAAAAGCTAACAAAATCGATTATTTGGTGAATCTTGGTGTGATTCACGTTGGTTAGAAGTCGTTTAAAGTTCTACATCAAGTAACGGTCGACAGGTATGTCCCATATGATGATCCCCTCTTATCCCCTTTTTTGGTTTTGATGATTTCTTTTTTGGGATTGTTGTCGTATTAACCTTTTACTTCTAAACCTTAGAGTTAAAATATATTATTCAATGTTCAACATTGTCTTTTTTTTTACTGATTCTTGTTTTAAGATTTACAAAATCATAATTTACTAAATTTTGGTCCTCTTTTGTCCCTACATGTATGCTCTGTAATTTAGAACATTCCTTTAAAAGTTTATTGCTTATGCTCTGTTTTGCATATGGTTTTATTTGTTACAGATGGATATTGTTGTTCAATTTAATGTACACCATGGTGGGAAGTTCATATATGCTCCTTTATGTGACTATGTCGGAGGTACAGTTTATCATATGCCACATTTGGATGCTGATTATATTTATATGGGTGTTATTAATGAGTTAGCTACTGACTTAGTTATCATCCTCAATCAACTGTTTATTTTAAAACTGATGGAGTATAAATAAATAATGGGGTTAGACTTGTTTATGATGATGCTAGTATAAGAGATATGGTTAATATTTATTTGTCGCATGGTGTAATTGATGTATATGTAGACCATGTATTACCATATAATCTTGATCAATCCTTTATATTGGACGAGCATAATAGTAACCATGTGACTGACAATGTATGTTATAATGTGATTTCTATTGTTGATGAAATTGTGGCTGATAATGTGGTTGGTGGTGAGGGTGAGGCTAAGGTTCAGGGTGAAGGTGAGGGTGAGGGTGAGGGTGAGGGGGATGCTTTGTTGGATAATGATGGGGATAATGAAGACAATGTGACAGTTGACAATGTTAGAGATCGAAAAAATATCTAAACAAAATGAGAGTGTGAAAAGGAGGGGTAAGAGGAGGTCCAAAAGGGTAGTTGAAGATGATAGTTCTGAAGAAGAGAATAGTATTGATGATGACATCAATTATGAAGAGTGTAGTGATGATGAATTGGTAGAGGCTAGGAGGAAAGCTAGGGAATTTAAGATGGATATAAGAAAGAATGTGGATGAGGAAGGTGGAACTGAGGGAGAGGAAAGAGGTAATGATATAGAGCAATGAGGAAATTAGGGAGATAATGTGGAATATAAAACTACAAATGCAAAGGATGTGGGAATAGATACTGCTAGGGGCAATGAAAGGAAGGTGCAGGGTGAGGGTGATGGCAACCAACCTGCTAGTGAAAGAACTAATTCAGATAGTGAAGAAGATGAGAAAGAATGGCATAGTGACTATGACAATAGTAATGTCCTCAGGTAACTTTCTAAGAGCAGTGAAGAAGAAGAAGATGTGTTCTATGTAGGGCCTCTTCGTAGTAAGAAAAAAGAGAAAACAGTTAAGGCTTACAACCCTAAGATAAAAAAGAAGTTGATTAAGTCCAAGCAGTACATGACATTTTGCAGCATTAGGGAGTTTAAAGATGACATAAGAGACTGCTCTATTGCTAATGGGAGGAAGTTGTGGTATCCAGTTAATGACTCCATAAGATGTCAAGTGAGGTGTGAGGAAGGATGTCCTTGGAGGTTGTGGGCTAGTTACATGCAAGGGACTGATACATGGAAAATGAAGTCTATTATGGACACTCACAATTGCTGCAGGAACTTCAAAAATAAGCTAGCTACAGTTAAGTACTTGGCAGAGTACTATGGCAGCAGGATTAGGAGGAATCCCAGCTGGAAACTAAGGGAAATGCAAGAAGAAATAAAACTTAAACTAAAGTTAGATGTAACGGAGGTTAAGTGTATGAGGGTTAGATAGTTGGCATTGCAAGGGATTCAACGGATGATGAAGGACCATTATGCAAAGGCGTGGGACTTTAGTGGTGAGATAGTAAAGAGTAACAAAAACAATACAGTTGATATCAAAACAACTCGATTGAATCCAGAAGATATGCCTAGATTTAAAAAGTTTAATTTGTGTTTGATGCATTGAAAAAGGCTTGGAAAGAAGGGTGTAGACATGTTCTTGGATTGGATGATTGTTTTCTGAAAATAGTTTGTTGTGGTCGCCTTTTGTCTGCATTTGGTAGGGATTGAAACAATCAAATGTTTCCAATAGCTATGGGGGTGGTGGAAAGTGAAAATTTGGATACCTGAAATTGGTTCCTCCAATTGTTGGTGAATGACTTGGATTTGGGGGATGGGTATGGGATCACTCTCAAATCTGATCAACAAAAGGTGATTGTTAACATATTTTAATTGCATTCATTTTTTGTTTTAACAAGTTGGAATTTTTTAACAATCTCATATGATGACTGTTGCAGGGACTGAAAGCAGCTATTCATGACCTTCTTCTTCATGCAGAGCATAGAAACTGTGTAAGGTACATCTATGCAAATTAGAGGAAAAATTCCATCACAGGCATTAAAACAAGCATTCTGGGAGGCACCCATGGCTAAACACCTTGTGGCTTTTAAAAGGGCAATGAAGGAGGTAAAAAGGTTGTCTACTCCTGCACATGACAAGCTAGCTGAGCAAGATCCAATGGTATGGTCCAAAGCATTTTTTGAGACTCATTCAAAAACTGACAGTGTAGAGAACAACATGAATGAGTGCTTTAATGCATGGATAATTAAGGCAAGATATATGCTAGTTCTTCAAATGATAGTAGAAATTCATGATCAACTTTTGGTGAGGTTGCTCCAAAAGAGAGATGCAATGCTAAAGACTGAGGAGTTAATATGCCCAAGGAGTAAAAAGAAACTAGATTCTAACATTTTAGAATCTGCACACTGTGATGCTCTATGGGATGGACAATCCAAGTTCCAAGTGAAGGAGAGAGGAAAAGGAGGGTACACTGTCAACCTAGAGCCGAGAAGTTGTGCATGTAGGGTGTGGGATTTAACAGGAATGCCTTGTGCTCATTCAGTTAGAGCCATTCATTCTATATATGGAAACCCTATAGCATATGTTGCTAAGTGGTACACTAGGGATACATATATTAAGACTTATTCTCATACTCTAGAAGTTCTAAATGGGGAAGGCTTTTGGGATTTTACTGAGTGTGATATAATGCTGCCACCACCAATGAAGAAAAAGTTTAAGGGAAGGACATAGATATTGAGAAGAAATGAGCACTGGGAAGATGGGACTACTAGCAATAATGTGTCCTTCCTGAATTACGTTTATCCTTTCGGGAGAAACTTATACTCCCCGAAGAACATCTATCCTTTTGAGAGAAACATGTCCTTCCCAAAGAACATTTGTCAGACCTTATACCCCTGTAATATTGATCCCAACCCCTAAGGAAGACTTTTGACTTAGGTTTTAAAGAAATGTTTGACCTTATATCTTCGTAATATTGCTCCCGAACTCGTAGGGAGGTTTAAAATAGAGGTTTCGAAGAACTGTCCAACCTTATACTACCAAAGGTAGATGACCGACTTTATAATTGTCATGACAATGCTCCAGGTCCCTTAGGGAGGCTTTAAATAGAGGTTCCAAAGAACCGTTTGACCTTATACCGCCGAGGGTTAATGACTAACCTTATAATTGCTAATGTGGATGACCGACTTTATAATCACCGAAGGTGGATGACCAACCTTATAACGCCAAAATTAATGCTCAAATTTTGCCAATTCAAACAAGTCTGAAGCTGAAAGCTAACGTAACTTGCCCCACTCTAAGTGTCTGGTCCAATAATTAATTTGGTACGTTGCTTCTCCATTATTCGTCATGTACTCTGATTAAAAGCTATGATTAAATACTCCGATCAAATACTTTGATTAAATCTCCAATTAAAATCAAGCACTAAAAGTTTGTAAAAGTCATCTCCCAAATATAATCAAAACATGTTCCATTAACTCAGCCAATCCCATCTGAACTACTCCCTAAACTACGAACCAAAGAAAAATTCCCAACTCCCGAGCTGCAAGTCGATCACGCCTCCCTTCCTCTAACTACTATCAATCCCCAACATGAACATTGTTCAATAAATCTAAATTGAGGTGAATATATCTCCCTAAAGTGAGTCATTCGAACTTCACCGACATAAGAGCCTCTTTTGTTTCTGAATGTCTAGAACCATCAAGAGCTACCCGAACATTGAATTTATAATCATTTATTCGGTGTCCGTCGTCATTACCATCACAATCCTAAACTAAAAACACCAAGAACTACCTCCATAATCGATGAACCTTCTAGGTACAAATCCAAGATGATAACAATTATTTACCTCCATCTACTCTTAAACCTGATCCTCCCTTCGGATCCTTTTCAAAAAATATTCATTCTACCACAAAGCACGCCAATGTATGTCTTTCAAATACCATTCGCATCTAACCACCCAAGATCAACTGACTAAACTCCGTTACTCAAGTAACCACCCTACCAATGCCTCACGGAATCTATGCACAATCCTCTGAATCTAACTCAGACATGTCGTAGCCTCCTCCTGATCCTCCATTATTAAAACTTCTCTTTGTCTGATTGTCCGATCTGTTTTGATCATTATCCGACTTGGGATGGTTATTCTTATCCTCGTCTCTGGGCTTATATGAAGATTGAGTGTCGCTTTAGGTTCCTTATAGCCTCTTTAATGGTGATAAAGTTCTCCGTCCGATCGTAGGCTTCAGACAAATCCTTCAGCGATTCGAACATCATATCTTTTATCAATTTCTTTGACTTTACCTCGTCCATCCCCGTAGTGAAGAATCCTAGGGCTTGAGGTTCATTCAGATCTATCACTGCTCCAATAGCCTCTTGGAATCTCTTCACGTACTGGCCCAAGGTTTCGTTTGAATACTTTCTTATCTACATCAGAGAAGCTATCGGTTTTCCCGTCTTCTTATTACTGTCGAACCAACTATGAAATTTATCATAAATCTCCTTCCATGAGGATATGAAGTTCGACGGATGTGACATCATCCACTGTCGAGCCTCCTACCTCAGGGTGGTGATAAACATCTGGCACTTGGAAACATCAGAATAGTCATAAAAAATCATGAACTGATCATACACCTGAGTGTGGTCATAGGGATCAGCACTGCCATAGTAACTCTCCAAGTGTGAGACCTTCTTTTTAGGTTCAGCCCGAACCCGGTCTATCTCCGGAGAAAAGGGTGATGTCGGATCAATCAGGACCTCCTTCTCTTGATTTATTGCCGCCAGATTCTTTTCCAACTCTCCCACTCTCTTCGCGAAGGGGTCGGAATCCTCCTTTCAAGAGGATAACCTATGTCTATCCAGGTCCTAATCTAGAAGAACCACCCGCTGCCTGCATCCTGACCTCCCTCACCCTTCACTGCTATCCTCCTGAGAGCGGCTTCTTCGTCTGCTCTTTTTACATCGAGAACCGTCCGAATGATGTGTCATGGATTGGGCCTCGGGCGTGGTTTCCCAATGATGATGATGGCTGGAATAAACTTCTTTTCCGCCTAATAGTGTTGCCATCTTTGTGTTCAGTTCCTTCTATTAAAGGCACAGAGCCTCCATAACATCCTTAATCGCATGTATCTTCTTGGCCAGAATCAGCTCTCTTTTGTCTTAATTGTCACACTTTGAGTTTTGATCCCCATGAGTACGTGCACGAGATTGAGTATCCTCGGCATGGCTGTGGGGGACTATCGTCTTCTGTGTGGCCGAGAACAGTTATCATATGATTGGGGCTGTCTTAGCCTTTGATGGGCCCACAGAATGACTATTGGGTTCGCGTCTGTCCGAGACATGATTGGAAGGCCCCAACTTGTCTTTGGCCAAACCCCTAGGTTGAAAGGATGGGTTTGCTGTTGATTTATCTTATGCTGAAATTGTATTCGCCTTACTCGATGCCATAACTTCAAACTAAAATTCATTGAAAATAATTATCTAGCACTAAAGGGCCCTTAACGGCCTGGGCCACCGGGGGATAGTTCCAATGTAAGAATAAGTACATGCTGAAAATAAGTTAATAATGGAGGTTTAATGCTTTAGTGTTCAAAGTAATATTGTGTACCAATGAATCAGGGTATAGCCTTATATTTATAGTGCTCCCACCACTTTAATCGCCCTATCCCCGAATTGGAATAAAATTCCTCATCATGGTAAATACCATAATTGGATGAAAGTGAATCTCCTTAAATAAAGGTAGTCGAACATTATCCTGACTATTTCCTTAGGAATTGGAAGTTAAATATAACTAGGAATCTTAGGTTCTTTAAAGTCCAAATTAATCACGACCCAACATATATATATGGGGACTGATCCATAGGTAACGATGTAAAAAAAAAGGTTGGATTAATCCATAGTTTAATACTACGGGCATAACAATGTCCAAAATGTCCCTCCTTTACATATTTCTCATTCGGAGTATGAAACTGCGGATGCTACTTTCCTTTTGGAAACGAGACAATGGAGTTTCAGTCTTAGAGGCCATCCATAATTTAATACTGTGGATGCTAGGTCCAACCAAAATGATGCTAGGTTCAACCAAAATGTCGTCGATCTCCTTATAAGTATGGCCAATTAAACATGTAAACTTCATAATTCATATAATGACTTTTGGATCTAGGGTATTCTCGTCTCATTTTAACATATTTTTTTTAGAATTAGAAGAGTTCAAATTAAGGCTCGAGATTTTTCTCTCTTGTTGTGTATTCTTATTGTATGTAGCCAAATCATGTTATATGTGCTAATGAGACAAATTCATGGCTAACAATTGGAAGGATATATTGAAAACATTTCACCCCATTGGTATATATGTAAGAACCCAGATTTTTAGAAATTATTAAATAAGAATTTAATGAATAAAATTCTTAAGTGTGAAATGGGTTCGAATAAAAATATTTATGTGATACGAGGTATGTAGGAATGTGTTACATAGGGTAATATGAACCATGTAATATGTGATTTTTGTGATTAATAAATATATTATTATTATATTGTTATTGATCACAGAGAAAATTCAGTTGAGATAAAAGAAGTGGATAAAATTTATCTATTGATATTAAATAATTTATGTGAAATTATTTTATAATAGTAAGTTAGTGACATTAAAATATCTTTGATAATCACCAATTTCTTGAGTATTTGTACGAGTACGTATCAAGTCTAAGGTAGTGCAACCGTACTCTTTAATGGTTGATGTATAGGAGCTGGGCTAAACGATTCCTTCAGAGAGCAAAGGTATATACGAATTGGTAACCGATCTAACTCACTGTGAAAACAGTGTAGACGAGACAGAAACTAATTTGTTGGTTGTTTATGGGAAACCACTCAGTGTACTAAATTGAATACTATTAAAGACTCGAGGTGTGTTAGGTTTGGACTTGTATGCTTGTACGTTGTCGACGAGAAAAGAGAATCGATATACCTTTAAAGTGGTTAGAGAATTATTAAGTAAATTGATACACGGCGAGAAGTGAGGATTAAAGGAATGTATGTATGTGTTATATATTCTAGTTTCGTGTTATTGGTGATATGAAACCGTAAAGGAGATGTATAGTTAGTTAAACTAATAAAGGAAATAGAGTTTTACAACTCGAAGTGTGATCCTTAAATTGTTAAGGAAAATAGTAATCGATGGTGTGAAACCAAATATAGGGTTGATGTTAGGCGGGTTAACGCTTAAGGAGGATGTGTAAAGTGTTTAGAAGTGTAAGGTTTCAGTTCTGCTAATGCAGAACTTGTCTGCCTTGGAATTTGGTATGGTAGCAATTTCGCCATTACCAAACTATACATCAAAAGACAAATTACTACCGGTTTGAAAAATCAGTTTTTGGAATTTAAAATCTAACAAATGGGTATTAAGGACTCATAAGGATAATAAAAATCTTAAATGATGGTTAAGTTGTCCATGAATGGATGTGAAAGATTTAATTAATTAACCTGGATTAAATATTGGTTAATTAAAGCGATATTATAGAATATTATATTCTATTAATTAGAGGAATACATAATAATTATGAAAAAGAAATGATTAATATTAATTAATTATTGTGTGGGTTGAAAATACCCAACTAAATGATAGTTAGCCCAATTAAAATATTAATGAGGGTATAATCATTAAATAATATTACTATGGGTAATATGGAAAATGTGATCAGTAGTAATATATAATACCTACGGCTTAAGAATACGTGAAGTGTGACATTTAATTGGGACTAATGATATAAGGTACCAAGTGGTACAGTGAAATCATATATAGTGGTAATACAGAAATAATTAAATATCTGTGTACTCTAGAAACCGAGAAAGGAATTAAATGTTTGAATAAATATTAATATTAAATAAAGTTATAATGTGGTTATGTGAGTAGTAGAAATAATTATAGAACTACTCGGATAGTAATACCTGACTGTGATATTTTATTACATGTATTTAATGTACATGGATTATATGATGTTAGTATAAAATTTATCTTTAAATTCCTAATATGGTAACAATTGTACCCTAATATTACATTATGGGAATTAAAGAACCAAACCAAGCCTTAGAATAACAAGTTGTTGTGATTTATTTGCTATTGTCCCAAATTGAGTGTCAACAAGCACAATGAATAGTAGCTGAAAATTAGAACACGTATTCTCCAAAAGGCTAGAGTTAGATGTGATAATGGCTACAAGGGAGCAGTTGGCCAACTCTTGAAATCTGTTGGTTACTCTCATTTCCCATAGAATCAAACTTGGGTGCAAAGCTATAAGCTAGTCAATCAATTCTCCACAAATAGAGCTCCTTCTCTCTTATTCTCGTTTGTTGAAGTTGTCTGAGAAGTGAACTATTGGAAGTCAGTAGAATTGGATATTCAGTAGAATGGGAGGATTGAGGAGCTATAGCTAACCAATTCCAAGCATTCAAGAGGTAATCTTGCTAACATATATGTTCTTGAATTCAAGTTCTTCATTTCTTAGAAAATGTCATGAAAAATTAGCTTTTTGAGTCATAAAATTGATGACTAAAACTTGTTGTAATCCTTGAATTGTTGCTAGATGTTGTTGATATAGTTAGAAACGAAAACAACGAAAGTTAAACGAACAAATTTGGTTGAGAAACGAATTCGTAGTGAACGAATTCGCTAAACTTTTCAAAATATGAAAACTAAGCATGAACATGAGTTATAGAATCATATTTGAGTTAGTTAATATTTATGTTAATTGTTGGGTATTTGTTATGCTGTAGTTTTATGAGTTACAAGCTCCTAGAATCGAAAATGGACTGATTTGGATGAGTATAACTCATGTAATGAAAATTGGACGGTGTATAGGTCTGCAAAATCATGAAGAGCAGAGCCTGAGGGGCTGTTCTGCAACTTGGGGCGCAGCTGTGCTGCCCCCAAGGCCATTTAGGGCGTAGCTGCGCCGGACATCAATTTTTGGTGCACTATTGTGACCTGCTATAGTAAATTAGGCATAACATTTTCATACGAACTCCGATTGAGGTAATTCAAGATGATCCGGAATGAGGACGAATAGACCTACAACATTTATTCTTTAAGGTTTTCAATTTGAGGTCGTTAGGAAGGGTCAAAATAGTCATCTTTGTGACTGTTACATATTCGGAGGCAATCGGAGGGCGTCGAGCGAGCACATACGCAAGTATAGTGCTCCCGACGATGGAATATGTTATTCTAAGTGATGTAACATGAAAATGCATGATATTATACATGACATATAAAACTTTCCTTGCTCATAATAAAAAGCTTTAGCCTGACTTAGTATGTGTTTGAAAAGAAACTTAAAGATTTTGAAATCAAACCTTGTGGAAACTTATGTTCTATAAGTTCTGAACTTAGTGGTTTGTAAACATGATTGGGTTCAAATATAAAGGAGCATGATATGGTGTTGTAATGTCTTTATTCATGATTAAACTTGTTAGACCTTGTGATTAGAGAAATTTCAAGAAAAGCTTAGTATAATGGGCTAATGAACATGAATGCTACAAGGTGTAGTTTCTGATCTTGAAAAGATGTTATCATGACTTAGTTACTTATGATAAGAGTTTTAAAAGTTGTCTTATATGTGCTATACTACATCATTCATGATAAAAGGATTTCAAAGGCAAACTCCATTATCTTTTGTAAAATAATTATTAAAACATGAAGTGGTTATATTTTGACGTAGAGAGAAACATGTACAAATATGACATATGATTCGAAGTTGCCTTGCATGATTAGGTTGTCATGACATGGATTTGAAGAAAAGAAACTTAGACGTTTTGAAAACATTATTCATGAGCATTGTGTTGTCTAAACTTCTAACTTATAGGATGACATAGATAGTAATTTTTGCATCTTTAAACATGACCTTATGTGCAATATGATAGGACTTTATGCCTTTAGGCATGGTAAGTACGTGTACCTTACTAGATAGACATACTATGAACTATACATGACTTAAATTAAGATTTGAAGTCATAAACCATGCAAGTCATGTGATTACATAGAAGCATATATATTGAAAGTTGTTTAACCTCGTTAGTGGTCATATAGTTAGACCCTTGTTGCATGAGCTTACTTAGCCGTGAAATAAATGGCAATAAAGCTATAAAGTGTAAAACAACTTAAGGTAAAAGCAAGAGGCACCAAGCTTGGGCTAAGACCTCTTAACTTTTGGGTTAGTTATGTGTTAACAGTCATGTATGCTAAGGACTCAGAAGAAACAAGAAAATAAATATCCAACTTTTAGTGCGGCGAGGGGACTGACAAGTAACATTGCCATCCTAAAGTTAAATCAGAGTAGCTGTGCTATGCAAGACAAAGGTCGCCAAACAGTTTTAATGGTAACCAAAACCTTAAATCATATGTGCAATGAATTTCTAAAGCTATAATACTTGACATAGATGATTTTTTAAGTGTAAGAACAAGTAATGGTTATATAAACCCAAATTTGTTAAAGTTTGTAAAATGTAAAGACGATGTAGATCGCGTATCTATAGACTTTAAATATGTGTCGTACACATAGCAAGTCAAGTGTGTGATAAAGATTTATGAATGTTGATATGAAGCATGTTTAGCTAAGATGTACTATATATACATAGCTATTCTAAGAGTACGTTGAGAAAGTGAAGTGTACGTTTTACGAACCTAGTTAGAAAATAATGTAACATTGTTATTACATTGAGAATGCATGAAATATGTTACTAAGGGATGTGAATCCATGATTATATAACTGTGTAGGAATACACGAAGTGCAGATAAGCTTTAAGCAGTTAAGTCATAGTTGATAAACTACGAATCAGGCAAGTCTTTCAGTTCCTATTTGATATATAAATTCTATAACTGTCAGTGAGTTTTATTATGTTTTGATAATGTTGATGTATATATATGAAATGCATATGAGATATGTATGAATGTTGAAAGTTGATCTTTGATGATATGCCTGTGGAGTAAATCGTGAATGCCTGTTATGTGAAAAGTAACATGCGTACTAACTGTTAATTGATTATGAATGCATGAACTGAATATGCTATTATATGTTATGTGTCGCATGAAAATCGTTAGAAATTGTTGGGTGCCGAGCTCACCTTGCAAATAACCACTTTTGCAGGTTAAGGACACACGGTAAAGGTTACGTGCTACTTGATTGATAAAGTTCAATCACATCAAAGGAGATTGATTTGTTTAATTAAATATATGCTATCGAACCATGTTTTAGTAGATATACTTGATAGTAGGTTACGATGTGTAATACATGTTAGCTTGTAAAGTTGTACTAAGCGGTACATAGAGAAATTCGAATCGAGATGTAAAGATTTATACATGAATTAGAATAGAATGAATCATAACATAATTTGATTCAAGGATTTGTAATTGATTCAAGTTAAGATATCAATAAAAGAATTATTTTCAAAGGAGATTAAAAAAGTTTAAAGTATTCCTCATATTTATATAACATCGAATGTGATGTAATACGGGAATAGTAAATGACAAAGTTGTGAAACTTATAAAAGTTTGGGGTCATTACATAGATCCTGGAATTGGAAAGAATTTATATTCTAATTTGTAATAAGTAAAGTTATATTCATTAAGTTATGAATGAAAAATATAAATAGTTTGACGATAGTAGTATCGTGGCGGACCGGATCCGTGGTTCGAAGGGACCCGGATTTGGGGGGCATCACAGGTTGGTATCAAAGTTGTAGGTTATAAACTTAGGTAAGTGTACCTTAGGCTATAACCTGAGAGAGAGAGAAAGATAAAGATTAAAAATACGTATAAGTGAAGATTCAAAGAAGAATCTTGAAGTATCTAAGAGAATGAGAATTCAGGAGTTTCCTAACTCCGGTAATAAAAATGTTAAGATGGTGTCTATAATATGACAAAGATAATGAGAATGAACTCGAGTGGAGTTTAGTTGATAATGGGAAAGAACCCTAAGGTAAATTGATGATCACGACGTGATCAGAATGAGTTATGAAGTGATAAATAGTCTGTAACGGCTAAGTGTGTATAGCTTGATGCTATAAGTAAATGTATTGTGAAATGGTACGATGTGAACTCATAAGGAGTTGTATGTGATGAGATACAAAAATTCGTATCGAGCAAAAAGCAAGTAAAGTGTAAGATAGAGTTGAGTTAGATTTCAGTCGAGGACTCATGTGAGAGCTGAGTTGTACAAACCTTTTTGTGGGCGGAGGCTTTGTGCTCACGCTCAGTTCCTCACAATGATAATCAATGGAATTTCGATGTCGCGCTATCGATATTCTTATGGTGAGAAGGTGATTCTTTTCCCATATCATATTTGATAGATAGAAACTATTAAGATTAAGATAGAGAATATTAAGATTAGGCGCGAGTTCTTAAAACTCATACTAATGGTAAGTTCAGGACTTGTAATCATATGAAATGTTTTTAAACCCCTCAGCAAATGGACGCCTATGGTCTGACTAGGATAAGTTCTTAAACTCATATAATTGTGGCAAGTTCCTGAATTTCCAAAGTGTGGTAAGTTTGATGAACTGTATTGGGTATATATATGTTATGAAGTTAGAAATTTTGGTATAGTAAAGATTGAAGTTGATGGAGAAACATGGATTTTTTAGATCTTCTAGCTCTGCTAGATTTTCAAAATTTATTGACTTCGTGCTGATGTTTGTACTTCAGTTTTCTTGAAAAACATTGGATCTTGTGATTGAACCAATGATGTTTAAAAACAATACCTTTATTCTTAAGTCTATGCTAATTGTTTCGGCTAAGACAAAATGATTTGAAAATTTTCAAAATGTATTTTTGACCATTTACATCATTTGGTATGGTGTAGAAATGGTAAACGATGGAGTCTTCAATATAGTTGAACCTAGTGTTGGTTGTGATCAAAAGATCGTCAACCAATTTTGGTACGGTGTAGTATGACAAAGTCACATAATGGCGGAATCCTCAACGTACTATTAATCTAGTACGGTATCATGATGTCATAAAAGAATTTTTGGCTTTCTTTTAAATTATGAAGAAGGTCAATTAAGTTAGCTAAATTATTTTGATTGAAGTTTGAGTTGTTGATAAAAGTCTAAGCTATTTGATTCGGCTAGACGGCTGTTGAAAAATATTTATGGAATCCAAGCGTTCTTGAGTAATTATGCCAAATCAGATTGCTCTGGTGCAGATTCAGTTGTTGAAAAGCTGAGGTGAACAACCCTATAAGGGGACATGTTTTCGAGGACAATGGTTCCGAGCGTAACGCATGTAGTCGTTACAAAACACTACGTTGCGGCCCAACATAGTGGTACAATAGGTTGGCCACCTAGTGTACATGTGGAGGGTGTTTTCAGTCTTTGTGATTGATAAACACTCTGGTTTGTAGTGTGGATAATTGTGATGAAACACTAGTTCACGGTCTTGTGACCCCTCAGCATAAATTAGAATCTGAGTTATTCATGCTACTTCCCGATTATTGAAAAAATCGTGGAAGATTCTTATTCTTCTGAAGGAACCAAGTAGAGGAGGTTTCGGTGATTCCGAGGATGGAATCCTTATAAAGAGGTTACGTGCTACTTGATTGATAAAGTTCAATCACATCAAAGGAGATTGATTTTTTTAATTAAATATATGCTATCGAACCATGTTTTAGTAGATATACTTGATAGTAGGTTACGATGTGTAATACATGTTAGCTTTAAAAAGTTGTATTAAAGGTGATATATAGAAATTGAATCGAGATGTAAAGATTTATACATGAATTAGAATAGAATGAATCATAACATAATTTGATTCAAGGATTTGTAATTGATTCAAGTTAAGATATCAATAAAAGAATTATTTTCAAAGGAGATTGAAAAAGTTTAAAGTATTCCGCATATTTATATAACATCGAATGTGATGTAATACAGGAATAGTAAATGACCAAGTTGTGAAACTTATAAAAGTTTGGGGTCATTACATAGATCCTGGAATTGGAAAGAATTTATATTCTAATTTGTAATAAGTAAAGTTATATTCATTAAGTTATGAATGAAAAATATAAATAGTTTGACGATAGTAGTATCGTGGCGGACTGGATCCGTGGTTCAAAGGGACCCAGATTTGGGGGGCGTCACAATATATCCATCCATTCTTCCATTTATTTAGCCATGGATGTATCTCATCATCCCAGATTACATGAATATGTAACAACTAATAAGAATATACAAGAGAAATAGATGATTTTTAGCTTTAATAAGTTATATATTTTTGAATTTCATCTCATTTTTACAGTACTGATATGGGACGAGAATAGTTCGATTTAAAGCTATTAAGTTTTCCGTTAGATCTAGGGTATTCTTATAATCAATTTAGATAAGATGAATCTGCAACAAGAATACCCAGGAGAATTGGAAGACTAATAGCTTTAAATTGGACTTTTAATTGTCCAGAGTCCTCATCTGTAGTTTAATACCACAGACGATGTTTTAATATTAAAACGGTGTCATTTTTAATAAAAACATAAGTCCGCATTTTATGTAGATAAAATGATGTCGTTTTAATATTAAGTCTCATCCACAGTTTAATATTGTGGATGCTGATTTAATATTAAAACGGTGTTGTTTCTAATAAAAATAGAAGCCCACAGTATATGATGGTTTATGTAGATAAAACGATGACATTTTAATATTAAGTCTTGTCTATAATTTAATATTGCGGACGCTAGGTTTAATTGGAAAACGGCGTCGTTTGAAGTTAATACCCGTCCCCATAACTAAATTGTGGACTCTTAGTCCACTAAATCAAATTCGTAAGTATAGGGCTTCTTGTTCATTTGAAATCTAAGCAATCAAACAACCAACTGTTAGGGCTTTTTCCTACGATTTGTGAGAATACCAACCAACCATCATCTTTGTTGTAAATTTGAAATTTGTCATATGTATATATGTTGTATTCTTCTTTGTTGTATACAAACATGCAATTTTGTTTATTTTGTTTATGTTAGTTACAAAAAATGTTTATCTTGTTGGTTAAAAAAAGAAACTTTATCTTGTAGTTATGTTAGTTTACAATGTGTTGTTCAAAAATGTTTATTTTCTTTGTATCAGTTACACTAATGGAATTCAATCCCGGACCTACTGTCAATACATTGTTGTGGGATCAACCAAACCACATTTCAATAGCTGTATGGAACAATCCCCATTACACTAGGACATTAAGAGCTAATGAAAGTGGACGATCGTTAACATGTAATATTGGATTCACACTGTGATTTTGATAGTGCAGATTATGCTTGTAAATTGATCTATATAGTTTGTGAATATTTTGTATGGATTTGATGTTAGTTGTGATCTATGTAGTTTGTGTGAATATTCTTTATTATTTGTTGTTGGTTGTGATATGTCATTTACAATTTAAAAGCATACATGGGGAACAACCTAAATCCATACATGAAGTTTTAAAACAAAATTGGCATCCACAGTTTAATAATGCAGAGCCCGTAAGAACTGTCCAATGACTTGTGAAAAAAAATCCACATTTGACATCCGTAATATTAAACTGTGGTGCCTACATAATTAAAACGACGTCGTTTTCATTTTAACCAGAGTCTGCAGTATTAAACTATGGACATGAGATTTTGGGATAAAGGCCTCTAAGATTGAAACGACATCGTCCCATTTCCATAAGGAAAGTTAGCATCCGCAGTTTAATTGGACATTTGTCCGATCCACATTATTAACGGGAAATATGTAAAGGAGGGCATTTTGGACATTTGTCAACATTTATTGTAAGGCTCGCAGTATTAAATTGTATAATAATATGGAAATTAAACTACGGACATGAGCAAAATTAGTCGTTAGATATTCGAATAGATGATCAACATTTATTGTAAGGCTAGTCTCTTTTTTACAACGTTAGATATGCATCGATTCCCTTTATTTATATATACATCATTTATTTAACTTAAAACAGTTGGTTCAGCCACCCACCAATATTTATTGATTTCCAACTCACAAAACTTAACTTTTCATGTATAGCACATGGTACTACTTTCTTTTTTCAAATTCTTCAACCTCTTCTAAGATGCAAGAAATTAATAAGAAATAAGGGAAAAAAGGCACCAGCAAAAGTTGAGCTAGTGATTTCATTACAAAGTTTGCTATACTGTCGGTGGCTAAAATTAGTAGATGACAAGTGACCACTAAAAAAAGACAAGGTCGTATTAAAAACAGAAACTCGTTGCACATTATGAAACTAGTGAGTAAGGCTCAAACAAAATACATGTAGGGACATTTAAGGACACAAAGAATCAATCAATTGGAAGAACATGCTTAATAATACACATGTTCAATGGTTGTAAATACATGTAAATATTCAATACACTTAATTACAAGTTACACTCTAGAGTTTAGGGTCAAAGGTCAAATTCGATTTACAGTCTAAACTTTATTTACGATTAAATACACCATAGATTATAAGCAAAATATCTATCTAATAAAATACAGATGATTTTGAATTTTCCGCTCACTCAATAAATCATCTCAAGTAATTCAAAGTTTGAGATAAAATATCACATACACATCTTAGAAAGCACGACCCAATGAATATATATATATATATATATATATATATATATATATATATATATATATATCATTTTTACCCTCTGCACCCTTTTCTGGCCAAACTTCATCAGAACAGTTCAAATGAGGGGTAAAAAGGCTAAAACATAAAATTTAATTAAAATAACGTATAAAATAAATAGACAACAATACATATTTTGTATTTGACAAAGAGACTAAGTGTATGTTTTGGTTACAAAACGTTTAATACATTTGGAAGTTTAAACGTATTTGAAAATATTATTTGACTAGATGCAATTTATTTCAAACGCAACTTATTTAACTCAAAAACGTAACGTTTGGAGCTCAAATGCAACAGAAAAAAAATTGTGTTGTGCGGTGAGGTTAGGGGTCTAAACGCTATAAACGCTACAGCTGCAAGCACTCCAAATGTATAAAAATTAATGCATAATACATAAAAGTATTGGGTGCAATTAATCCAAGAATCTGGCCACAGTGAGATAAAACAGGTAGGCTGTTCGTTATTGTTTTACATATTCGGCTACATTGTTAATTTTTCCGGCCGTTTGGACGGAAATTCTATTATTCACAAAATGTGCTAAACCATTCAATTTATGAACTACTTTATGGATGGACCATACTCAATAGACCCTTGTCAATGAATGTTCATTCAAGAGCACTTACCTGCCAATAGGTCCATATATCATAATAATACATTTAGTAATGATTATATTTGAAATAAAATTATTAATTATAAGCGTCTTGTTTGTTTTTCAATTTGATAATTGGGAATTTTTATTAGTTACTTAAGATTATAAAATAAAGTACAAATTAATATGTGAGATTATTTAATATCACGTACTCTACCGATATCATTTTTTTTGGAGTTAGGGGTGGGGGTAGGGGTGGGCGTGGGGGTGGGTATATATAATCACTGAATATTATTTTTTTAGCGAGGAGAGCGAGGGGTGGGGGTGGGGGTGGAGGTGGAGGTGGGGAGAGGGAGGGTGGGGGTGAGAGTGGGCGGCGTGAGTGTATACATAATCTTATTTAAAAATATTATTTTTGGAGGGGGCGGTTCTTTTTATGGGGTGGATGAAAAGAAAAACTAGAGGTGGAGTGGGAGTGGGCGTGGGGGATGGGGTGGGGTGGCATGGGGGTTGGGTGGGGTAGGGATGAGTGGGGATATACATAATCAGTAAATATTATTTTTGAGGGGTAGGGTTGGGGTTTATACATAATCAGAAAATATAATTTTTTTGGGATGGGATGGGATGGGGTGGGATGGGGTGGGGAGTGGGAGGGTGGGGAGTGGGAACGTATACATAATCGAGAAAATATGGGGTAGGGTGGGGTGTATATATAATCAGTAAATATTAATATTTTTTTTGATGTATAAATAACTTTAAAATATGTTATTATTGGTAAGTGTATAATAATCCAAACAATATTTTTTAATCCAATACTTTAATTAATCTTGAAAAAAACAAATATAATATGAGATTATTTTAAGTCCTATAAAAAAATAAACACGTCACTAAGACTATTTAATCTTAAGATTAATTTTCTTGAGATCCCGAAATTATAATTCTTGCCAACAAACTGACCTTGGAGTTTTCATGCACAAGCTGTACTTAGAACCTAAATTAAAGATGTGAAATTTATGTGTTTAAACAACAATGATATGGAAGAAATCCTGAAATAAAGCATGGATGCAACTTTATATTACACAACTGTACAAAAAAATGTTACATCCGTCAAACTTGTTTTGTTTGTTATTTGTCCAGTATTTCTTCAGGTTTGCGTAGTTTTACCTATACTTAAAGTTAAATGGGGTAGATAACAGCTGGTCATAAAGTATTTAGACTTTATTAAATAGAGAGGTCCAGCTACTACCCTGCTCAACCATAATTTCGGTTAACAAATTAGTGAAACAAAGGAAGTACAGAGAGATACTTAAATGTTACACACAGCCTTTTGCATTTCTATTTTGAACCTCGTGAGTTTTCCAAAAAAATGATTTCCTGGCAGTTTCAAGAAAATAAAGCTGACAATTGCAGCACTTGAAATGTACAGAAGGCAGGAAAAGGAACAAAGAGAGACGAGAGAAACAAGTTGGCCAAAAAATATACAAGGCAAAGGTATCATATTTTCCGGGGGATAATTTTCCCACTCAACGATATCAAATTCTGAAAACATTATGCACATTTTGAAGTAGAGGAGGTGATGATCATAAAGACTAGTGCTTGAAAACTGCACTACTACTAGATAACCTGTAACTAATTTGCTTGTTTTGTCTTTGAACCACAAATTCTTCTTACAAAAGAATAGATTAAAGAAACAAAAGAATTCCCAAAATGAGAAATAACTTGCAGAGTAGGAAAAAAGTCATAAATATAGTAACTAACACCGTTTCTTATTGCTTCCATTACCTCCATTGTGTGCAGCAATCCTTCAGTCCTTTTACCATAAGTTGATTAGGAGGAATTGGAATTATGGTCGAGAGGGTGGAGGACAAGCAAGAACCACCGTGGGGTGCCCTACGTTCAGCCAACAACAGCAGTGTTCACTTTTCGTGGTATCTTCAATTTAGTATTTGCCAGCCGAGATAGCTTTTCTTTACACTATATTTCCTACAAAGACTACTTATCTTACTTTACCCAACTTGCTCGCCGATCAAATCAAGACCCACTAGTAGAAACGATACCCCTTGAAAGAGCAAGAAGTAGAAATGGATTCCCTGAGCAGACAAGAGGCTCCTAGCCGAAGCTGTCAAGAGAAGGAAAGCTAGTGCTAACTCTTTTGTATATATCCTGTTGTGCTTTTTCTTCCTAGATGCCTTTTCCTCCTTAATTCCCTCCCGCATATCATCCAAATCAGGCACCGAATTACCCCTTCGAGGCTTTGGTTCTTTCTCAACTACGGAGATAAGATCACCCTCGGAGGAGCGGCCAGATTTCTTGGTGACTACCCATTCATATGCACTTCCTAGTTGAAATAAGCCGGAAATCATGGCGTTGAACTTGGTTACCGACATGGTGTTCTCAAATAGAAGGTAAGGGACGATAAACGGAAATGACTTTATGGCTGGGAATATGTTGAGAAATGACATAGTTGCTGGGATATAGCACACAACCCATGATGGGAGCGTAGCCTCCGGTATGAACATTGTCATTGGAAGAATAATGCAAAAAAGAGTGAATGAATAAAACGGAAGAATCAGTTTTCTTAGCAGGAAGAAGAGAAAAATCATATTGGCTTTCTTCCAAATGCTAATCTGCATCAATCAAAAGATTTAACCAAAGTAGTGTCAGATGGAATCACTTCCACTACCAAATACTTAGATTTGAGTCACAAATAGAAGCAACTAGTGTTTAACGAGTTGAATACCTTTGATCGGATGATATCGGGTAAACAGAGACGAAACAACTGCATAGGACCTGAATGCCATCTGTGCTGTTGTTTCCTGTAAGCTTCATAAGATTCTGGCAATTCACATTGGCACTGAAATCATGATTAGAAAAAGAATATTATCAATTTATGATCAATTCCAAATAGGAAAATGATTTATATGTTACTTATTTCATGTCGAATGTGGATTGTGACTAACGTGGAATCGTAAGCAATAAAATAGAACAGTAATGTGTGGTCCTTCTTTATTCTCTAGTATCCCATGACTTCACATGGTTGGTATTTGATATGACATAAATATATCGTAAAATATATCAACACTCTTCCAAATAAATAGCATTACTTGTACTCAATATTAGAAGAGTTGGAAAATACCTCGACATCATTGAGGAAGATGAATTTCCATCCATGGAGATGAGCTCGGACAGCAATGTCCATGTCCTCAACTGTGGTCCTCTCCAACCACCCGCCAGACTCCTCCAATGCCTTAATCCTCCAGACACCAGCAGTCCCATTGAATCCAAAGAAATTAAGGAAAATTCCATTCACTTGCTGCTCCACTTCAAAATGAAAGGCTAAATTAATGTGCTGCAACCTTGTTAGCAAATTTTCATCCTTGTTCACAAAGGACCACCTTGCCTGAACCAATCCTATTTCCTCATTATCCTACAATGAAAAGATTATCGGCTTATTACGAAATAGCATGAACTATAATTTCATACCTATAGAATCACTACCACATACATTATATATAAATTTAACTGACAGGCGCAAAAATACATTCCCAATGAGCAATGAAATACATTCATGTACCTGTTATAGTAGCAATCAGCTGTAACAAAAAATAAGGCAGGAAGTGCTTAATACCTTGAAATGGGAAACAGTCTTTTTAAGAAAATCAGGAGTAGGCTGAAAATCGGCATCAAAAATGGCAACAAATTCATAGTCTTTAACATAGCTGCAATTCATTGCAGACTTGAGATTGCCAGCTTTATACCCCTCTCTAATTACCCGATGCCGATACAAAATGTTGGCACCCTCCTGCTGCCATTTATGTACTTCCTCCTTGATCAAGGACTGAGTAATGGGGTCATCCGAATCATCCAGAACTTGAATCAGCAATTTCGACTTCGGCCAGTCCAAATTGCAAACTGCATCAATAGATTGCTGATAAACCTGATTCAAGAACTCTAAAATCAAAAACTAAACACAAATTCTACTAAAATTCCAACAAACAAACAAATTATCAATAGGGTTTCTACCAGATTCAGACCAAACACAATTTCTATAACAAAAAATAAAATCCCAACAAAATATCAAATGGGGTTTCACAAAATTCACCTCTTTTTCATTGCACATGGGGATCTGAACAAGAACCATTGGGAAGTACCCACCACCATCACCAAATTCAAGATCCTCTGCCCCTTCTTTTAAAACTGGTTTGATCTTCCTAAATCGGATCCAAAAACATCCCAATGACAGAACTAGCCTATCCAAACTCTGGATAAGGAACAACACTATACAGGCATTGGCAAGAAACTGTAGAGGAGGAGCAAGATAATCCACCCTTATCAAAACCCAGCTCGAATAAAGCGAATCAAACGCATCCTTTACAGCTAATGGACTAGTTAATGTATATAAATACTGTAATTGAAGATCCGGAGCCCCAAAATTCCACCCTTTATAATAAGCAGCTACCTCAAACCCTAATAACAAAACAGACAGCCATAGAAACACCTTAATAAAAGAATAGAACCTCGTCTTAACAGGCGAATTCTCGGAATCCTCCGTATCCTCAGTGTCAGTTCTGCCGGAAGAGACGCGGCGGCGGACGGCGGATGAGAGACTGTATAATGCGGAGGCAATGGAGGTCAAGCAGCCAGCAGCTTTGTGGGCTTTGAGGAGGAGGACCCAAGTGAGCTGCTTGGCGTTTTTGTTACGAGATTTTTGACGGCCGGAGATTGAATCGCCGCCGTCTGGGACGAGGAAATCGTCGTCGGACGGCCCCTCGAGCTCGACCATGGACCAGTTGTTTGGGTTCTCCATTTTCACAACCACCGGCGTCCCTCTGTGGGTTTCTTTCCCCCACCATTCGAACGACGGCGCCATTGTTTCGAATTTTTCGACACCCAGATACGAATTTGTCAAATAAATTCAAGATTTTGGTTGAGGTGGTAAATTTGATAAAATGTGGAAAACCCAGATGAAGAATTGCTATGAAATCGATCTCATTTTGAAAAATAGCTACAATGGAAAGGCGAAAGGACGATAAGAGAGAGAAAATATTTGCAGATAGAGATGGACGCGTGTGCAGAGACTGAAGCTCAGTGCCTCTAAATCATGGCAAATATTCTTTGATAAATTATATAAAGAAGAGAGAGAAATTGTTGTAAATTAATTAGATGAGTACAAAACAGCTCAGAATTTGTAATAAGAAGAGACCAGATAAGAGAGAGAAAGAGAAAGAGAAAGAGAAAGTTAAGAGCTCTACCGTCTTTGAGAATTTGATTCTAATGCAGAAAAAAAAACTCAAAAACAGAATTGTGTTAAAAACCATAAAAATGAGAATGACAGCACGTTTTGTTGTCAAACTCAAAATTAAGATTAAGATCAAACGCTATCTCAAATTTCACAAACAAAAAGAAGAGAGAGAGCGCATAAACCCTCAAATCTCACAAATCTAACTTAAATTGACAATATAGTAAAATAAAGAAAAAGAGAAGAACAGGGGTCCGACAAGGACTTGTTAAAGCTTTATTATTTAGTTTTGAATGTTCTTTTTCACCAAATGGTTATTTTTTTATATATATAGTTTCAGTTTAACTAAAATGAAGCCAAAAAACCCCACCAAAAGCTCCTCTTAGCTCAAACTTTCAGTCAAAAACTGAAGAATAAAATGTAGTTTTCCATCTTTTCTGGATTTGTCTTAAAACATGGAAAGTTAAAAACATTAAAGGAAAACATAATGATGAAGAGAAGTGTGCGAAGTGTTGGCAGTACAAAATAGAGAAAAAAAAAGGACGAAGAAAGAAAGGAAAAAAGATTTTGTTTTTGATAAATAGTTTCATTTTTTTAATTTTTTTGGTCAGAGATGAAACGGGAGAGATCTATGGGCGTCACCTGTGGGATGGGGTAATGACCAAGTCTGCCTTAGTAAAAGAAGAAGTGGTTTTAGAAGGCTGTCTTTTTAGAACATTTTAGAAGGATATTAAGAACAACGTTATTATCGTAAAAAAATTCACATAATGTTTATATACACGCATGTATATACATGGTTTTTTCGCCCGATATGTAAAATTCCGTAGTATATACGTATGATATTTAATATTATTATTTTTTTTATATGATAGTATCATTATTTTATTGATAATAAATATTTCATCCTTTATAAAATTAAATATATAATTTAACTTTTAGATTAAAGGATATCATACTAAACTTTAAATTAATATAAATTTATTTAATTTTAATTGATACAATTATGATAATTATATAGTATATGATAAAAATATTAATCACAAGATTTATTTTATTCTAAATTTTTATGAGTCATACTAATTTTAAAATTTAATATGTTATCATTTAATCTCAAAAGTCAAATTGTATCTCTAATTTTAAAACAAAATAAATAATATTTTCAAAAATAAATATAATAATGCAACAATTTATAATTGCTAGTATTTGTAACGTATACTTATGTAAGATCCCAACTTTTATGAATAAAGAATAATTTTTCTAAATATCATTTTGAATATTATGGTGTGGATTTGATATAATGTTATAGTTATGGTAATATTTATAAATTTTGCAAAGTAAGTAAGTTGTTATAAAATATTTTTTTATTGGAAATATTCTTTTTTGTAGGGGAATATTAAATGACGATAGCACAATCATTGGTGGACCCCTACAATGTAAATTATTGTTAGAGTTAAAAATGACAAAAATATCTTTTTATAAAAATAACTGGCGAAAGTTTTACCGTTAAGCTGTTGAAATACCCGGTGGTAAAAGTAAAAGAATACGCGTGGTCGCGTAAGAAGACACAAGATTTTGTAAGACCTCAACTTTTTATAAATTAAATCAAATTTCCTCTAATTATTATTGTGAATAATAAAGTGTTAATTTGATATAATACTTTGGTTATGGGTGAAATGTGCAAATTTTACAAAATAAGCAAGTGGTTATAAAATATTCATTTTTGTTTGGGAATATTCGTTTGATCGTGGAATATTCTCTTTGTCGAGGGAATATTCATACGACCAATAGCATGACCATTTATGGGCCCCATAACGGATAAATGTCGAATGAAGAAAACGCATAAGTTTGAGTTTTTATAAATAACGACGTAATGGTTACCAATTAATAATTGTTGGAATACCCGTTGATTAAAATACGATGTACGGCGTGGTCAGATAAGAGTAGCACCGGTATTGCATAATATTTTTGAATTATTGATTCTAACGTAAGAAGGCACTACTCAATAATTATTACATGAGTTCTTCGCTCAATATTTTATTTTGATTCGATTCAATAATTGCTGCGTTGATATTTTATATTATTGTTGTAACACCCCCTTTCTGAAATAGAAAGAGAGGTTACAGAGTTGGTATCAGAGCTTAGGTTCTTTCTTGTAGAAAACCTATTTAGGTTTGACCTGTGAGTTATGGGTAGACTTCTGGGTTAGGTTTTTGTTCTTTTTAATTTTCTGTTCAACTATCATATCAGCTATATTCGAATCTGTCTCTAATCTGCTTTGTTATCTATTCGTTGATCTCTTTGTTAGATGGCTCGTAGATCCGCTAGAGTTGCTGGGAGGCGAGGCAACAATAAGGGAAGAGGTGAGGGTCAGCCCAATGAGCAACCTAATGATCAGATAAATGCTCAATTGGCTACCTTGGTGAATCAGACGGTGAATCAGGCTTTACCTCAGTTGGTGGCACAGGTTGTTTAGGCAATGCAGCAGCCGCCGCCTGAAATTCCTGAGCATGAAAACCCGGGAAATAATGGTCCACAGGAAAACGAAGTGGAAGATAATGTAGATGGTCATGATCAGCAGGGGTTGCGATGTATGTATGGTTGGAGAGGTTCCGGAAATAGAAACCACAATCATTCAATTCCGCTCTGACTCCAATTGATGCAGAGAATTGGATTGCCCATCTGGAGAAGATTTTTGATGTGTTGGGGTGCTTAGATAATCAGAGAGTGCTACTTGCTGCTTACAAGCTAAAAGAGGATGAACAGATGTGGTGGAAGGCGGTGAAAGGAACAAAGGGTGATGGATATGTTGGGACACTTAGCTGGGTAAAATTTTGTGAGGTCTTTTATCAGCAGTATTTTCCTGCTGCTGATAAAGAGGCCTATGCTAGGGAGTATCTGTCGATTCGATAGAAAGATGATGAGTCCATCACGGAGTTCATGACGAGGTTCACCAGGTTGGCAGGATTTGCGGGAACCTCAGAATGGACCGCAGCAGAACAGGCAGAGAAATTCAAGTGAAGGATTCATTACAGGTATCGGCAACATCTTATTAACACCAAGTTTGCAGATGTGTCGGCTGTGGCAAATATGGCCAAAAATATTGAGATGGAATGATAGGATTTTCGGTCTTCTAAACCGGAAGGGAGTCGAAAGAGGGACAGAGATGATCACCAACAGGGTCAAACTTCAGTTCAGCATGGGAGAAGTCAGGGTGGTCAGTTGAATAGGAATAGTGGTGGCCAACGAAGGCGATGGCGTGGCGTAATCGAAACGGGGTTATCAGCAGATGCCTCAGCAAGGGCAAAATCGTCAGCTTCAGCTACCTTGGTATGGACAGAATCGTTATCAGGGGCATAATCATCAGCAGGGGCAAAATCAGGGTCATTATCCAGGACCAACTGGTGGGGGTAACCCAAATCTCATTTCGATAGCTCCTTGTGCTACTTGTAGGCCAAATCATCCGGGAGGCGATTGCTGCAGACTCATCGGTGCATGCACGCTTTTTGTGGACGGATGATGGTCATATGGCTAGAGATCTGTACCGGGCCACGTGGTAATGGTGGAGGTGGTGATAATGGTGGCAATGGAGGTCAGCGTCAAGGTGGTCGAGTGTTTACTTTAACGTATAACCAAAGCAAGGTGCACCAGTCTTGCATCGCTTCGGCACTCTTTTAGTTGGCAATCGCGAGGCTTCTATTTTGTTTGATACGGGTTCTACTCATTCCGTTGTTGCTCAGTCTTTTGTTCAGCACCTGGGTGTGCCATCTCAGTCTTTGAATTTTGTTATGTCTATTGCTACCCCGATGGGGACTTCTGTTGTTATTTCTGATTTATATCGAGGGTGTCCGATCAGTTTTGGGGATAAGATCCGTAGCGTTAATCTTCTTTCGATGATTATGCACGATTTCGATGTCATTTGGCGTTTGTGAAGGATACCTCTAAGGGTGAGTCCCGTATTGAGGATGTTCCAATTGTTCGTGATTTTTCTGATGTGTTTCCTGAGGAGTTGTCAGGGTTGCCACCGCAGTGGGAAGTGGAGTTTGCTATTGAGCTTGTTCCTGGTGCAGAGCCTATCTCTAAGGCACCGTATCGGATGGCACCGTTGGAGTTATAGGAGCTAAAGGAGCAGTTGTAGGAGCTTTTAGATCGTGGTGTGATTCGGCCGAGTGTTTCATCGTGGGGTGCTCCAGTCTTGTTTGTGAAGAAGAAGGATGGGTCTATGAGGTTGTGTATAGACTACAGGGAGTTGAACAAAATTGCCATCAGGAATCGATATCCATTGCTGAGGATTGATGACTTGTTGACCAACTTCAGGGGGCGAAGTATTTTTCGAAGATAGACTTGAGTTCGGGTTATCATCAGTTGAGGGTGAGGGATGGGGATATCCCTAAGACAGCTTTTCGTATTCGATATGGGCATTACGAGTTTCTGGTGATGCCATTCGGGGTGACTAATGCTCCGGCAGTGTTTATGGATTTAATGAATCGAGTGTTCAGGGAGTACTTGAACAAATTTGTTATTATATTTATTGATGACATTTTGGTTTACTCCAAGTCTAAGGAAGAACATGAGGAGCATCTTCGCACAGTGTTGGGGATTTTGCAGGAAGAGAAGTTGTATGCTAAATTCTCTAAATGCGAGTTCTAGTTGGAGCAGGTTGCATTTTTGGGCCACGTTGTTTCTGCTGAAGGCATTAAGGTAGATCCTGCGAAGGTTGAGGCTATCACTAAATGGCCGAGACCTACTACGGTGACAGAGATTAGGAGTTTTGTGGGTTTGGAAGGGTATTATAGGCGGTTTGTGGAAGGGTTTTCCTTGCTTGCCTTACCATTGACTCAGTTGATGAGAAAGGGCACGAAGTTTGTGTGGAATGAGGAGCGTGAGAAGGGTTTCGAGGAGTTAAAGAGACGACTTATGACAATTCCTATACTTGCATTGCCGTCGGGGACTGGAGGTTATCAGATTTATAGTGATGCTTCTAAGAAGGGTTTGGGGTGTGTTTTGATGCAACACGACAAGGTGATTGCTTATGCTTCTAGGAAGCTTAAACCTTACGAGGTGAACTACCCCACACATGATTTGGAGTTGGCAGCGGTGATCTTTGCCTTAAAGATTTGGAGGCATTATTTATATGGAGAGACTTGTGATATCTTCACCGATCACAAAAGTCTTAAATACATCTTCACTTAGAAAGAGCTCAACATGAGGCAGAGGCGTTGGTTGGAGCTTCTAAAGGATTATGATGCTAGGATTCAGTATCACCCGGGGAAGGCAAATGTGGTTGCAGATGCTCTTAGCCGAAAGAGTTTAGGGAGTGTAACAGCCCTTATTACATAACCTCAGCTTATTTCGGATATGGAATGGCTAGAGTTGGAATTGTATGTACGAGGTTCAGATGGGCATTTGGTGGGTATGAGAGTAGAGCCATCTCTTATCTCGCAGGTCAAAGAAGCTCAAAAAGAAGATGGGGAGTTGTGGAGAATGACGCAGAATTTAGAGGAAGGCAAGTAGTCCGAGTTTCGTATTGATGACCATGGTGTGATTTGGTTAGGTGAGCGGTTGTGTGTACCGTCCGATCCAATCATTCGGGAGGCGGTATTGGCTGAGGCTCATAGTTCGCCATTTTCTATTCATCCAGGTTCTACGAAGATGTATAAGGATTTGAAGAAATTTTTTTGGTGGAATGGGATGAAACAAGACGTGGCTGAATATGTTGGAAAGTGCATCACTTGTCAACAAGTGAAGATAGAACATCAATGAGCTAGCGGTTTGCTGCAACAGTTAGACATTCCAGTGTGGATGTGGGAGGATATCACGATGGATTTTGTGACTGGTTGCCGAAGACTTTCATGAAGAATGATGCCATTTGGGTAGTGGTGGACTGACTAACCAAATCGGCACACTTTTTGGCTATCCATGAGGGTTAATCGGTGGATAGGTTGACACATATCTTTCAGCATGAGATTGTTAGACTTCATGGTACTCTGATGTCTATTGTTTCAGATCGGGATCCACGGTTCACTTCACAGTTTTTGAAAGGGTTTCAACCAGCTTGGGGTACTCGGCTCAACTTCAGTACTTCTTTTCATTCGCAAACTGATGGGCAATCCGAACAGACTATTCAGACGTTGGAGGACATGTTAAGGTCTTGTGCACTTGAGTGGTCGGGTAATTGGGATGATTACTTGAGCCTAGTTGAGTTTGCGTATAACAATAGCTGGCATGCAAGTATTGGAATGACTCTGTTTGAGGCATTATATGGTTGAAAGTGTCGAGCACCAACTTGTTGGGATGAGGTTGACGAAAGGGCCATAGAAGGGCCTGAGTTAGTTCAAATCACTACGGAGAAGGTAGCGGTGGCTAAGGAGAAGTTGAAGTCGGCTCGATCACGGTAGAAGAGTTATGCTGATAAGCATCAGAGGACTTTAGAGTTTGAACCTGGGGAGCATGTGTTTCTAAAAGTTTCTCCTTGGAAGGGCATTCGGCGATTTGGGTTGAAAGAAAAGCTTAGTCCGCGTTATATCGACCCATTTGAGATTTTGGAGAAGGTTGGTGAGGTTTCATATCGGTTAGCTTTTCCTCCGCAGCTAGCTCACGTGCACAATGTGTTCCACGTGTCGGTGTTGAGGAGTTATCATTATCATCCGTTGCATATGGTGCAATATCCGTTTGATAAGATTCGGGAGGATCTTACTTGTGAGGAGCAAGCCGAGGCGATTTTGGATATTCAAGAGCGGATTATGAGGAGGAAGACATTTTCATTTGTTAAGGTTTTGTGGAAGAATCATTCGGAGCGAGAAGCCACGTGGGAGATGGAAGAGTCTATTCGAACGGAGTATCCGCATCTCTTTGAATATTAGGTGCGTTCCATTCTTTTGATTCCGGGGACGGAATCCTTTTTAAGGGGTAGGTGATGTAATATCTGGAAAAATAATAAAAATAATAATAATATAATAAATAAATAGCATTTAAAATTATGTTTAAAATATTTTATTTGGACTTTGTCTTTTGTTTGGGTCAAAAATTGTATTTAATTAATATGGACTATAATAATTAAATGATTATTTAATTTAGGCTTTAAAACTAATTGGGTCTAATTAATACTTGTTTAATATTAAATTCTATTAAAAATTGGAGAGTTAATAAGAAATATTAATAAATAAATAACAATTGAAACCTACACTTTCTTATTTCTTATACGCACCGAAAAAGAAGCGACGCCGCACCTGTTAGAGAGATTTGAGAGAAGGAGGCTCAGGCAATTCATTGTGGGTTGAAGACAGAAAGGATTTGCATCGAGTTTGTCTTTTATATCAATTGTTGATTGATTATATATATATATTTGTATGGTCGGTTGTAGGCTTTTGATGTTATATATATATATATATATATATATATATATATATATATATATATATATATATATATATATATATTTATTTATGAAAGGTTGGGTGCAAGCACGCATCGAAGCTTCGAGACATTATTATATATATATATATGTTAATAAGTTTTTCATTTTAATTAGCGTAAAGTGTATATATATAGTGTTTTAATAAGTATTTAGCCATGAAACTCATAAAATGGAATTGGTAAATCAAATTGAAGTTATGTATATTAATTTAAACTAATTAATTTTGTCGGCATAGTTATAAAAGTTTTTAATAATAAAATTAATAGTATTATGTTATTAAAGATTGGATTGTAATTAAATCTTATTAAATTATTTAGATTGAACGGAGAGAGTCTAAACGAGTCAATTTGGAGTATAAATTTTGGGTATTACATTGCTTAATCCAGGTACGGATTCCGTACTCTTTCAGCGATACTCTTGTTAAATTTGATTTGTTCGTTTGTTTCCTTATTTTGAATTATGTTATGATTTCACATAATTGTTTCATGAGAAATAAATATATTAGTTTAATTCATTTTGGAGTTGATACACATGACTCGTATTTGTACTCTTTGAATTAGGATATCATGTTTAGTATTTATTTTTGATAATTGTAGAGCGGTACATGTCGCTACCTTCTTTTTGAGACCTTGTGACTATAATTTGATTTGGTTCAACATGTACATATAGAACCCTTTTGTTGGTATTATGTCGCATGTGTTGTGACATAGTATTTTTGTTAAAATATACCGTAGGGTATACCTGAGCTATAACCACCTGTGGGGGTACCACAAGCATGTCGTCTTGGCACGAGAGGCATGACACTTTCCATGGTGGTGTGATTAGTCCACGGCGTCTCCGTTTTGGGCTCCGGAGGAAGTGGGCCATTTGGTGTTTTGTTGTGGGAGGCGTATGGGTTGACCCTAGTTTTTTGTTCTGTTATGCGGATTGGTGATGTTTGTGCCAAACACGCCTTCCAATTTTACATGCATTGGATTCGCGGTCCAATATGTGTGACTTGCCTGTATGACATTATTTGATTTGCATGTGTGGCATTATTTGACTTACCTGTGTGGAAAGGTATATTCTGTTTTATTCTGAGCTCGGTATAAAATAACACCCAACCATTTGATTCAGCCTATTATTTCGTTGTGTTAGTTTTGTTCGTTTCGTTTTAGTTCATTTCGTCTCCTTTCATTTAATTGAGTTAGTTATTTCGGTTCATTAATTGTATTCTATATCCGTACTGGGCATTTGGCTCATGCTGTGTTTTTCTTCCGGCAGGTAATCATGGGAATCAAGGGCAAGAGTGACGAGAACTCTCTTTTATCCAATAGTTTTGATATATTTTGTTAGGTTATGATACATTGATTTATTTAGAGTTGTAATAGTTATTTCAGATTGTGGTTTGAGCCAGTGTGATATTTATTATGGTAGACTTATGGTATTTATGAGATATTTAAGACTATTCTTTTGTGGCTTTGAGCCTTGCTATTAAATTCATCAGTTTTGTTATGTTTTGAGTAACCTCTCTTTCTTTTTCGGAAAGGGGGTGTTACAATTGTTGTTTCAATAATTGTCACTGCACAGTATTTTCCATTATCAGATCAATAATTCATATTATTTGAATAATATTATTAGATAGCATTATTGATAATGTCTAGAAAGTTATGTCAAGGAGAGGTTTGGTCACCTAATTGCACGCAAGTAAGGAGAAATCCTTATCGGAAAGCTCCTTCTTTCCTGGGAACGGTCTAGTTGTCATTATTGTGATTCTGTAATATTATTTTTGAATAATTATTTATTAATTTTTATGATAAGGAAAAATTTATTTTTTTATGTGGATATAATTGAAGAAATTAATGTTGAGGTGTTTTAACAGTATTTTTGTCGGAATGGAGGTATTAAAAATCAAATCAGTGTTCTTAAAGCTCTATTGCGTGAGTTATAATTTTAATCCTACCGTTGGATCGTTGTGATTTTTGGATATGTTATACATATAAAAGTTGAGTATATGTCCACAAATTTTGAACCGTTAAAAATTAACGTATGAATTGTTATGAATTTTATGAGATATTGAAAATCGTCCGTTTGTGGATTTCGGATATTTTCTGTTTGGAATTTAGAAAAACTTAAAGCTACAAAGTTGTGGAGAATTCAATTTCGTATGGAATGGACATAAAATTCGTATTTTTCTTATAAAAGAGATTTTTATTATGAATTGTTGAAGTTTCAGAAATTAAATGTTTTTATTAAAAATATGGATGGGATCTACTTTTGTTAAAAACATGTGGGCTGCAAAAAAATTTCAGAATTGGCATGCTGGCTATTTCAAAAAGGATGGCGTAGAAGGAATGAAAATAAATAATAATATTTTATTATTTTAGTCTCCTTTGGCATTCTAGCATTTTCCTATAAATAGGCGCTTAAGTTAGAATTGAAAATCACACCAGAAACATAAGTTTTCTCTCTCTATATTGTCGAGCATATTTTTGTGAGTATTTAGATACTTTGAGAGTTCTTTATTCAAGATAAAGTTTCCTTGACTTTACATCCGATATTTCGATCAGAAATACTGTTCTTTTGAGGTAAGGGATGTTATTTTCTTCCTAATGATGTTATTCTTTCAATATCATTATACCGAAATATTGGTATGGATTTTATTGTGAAATTTCTACCTTTTTATGTCGGGGTTACTATTCACGTATAAGGCACTATTCACGTATACGACACTATTCACGAATACGACACTTCACCGAAAAATAAAATTTTCTCCTTTTTGTCCAAGATGTCTATTATGGTTACTATCTTTGATTGTATCCATGTTTTGATCTTTATTTTTTAATTCTGCTTCACAATTGATTATTATAAGGTATTTTTGAACTTGGATAAACTAAAGTACGAATCATTAATCTTTTATCTTTTATCTCACTGGATTCGTTTTCTTTAAGATATTTTTCATCATCCTCAGTCCTAAATGATGATATTACTGAATATCTTTGGCCTGTAGTGCAAAGATGAATGATTAACTGATGAATATCTTTGGCCTGTAGTGCAAAGATGTATGATTAACTGATGAATATCTTTGGCCCGTCGTGCAAAGATGAACAGGTGTTGAGATGAACATGACCAACTGGTGATACAAATGAATATCTTTGGCCTGTAATGTAAAGATGAATATTTGATTCAAGATGTATATTGATTGATGTTATAGGGATAAAATATTGACGATGGACTTTTAAATCTTAGAAGATAGTAGAATTCATTCTCTACTTGACTGTTCTAATGGATTGATGTTTCCGCTGCAATTGTTGATCTAAAACTTGTTGTCTATTATATTCTATCAGATTTGACCCTGTTGAAGACTAATGATAATTTGTTGTATATTATCTTAGTCATAATATTCTTTACTGGGCTAGTTGAGCTCACCCTTTTCCTTTTTGTTTCATTTTTCTTCTCAGGAGGTGAGAACATAGCAGGAATTAGCCGGGGTATGGAGTGATGGTTCAGGATAATTGTTTTAGTAGTCCTCACTATTTTGTAAAATAGTGTATCAATAATTGTAATGAGGACTCCTTTTGAGTTTGTATACTGTCTACTAGACAATATTTGTATTCAAACTCACGTTATATGTTATTGTCGTATTTTGCACGATAATTGTATTCTTTGAAGTTGTATTTGTTTTTGTACCATGTATTTGGCGACTCAGAATAGGTGATGTATATACCTATTTTGGGCGCCATGATTAGTATCAAAGCTTAGGGATATGATCCCTTGCTGAGATTTGAGACAAGAACTAGGAGGGGAGAGACGGGAAATTCCTTTGCTAGTATTACCTGACTAAGTTTATTTGGTATTTATTTGGTCGGTTAGAGTATAGGGATAATATGTGACATGTCAATTAACCCTTGTTTTGTGGCGGTATTTGAGAATGGCAGCTGGAAATATTAACAATGGAGTGAATCAGACCGTGGAGACACCTTTAATCACCACCCAGGGGAACGTGCAACAGGAAGACAATATTCCTCCTCTAAACAACACTACCGAACAAATGATGTATGATGGGATGTTTAGAAGCTTTTTGCAATTCATGCAAAATCAGACGAGGGAGACTCATGCACAAAATACGGGTGGAAATGATAGCAATGCGCGGCTTGTCACAGCCAAGCAGTTCAAGGAGTTGGAACCACCAGAATTTGCGGGAAAGCCGGATCCGATTAAGGTGGAAACGTGGGTCAAGCAAATTACCAAGATATTCGATGTCTTGGGATGCATAGAGGAACAGAAGGTTCCATTCGCCATATTTATGTTCCGTGGTGAGGCAGAATACTGGTGGGAGTTTGTGAAGCGTACCCAGCCAGCGGCACTCAACATGTCTTGGGAAACATTTCAGAAACTGTTTACTGAGAAGTACTTTCATGAAAGTATTCGTCATATGAAGGAAGTAGAGTTTATTAGACTGGAACAAAACAACATGACAGTGTCCCAGTACGAGGCAAAGTTTGCAGAGTTATCCAGGTTTGCACCTTATTTGGTAGAGAATGAGGAACGAATGACGTGGATGTTCCTAAGAGGTCTAAAACCCGAGATTCGACAATATCTTATCTCTCACAAATTTTCTTTATATTTAGATGTTGTCAACATGGCTCAATTATTAGAGTGAGATAATTAGTATGCTCAACCGAGGGACCACAATCAGGGTCATACCGGTGACAGCAGTCTTCGGAGCGATGATAACCAGCGGGGAGGAAAGAATACAGACAAAAGCGATAACCACTCAAGTGGTAATCGTGGACATAAAAATAGAAGAGGTGAGTCAAGTGGAAATTTCAAGAATAGGAGATTCAACAATGACGGGAAGACATCAGCAGCAGCACCAGCACCAACAATAAATTGTAGGGGAGGAGAATGACCGTCAGTTAGATGCTACAAATGCGGAGAGGAGGGACACATAAGTCCAAACTGTTCACAGCCTTCGAAGGTGTGTTTCAGTTGTGGAAAAGATGGTCATATAGCCCGGTTTTGTCTGGTAGCGAAGTCAAGTCCATCTGGGATGGCGACACCAAAGGCGACTACGGACAAAACAAAGTCGGTGGTTCAAGGGAGGGTGTTTGTTGTGACTGGCCAAAATGCGAGGAACCCAAACGAGGTGATCACGGGTAAGCTAATCATAAACTCATGCAAAGTTTATACTTTATTAGATACCGGTTCTACCCATTCTTTTATCTCTCCTGCTTGTGCTCAACGTTTGAACTTGACTCTGGAAAAATTATACCTTGACTTATCTGTTGAGACTCCGTTAGGAGAAACTTTCATTACATCTACTGTTTATAAATATTGCTTGATTCAAGTTGGTACCATCACATTGCCTGTCGATCTTATTTCGTTGAAAATACTTGCATTTGATGTGATTTTAGGGATTGATTGGTTAACCACTCATCATGCTAAAATTGATTGTTTTCGTAAGGTTGTTAGTTTTCATATTCCTAACCAACATGTTATGCGAATTCAAACAACCAAACCACTAAAGTCAATCACTGTCATATCAAGCCATAAAGCTATTCGTTTATTGAAAAACAGATGTCAAGCTTTCTTAGCCCATGTCACGGACTTGAACAAAAACACGTCAGATTTGAATAATATTTCTATTGTTAGTGAATTTCCTGACGTATTTCCTGAAGAACTTCCCGGTCTACCCCCAGAACGTGAAGTTTAATTCTTTATTGACCTTGAACCTGGTACAAAGCCCATTTCTAAAACCCCATATCGAATGGCTCCTATTGAACTTCAGGAGTTAAAGGTCCAACTACAATATTTGTTGGACATCAGTTTTATTCGTCCTAGTACATCTCTTTGGGGTGCTCCTGTGTTATTTGTAAAGAAGAAAAATGGGAGTATGCGACTTTGTATTGACTACCGAGAATTGAACCATGTCACCATCAAGAATAGGTATCCGCTACCTCGCATTGATGACGTGTTCGACCAGTTGCAAGGATCACAATTCTTTTCAAAGATCGATCTTCGTTCTGGATATCATCAGCTGAAGATTAAAACTGAGGATATTCCAAAGACTGCCTTCAAAACTCGGTACAGGCATTATGAATTCTTAGTCATGTCTTTTGGATTGACTAATGCTCCTGCTGCTTTCATGGATATGATGAACCGTGTGTTCAAAGAATATTTGGATCAGTTCGTTGTTATCTTTATTGATGACATCCTCATCTATTCCAAAAGCCGTGAAGATCATGAGCACCATTTGAAGCTGGTACTGCAAAGGCTTCGTGAAAACAAGTTATATGCCAAGCTGAAGAAATGCGAGTTCTGGCTTGAGGAAGTAGCATTCCTTGGGAACGTGGTGTCAAAATGGAGTCGACCCAGTGAAGATTGAAGCCATACAAAGTTGGGAGCAACCGAAGTCGGTGACCGAAGTACGTAGCTTTCTTGGCTTAGCTGGTTACTATAGGAGATTTGTGGAAGGATTTTCTTGAATCGCTACTCCGTTAACTCTGCTGACTCGTAAAGATACCAAATTCGGTTGGAACGAGGATTATGAGAAGAGTTTTCAAGAACTCAAGAAGAGACTCATTTTGACACCTATTATGACAATACCATCTGGTTCGGATGGATTTGTTATCTACAGCGATGCTTCAGGCAATGGTTTAGGATGTGTTCTCATGCAACATGGGAAAGTCATAGCCTATGCCTCACGATAACTCAAAGAATATGAGAGGAATTATCCTACTCATGATTTGGAGTTGGCAGCAGTCATTTTCGCGTTGAAGATCTGGAGACACTACCTGTATGGGGAGAAAGTGGAGATCTATACAGATCATAAAAGCCTCAAATATTTCTTCACCCTAAAGGAACTCAACTCATGAAAGAACGACGTTGGCTCGAGTTGTTGAAAGATTACGACCATACCATCCAATATCATCCTGGAAAAGCAAACGTGGTAGCTGACACATTGAGTAGAAGACCATATGCAGGTACGAGTGCAATTGTTAACACAAAGGTCCATTTTGTATGACTTGAAAAGGATGGAGATAATGGTAAAGGCTCCAAGTACCCACGTGATGATATCAAGCATACGAGTGGAACCGACTTTAATCGATAAAGTTAAAAGCTGCTCAAGCTATGGACATGGAGCTGATGCGTATGAAGAAGAAAGTGCAAGAAGGTGCTATTCCAGAAGCAAGAATCGGTGAAGAAGGAATACTTCGAGTTAACTCTAGACTTTGTGTTCCTAACGATTCTTACTTGAAGAATAGAATCATGATGGAGGCTCACAACACACCGTTTGCAATCCATCCTAGGAGTACCAAAATGTATCATGATCTTCGACATATATTTTGGTGGAGCAATATGAAAAAAGAGATCGCGGAGTGTATCTCGAGGTGTTTAACTTGTCAACGTGTAAAGGCGGAGCATCAAGTGCCAAAGGGTCCATTGCAACCACTTGAGATTCCAAAATGGAAGTGGGAACACCTTACTATAGGTTTTGTTACGGGTCTTCCCAAGGTTTTTTAAGGCATAGATGCGATTTGGGTTATTGTTGATAGATTAACCAAGTCTGCTCATTTCTTGCATATACGGGAGACTTATTCCCTTGAACGTCTTGCTCGTATGTACGTGAATGAGATTGTGAGTATGCATGGCATGCCAGTATCCATAGTTTCGAATCGTGACCCAAGATTCACTTCACGATTTTGGATTAGCTTGCAGAAAGCTATGGGCACAAATTTACGATTCAGTTCGGCATACCATCCTCAAACGGACGGGCAATCAGAGAGGACTATTCAAACTCTTAAAGATCTATTTAGACTCTGTGTCCTAGATTTCAAAGGGAGTTGGGATAAGTACCTACCATTGGTGGAATTCTCTTACAACAACAGTTATCAGGCAAGTATAGGTGTGGCTCCATTGGAGGCATTGTATGGAAGAAAATGTCGTTCTCTAGTATGCTGGGACGAGGTTGGTAAAATAACATTGTTGGGACCAGAGTTGGTACGAATGACTACAAAGAAGATCCAAACGATTTGACAACGTATATAAATGGCACAAGATCGACAAAAGAGTTATGCAGATCTTCATCGAAGGGACGTGAAATTTAATATTTAGGATCATGTATTGTTACGTATTGCTCCATGGAAGGGAGTTACAAGATTTGGGAAGAGAGGAAAGCTCAATCCAAGATTTGTTGGTCTATTTGAAATTCTTGACCGAATAGGAAATGTGGCCTATAGACTCGCATTACCTCCAAGCATGTCTCGTGTTCATAATGTTTTTCATATATCTATGCTTCGTAAATATGTGAAAGACCCGAACCACATTATTGAGTTAGAACCAGACGAGATAGCCGAAGATTTAACGTACGAGGAGGTGCCTGTTAAGATCTTGGATAAGAAAGAGCATGTCCTACGCACGAAGGTTATACCACAAGTTAAGGTTTGTAGAGAAACCAAGCTATTGAAGAAATGATCTGGGAGTTAGAATCAGAAATGAAAGCGAGGTATCCTCACCTTTTCGAAACACCAGGTACGTACGTCAATTTCGAGGATGAAATTTCATAAGAAGGGAAGGTTGTAAGACCCCAACTTTTTATAAATAAAATCAAATTTCCTCTAATTATTATTGTGAATAATAAAGTGTTAATTTGATATAATACTTTGGTTATGGGTGAAATGTGCAAATTTTGCAAAATAAGCAAGTAGTTATAAAATATTCATTTTGTCGGGGAATATTCGTTTGGTCGTAGAATATTCTTGCTGTTGGGGAATATTTATACGACGGCACAACCATTTGTGGGCCCCATAACGAATAACTGTCAGATGAAGAAAACGACAAGTTTAAGTTTTTATAAATAATGGCGTAATGGTTACCAATTAATAACTTTGTTGGAATACACGGTAGTTAGAATACGAATATGTCGTGTGGTTTAACAAGAGTAGCACACGGTATTGCACGATATTTTGAATTATTGATTCTTACGTGAAGGCACTACTCAATAATTATTACAAGTAATTCTTATTTAATATTTTATTTTATTGATTCAATAATTGATGCGTTGATATTTTATATTATTGTTGTTTCAATAATTATCAACGCATACGGTATTTTCCATTATCGATCAATAATTCATATTATTTGAATAATATTATTAGATAGCATTATTGATAATGTCTAGAAAGTTACTGTCGAGGAGAGGTTTGGTCACCTAATTACTGGCGCCAATGAAGGAGAAATCCTTATCGGAAAGCCCCTCTTTCTGGTAGCGATGCAGTTGTCATTATTGTGATTCTGTAATATTTTTTTTGAATAATTATTTATTAATTTTTATGATAAGGAAATATTTATTTTTTATGTGGATATAATTGAAGAAATTAATGTTGAGGTGTTTTAACAGTATTTTTGTCGGAATGGAGGTATTAAAAATCAAATCAGTGTTCTTAAAGCTCTATTGCGTGAGTTATAATTTAAATCCGACCGTTGGATCGTTGTGATTTTTGGATATGTTATACATATATTAGTTGAGTATATGTCCACAAATTTTGAACCATTAAAAATTAACGTATGAATTGTTATGAATTTTATGAGGTATTAAAAATCGTCTGTTTGTAGATTTCGGATATTTTTTGTTTGAAATTTGGAAAAACTTAAAGCAACAAAGTTGTAGAGAATTCAATTTCGTATGGAATGGACATAAAATTCTTATTTTTATGATAAAAGGGCTATTTATTATGAATTGTTGAAGTTTCAGGAATTAAATATTTTTATTAAAAATATGGGTGGGACCCACTTTTGTTTAAAACATGTGGACTGCAAAAAAATTTCAGAATTGACATGCTGGCTGATTCAAAAAGGATGGCGTAGAAGGAAAGAAAATAAATAATAATATTTTATTATTTTAGTCTCCTATGGCGTTCTAGCATTTTCCTATAAATAGGCGCTTAAGTTAGAATTGAAAATCACACCAGAAACATAAGTTTTCTCTCTCTATATTGTCAAGCGTATTTTTGTGAGTATTTAGATACTTTGAGAGTTGCTATTCAGTGCAGGTTTCTTTCGGCTTTACATCCGATATTTCGAACAGAAATACTGTTCTTTTGAGGTAAGGGATGTTATTTTCCTCCTAATGATGTTATTCTTTCAATATTATTATGCCGAAATATTGGTATGAATTTTGTTGTGGAATTTCTACTTTTTTGTGTCAAGGTTACTATTCACGTATACGACACTATTCACGTATACGGTACTATTCACGAATACGACACTATTCACCAAAAAATGAAATTTTCTCCTTTTTGTCCATGATGTCTATTATGGTTACTATCTTTGATTGTATCCATGTTTTGATCTTTATTTTTGACTTCTACTTCACACTTGATTACTATAAGGTATTTTTGAACTTGGATAAATTAAATTACGAATCCTTAATCTTTGATCTTTTATCTCACTGGATTCGTTTTCTTTAAGATATTTTTCATCATCCTCGGTCCTAAATGATGATATTACTGAATATTTTTGCCTGTAGTGCAAAGATGAATGATTAACTGATGAATATCTTTTGGCCTGTAGTGCAAAGATGAATGATTAACTGATGAATATCTTTGGCCCGTAGTGCAAAGATGAACAAGTGTTGAGATGAACATGACCAACTGGTGATACAAATGAATATCTTTGGCCTGTAGTGCAAAGATGAATATTTGATTCAAGATGTATATTAATTGATGTTACAGGGATAAAATATTGACGATGGACTTTTAAATCTTAGAAGATAGTATAATTCATTCTCTACTTGACTCTTCTAATGGATTGTTGTTTTCACTGCAGTTGTTGATCTAAAACTTATTGTCTATTATATTCTATTAGATTTGACCCTGTTGAAGACTAATGATAATTTGTTGTATATTATCTTTGTCATAATATTCTTTACTGGGCTAGTTGAGCTCACCCTTTTCCCTTTTGTTCCATATTTCTTCTCAGGAGGTGAGAACATAGCAGGAACTAGCCGGGGTCTGGAGTGATGGTTCAGGATAGTTGTTTTAGTAGTCGTCACTATTTTGTAAAATAGTGTATCAATAATTGTAATGAGTACTCCTTTTGAGTTTGTATAATGTTTACTAGACAATATTTGTATTCAAACTCACAATATATGTGTTGTCGTATTTTACACGACAATTATATTACTGAAGTTGTATTTGTTTCTGTACCATGTATTTGACGACTCAGAATAGGTGATGTATACCTATTTTGGGGGCGTCACAGTATTGATTATAGATGCCACTCAGTTATACTCAATTATTGCTACAGTAATTGCTGCATAATATCTCGTTTTATTGATTCAATTATTATCACAATATCATTTGCATAATATTTTATATTATTAAATCAATAATTGAGACGACAAAGTTATTCATAGTATTATTTGCAATATTGATGATGTATAGAAAGTTCTGTCGAGGATAGGTTTGGTCACCTAATTGCGCGTCAATAGGGAGAAATCCTTATCGGAAAGCCCCATCTTTCTTGGGAATGATCTGGTTGTTAAATATTGTGAGTTATAATATTAATGATGAATAATTGTTGAAAGATTAAATATGTGTTGATTGAAGATAAAATGATTTGTGGTAATATTTATTCAATCTTTGATATAAATAAGAAGTCTGTTATGAGACATTTGTGGTAAGTTTGGTTTATGCTATGGGGGCCCATATGTCATCTTCTAAGAGTCACTTTCGCCAATAGTAATTGCCTTTACCAGACGTCAAACCACTTGCCGTTTCATATTACAGGCATCAAACCAATTGTCGTTTCACATTACAGGCATCAAACCAATTGTCGTTTCATATTACAGGCGTCGAACCAATTACCGCTTCACATTACAAGCGTCGAACCAATTGTCGTTTCACATTAACGGCGTCGAACCAATTGTCGTTTCACAATACAGGCGTCGAACCAATTGTCGTTTCACATTACAGGCGTCGAACCAATTATCGTTTCACATTACAGGCGTCGAACTAATTGTCGTTTCACATTACAGGCGTCAAACCACTTGTTGTTTCACATTACAGGCGTCAAACCACTTTTCTTTTCACATCACCAGTCGTCAAACCACTTGCATTTTCACATTTCAAGGGCTAAGCTAGAAATCTTCTATAAATAGAAGCTTATTTCTTCTTTCATTCTCACCAATTCACTACGACTCATAAAGAGAATTCTATAGAGACAGAATCAGAGAGAAAGAAGAAGAGTATTCTGTTACAACACTATTTTAGTACCCAATCTCCTACTAAGGAAAGGGGTATTATTTCTTTCGTATTCATATAGAGATATTATTTTTGTTCAATATTCGTATGAAATAATATCACTATAAGAAAAAGGCCTAACAACAAACGATAGTATATCGAATACGCATGTCCGGTCATTGATAATACTAATAATGACGACATCCATTTAATAGTAATTTAATCTAGTCATTATTTAATATCGTCACCGCGACGCGATCGCCGATCGATCAATGACATGAATTTCCCACCCAAAAATTGGTGCGAAAAGTTGGCGCGTTTGTTTTTTGCGACCAATATATATCAGCGACTGCATAGCAGTCGCTAAATCGTCCACGTCATTAAAAATCAGCGACCGTATGCGGTCGCTGATGGTAGTCGCTTATCGTCTACAACTTACTCAGACTCAGGCATTCGTTCTTTCAGCAGATGAGAGAAGAAAATGAGGGAGAACAGAATAAGGAGAAGAGGGAGAAGGGGGAGAAAAGAAGAAGGAGGGAGAAATTGACCACCGCCGCTCGCCGCCACTGTCCACTGCCATTGCTGCCTCCACAGGTAACCCTAATTCTCTTTATTTCTGAATTGGATATAGATTGGGTGTTATTCTATTGATGGAACTTTTTCCCCACTACATTATTCTTCGAGTTTGGGTATTCTACCTTATTGGTAGTATGTAATTTATTTCATATACATGCCACATTGACATAATTGCTAACTCATGCCATTATGCCCCCATTACAAAAGCTGCTGCGAAAATTGGGGCAAAATATTTGTAAGGAAGCTGTTAGGTTTGTAATCGATGCAGGGGTAGATGGTTTCTTCTGATTTGGTATATAGACTGTAGTGGTATGCCATAGATGTTATGCCCTGTAATATTAAATGCAATTATAACTCTTAGATTTTAGTTGATTCCGCATTACTGAATTTTTGTAAAATTTTGATGTCCATCTCGTGTATGTACTCGAAACCATAATAATTTGGATAATATTAATGTGGTAGGATTTATTTGTTATGCTTGGTTGTTAATCTTGGCACATACAGTAGTCTGAAATATTTACAGAAATTATGGCTCGTGCCGAAGAGAAGCAAGAACCATACTTGGTATTTGAGAAATGATTTTTTTGATACATTTCTTAAGTGTATAAGTGTCGTTTGATTCTTAGGTGTGTGAGTGTGGTGCGTGAGAAAATTAAAAGAAAAAAAACATAATAATTTGCACAAAATTATATTAAGCAAAGCTAAGTATTCCATCTGTCTTAAAACGACACATATTAAGAGACTAATGGAGGATAATACAAGGATCAAATGTGATATGCTAGGGGTAAAATGGAGAACTTCTGTATATTGCGATACTAATCGTGTTCGGCAATCCCAGCGCATTTTGGAAATAAAAACTCTCACTTGATGATCAACACAGACGAAATAGAACTATAAATCTCACGATTTATCATGGAAAAAGTATATGTACGGTTACTAATAGTTTGAGATCGGTTAACTCAAAAAGTGCACTCAGCTGGCAATTATAAATGGCACAGGGCAAATATACCAACCAAAACCATGTTCATGTACTTGAGTACCATGTCAAGTCTACACTATAGAATTGTAGAGGACTGCCAAGAAATTCAATTATAATGCATGCCCCAAATAGTACACTTATGAACAAATACACTTAAGACATGCTAATTAATTCTGCCATTTTGTACAAATGGTGGATTGATCCATTTATATTGGGAATTTGTATATTTCTCTTGGTTTGTGTCTTGGGTGCCTATAAATGACCATATATACATGTCGTCGTGCATGTGGCTAGTCCATATTATAGGGGAAACTCTGACGAATTTTTTTTGTTGGTCAGGTAGTTGCAAACATTTATAATATTAACGAGCTCAAGTCATATGCTTACTAGGTAGTATGCTTAAGTCATATGCTTGCAAGTATGCTCAAGTCATATGCTTAAAAGTATGCTTAAATGTTAATCATATGCTTACAAGTATGCTCAAGTCATATGGTTACAAGTATATATACTCAAGTCATATGCTTACAAGTATGCTTAAATGTTAATCATATGCTTACAAGTATGCTCAAGTCATATGGTTACAAGTATACTCAATTCATATGCTTACAATCATGCTATACATTAATAAGCCCATGCTGTCTGTAGTAGGTACCATGGAATCATGGATCTCTATTCAGACCATAGTTGGATGGCACGACGAAAGTCAAGTGCCCAAATGTAAGACCCCAACTTTTTATAAATAAAGATTTAATTTCTCTAATTATTATTTTGAAATAGTAAGGGGTTGATTTGATTAATGTGGTTAGTTATGGGTAAAATGCGCAAATATTTTAAATAATCAAGTGGTTATAAAATACTCATTGTTGTCGGAGAATATTCGTTTGGTCGTGGAATATTCTTACTGTCGGGGAATATTCGTACGACGGTGCAACCTTGTGTGGGCCCATAACGGAAAGCGATTGGATGAAGAAAACGACAAGTATAAGTTGTTTATAAATAACGCACGTGATTGTTCTCAATTAATATTGTTGGAATACCCGGTGGTTAAAACACGATGTCTGGCGTTGTTGCGCACAAGAGTAGCACGATATTGCACCAATTATTGATTCTTACGTAAGAAGGCACTACTCAATAATTATTACGATGAATTCTTTATTCGAGTATTTTATTTTATTGATTCAATAATTCTTTGCGTTGATATTTTATATTATTGTTGTTTTAATAATTGTCATTGCACATAATTTTCCATTATCGAAGCAATAATTCATATTATCTGAATAATATTATTAAAAAATATTATTGGCAATGTCTAGAAAGTTTTGTCTAAGGAGAGGTTTGGTCACCTAATTGCTTGCCAAGAAGGAGAAATTCTTATTTGAAAGCCCCTCTTTCACAGGAGCGACACGGTTGCCCGAGATTGTGATTCTGTAATATTATTTGTGAATAATTAATTATTGATTTATATGATGAGAGAAATATTGATTTTATGTGGATATAGATGGAGAAAATTTTTAAAGTGACAATTGTTAAAAATTGATATTTTATCTTTTCTGATAAAATAATATTTTATTATATTATTATAATATAATAATGATATTTTTACAATGAATGTGGGATATATGAGTATATGAGGAGGAAGAGTATTTTTGTTGCATTAAATGATTAACACATGTTTTGTGTGTCGGTGGACCCCATTTCTTGACTGAAATTTGATTATAACCTATAAAATCGTCCGTATGTGGATTTGGTCAATTTACATTTGGAATTTGGAAAAACTTTCTTCTGCAAAGTTGTAGAGAATTGAATTTCCTATAAAGAGTCGCGAGATTCAAATTTTCTGATAAAGGGCTATTTATTATGAATTATTGAAGTTCCGAAGTTTCGAAATAATTGGTTTTTAAAAGTTTTAATTATTTTTAATTTGAAAAACGTTTTTTGCAATCCCCACATGTGTGGTAAATGAGCTGAATTCAGATTCTTGGGTGGTGTGTTTGAATGTTAATAAATAAAATTATTTTATTAAATTTTCTACTTTGGTGTTCTAAGTAATTTCCTATAAATAGGGTGCTTAGGTTAGAATTGAAAATTACACCAGAAACTAAAAATTTCTCTCTCTTTCTCTCTCTATAATATCGAGCGTATTTTGTGAGTATTTTAGTACTTTGAGTATTGCTATACGGTGCAAGTTCCTTCACCACTATATCTAATATTCCAGTCAGAAGTACTGTTTTTGCTAGGTAAGGGATGTTATTTTGTTCGAAAATGATATTATCTCTTCAATATCATTATGCCAAAATATTGGTTGGAACTTTTTATCAAATTTGGAACTTTTTCATGTTGGGGTTATTATTCATGAGTTACTATTCATGAGTTACTATTCACGAGTACTATTCACGAAGCATGATGATATTTTTGTGAAATTTCTATCTTTTAGTGTCGGAGTTACTATTCACGTATATGACACTATTCACGTATACAACATTATTCACGAATATGACACTATTCATAGAAAAATTAAATTTTCTTTTGTGTCCAAGATCGTCTATTATGATTCCTATCTTGGATTGGATCTATGTTTTGGTCTTCATTCTTGAATTTTACTCCACTCTGGTTATTTATGACGTATTTTTGAACTTGGATTATTTAAAGTACGAATCCTTAATATTTGTTCTTTTGTTTCACTGGATTTATTTTCTTTAAAATATTTTTCATCATCCTCGGTCCTAAATGATGATATAACTGAATATCTTTGGCCTGTAGTGCAAAGATGAATGATTTTATAATGAATATCTTTGACCCGTAGTGCAAAGATAAACAGGTGTTTAGATGAACATGATTAGTGATGAATATCTTTGGCCCGTAGTGCAAAGATGAGCAGTGTTGAGATGAACATGATTAATGATGAATATCTTTTTGGCCCAGTAGTGCAAAGATGATTATTTGATTCAAGATGTATATTGATTGATGTTACAGGGATAAAGTATCGATGATGGACTTTTAAATTCATAGATGATAGTAGATTTCATTATCTACTTAACTCTTCTAATGAATTGTTGTTTTCGCTGCAGTTGTTGATCTAAAACTTGTTGTCTATTGTATTCTATCAGATTTTTCCCTGTTGAAGACTAAGGATAATTTGTTGTACATTATCTTAGTCATAATATTCTTTACTGGGCTAGTTGAGCTCACCCTATTCCTTTTTGTTCCATTTTTCTTCTCAGAGAGGCGAGAATATAAGCGGGAACTAGTCGGGGTGTGGAGTAATGGTTCAAGACAGTTGTTTTAGTAGTCCTCACTATTTTATAAAATAGTGTATCAATAATTGTAATGAGGACTTATTTGAGTGTGGATATTGTCTAGAAGACAATATTTGTATTTAAACTCACAGTTTATGCGTTGTCGTATTTTGCACGACAATTGTATTAATGAAGTTGTAGTTGTTTCTATACCATGTATTTGGCGACTTAGAATAGGTTGGTTGGATTGGACCTATTTTGGGGGCGTCACACCAGATAAGTGCTACAGCTGAATTTAGAGCTGGTTGCCAAGCGTTTTTGGAGTATGTGTATAGTCACCCAGAATGTATGAATGGTCAGTCGCAGATACGATGTCCATGTTTGAAGTGTAAGAATGTAAATTATATGGACAGAGACATGATAAACTATCATTTACTTGTTTCCGGGTTAATGAAAAATTACGAAGAATGCAGGTGGGCACATGAGCAGAGAAGAGATGGTGGCATCACAGAAGTACACAATTCGGGCAGTAGTACTCATCGTATGAATGAAATGGTTCAAGATATTGCAGGGCCAGATTTTGATTGGGAACAAGGCATAAAGCAACCTATGAATTTTGATGCCAAAGACTTCTTTAAGTTGTTAGACGAGGGTAGCGAGCCATTGTGGCATGGTTGCACCAAACACACTACATTGTCTGCAGTGGCGACATTACTTAACATCAAGGCTGACCACAACATGAGCCATGAGTGTTTTGAGTCGCTGTTGAAGGCCATTAAGAATATGTTACCTGACGGTGAGAAATTACCTGGTAACTATTACTTTTGTAAGAAAATGGTGAAGAAGTTGGGTCTTGGATACCAAAAAATCGATGCATGTCCCAACGATTGCATGTTGTTTTATAAGGAAAATGAACAGATGACAAGGTGCACGTTTTGCAGTCATGATTGGTTTAGGCCTAATAAAGAGGGTGTGACTACAAAAAATTCAAGTATACCATTTAAGATTCTAAGGTATTTTCCAATAACACATCTGCTAAAAAGATTGTACATGTCTTCAAGAATAGCTGAACATATAAGTTGGCATGCGAAATCTCCATTCTGAGATGGAGAGCTAAATCATCCATGAGATGGGCGGGGCTTGGAAAGATTTCAACTTAGCACATCACAGGTTTGCATTGGAGCCTAGAAAATGCAAACTTGGATTGTCCACCGATGGTTTCAATCCATTTGGCCACTCAATTTATTCCAGTACTCATGTTGGCTTTGTGATTGTTACTCCGCACAACTTGCCTCCTTGGATGTGTATGAAACAACCATACTTGTTTCTTTCACTCATGGTTCCTGGTCCTAAGAGTCCTGGAAAGAACTTAGATGTTTACTTGAGACCTCTTATAGACGAGTTGAAGGTATTGTGGGAGGATGGAGTACAGACTTGGGATGTTGTAACGAAAATAAATTTCAACCTTAGGGCAGCGGTTATGTGGACTATAAGTGACTTCCCAGCTTATGGTATGTTATCTGAATGGAGTACACACGGGAAGTTGGCTTGTCCGTATTGTATGGAGCATACAAAGTCTTTCAATCTTTCAAAAGGTTGAAAGCCTTGCTGGTTTGATTGTCATCGTCGGTTCTTGCCGGTAGATCACTCGTTTCGAAGAAATAGAGAACACTTCAGGAAAGGGAAAGTAGACAATGATATGCCTACACCGCAATTGTCGGGAACGGAGATGCGAGATCGTGTGATGAGATTGTCGGTTCCCCATTTGGTAAGATTGATGCCACAAACATAATCAATAGGTTTGGAGAATCTCATAACTGGGTTTGGAGAAGCATATTTTGGGAATTTCCTTATTGGTCTACAAATTTGATTCGTCATAATTTAGACGTGATGCATATTGAGAAGAATGTGTTTAACACCGTGATGAATGTTATGGGGAAGACAAAAAATAATGATAAGGCACGTTTGGACATGAAAGATATTTGTAAGCGTCTTGGATTAGAACTTTATGAATCTCCTAATGGTAAGTTTATCAAACCACATGCAAGGTACACATTGTCCAAAAAGCAAGTTGAAGATGTGTACACATGGGTTAAGTCTCTGAAACTACCAGATGGATATGCGTCTAACATTGCAAGGTGTGTTACGGGTGGGAAATTACAAGGGATGAAGAGTCATGACTGTCATGTGTTCATGGAGAGACTCATGCTTATAGCATTTCGGGATCAGCTTGATAAACCAATATGGGATGCTTTGACGGATCTTAGTCGTTTCTTCAAAGACTTATATTCAAAATCATTAAATGAGAAGGACATGTCTGTACTTGAGAAGAACATCATAAAGAACACGTGTAAACTAGAAAAATTATTCCCACCTGGTTTTTTTGACTCCATGGAGCATTTGCAAATCCATCTTCCCTATGAAGCTCATTTTGGGGGTCCAGTTCAATATAAATGGATGTACCCTTTCGAGAGGGTGATGGGAAACCTTAAAAGGAGGGTGAAGAATAGAGCTTATGTCGAGGGGTCGATATGTGAGGCATACAGTTTCGATGAGATATCTACGTTTGTCTTAGATTATTTTTCGGACGAAATCTTGACAAAGGCCAATCGAGTATCGAGACATGATGATGGGGGAAATGTTGAACTAAATGGTCGGCTCTCTGTATTTGGTCTATCGAGTCGCGCTTATAGAAAAGGGAAGTGCATATTCCTCTCTGAGTAAGAATTACATGCTGCACATATTTACATTCTTCTCAATTGCGAGGAGATTGACGAATTTATGAGGTACACATGTAAACATGATAATTTATCTTGTAAGTTGAAAATTTATTCCAATATGTTAATGTTCCTAACGACCCTGATTTAAAGTATAAAATCATGATGGAGGCGCACAACACACCTTTTGCAATCCATCCTGGGAATACCAAAATGTATCATGATATTCAACATACGTTTTGGTGGAGCAATATGAAGAGAGAGATAGTAGAGTTTATCTCAAGGTGTTTAACGTGTCAAGGCGGAGCATCAAGTGCCAAGGTCCATTGCAACCACTTGAAATTCTAGAATTAAAGTGGGAGCACATTACCATGGATTTCGTTACTGGTCTTCCCAAGGTTTCTCAAGGCATAGATGCAATTTGGGTCATTGTTGATAGATTGACCAAGTATGCTCATTTCTTACCTATACGAGAAACTTATTCACTTGAACGTCTAGCTTGTATGTACATAAATGAGATTGTAAGACTGCATGGTATGCCAGTATCAATAGTTTCTGATCGAGACCCAAGATTCACTTCACGGTTTTGGGGTCGGTTTGCGAGAAAAGCTATGGGCATGATTTGTGATTGATTCGCATATCATCCTTGAGCGGATGGGCGAAGAGAGGACTATTCAAAATCTGGAAGATCTATTAAGACTTTGTGTCCTTGACTTCAAAGGAAGTTGGGACAAGTTCTTGCCATTGGTGGAATTCTCCTACAACAATAGTTATCAAGCAACTATTGGCATGGCTCCATTTGAGGCGTTGTATGGACGCAATTGTCGTTCTCTAGTATGCTGAGACGAGGTGGGTGAAGCAACGTTGTTGGGACCAAAATTAGTACGCATGACAACAGAAAAGATTCAAATGATCCGACAACGTATAAAAACCTCACAAGATAGACAAAAGAGTTATGCTGATCTTCATCGAAAAGACGTGGAGTTCAATGTTGGAGATCATGTGTTGTTACGGGTTGTTCCATGGAAAGGAGTTACGAGATTTGGAAATAGAGAAAAGCTCAATCCTCGATTCATTGGCCCATTCAAAATTCTCGATCGAGTAGGAATTGTGGCTTATAGACTCGCTTTACCGCCAAGTATGTCTCGTGTTCATAATATTTTTCACATATCCATGTTATGTAAATATGTGGAAGACCCGAAACACATTATTGAGTTAGAACAAGACGAAATAGCGGAAGATTTAACGTATGAAGAGGTACCTGTTAAAATCTTGGATAAGAAGGAACATATTCTATACTCCAAGGTTATACCTCAAGTCAAAGTTTTGTGGAGAAACCACGATGTTGAGGAAATGACCTGGGAGTTAGAATCTGAAATGAAATTAAGGTATCCTCACCTCTTCGACATACCAGGTATGTACCCTAATTTCGAGGACAAAATTTCTCTAAATATCATTTTGAATATTATGGTGTGGATTTGATATAATGTTATAGTTGTGGGTAATATTTATAAATTTTGCAAAGTAAGCAAGTTGTTATAAAATATTCTTTTGGTCAGGGAATATTCTTTTTGTCAGGGAATATTCATACGATGACACAATCATTGGTGGACCCCATAACAGAATTATTGTCGGAGTTAGAAAATGACAGAAATATCTTTTTATAAAAATAACGGTGAAAGTTTTACCGTTAACTGTAGAAATGCCCGGTGGTAAAAGTATAGTAATACGCGTGGTTGCATAGTAGCACACGGTATTGATTATTGATGCTTATGTTAGAAGCCACTCAGTTATACTCCATTATTGCTAGAGTAATTGCTGCATACTATCTCATATTATTGATTCAATTATTATCACAGTATCATCTCCATAATATTTTATATTATTAAATCAATAACTGAGACGACAAAGTTATTCATAATATTATTTGCAATATTGACGATGTCTAGAAAGTTCTGTCGAGGAAAGGTTTGGTCACCTAATTTCCCGCTAATAAGGAGAAATACTTATCGGAAAGCCCCCTCTTTCCTAGGAATGATCTGGTTGATAAATATTGTGAATTATAATATTAATGATAAATAATTGTTGAAAGATTAAATATGTGTTGATGAAGATAAAATGATTTGTGGTAATATTTATTCAATCTTTGATATAAATAAGAAGTCTGTCATGAGACGTTTGTGGTAAGTTTGGTTTATGCTATGGGGGCCCATATGTCATCATCTAAGAGTCACTTTCGCTAATAGTAATTCCCTTTACCAGACGTCAAACCACTTGCTGTTTCATATTACAGGCGTCGAACCAATTATCGTTTCACATTACAGGCGACGAACCAATTGTTGTTTCACATTACAGGCGTCAAACCAATTGTCATTTCATATTACAGGCGTCAAACCAATTGTCATTTCACATTACAGGCGTCAAACCTATTATCGTTTCACATTACAAGTGTCGAACCAATTGTCGTTTCACATTACAGGCGTCAAACCACTTGTTGTTTCACATTACAGGCGTCAAACCACTTTTCTTTTCACATCACCAGTCGTCAAGCCACTTGCCTTTTCACATTTCAAGGGCTAAGCTAGAAATCTTCTATAAATAGAAGCTTATTTCTTCTTTCATTCTCACCAATTCACTACGACTCATAAAGAGAATTCTATAGAGAGAGAATCAGAGAGAAAGAAGAAGAGTATTCTGTTACAACACTATTTTAGTACCCAATCTCCTACTAAGGAAAGGGGTATTATTTCTTTCGTATTCATATAGGGATATTATTTTTGTTCAATGTTCGTATGAAATAATATTTTCTTCCATACTCTGTAGTATGTAAGTAATATTATTTCGTTTCAGATTCTGAATTCTACACTCATGTTGTTAAGTCACTACAAAAAATGGGCCTTTAGCAACGATTTTTCGGGCAATGACTTTATAAGTCATTGCTAAAAGTATATGTTTAGCAACGAAATTTGTCCTTTGTTGTAGATTGTGTCAGGCTTTCACTTTTTGCAACGAAATTCATAAGTCGTTGCAAAATTTCGTTGCTAATTCATTGGCGGGAAAAAATTTCGTTTGAAATTCGTTGCAAAATTTTCGCCCACTTGATTTTCCGTCATCGTGGGAAACTAAAGTTATCATCATAATTCATTCCCTGCCCTTCCATTCTCTTTTCAAAAAGAAAGAAACAAAAAGTAGCCTTGTTCCATCTGTTCCAAAAGAAAGAAGGAAGAAGAATTTTTTTGTTAACTCCCATCCGTTTCAAAACAAGTTCGTCTCCACAATCATCCCAAAATCCATTCTCAACTTCTTCAATTACCAAGCATACAAGAAGAATTAGAGTAAAATATTGTCCAAGAAAGGGTTTAATTCAAGATTGAAGCAAGGATGAGACTATAACATCAAATTAAGAGGTAAGCCATGTGTTTTTTCTATATTCATATAACTTGAACAAATAATATCTGTTATCATAATTGCTATGTTTTGGTTGTGGGAGATTGTATTGTTGATAGAATCGAAAGGATTCTAGGGTAATAAGGATAGAATTGAGTGGGAAATTGGATATCAAACATGTTCAAACCCGTATGAAATCTGAACTTTAAAGTTATGAACACAAAATGTTTGTTAAAATGTCTCAATGAGACTATTATGTTAAAACATGAGAATTGGTTAAAGCTCTGTGCTAGATAATGTACACATGAGTTATAAGATAAATCAAGTTGGTTAGAAATTGAGTGTGTATGTCTATGTCAAAAAAAATAATTTGACTCTGCATTGGTGCTGTAATATTGTTAGGCAGGGTCTACGTCAACTTTCAAATAGGCAAGAAAAAAGCTGCTTATAATCTCGTGTATCTTTTTATGATGCCCCCAAAACAGGTATACATCGCCCATCTTGAGTCGCCAAATACATGGTACAAAATTCAAATACAACTTAATTATACAACAGTCGTGTAAAATACGACTAAATATATGCTGTGAGTTTTAATACAAATATTGTCATTTAGACAATATACAAACTCAATGGGGTCCTCATTACATTTATTATCACACTATTTCACAGAATAGTGAGGACTACTAATGCACCATCTAGGACCATCACTCTATTCCCCGACTAGTCCCAGCTACGTTCTCATTTCCTGAAGAGAACAGTGAAAGAAAGGGTGAGCTCAACTAGCCCAGTAAAAAATATTATGACTAAGATAATGCAGAATAAATTATCATTAGCCTTCAATAATGTTAAAGTGATAGAATAATATAATAGACAACAAGTTTAACTGCAGCGGATCAAGCAATCCATTAGAAGAGTCAAGTAAAGTATAAAATCTACTATCTTCTATGATTTAAAAAGTTTTTCATCAACTTTATCGCTGAGACTCAGCTTAATAAATAAAATCGAATCATCCCTGCTCCACGGCCAAGGATATTCATGTAATCATCAATGGTCATGACTATACCGAATAATCCCTGGTCATAATCATACCAACAACTGTCCACCAATGAACTACATGCCAATGAGGACTTTTACCACATCATTCGTCACATTACGGTCATGATTATACCGAATAATCCTTGGTCATAATCATACCAAGTCCATCTATGCACGTAAGCCAAAGATGACTTTCAACATAATATAATCATGAGGATGATGACAATTCAATAAAACAAGTTCAAGAATAAATTTTAAAGATTTATAAGTTAATTTATCCTGAACTCTATAACGTCCAAATTGTCAACATGATACTGCTTTGCGGAGTAAAATTCAAGAATGCTCAGGAGAATATTTCCATGAAAAGATACTGGATGAAGCGCAAATATCAAGGATATTTCACTAATTTTATGGAGTATAGAAGCCAAAGCTTTAACCAACTAAGTATAATAGAATATATGAAACTGCAAATGGATTTTCGCCCGCCATGCGGTAATCCACGTAGACAGGTCATTTCCACAATTTAATAAAGAATGAATACGAAGGATCATTCACCATGCATGTGGTAATCCACATGAGGCGAGTTATTCCAACGAGAATAATAAAGAATGGAATAATGAAGGATTCACCATGCGTGAGATAGGATCGCATGACAAGTTATTCCAAGCGAATAATAAATAATGGAACCCAGTCCACAGAACGCACGTACGAGGATATTACGACGAATAATAAATAATGGAACCGGTCCGGCGTAAGCGCACGCATGTGATATTCCAAATGAATAATAAATAATGAAATTTAAGTCCCAGAAACGCACGCAGACAAAGATATTTCGACGAGAATAATAAAGAACGGAATATTAGAAGAATTTCACCATGTATGCAGTACTTTGCATAGACAGGTTATTCCAACAGAATAATAAGAATGGAATAACAAAAGTTCTCTTCATGAATACGAAAGAAATAATACCCCTTACGAGTACAACAAATAATATTCCCTACCTTTAGAAGAAACTGGATATTGGAGTAGTGAAGTAGAAAAATATTTTTCTTTTTTCTCTCTATAGTTTCTCTCTCTAAAGTTTCAGTGAATTCGTAAGAAATAATGAAGGAATGAGCTTCTATTTATAGGAGAATGGACTGAATAGTAACTAATTCATGAACGGTCCAGATTGATTTACTTTTAAACGGACGGTCCATATTAGTTTACTATTAAAACTTAAAGCAACGGTCCATACTGATTTACTATTAAAACTTTAAACCAGCGATCCATATTGATTTACTATTATAACTACAACCAATGGTCTAAAAAATTAGCACATCTCCTTATGGAATAATATTGTACCCAAAAATGATTTGGACCGAAAAGAAATATATCTTACGGGTGAATAGTATCCTGTGAATAGTAACTCGTGAATAGTAACTTGTGAATAGTAACTCGTGAATAGTAACTCGTGAATAGTAACTCATAAATAGTAACTCATGAATAGTATCTCGTGAATAGTACTCTGACACGAAAAGTGCCCCGAATACCCGATTGAACAATATAACCTCCAGACATCAATTATTATCGAAACAAATGTCAATTTCCACTAACACAATTAATTCCAACACAATGGAACTATAAAATTCATCTTTAATCAACACGAACTTATTCATCATTAATATTATAATTCATAATATTTAACAACCAGGTCGTTCCCAGGAAAGAGGGGGCTTTCCGATAAGGATTTCTCCTTATTGGCGCGTAATTAGGTGACCAAACCTCTCATTGACATAACTTCTAGACATTATCAATATTGCAAATAATAATATGAATAACTTTGTCATCTCAATTATTAATTTAATAATATAACATATTATGCAGATGATACTATAACAATAATTGAATCAATAAAATGAGAGATATGATGCATAACAATTCTTTGTAATAATAATTGAGTATAAGCGAGTGACTTCTCACATAAGTATCAATAATCAATATCTTGTGTGCTGCTACTATGCAACCACGCGTAGACATCGTATTTTTTTACTACACCGGTAGTTCAACGGTTTTAACGGTAACACCTCCCATAGTTATTTTTATAGAAAGATAATTTTGTCGTTTTCTAATTACGATAATACTTACATTGTGAGGTCCACTAATGATTGTCTTGCCGTTGCATAATATTCCTGTTAAAAGCGAATATTCCCAGAACCAATCGAATATTATATAACCACTTGCTTACTTTGCAAAATTTATAAATACTATTCACAACTATAACATTATATCAAATCCACACCATAATATTAAAAAAATTATTTCGAGAAAGTTAAATATTTAATCATAAAATGTGGGGTCTCACACTTTTTATATACCATAGAATGTTTATTGATTTGGAAATATTATTATTTAAAGTTTCAACATAATGTTAAAAGTAAGAATTTTCTGGTGAGACATTTACCACTTATCGCTTTGTGAGTTCCAGAGTAGCTTAATAGCTTTTACTAAACACTCATAGTAGCTTTTATTTACTACTTGATGATAGCAAAAGAAGAAGTCTCTTTGTTAGGATTAGATAAACTACAAGTCATGAAATATATTCCTATTGCACTAGATCCTAGCAAAAGTTTACATTGTTCATATACCACGGGAACTGTGACGAACGAGAATTTTGTAATTAATTTTAATATTTATTAAATTAAATAAATATTTTTCGATGATTTAATTATTAGATTAAATAATTAATTGACGCAATTTTGTAGATTAAATTTAATTATATGTGTTACATTTATTAAATTAATGTAGAGAGTTTTATTATCAAGTATTTAATTATGTCGACTTATTGAATTAAATGAATTATTTAATTAAGCATGATGGTATTCTAATTAATTTATTTATTAATTAGAGATTTAATAATTTAATATAATTAATTAATGAGAAAATTAAATATATGACTATGTGAATTTATGAGAAGTTATTATATTTTATTTATATTAAATAAGATATATGAATTATTGTGCAAGTGGGTGTGACGTGAATTAAACTATATGATAAAGCTTTATTAAATTAAAGGAGTTTTGAAATCTATTATGCTAGCCAAACATGGCCTTAGTGGGGGTTACTACCAGTTGCCCATGACTGGGTTAACTGACCATTATTGCGCGTCAGTTGAGTTCTTATAATACGACGTTCTCTTTTCTTTTCTTTTATTATTCTAAGTCTGGAAGAGCAGAGAGGGAGAGAGATTGAGAATTTATCAGAGAAAATTTGTGAGAATTAGAGATATTGTGAGTGTGTAATAATCAGGTAATTGTGAAAGGATCATCTTGGATCACCTCTTCTTAATCTATATTCTGGGTAATTTCTCCAAATCAAATTCTATTTTTACGTTATTTGAGTTTTATGAAAATGGCTTTCATTCATACTGTAAAGCCTCTGTAATTGAGATAGGAGTAATGATTATGGGTTTTGTATGTGTTATGGCACATCACATCGTATTTAATTATATATATTTTGAAAACCATATCATAAGTTTCATAATACGATGACTTCTTTATTTCAAAATTTCTGAGTTTGGGTTTTGGCCATATGGCCTTATCGTGGTGGTTTTATGTATTGATCGTATATTATCCCTAAATTTTACACTTGTATGTTGTTATGCATGTTGATCTGAAGAGACCAAAATTTAAATAAAGCGGATTGGTGTTATAACGAATCCGTATTGACAATTTTCATGTTTTATTTTCAAAACCTCAAGAACATCAAGAAACGGTGAAAGTAAATGTGTTGATTTTGCAAATTATGTGTTATAACTTGTTAAAAATCATGCTAGATGGGTTAAGTAATGATTATATATGTATTACAATGATTTGGTAAGTCTAAATTCGTGTAAAAATAACTAATTGGAAGTTATGGCCATATTCATGTATAATTTTACGTGTGATTGATTTTTGGCCTAATTTGGCCTTGTTATGTTCATGAATCTATGAGCTATAGACTGAGAAAATGAGCACAGGTAACCCAGCCCCATTTGGCGTTACCAAACTACATTACCATTTACCGTGATAAAAAAAAAATATTCGATGAAAATTATTATTAAAATATTTATAAAATAAATTAAATATTTTAATTGAGATATTTATGGAATAAAATAAATATTTGATGAAAATTATTATTAAAATATTTATAAAATAAATTAAATATTTTAATTGAGATATTATGGAATAAAATAAATATTTGATAAAAATTATTATTAAAATATTTATAAAATAAATTAAATATTTTAATTGAGATATTTATGAAATAAAATAAATATTTGGTGCGGACTCGAATGTCAAATTGAGATGAACAACCCTGCAAAGGGATTTACTTATGCGTTAGCGTTAAGATATTTACGCGATGATGGTACTAGAAATTTGATCCCCAAAACGCAGTAGAAAGGTCCATAGTCTTATGACTGTTAAAGGTTTCAAGTATAACCCTTGATAACCTAGGACATAGTTCAAGGTCTTATGACCCTCAGAAATCTTTTGATTCTTGTTATTCATTCTTGATTCAAAAGTTGAGCTTTTATTCAGATGTCTTTGATTCACTCGCATGTTATTATACATTGTTATTTCATTGTTATACTTGTGGGCATTTGTGCTCACTCTTGCGTAATAATAACATTGCAGTTAAGAACGAAAGAACCGACGAACCTTCTACTAGTAAAGGCAAGGGCAAGGTTAACAAGTGATGAAGACTTGTTATTTTTATTAGATGATGTATTTATGTTTAAGACTTGAGTTAATGATGTTATTTAAGACATATTTGTTTATGATTCCGCACAGATGTTTAAGGTTAGTTTAACCTGGGATTGTATTATTATTATTATTTGGATGTTGTAACCCTTAAGGGGAAGATTTTTATTCTATCTATTGCATGGTTTGCATTTATTATGGGTAGATAGATAGATGATATTTGTACAGTGAACACCAGATCCCGTGGAATCGAAGTTATTACATTTATTTTCTCACTATTTCACTGAATAGTGAGGACTACTAATCTTATCATACGTTAAAGTCACTCCGTTTCTCCCGACTAGTCCTCGCTACGTTCTCATTTCTGAAGAGAACAATGAAAGTAAAAGGTGAGCTCAACTAGCCCGAGAGAAAATATTATGACTAAGATAATGCGAGAATATATTATCGTTAGCCTTCAACATGATTTTAAAGCGATATAATATAACAATTATCAAGTTTAATCTGCGGTGAACAAGCGATCCATTAAAAGAGTCAAGTAGAGAATAAAATCTACTATCTTTTATGATTTAAAAGGTTTTCATCACTTTTATCATTTGGGACTCGACAATAAATAATCCACATCATAGAATCACCCTGCACTACGGACGAGGATATTCTTTAGTATCACGACCATAATTATCCATGCACTACGGGCCAAGAATATTTGTGTATTCATTAATGGTCATGATCATGCCAACAACTGTCCATCAATGCACTCTGAGACCAATGAGGACTTTTACCACATCATTTGTAACATTACGGTAAATGATTTACAGAATAATCTCTAGTCATAATCATACCAAGTCCATCTATGCACTACAGGCCACAGATGACTTTCAACAAAATATAAACATGAGGATGATGACAATGATATACGAATTCAATAAAACAAGTTCAAGAATTATTTTATCCAGGAACTAATAACGTCCAAATTGTCAACATGATACTTCTTTATGGAGTAAAATTTTAAGAATGCTCAAAAGAATATTTCCATGAAAAGATACTGGACGAAGCGCAAATATCAAGGATATTCCACTCATTTCATGGAGTATAGAAGTCAAAACTTTAACCAACTGAGTATAATAGAGAATGAAATAACAAACGAAATCACCAAGCATGCGATAGAGCGCTTGCAGAAAAGTTATTCCAGCGAGAATAATAAATAACGAGAACCGAGTCAGATGTAAAAAGCGTCTGAAAGGATATTCCAATGAGAATAATAAAGACAAAATCAAGTCCGGCGTAAAATGCATGCAGACGAGGATATTCAATGAGAATAATAAATAATGGAACCGGAGTGCATGAAAGCACAGACGAGGATGTTCAGCGAGAATGATAAATAATTGAACCGGTCCCGGCGTAACGCATGCAGACGAGGATGTTCAGTGAGAATAATAAAGAATGGAATTACGGAAGAATTTCACCAAGTATAGGGTAGCCAGCGTATCTGAGTTATTCCAACGAATAATAAAGAATGGAATAACAGAAGTTCTCTTCATGGATAAGAAAGAAATAATACTCCCTACCTTAGAAAATCTGGATACTGGAATAGTGAGGTAGCAGACTTCTCTTCTTCTTTCTCTCTATAATAATCACTCTAAAGCTTTTGTGAATTGGTGAGAAATGAAGGAAGAATAAGCTTCTATTTATACAAAAATATAATTTTTGATAATTGCACGTTTTGGGGCTCGAAAAATTATAGTACAATACCTCCAACTTTTCTTTCATTTTTAATTTAGTCCTGCAAGTATTATCAAACTTGCACCACCTCCCCTAATAGTAAATGTGAATCAATAGTTCAATCATGTGAATCAATAGTATAATCATGTGAAAAATACTAATTACAGTATAGTACCTCCATCTATACCTCCATTTTTAACTTAGTCATGTAAGTATTATCAATCTTGCACCAACTCCCCTAATTGTAAATAATGTGATTCAATAGTACACACATGTGAACAAATAGTTATATAAGCATGTGAATTAGTAGCAATTAATTGCTCATTTATCCGATAAATTACCCGATTTATCAATATAACCCCCAGACATCAATTATCATCGGAATAGATGTCGATTTCCACTAACACTAATAATCCCAACACAATGGAACTATCAAAATTCATTTTTAATCAACACAACTTATTCATCATTAATATTATAACTCACAATATTTAACAACCAGATCGTTCCCAGGAAAGAGGGAGCTTTCCCGTAAGGATTTCTCCTTATTGGCGCGCAATTAGGTGACCAAACCTCTCCTTAACAGAACTTCTAGACATTGTCAATTTTGCAAATAATAATATGAATAACTTTGTCGTCTCAATTATTGATTTAATAATATAAAATATTATATAAATGATACTTTGTGACAATAATTGAATCAATAATATGAGAGAGATATGATCACGACAATTCTTTGTAGCAATAATTGAGTATAAGCGAGTGACTTCTCATGTAAGCATCAATAATCAATCTGAGTGTGCTACTATGCAACCACGCCAGCGTATTCTTTGTACTTTAAACACAAGGGTGTTTCAATAGTTAACGCTAAAACTTCCGTAGTTATTTTCATAAAGTATTTTTGTCGTTTTCTCAATCCGATAATAATTCCGTTGTGGGGGGGGGGGGGGGGGGTCCACCAATGATTGTGTCGTTGTACGAATATTCCCTGTTTAAAACGAATATTCCCCGACCAATCTAATATTATATAACAACTTGCGTACTTTACAAAATTTGTAAATATTACCCACAACTATAACATTATTTCAAATCCACACCATAATATTCAAAAAATATATTTCGAGAAACTTTAATCTTTATTCAAAAAGTTGGGGTCTTACAACCTCCCCTTCTTATGAAATTTCGTCCTCAAAATTAGGGTGCGTACCTGGTATGTCGAAGAGGTAAGGATATCTTGATTTCATCTCAGATTCTAACTCCCAGGTCATTTCTTCCACATCGTGGTTTCTCCACAAAACTTTGACTTGAGGTATAACCTTGGAGCGTAGAATATGATCCTTTTTATCCAAGATTTTAACAGGTAACTCTTCATACGTTAAATCTTCCTCTATCTCATCTGGTTCTAATTTAATAATGTGGTTCGGGTCTTTCCCATATTTATGTAACATAGATATGTGAAAAACGTTATGAACACGAGATATACTTGGCGGTAAAGCGAGTCTATACGCCACAGTTCCTACTCGATCGAGGATTAAAAATGGGCCAATGAATCGAGGGTTGAGCTTTCCTCTCTTTCTAAATCTCGTAACTCCCTTCCATGGAGCAACACGTAATAACACATGATCTCCAATATAGAATTTCACGTCCTTTCGATGAAGATCAACATAACTCTTTTATCGATCTTGTGAGGTTTTTATACGTTGTCGGATCATTTAAATCTTTTCCATAGTCATACGTACCAACTCTGGTCCTAACAATGTTGCTTCACCCACCTCATCCCAAAGATCTTTGGAAGCGACACTTACTTCCATACAAGCGCCTCAAATGGAGCCATGCGATACTTGCTTGATAAGCTGTTGTTGTAGGAAAACTCCACGATGGTAGGAACTTATCCCAACTTCCTTGAAGTCGAGGACACGAGTCTTAGTAGATCTTCAAGAGTTTGAATGGTCCTCTCCGGCTGTCCGTCCGTCTGAGGATGATATGCCGAGCTAAATCGTAAATTCGTGCCCATAACTTTTTGCAAACTAACCCAAAATCTTGAAGTGAATCTTGGGTCTTGATAAGAAATTATGAATACTGGCATACCATACAGTCTTACAATCTCGTTTATGTACATACGAGCAAGACGTTCAAGTGTATAAGTTTCTCGTATAGGTAGGAAATGAGCAGACTTGGTCAATCTATCAACAATGACCCAAATTGCATCTATGCCTTGAGAAACCTTGGGAAGACCAGTAACGAAATCCATGGTAATATGTTCCTACTTCCATTCTGGAATTTCAAGTGGTTGCAATGGACCTTTTGGTACTTGATGCTCCGCCTTGACTCATTGACAAGTTAAACACCTTGAAATAAATTCTGCTATCTCTCTCTTCATATTGCTCCACCAAAATGTATGTCGAAGATCACGATACATTTTGGTACTCCCAGGATGGATTGCAAACGATGTATTGTGCGCCTCCATCATGATTTTATACTTTAAATCAGGGTTCTTAGGAACACAAAGTCTGGAGTTGACTCGAAGTATTCCTTCTTCATCGATTTTTGCCTCCGGTATAGCACCTTCTTGTACTTTCTTCCTCATACGCATCAGCTCCAGGTCTGTAGCTTGAGCAACTTTAACTTTATCGATTAAAGTCGGTTCTACTCGTATATTCGCCATCATCATATGGGTACCTGAAGTCTTTATCTCTAACTCCATCCTTTGCAATTCATACAAAATGGGCCTTTGCGTTGATAATATTGCACTCGTACCCGCATATGATCTTTTACTCAGTGCATCAGCTACTACGTTCGCTTTTCCAAGATGGTATTGAATAGTATGATCATAATCTTTCAACAGTTCGAGCCAACGTCGTTGCCGCATGTTAAGTTCCTTTTGAGTGAAGAAATATTTAAGGCTTTTATGATCCATATAGATCTCCACTTTCTCTTCATACAGGTAATGCCTCCAAATCTTAAGCGTAAAAATGACAGCTGCCAACTCTAGATCATGAGTAGGATAATTCCTCTCATATTCTTTGAGTTGCCGTGAGGCATAGGTTATGACTTTCCCATGTTGCATGAGAACACATCCTAACCCTTTGCCCAAAGCATCACTTTGTGATGACAAATCCCTCCGAGGCAGGATGGTATTATCGAGCAGTCTTTGAAATGAGTCTCCTCTTGAGTTCTTGAAAACTCTTCTCACATTCCACGCTCCAACCGAATTTTGTATCTTTTCGAGTTAGCTGAGTTAATGGAGTAGCGATTCGACAAAACCCTTCTACGAATCTCCGATAATAACCAGCTAAACTGAGAAAACTACGTACTTCGGTCACTGATTTAGATTGCTCCTGGCTTTGAATTGCTTCAATCTTTGCCAGGTCAACAGATATCCCATGATTTGATATCACGTGCCCAAGGAATGCAACTTCCTCAAGCCAGAACTCGCATTTCTTCAACTTGGCATATAACTTATTTTCACGAAGCTTTTGGAGTATCAGCTTCAAGTGTTGCTCATGATCTTCACGGCTTTTGGAATATATGAGGATGTCATCAATAAAGATGACCACAAAATGATCCAAATATTCCTTGAATACTTGGTTCATCATATCCATGAAGGCAGCAGGAGCATTAGTCAATCCAAAGGACATGTCTAGGAATTCATAATGCCCGTACCGAGTTCTGAAAGCCAACTTTCGAATGTCATCGGTTCTAATCTTCAATTGATGATATCCTGAACGAAGATCAATCTTTGAAAAGAATTTGGCACCTTGCGACTGGTCAAACAGGTCATCAATACGTGGCAATGGGTACCTATTTTGATGGTGACATGATTGACTCCACGATAATCAATACAAAGTCGCATACTCCCATCTTTCTTCTTCACGAATAGAGCAGGAGCACCCCGAGGAGGCGTCTTAGGGACGAATGAAACCAATGTCTAACAATTCATGCAATTGGGTCTTTAACTCACGAATTTCAATAGGAGCCATTCGATATGGGGCTTTGGAAATGGGTTTTGTCTCTGGGTTCAAGGTCGATACAAAATTCAATTTCACGCTCTGGGGTAGGCAGGAAGTTCTTGAGGAATCGTCAAGAAATTTATTAACAATGAAATATCATTCAAAAGCGGCGTATTTTTGTTTAGATCAAGTGACATGAGCTAAAAAGCTTGACATCCGTTTTTAATAAGCGAATAGCTTTATGGCTTGAAATGACATTGATTGATTTTAATGGTTTAGTTGTTTGAATTCGCATAATAGGTTGGTTAGGAATATGAAAGCTAACAACCTTACGAAAACAATCAATTTTTGCATTATGAGTAGTTAACCAATCAATCCTAGAATCACGTCAAATGCAAGTATTTTCAATGAAATAAGATCGACGGTAATGTGAGGGTACCAATTTGAACCAAACAAGACTTATAAGCGAGTGGATGTAATGAAGGTTTCTCCCAACGGAGTTTCATGAGATAAGTCAAAGTCTAATTTCTCCGAGTCAAATTTAATCGTTGGCGCAAGTAGGAGAAATAAAAGAATGGGTAGGCGGTATCAAATAAGGTATGGACTTCGCTAGAGTTTATGATAAGCTTACCCGTGATGACCTCGTTCGGGTTCCTTGCTTTCTGGGAGGTCACAACAAATGCTCTCCCTTGCACCACCGGCTTTGACTTTTCTGGGACGGCTTTTGGTGCCTCCATCCTAGCTGAATTTGTCTTCGGTGAACGACAAAATAGGGCTAGGTGACCTTCTCTTCCACAATTATAACACGCTTTGGATGGCATTGCGCAGTTTGGACTGATATGTCCCTCCCCTCCGCATTTGAAGCATATGATAGGTGGTCGTTCTCCTTCCTTAACCACGGTTCTTTGGTCTTTGACGTCTTTCCATCATTGTTGAATCTCCTTTTCTTGAAATGTCCATTTTTACTGTATTGGCCATGATTACCACCAAAGTAGTTACCATTTCTGGCATGTTGATTCCCTCCACGTTTGTTGTCCTTTGCTTGATGGTGATGACCCTTTGGTATTTTCATCTTTCTATTTGCTTTCTCTTGGTTGCGTTGACTCGTTCTGGCGCTCAATAATGAGCCCTATTTACAACATCTGAGTACAAACACAGTTTATGAGAAATAAGATATTGATGTATCTCCAGTTTCAAACCTCTTAAAAACATTCGTGTTATTCGCTCCTCATTATCGACTAAATGGGATGCAAAGCGGGATAACTCTGCAAATTTAGCCTCGTATTGCGACACGATCATATTATTTTTCTCCAACTTGATAAACTCCACCTCTTTCATGTGACGAATACTTTCGGGAAAGTACTTGTCGTTGAATAGCTCTTGGAACTTCTCCCAAGACATCTTAAGTCGTCGAGTTGGAGTGCGTTTATAGATTCCCACCCGATGTCGCCTCTTCTTCACGCAATAACATGAAGGTGGCGAAGGAACCTTTTGCTCCTCGGAGCATCCCAAGACATCAAATATCTTGGTGATCGATTTATCCACGCTTCGCCTTAAGTGGTTTTGGCTCTCCAATAAACTCGGGTGGTCGGCTCCTTGAAGCATTTAGCGGTGGCCGTCAGAGAGTTTTCGATGTTTCCACACGCATTTTGAGCAGGAGCCCGCTCTACTTTGATGTTGCATGAATTGCATAAAGCCTCTGAACATTCCATCGTTCATCATTTGGCTAGTGTTGTTGTTTGCATGAGGATTGTCGCCTTCCTGATGCACATTATTCTGATTGTTGATCTGTGGAGACTCAACGGTCTCTTGTGCTCCATTTCTATTCTCAATATTCTCGGATGCCATTTTCAAATACTGCCACAAAACAAGGGTTAATTGACATGCAACATATTATCTCTATACTCTGACCAACCAATTAAATACCAAAAAAATTAGGTAGGTCATACTAGCGAAGGAATTCCACGTCTCTCCCCTCCTAGTTCTAGTCTCATATCTTAGCCAGGGATCATATCCCTAAGCTTTGATACCAACTATGACGCCCCCAAAACAGGTATACATCACCAATTTTGAGTCGCCAAATACATGGTACAGAATACAAATACAACTAAATTATACAACTGTCGTGCAAAGTACGACAAAACATAAGCTGTGAGTTTTAATACAAATATTGTCATCTAGACAATATACAAACTCAAATTCAATATTATTACATTTATTTTCCCACTATTTCCTTTGAATAGTGAGGACTACTAATGCTTTATCATCGGTCCGTCACTCAGGTTCCCGACTAGTCCTACTTCGTTCTCATTTCTGAAGAGAACAATGAAAGTAAAAGGTGAGCTCAACTAGCCCGATAGGAAATATTATGACTAAGATAATGCGAGAATATATTATCGTTAGCCTTCAACGATGTAAAAGCGATATAATATAACAACCATCAAGTTTAAGCTGCGGTGGAACAAGCAATCCATTAAAAGAATCAGTAGAGAATAAAATCTACTATCTTTTATGATTTAAAAGGTTTTCATCACTTTTATCATTTGGGACTTAGCTTAATAAATAATCCACATCTTAGAATCACCCTTACCTTACTACTGACGAGGATATTCTTTAGTATCACGACCACAATTATCCATGCACTACGGGCCGAGAATATTTGTGTATTCATTAATGGTCATGATCATGCCAACAATTTGTCCATCAATGCACTACGGGCCAATGAGGACTTTTACCACATCATTTGTAACATTACGGTCATGATTACAAGAATAATCTCTCGGTCATAATCATACCAAGTCCATCTATGCACTTTCTGAGGCCACAGATGACTTTCAACAAAAAATATAAACATGAGGATGATGACAATGATATAAGAATTCAATAAAACAAGTTCAAGAATTATTTTATCCAGGAACCAATAACGTCCAAATTGTCGACATAATACTTCTTTATGGAGTAAAATTTTAAGAATGCTCGAAGAATATTTCCATGAAAAGATCTTTGGATGAAGCGCTTGAATATCGAGGATATTCCACTCATTTCATGGAGTATAGAAGTCAAAACTTTAACCAACTGAGTATAATAGAGAATGAAATAACAAACGAAATCACCAAGCATGTTATAGATCGCATGCAGACGAGTTATTCCAGCGAGAATAATAAATAACAGAACCGGTCGGCGTAAAAGCGTCTGAAAGGATATTCAACGAGAATAATAAAGGCGGAATCGGTCGGCGTAAAATGCGCATGAGACATGATATTCCAACAGAATAATAAATAATGGAACCGGTAAATGCGTAAAAGCATGCAGACAGGATGTTCCAACAAAATGATAAATAATGGAACCCGGTCCGCAGAAAGCATGCATGAGACGGGATGTTCAATGAGAATAATAAAGAATGGAATTACAGAAGAATTTCACGAAGTATAGGGTAGCCCGCGTATACAGGTTATTCCAACAGAATAATAAAGAATGGAATAACAGATGTTCTCTTCATGGATAAGAAAGAAATAATACTACCTACCTTAGAAAATCTGGATACTGGAATAGTGAGGTAGCAGACTTCTCTTCTTCTTTCTCTCTATAATAATCGCTCTAAAGCTTTTATGAATTGGTGAGAAATGAAGGAAGAATGAGCTTCTATTTATAGGAAAATATAGTTTCGATAATTGCACGTTTTGGGGCTCGAAAAATTATAGTACAATACCTCCAACTTTTCTTTCATTTTTAATTTAGTCCTGCAAGTATTATCAAACTTGCACCACCTCCCCTAATAGTAAATGTGAATCAATAGTTCAATCATTTGAATCAATAGTATAATCATGTGAAAAATACGAATTATAGTATAGTACCTCCATCTATACGTCCATTTTTAACTTAGTCATGTAAATATTATCAATCTTGCACCAACTCCCCTAATAGTAAATAATGTGATTCAATAGTACACACATGTGAACAAATAGTTATATAAGCATGTGAATTAGTAGCAATTAATTGCTCATTTATTCGATAAATTACCCGATTTATCAATATAACCCCAGACATCAATTATCATCAGAATAGATGCCGATTTCCACTAACACTAATAATAATCAACACAATGGAACTATCAAAATTCATTTTTAATCAACACAACTTATTCATCATTAATATTATAACTCACAATATTTAACAACTAGATCGTTCCCGGAAAGAGGGGCTTTCCATAAGGATTTCTCCTTATTGGTGCAATATGATTAGGTGACCAAACCTCTCCTTGTGAACTTCTAGACATTGTCAATATTGCAAATAATAATATGAATAACTTTTGTCGTCTTAATTATTGATTTAATAATATAAAATATTATCTGATAATCTTGTGACAATAATTGAATCAATAATACGAGAGAGATATGATGCGAACAATTCTTTGTAGCAATAATTGAGTATAAGCTGAGTGACTTCTTGTGAGACCCCAAATTTTATCAATAAAGATTTAAATTTTGTCGAAATAATTTTTTAATATTATGGTGTGAATTTGAGATAATATTATAGTTGTGGGTAGTATTTATAAATTTTGCAAAGTATGCAAGTGGTTATATTATATTCGATTGGTCGGGGAATATTCGGTTTACTAGGGAATATTCGTACAACGGCTCAATCATTGGTGGATCCCACAACAGAATTATTATCGGATTGAGAAAACGATAAAAATATTTTATTAAAATAACGGCGGAAGTTTTACCATTGATCTCTTGTTGAACTACTCGGTAGTAAAAGTAAAATGTCGTGTGGTTGCATAGTATAATACGGTATTGATTATTGATGCTTTTTGAGAAGTCACTCGGTTTGATTCCATTATTGTCGATTAATAATATGAATTATTATAAGCGATAATGACGTTTTGTTTTATTCAGTATTATTAACGTAATAAAATAGAAACATCTTTTTATATAAAACAGAATACTTTATTAAAGTTATTCTATAAATAGAATATATTATATTTTATTATGCATAGTGTTGCATAGTGTTTTGCATAGTGTTGCATAGTGTTTGCATTGTAAAATGTTTTTTATATAAATAGAATATATGATATTTTATTTAAAATATTTTGCTTTAAATATGGACCGTCAGATTAAAGTAAATCAATCTGGATAGTTCATGGATTAATTACTATGCATTCTATTTTCCTATAAATAGAAGCTCATTCCTTCATTATTTTCTTACGAATTCTTTGAAACTCTAGAGAGAGAAATTATAGAGAGAAGCTATAGAGAAAATCTATAGAGAGAAAGAAGAAGAGTATTACGGTACTTCACTACTTTGATATCCATTGTCTTTTTTACGGTAAGGGATATTATTCTTTTTGTATTCAAAAGAGAACTTACATTATTCCATTTCTTCATTGTTACATTGGAATAACTTTTGTATATGAATACCCTATACTTGGTGACATTCTTCTATTATTCTGTCTTTATTATTCCGTTGGAACATCACATGTCATGCTTTCTTGGGACTGGTTCCGCCTTCTTTATTATTACGTGTTTATTATTACATTGGAATAACTTTGTATCACGCGGTTTACCCTATACTTGGTGACATTCTTCTATTATTACATTGGAACATCACATGCGTGTGTGTTTTACAGGACTGGTTAAAATCTTTATTATTATTACATTTGGAACATCCATGCGTGTGTTTTACATCGGACTGGTTACATCTTTATTATTATTACATTGGAACATCACGTCTGCATGCGCTTTTACTTGGACACGGTTCCGTTATTTATTATTACATTGGAATAACTTTTGCTGTCTGATCTATCGCATGCATGGTGATTTCTTTTGTTATTCCATTCTTTATTATACCCGGTTGGTTAAAACTTTGACTTCTATACTCCATGAAATTAGTAGAATATCTTTGATATTTGCGTTTCATCAATATCCTTTCATGGAAATATTCTTCTCGATATTCTTGAATTTTACTCTACAAATCGATGATCATGTTGTGATTTGGATGTTATTGGTTCTGGATAAATTAATTCGTGAACTTGTTTTATTGAATTATTATGTCATTATCATCATCCTCATGTTATATTATGTTATCTTTGGCTTACGTGCATAGATGAACTTAGTATGATTATGACCGAGGATCATTCGGTATAATCATGGCTTGATATAAATGATGTGACAAAAGTCCCTCGGTGGCTGTAATGCGATGATGGATAGTTTTTGGTATGATTATGACCGGGGTGATTCGGTATAGTCATGACCATTGATAATTTGATGAAAATCCTTGGCCGTGAGTACGAGGGATGATTAGATATTGTGGTTTATTCATTAAAGCTGAGTCTTAGTGATAAAATTAATGAAAACCTTTTAAAACTTAAAAGATAGTAGACTTTATTTCTACTTGACTCTTTTAATGGATTGCATATTCCGCTAGATTAAAATTTGGTTGTCTATTGTATTTTATCAGTTTAACATTGTTGAATACTATTGATAATTTATTCTGCATTATCTTAGTTATAATATTTCTTACTTAGGCTAGTTGAGCTCACCCTTTTCTTTCACTTTGTTCTCTTCAGGAAATGAGAATATAAATTTGGGGACGAAAGTCGGGAAAAAGAGTGATGGTTAGAAGATAACATTAGTAGTCCTCACTATTCTGTTAAATAGTGTGACAATAAATGTAATGAGGACTCCTTGAGTATGGATATTGTCTAAATGACAATATTCCTATTAGAACTCTTAGTTTATGTATTGTCGTATGTTACACGATAGATGTATAATTAAGTTCGTATTTGAATTTATGTACCATGTAAGTGGCGACCCAAGATGGGTGACGTATACCTAATTTTGGGGGCGTCACAGTTGGTATTAGAGCTAAGGGATATGATCCCTGGCTGAGATGTGAGATAAGAACTAGGAGGGGGGAGACGGGGAATTCCTTCGCTAGTATGACCTACCTAAATTTATTTGGTATTTAATTGGTCGGTCAGAGTATAGGGATAATATGTGATATGTTAATTAACCCTTGTTTTATGACAGTGTTTGAGAATGACATCTAAAAATGCTGAGATAAGCAATGAAGCACATGAGAGTGTTGATTTAGCTCAAACAAAAGGTAACGACCAACAATACGATAATAATCATATTGGTGGCAACGGCTATCAGAACAATGATAACCATCGTGGGGGAAATTATCATGCTAAGAATGGTAACCACTTTGGTGGTAATCATGGCAAAGATAATAGAAGTGGAAATTGCAAGAAGAGAAGGTCATTTAGCTCAATTTTGTTGTGCACCAAAGTCAAGTCTAGCTGGGACGGTGGCACCAAAGGTGGATATGGACAAAACAAAGTCGTTGGTTTTAGGAAGTGCATTTTTCATGACTTCTCAAAAAGCGAGTAAACCGAACGAAGTTAGCACGGGTTAGTTAATTATAAATTGTGAAGTCTATACCTTATAAGATATCGGTTCTACCCATTATTTTATCTCTCTTGCTTGCGTTCAACGTTTAAATTTGACTCCGGAGAAGTTAGACTTTGACTTATTGGTTAAAACTTCGTTAGTAGGAGCCTTCACGTTCGCTTACTATTTTTAAATCTTGTTTGATTCAAATAAACACTTTCACGTTACTGTCGATCTTATCATTTTGAAAATACTTGCCTTTGATGTGATTTTAGGAATCAATTGGTTAACTACTCATCATGCTTTTTGTAAGGTTGTTAGCTTTTTATATTCATAACCAACTGTTGTGCGAATTCAAGTAACCAAACTACTAAAGTCAATTATTGTCATATCAAGCCATAAGTAAAGAGCCCGAACCTTTCGTTGTTGACTTCCTTGTGTGGAATGCAATCAAGCTAGACTTTACAGTAGGCGACATCGTGAATGAAGATGGCAAGTTTATAGGTATCATTGTGAGGTGCTATCTTCAGTTAAGGGATAGAAGTCACGGTTGGTATCAATGTGACGTCTTATCCAAGTCTTGGATGAGAGTCCGATTTTGAATGATATTTCTATTATTAATAAATTTTTACGGCGTATTCTTGAAGACTTCTTAGCCTACTTAGAGCGTGAAATCGAATTTCAGATTGACCCCAAAGACAAAACCCATTTCTTAAACCCTCAAATATTTCTTCAACTAAAATGAACAGTTTACGTGGTTTATGATGAAAGTCATAATAAAAGCATTGGACTAATGAAAATCATGGGTATACGTGGTATTAGTAAGTGTTATAATGAGTTATGTTGGTTAGTATGTGAAAACATGAAAGTTTCTTAAAAATCACAAGGAGTTAAAAACCAGATTTTGGTAAAAAACGTAACATGAAATTCAATTGACCAAATCTCCTATTATATTTTGAATTTTTGAGTGTGGTCAAGTCCTAGAGTTAGATCTATGAGTTACCTAACTAATACAAGTGGAATCACTGAAAAAGGTGTTGTAGATTTCTTGTGGACTGATTTTAGCAAAGGAGTCAAAACTTCAAAATGTCCAAAAAGCTGCTGCCACGTTTTTGTAAGGGCTGTTTCGGCCACTTAATTAGTGAGAAAAATTTAGGCCTTTTGGGACATAAAAGTATATGGTATAAAGAACATCGTGTCCAAAAATGAGCTCATTCCGACTTAAAATGAGCAAGTTATGACCATTTCAATATTTAGGTTTTTCCGACGAAAAATGATATAACCGGAGTTCTACAACTCAGATGACCATGAAATTTAAAGCTGAGGCTCACATTAACATGTGTAAGGTCCTGCCAAGATTTGGGAATTTCTGGAGTTAACCTTGAGGTAGCTAATTTCTTAAGGAATTAATTAGAAATTGATTTTTTAAAAATAGTAAATGAATTTTAAAAATTCCGAGAAAAATGTATGTTCATTATGGGACTATATTATGCTAAATCCCAAAAAAGAAATATATTTGGGACTGATTTGGTATTTTCTATGAAAATAGTTTAGTTACAAACATATGAGTTAAATATGTTATGTGAAGTAACAAAATTGGAAAATAGGATTTTATGGCTAGAGAATCCTATATAAAGTATATGCATATTTTTTGATGAGGGATTTGATCATTGGTGATGATATCTTATGAGTATGGCATGTTTGAATGATTAAATGCATTATATGGTAAAGCGTAAACAATTAAAATAAATTGTTTATAAATTTAAGAAGTGATTAAAATATTGTTATAATATTAATGATATTAGATTATAAGATTATTAAGTGATTGATAACATGGGATATTCTTGAATCTGGATAAATTATATTATAAATGTTTAATATTTATCGTTTATCTCATTTGATTGATTCTTTATATCATTGACATGATCCTCATGCTTATATTATGTTGAAAGTCATTTTTTGGCTCACGTGCGTAGATGGACTTGGTATGATTATGACCGAGGATTGTTGGTATAATCATAGCAGTAATTGAAAACACGATTATCTTTGGTAGTAGTGCATGGATAATTTGTGGTCGTGATACTAATGAATACACGATTATCTTTGGTCAGTAGTGCATGGATAATTTGTGGTCGTGATCTTAATGAATACACGATTATCTTTGGGTCGTAGTGCATGGATAATTTGTGGTCATGATACTAATGAATACACGATTATCTTTGGTAGTAGTGCATGGATAATTTATGGTCGTGATACTAATGAATACACGATTATCTTTGGCACATAGTGCATGGATAATTCGTGGTTGTGATAATAAAGAATATCCTTGGCACGTAGTGCGGGGATGATTCGATGATGTGGATTAATTATTATTGGTGAGTCTCAAAGAATGAAATATTAATTCATGGATGTGGTAAAAGTCATCTTTGGTAGTAGTACATTGATGGACTTGGTATGATTATGACCGAGGATTATTCGGTATAATCATGGTAGTAATTAAAAACACGAATATCCACGGCCATGGTGCATGGATAATTCGTGGTCGTGATACTATTGTCGTGAGTCTCGGCATTATTGGTTTCTGAGTTGTATATCTTTGGCTGTAGTACAAAAGATGAATTGTTAATGAATATCTTTGGTAGGATTGAAAAGATGAATTTAATGTTTTCAACGATAAAGGTAGGTATCAAGGTATCCTCACCTCTTATCATACAGTGTCGTACCCTAATTTCGAGGGCGAAATTCCATAAGGAGGGAGATTGTGAGACCCCAGATTTTATCAATAAAGATTTAAATTTTGTCGAAATAATTTTTAATATTATGGTGTGAATTTGAGATAATATTATAGTTGTGGGTAGTATTTATAAATTTTTCAAAGTATGCAAGTGGTTATATTATATTCGATTGGTGGGGAATATTCGGGTTTAGCGAGGGAATATTCGTACAACTGGCTCAATCATTGGTGGACCCCACAATGTAATTATTGTCGGATTGAAAAGCGACAAAATATTTTATTGAAATAACTTGGCGGAAGTTTTACCCTTGATCTTTGTTGAACTACTTCGGTAGTAAAAAAAATGCGAATACGTGTGGTTGCATAGTATTACCGGTATTGATTATTGATGCTTTATGTGAAGTCACTCACTTTGATTCCATTATTGTCGATTAATAATATGAATTATTGAAGCGATAATGACGTTTTGTTTTATTCGTATTATTAACGTAATAAAACAGAAACATCTTTTTATATAAAACAGAATACTTTATTAAAGTTATTCTATAAATAGAATATATTATATTTTATTATGCATAGTGTTGCATAGTATTTTGCATAGTGTTTTGCATAGTGTTGCATAGTGTTTGCATAGTAAAATATTTTTATATAAATAGAATATATGATATTTTATTTAAAAGATTTTGCTTTAAATATGGACCGTCAGATTAAAGTAAATCAATCTGGACCGTTCATGGATTAATTACTATGCATTCTATTTTCCTATAAATAGAAGCTCATTCCTTCATTATTTTCTTACAAATTCAACTTTGAAACTACAGAGAGAGAAATTATAGAGAGAAGTTTTATAGAGAGAAAATCTATAGAGAGAAAGAAGAAGAGTATTCGGTACTTCACTACTTTGATATCCGTTGTCTTTTTTACGGAAGGGATGTTATTCTTTTGTATTCAAAAAGAGAACTTACATTATTCCATTTCTTCATTGTTCTGTTGGAATAACTTTGTATATCGCTGAATACCTATACTTGGTGACATTCTTCTATTATTACATCTTTATTATTAGTTGGAACATCACATGCTCTGTGCTTTTCTTTTGGGACTGGTTAAAATCTTTATTATTACATCTTTATTATTATTTTTGGAATAAACTTGTATCTGTGGTTTACCCAATACTTGGTGACATTCTTCTATTATTACATTGGAACATCACATGCATGTGTTTTTTACAGGACACGGTTCTGTCTTTATTATTATTACATTGGAACATCACATGCGTGTGTTTTACACCGGACTGGTTAAAATCTTTATTATTATTATGTTGGAACATCTTATGCATGCGTTTCTACGCCGGACTGGTTCCATTATTTATTATTCTGTTGGAATAACTTTTGCCTGTCTTGATCTATCGCATGCATGGTGATTTCTTTTGTTATTCCATTCTTTATTATACCCGGTTGGTTAAAACTTTGACTTTATACTCCATGAAATTAGTAGAATATCTTTGATATTTGCGTTTCATCCAGTATCCTTTCATGGAAATATTCTTCTCAGTATTCTTGAATTTTACTCTACAAATCAGTATCATGTTGACAGTTTGGATGTTATTGGTTCCTGGATAAATTAATTCGTGAACTTGTTTTATTGAATTATTATGTCATTGTCATCATCCTCATGTTATATTATGTTATCTTTGGCTTACGTGCATAGATGAACTTAGTATGATTATGACGAGGATCATTCAAGTATAATCATGGCTTGATATAAATGATGTGACAAAAGTCCTCGGTGGCTTGTAATGCGAGTTGATGGATAGTTTTTGGTATGATTATGACCAGGGGTGATTCGGTATAGTCATGACCATTGATAATTTGATGAAAATCCTTGGCCAGTGGTACGAGGATGATTAGATATTGTGGTTTATTCATTAAACCGAGTCTTAGTGATTAAAATTGATGAAAACCTTTTAAAACCTAAAAGATAGTAGACTTTATTTCTACTTGACTCTTTTAATGGATTAGATATTCATTGCAGATTAAACCTGGTTTGTCTATTGTATTTTATCGGTTTAACATTGTTGAAGACTATTGATAATTTATTACGCATTATCTTAGTTATAATATTTCTTCTTTGGGCTAGTTGAGCTCACCCTTTCTTTCTTTGTTCTCTTTGAAATGAGAATATAATTTGGGACGAGTCGGGGAAAAGAGTGATGGTTAGAAGATAGCATTAGTAGTCCTCACTATTCTGTTAAATAGTGTGATAATAAATGTAATGTGGACTCCTTGAGTATGGATATTGTCTAAATGACAATATTCCTATTAGAACTCTCAGTTTATGTATTATCGTATATTACACGACAGATGTATAATTAAGTTCGTATTTGAATTTATGTACCATGTAAGTGGCGACCCAAGATGGGTGACGTATACCTAATTTTGGGGGCGTCACACTTCTCATGTAAGCATCAATAATCAATACCGTGTGCTACTATGCAACCACCGCCGTATTCATGTACTTTTAACAAGGTGTTTCAACGATTAACTGTAAAACTTCCATGAATTATTTTCATAAAGTATTTTGTCATTTTCTCAATCCGACAATAATTTAGATTCATGGGGTCCACCAATGATTGTGCCACATTATACGAATATTCCTGTTTAAAAGCGAATATTCCCGACCAATCTAATAATATATAACAACTTGCGCATTTTTTGCAAAATTTGTAAATATTACCCACAACTATAACATTATATCAAATCCACACCATAATATTCAAAAAATATATTTCGAGAAACTTTAATCTTTATTCAAAAAGTTTAATCTCCGTTGTCTCCAAGTGAAAATTATATTTCAAATAAACTCTACGATCATATAGGTAGTGATCGTAGATATATTCAGTAAGTGGATGTGCACAATCATGTCTTATGAGAACACGAGGTTGTATGTCATTAGACATCTTGTATGATAGTGGCAAAACACCTTTCCAAAGTTGGGTTCGCCTTGCCCTATTTGATTCACCAAATATAACTACTAAATGATGTATAGAATACAACACACTTTTCTATACTGTTAATGGAGAACCTCCACAGCTAGAGACCACCGTTCTATTCCTCTATTATCCCCACTCGACCCGGCAACACTCTTATTACCTGAAAGGAATTGTGAAGCAGAAAGGGTGAGCACAACTAGCCCAGTAAAGAATATCATGACTAAAGCTAATTTACACCATCAATAGCCTTCATCATTAATAAATCAAAGATTTAGAACATATGGTAGATGATAAAAGTTTTCAACCATAGTTGCAGCGGAACGAGCAATCCATTAGAAGAGTCAAATAGACCATCAGGTCTATTATCTTCTCCATGTTAAAAGTCCACCAATAATGTTTTATCCCTGTAAAATCAATCAACAATTCCTGTCCACAATCATATGAATAACTCATAATCATAATTGTGATTCTAAATTCCTCTTCGTACCCAGGACGAAGATAATTTTCATCACCTATCTTCACCTGAAACATCAAAAATCATGGTTATACCAAATCACAATTCTTGTTCATAATCATACTAATAAATTCATCTTTGCACTACGACCAAAGATATTCATTAACAATTCATCTTTGCACTACAAGCCAAAGACATACAACTATATTTTAGAAGAGTCAAGTAGAGCATGATATCTACTATCTTCTACAAATTAAAAGTGTATAACCAATATTTTATCGTTGAGACTCAGCTTAATAAATAATCCACATCATCGAATTATCCATGCACTACGGCCAAGGATATTCGTTAGTATCACATCCATGAATTATCCATGCACTACGACCAAAGATATTCATTATTATCACATCCATGAAATAATATTTCATTGCTGAGACTCAGCTCAATAATTAATCCACATAATCGAATCATCCCTGCACTACAGGCCAAGGATATTCATTAGTATCACGTCCATGAATTATCCATGCATTACGGGCCAAAGATAATCGTGTTTCCATCAACGGTCCTGATTATGCTATAAAAAAATTCATCTTTGCACCCTTGGCCGAAGAGAATCCATAGCCAAAATCATACCAAAAAATGTCCATCAATGCATTACGGGCCAATGAGGACTTTTTCCACATCATTTGTAACATTACGGTCATGATTATACCGAATAATCCCTGGTCATAATCATACCAAGTCCATCTATGCACTATAGACCACAGATGACTTTAAACATAATATAAACATGAGGATAATGACAATGACATAATAATTCAATAAAACAAGTTCAAGAATTAATTTATCCAGGAACCAATAACGTCCAAATTGTCAACATGATACTTTGTAGAGTAAAATTCAAGAATGCTCAGAAGAATATTTCCATGAAAAGATACTGAATGAAATGAAAATATCAAGGATATTCCACTAATTTTATGGAGTATAGAAGCCAAAACTTTAACTAACTGAGTATAATAGAATATATGAAACTGCAAATGGATTTTCGCCGCCATACGGTAATCCACTTAGACAAATCATTTCCACAATTTAATAAGGAATGAATACAAAGGATCATTCACCATGCATGTGGTAATCCACATAGACAGGTTATTCCAACAGAATAATAAAGAATGGAATAACAGGAGGATTCACCATGCATGCGATAGATCGCATGAGAAAAGGTTATTCCCAATGAGAATAATAAATAATGGAACCGAAGTCGCAAAATTACGCACCGAATGGGATGTTCCAAATGTAATAAAAAAAGCGGAACCGTGTCCAAGCGTAAAGCGCATGCATGTGATATTTCAAATGAATAATAAAAATGGAATAACAGAAGAATTTCACCAAGTATAGGGTAGCCCGCGTATACAGGTTATTCTAACAGAATAATAAAAAATGGAATAACAGAAGTTCTCTTCATGAACACAAAATAAATAATACCCCTTACGAGTACAACAAATAATATCCCTTACGGTAAAAGAAGAGTATTCCGACCGGTAGGGCGAGGATATACTCGAAGAAAACTTACATTATGCTCAAAGCTTTCTAAAACTCTAAAGAAAAACGCTCAATATTATAGAAGAAGAATTCTATCTATAATTTCTCTCTCTAGAGTTTCAGTGAATTCGTAAGAAATAATGAAGGAATGAGCTTCTATTTATAGAAGAATGGACTGCATAGTAACTAATTCATGAACGATCCAGATTGATTTACTTTTAATCGGACGGTCCATATTTAAAGCAAAATCTTTTAAATAAAATATAGTATATTCTATTTATAATCTAATAAAACGAATAACTTTATAAAAGTATTATGTTTTATATAAAAAGATTTTACTATGCAAAACACTATGCATGTACTATGCAATACTATGCATAATAAAATATAATATATTATAATTATTGTCTAATAAAACAAATAACTTTATAAAAGTAATATGTTTTATATAAAAAGGTATTACTATGCAAAACACTATGCATAATAGAATATTATATATTCTATTTATAGTCTAATAAAACGAATAACTTTATAAAAATATTCTGTTTTATATAAAAAGCTTTTCTATTTTATTACATTAATAATACTAATAAAACAAAACTGAGTGACTTCTCACGTAAGCATCAATAATCAATACTGTGTGCTACTATACAACCACGCGTATTACTGTACTTTTAACACCGGGTGTTTCAACAGTTAACGGTAAAACTTCCGTCGTTATTTTTATGAAAATATTTTTGTCGTTTTCTCAATCCAACAATAATTCCGTTGTGGGATCCACCAATGATTGTACAGTCGTACGGATATTTCCCGATAAAAAGAATATTCCTCGACTAATCGAATATTCCCCGACACAGCGAATATTTTATATCAACTTGCTTACTTTGCAAAAAAAAAAATCACATATTACCCTTAACTTTAAACTTTTATCAATTTAACTATTTACCAAAATAAAAAAATTGAATACTTTTATTTCATAAAATTCGGGGGCTCACAATCTCCCCTCCTTATGAAATTTCGCCCTCGAAATTTACGTATGTACCTGATATTCGAAGAGATGAGTATACCTTGCTTTCTTTTTCAGATTGTACCTTCCTGGTAATTTCCTCGCTATCATGATTTTCCTATTTCTCATCTCCTGTATTTCAGATATCATTCTAAAATATAGCTTCAAAACAAAGGTTAATTGACATATCATAATTTATCAACTTATCAAGTAAACAATTTCAGCTTAGGTAAGTCACACACTAGCGAAATATATAACTCGTCTCTCCCCTCCTAGTTCTAGACTCTTATTTCCGCCAGTGACCATATCCCTAAGCTTTGATACAAAAATGTGACGCCCCCAAAATTAGGTATACATCACCCATTCTAGGTCGCTAGATACATGGTACAAAATTCAAATACAACTTCATTTATACAACTGTTGAGCTGTCGTATTGAATACGACCACAGTTAACTATGAGTTTTAATACAAATATATGTAACTCTCATGGTACCTCGACCACAACCTTACAATGATACTTTACATAAAAGTATAGTCAAAATCTGTTTTAGAAATTAAAATCTTTGGGAAGTGCTCAAGGAAACCTTCGTACATGGGAGGCCATGCGTCTAGGTTATGATAGATATCATATGTCCACAGAATTATCCTTGGTTAACCCAAAAGTTCCCAAAGAAAAACAAAAAGATTACTATCATCTTCTTTCCAATGGTGAGTCTTCTCTTGACATATAAATATCTCCGTTGTCTCCAAGTGAAAATTATATTTCAAATAAACTCCAAGATCATATAGGTAGTGATCGTAGATATATTCAGTAAGTGGATGTACACAACCATGTCTTATGAGAACACGAGGTTGTATGTCTTTAGACATCTTGTATGATAGTGGCAAAACACCCTTCTAAAGTTGGGTTCGCCTTACCCTATTTGATTCACCAAATATAACTACTAAATGATGTATAGAATACAACACACTTTTTTATACTATTTATGGAGAACCTCCAAAGCTAGAGACCACCATTCTATTCCTCTGTTATCCCCACTCGACCCGGCAACACTCTTATTACCTGAAAGGAATTGTGAAGCAGAAAGGGTGAGCACAACTAGCCCAGTAAAGAATATCATGACTAAAGGTAATTTACACCATCAATAGCCTTCATCACTAATAAATCAGAGATTTAGAACATATGGTAGATGATAAAAGTTTTCAACCATAGTTGCGGCGAACGGAAGCAATCCATTAGAAGAGTAAATAAACCCATCAGTCTATTATCTTCTCCATGTTAAAAGTCCACCAATAATGTTTTATCCTGTAACATCAATCAACAATTCCTGTCCACAATCATATGAATAACTCATAATCATAATTGTGATTCTAAATTCCTCTACGCACCCAGGACGAAGATAATTTTCATCACATATCTTCACCTGAAACATCAAAAATCATGGTTATACCAAATCACAATTCTTGTTCATAATCATACTAATAAATTCATATTTGCACTACGGCCAAAGATATTCATTAACAATTCATCTTTGCACTACAAGCCAAAGACATACAACTATATTTTAGAAGAGTCAAGTAGAGCATGATATCTAATATCTTCTACAAATTAAAAGTGTATAACCAATATTTTATCGTTGAGACTTATCTTAATAAATAATCCACATCATCGAATTATCCATGCACTACGGCCAAGGATATTCGTTAGTATCACATCCATGAATTATCCATGCACTACGACCAAAGATATTCATTATTATCACATCCATGAAATAATATTTCATCGCTGAGACTCAGCTCAATAATTAATCCACATCATCGAATCATCCCTGCACTACAGGCCAAGGATATTCATTAGTATCACGACCACGAATTATCCATGAACTACGGGCCAAAGATAATCGTGTTTCCATCAACGGTCCTGATTATGCCATAAAATAATTCATCTTTGTACCCTTGGCCGAAGAGAATCCATAGCCATAATCATACCAAAAACTGTCCATCAATGCATTACGGGCCAATGAGGACTTTTTCCACATCATTTGTAACATTACGGTCATGATTATACCGAATAATCCCTGGTCATAATCATACCAAGTCTATCTATGCACTACAGGCCACAGATGACTTTCAACATAATATAAACATGAGGATGACGACAATGACATAATAATTCAATAAAACAAGTTCAAGAATTAATTTATCCATGAACCAATAACGTTCAAATTGTCAACATGATACTTCTTTATAGAGTAAAATTAAAGACTGCTCAGAAGAATATTTCCATGAAAAGATACTGGATGAAGCGCAAATATCAAGGATATTCCACTAATTTCATGGAGTATAGAAGCCAAAACATTAACCAACTGAGTATAATAGAATATATGAAACTGTAAATGGATTTTCGCCGCCATGCTGTAATCCACTTAGACAGATCATTTCCATAATTTAATAAGGAATGAATACAAAGGATCATTCACCATGCATGTGGTAATCCAAATAGATAGGTTTTTCCAACAGAATAATAAAGAATGGAATAATAGGAGGATTCAACCGTACGATGCGATAGACCAATGCAGATAAAGTTATTCCCAGCGAGAATAATAAATAATGGAACCAGAAATGCAAAATTTCGCCCGACAGGATGTTCCAACAGTAATAATAAAGACGGAACCAGTCCTAAAGTGTAAAATGCATGAACAAGATATTCCAATGTAATAATAAAGACGTAACTTGTGTAATAATGAAAAAAAAAAATATTTAAATTTAAAACATATTAAGTGGACTTTGTTTTTATTTGGGTCAACCCGTATTTAATTTATGTGGGCTAATGAGTATTAATAAGTGATACAAATTAAGTTGATAAAATTGGGCCTTAAAACTAATTTGGTTTAATTTATATGTGTGGGTAAAATTAAAATTCTATTCAAATTAGGAGAGTCCATCAGTTATATAAATAAATACATAGTTAAACCTAATTTACTCAAGCATTAAACCTAATTCATAACTGAAAGAGAAAGGAGGCGACGAGAGAGAACAAAAGAAAGAGAAAATTAGCAGATTCACTTTGTTGCATAGAAAGCGAAAAGGTATTGTAACTTTGCTATTAATAATGAATTGAGGTTATATATTCTGTATGTATGTATGAATTGATGATTTCTTTTTCTTAAAAAAAAATAATAAAAAATAAAAAAACAAAAAAAACGTTAAAGTGATGCGAAATTTCATTGTATTTATTATGACATAATAAGGATTATATATATATATATATATATATATATATATATATATATATATATCAAATCGATTGTAGCTTTTCAAATTTGATTCCATTATTTTTATATATATATATATATGAGGATTATATATAAAAAATATATTACGTGAGTTGAAGGCTGCTGGCAGATCTTTGCAGTGTTAGATTAATTTATATATATATATATATATATATATATATATATATATATATATATATATATATATATATACACACACACACACATGTTATATTTTAATAAGTATTTGGCCATGAAAGTTTATAAATGAAATTAGTAAATCAAATCGAAGTTATGTATATTAATTTGAATTAATTAATTTTGTGGACATAGTTATAAAAGTTTTAATAATAAATTTAATAGTATTATGTTATTAATGATTGGATAGTAATAAAATCTTATTAAATTATTTAAATTGAACGGAAAGAATTTAAAGAGTTATACTTAGTATATAAATTTTGGAGTATTAATAATTGATTTAAGGCGATGATTAAATGTACCTTGAATGAATTGCGAATTATTTTGGAGTTTATGAGTTGGATTATATTTAATTTGAGGTGAATATATTTAGGTGGTGAATAACGTTTCGTATTTGATATCGTTAGCATTTGAGGGTAATATTTTGTGGAGTGTGTTATAAATGGTTTGGAAGCATCAGGTACGGATTCTGTACTCTTTCAGCGACATTCTTGTTAAATTTGATTTGTTCGTTTTGTTCCTTATTTCAAATTTCGCTATTCTTTCACATAATTGTTTCTTGTGAAATTCATATATTAGTTTTATTTTGGAGTTGATACATTAGCTCATATTTGTACTCTTTGAATTAGGTTATCATGTTTAGTATTTATTTTTGATAATTGTAGAGCGGTACATGTTGTTACCTTCTTCTTGAGATATTGTGACTATAATTTGATTTGGTTCAACATGTACATATATAACCCTTTTGTTGGTATTATGTCGCATGTGTTGTGACATGGTATTTTTGTTAGAATATACCGTAGGGTATACCTGAGCTATAACCACCTGTGGGGGTACCACAGGCATGTCATCTTGGCATGAGAGACATGACACTTTCTGTGGCGGTGTGATTAGTCCACGGCGTCTCCGTTTTGGGCTCCAGAGGAAGTGGGTCATTTGGTGTTTTGTTGTGGGAGGCGTATGGGTTAACCCTAGTTTTCTGTTCTGCGGATTTGTGATGTTGTGCCAAACACACATATCCAATTTGCATACATTTGGATTCGCGGTCCAATGTGTGATTTGCCTGTGTGGCATTATTTTGGTTGCCTGTGTGGCATCATTTGACTTGCCTGTGTGGCATTATTTTGACTTGCCCCTATGTGGCAACGTATATTTCTGAGCTCACTCGGTATGAAATAACACCCAACCATTTGATTTAGCCTATTATTTCATTGTATTAGTTTTATTTGTTTATGTTCAGTTCAATTCATTGAGTTAATTAATTCAGTTCGTTATTTCTTTATTCTTCTATTGGTTTCGTAAATTCTATTGATTCAAATATATTCCATTCAGATCTTTGGAGATTATATTTCAGTCCGTATTTACACTTGAGACTTTGTTCAGTATTTTGTCTCGGTTATTTTCGTATATCAATTGTATATCTTTTGTATATCTGGTTATCCGTTCTGGACAATTGGCTCATGCTGTGTTTTTCTTCCGAGGTTTCATAGGTTGATTCTGTGGCTAGTGTGATGAGAGAGTTGTCTTTGACCATCTAGGTTGTTTTGATTTTTGGTTTTAGATATTTTGACTCTAGTTGGAGAATTGTTTTTAGTACTTCATTAATGGACATCACTATTAATATTTTGAAGTTATTAGTGCTCTCTTTACTTATTTTGAGGTTTGTTGTGCTTTGCATGTGACCTCCCTTTCCTTTTCTAAGGGGTGTTACATCGTGTCCCACAGAAAACGCATATGAATGAGGATATTCCAATGTAATAATAAAAAATTGAATAATAGAAGAATTTCACCAAGTATAGGGTAGCCCGCGTATACAGGTTATTCCAACAGAATAATAAAAAATAAAATAACAGAAGCTCTCTTCATGAACACAAAAGAAATAATACCCCTTACGAGTACAACAAATAATATCCCTTACCATAAAAGAAGAGTATTCCGACTGGTAGGGCGAGGATATACTCGAAGAAAACTTGCACTATGATCAAAGCTTTCTTAAAATCTAAAGAAATACGCTCAATATTATAGAAGAAGAACTCTCTCTATAGTTTCTCTCTCTAGAGTTTCAGTGAATTCGTAAGAAATAATGAAGGAATGAGCTTCTATTTATAGAAGAATGGATCAAAGATAGTAACTAATTCATGAACGATCCGATTGATTTACTTTTAATCGAGGCTATTCCATATTTAAAGCAAAATCTTTTAAATAAAATATAGTATATTCTATTTATAATCTAATAAAATGAATAACTTTATAAAAGTATTCTATTTTATATAAAAAGATTTTACTATGCAAAATACTATGCATGCACTATGCAACACTATCATAATAAAATATAATATATATTCTAATTATTGTCTAATAAAACAAATAACTTTATAAAAGTATTGCATTTTATATAAAAAGATATTACTATGCAAAACACTATGCATAATAGAATATTATATATTCTATTTATAGTCTAATAAAAAGCGAATAACTTTATAAAAGTATTCATTTTATATAAAAGCTTTTCTGTTTTATTACATTATTAATACTAATAAAATAAAACTGATTGACTTCTCACGTATGCATCAATAATCAATACCGTGTGTAAGACCCCAACTTTTTAATGAATAAAATCAAATTTCCTCTATTTATTATTGTGAATAATAAGGTATTAATTTGATATAATACTTTGGTTATGGGTGAAATGTGAAAATTTTGCAAAATAAGCAAGTGGTTATAAAATATTCTTTCTGTCGGGGAATATTCGTACGACGGCGTAGCTATTTGTGGGCCCCATAACGGATAACTGTCGGATGAAGAAAATGACAAAATTGAATAACGGCGTAGTTGTTACCGTTAAGACTGTTGGAATACCCGGTGGTTAAAATACAAGAATGTCTGGCGTGGTCGCATAAAGAAATACACGATATTGCAAAGTATTGTTGAATTATTGATCCTTACGAAAGAAGGCACTACTCAATAATTGTCACAGTAGTTACTGTTCAATTTTTTATTTTATTGATTCAATAATTGCTGCGTTGATATTTTATATTATTGTTGTTCAATAATTGTCACTGCACAGTATCTCCATTATCAGATCAATAATTCATATTATTTGAATAATATTATTAGATAGCATTATTGGCAATGTCTAGAAAGTTCTGTCAAGGAGAGGTTTGGTCACCTAATTACGCGCCAGTAAGGAGAAATCCTTATCGGAAAGCTCCATCTTTCTTGGGAACAACCTGGTTGTCATAAATGTGATTCTGTAATATTATTTGTGAATAATTAATTATTGATTCATATGATAAGAAAATATTTATTTTATGTGGATATAAATGATGGATTTATTTATGTGGTTATTAATGAAGGAATTAATGCTGAGATGTTTTATCAATATTTTGTCGGATTGGAAGTATTTAAAAATCATCCGTTTGTGGATTTCGGGTATTTTTGTGTTTGGAATTTGGAAAAACTCAAAGCTACAAAGTTGTAGAGAATTCGATTTCGTGTGGAATGGACATAAAATTCGTATTTTTATGATAAACGGGCTATTTTCTATAAATTATTAAAGTTTCTGATTATTGTTGAAATGATAAAACATTTTGGAAAATTCTAGAATTGGTTGGTGAGAAATGTGCTCAATTGAATTTCAAATGTGGTGGGTAGCAATAGTAACAGGTAAAGCCATCAGGTAGCAGGTTTGTCATCTATGGCGTTCTTAGCATTTTCCTATAAATAGGGTGCTTAGTTAGAATTGAAAATCACATCAGAATTCATAAGTTTTCTCTCTTTATATTATCGAGCGTATTCTTGTGAGTATTTTGATACTTTGAGTGTTCATATCTGATTGCAAGTTCCTTCAAAGACTATATCCAAAGATTCCACCCGTAAGTATTATCTTTTTGAGGTAAGGGATGTTATTTTCTTCATATATGATATTATTTCTTCAATATCATTACGTCAAGTATCGATCCGAATTTTTATCAAATTTGGAACTTTTTGTTTTCGGGGTTACTTATTCACGATATAAGACTATTCATTTCAAAAATGAAATTTTCTTCTTTTTGTCCAAAATGTCTATTATGGTTACTATCTTTGATTGTATCCATGTTTCGATCTTTATTCTTGAATTTTGCTTCAAAATTGGTTATTATGGAGTATTATTGATCTTGGATAAACTGTTATACAAATCCCTACTATTTGTCCTTCTGTCTCACTGGATTCGTTTTCTTTAAAATATTTTTCATCATCCTCAGTCCTAAATGATGATATTACTAAATATCTTTGGCTTGTAGTGCAAAGATAAATGATTAACTGATGAATATCTTTGGCCTGTAATGCAAAGATGAATGATTACCTAATGAATATCTTTGGCCCGTAGTGCAAAGATGAACAGGTGTTGAGATGAACATGACCAACCGGTGATACAAATTAATATCTTTGGCCTGTAGTGCAAAGATGAATATTTGATTAAAGATGTATATTGATTGTTGTTACAGGGATAAAATATTGATGATTAACTTTTAAATCTTAGAAGATAGTAGAATTTTTTTCTCTACTTGACTCTTCTAATGGATTGCTTATTCCGCTGCAGTTGTTGATCTAAAACTTGTTGTCTATTATATTTTATTAGATTTTTCCCTGTTGAAGACTAACGATAATTTGCTGTATATTATCTTAGTCATAATATTCTTTATTGGGCTAGTTGAGCTCACCCTTTCTTTCACTGTTCTCTTCAGGAAATGAGAATATAGCTGGGACTAGTTGGGGAATGAATTGACGGTCCAGATGGTTGCATTAGTAGTCCTCACTATTCTGTGAAATAGCGTATCAATAATTGTAATGAGGACCCCTTTTGAGTTTTTATACTGTCTATTAGACAATAATTGTATTCAAACTTACAGTATATGTGTTGTCATATTTTTCACGACGATTGTATTACTGAAGTTGTATTTGTTTTTGTACCATGTATTTGGCGACTTAGAATGGGTTGGATGGAATGGACCTATTTTGGGGCCGTAACAATTGGTATCAAAGCTTAGGGATATGATCCCTGGCTGAGATGTGAGATAAGAACTAGGAGGGGAGAGACGGGGAATTCCTTCGCTAGTATGACCTACCTAAGTTTATCTGATATTTAATTGGTCGGTCAGAGTATAGGGATAATATGTGATATGTCAATTAACCCTTGTTTTGTGACAGTGTTTGAGAATGGCATCTAAAAATGCTGAGATAAGCAATGAAGCACATGAGAGTGTTGATTCAACTCAAGCAAAAGGTAATGACCAACAACACGATAATAATCATACCGGTGGCAACGGCCATCGGAACAATGATAATCATCGTGGGGGAAATTATCATGCCAAGAATGGTAACCACTTCGGTGGTAATCATGGCCAAGATAATAAAAGTGGAAATTTCAAGAATAGAAAGTCATTTAGCTCGATTTTGTCGCGCACCAAAGTCAAGTCCAGCTGGGACGGTGGCACCAAAGGCGGATACGGACAAAACAAAGTCGGTGGTTTCAGGGAAAGCGTTTTTCGTGACTTCTCAAAAAGCGAGTAACCCAAACGAAGTTAGCACGGGTTAGTTAATTATAAATTTTTGCGAAGTTTATACCTTATTAGATACCGGTTCTACCCATTCTTTTATCTCTCCTGCTTGTGCTCAACGTTTAAATTTGACTCCGGAGAAAATAGACTTTGACTTATCAGTTGAAACTCCGTTAGGAGAAACCTTCATTACATGTGTTATCCAAGTCTTGGATGAGAGTCACAGTTTTTAAATGATATTTCTATTGTTAATAAATCTCCTGATGTATTCTCGAAGGACTTCTTAGCCTACCCCTAGAGCGTGAAATCGAATTTTGTATTAACCCCAGTACAAAACCCATTTC